>CM073576.1:70909074-72131157 GCA_037074715.1 Magnolia kwangsiensis
CAGCGTCTGAGGCATCGTGCAACTCTATATAGGTTCTAAAGCATTCAAGATGCTCTGTCGGATCAGTTTTTCTGGAAAAGGGAGTTATCTGAGGCAGACGGAATCTTTTCGGCAACTGCGCCTGCATCACCTCGTCCACAAATGGAGAAGCCTTTTCCTCGGATTTGGTCGGGTTTGAGTTCCGACCGTGCTTCATGCCTGCCATCTCTTTTTCCATCTTTTTCTGAACCTCGTTCTTGAAATCTTGCATATCGACTTTCCAGGGTTCCGTACTTTTCGTCATTTCTTATATAGGGAGCCGACTTCGCCTCCTCTGATCTATTCTATGTCGCAAATCAGAGGGAGGCAGAACGGCCGTTGCAGAGCGAGCCGACGCTGGTTGACTTGGTCCTTGATGCTGACTCGGTCCCTGGGGTTGACTCGGCTATCGAGGCGACTGTGGAGCAGCAGGCTGCGCTACAGATGCTGGCGGGAGAACCTATGTCGACTCGTGACGCTGCTGCATCTGCTGATTACACAGTTGTTCTAGCATGTGTTTTATAACAGCCATCTCGGAACGCATCTCTTGGACTTCTCGATCCAAGTGCGCGTTCCCTCGGTTAGGCTGACTGGTAGTCGTAGGCGGTGCTGTTGGGGGAGCTCCCTGAGCTGTGCTAGCAGCGGCCTCCCCCGCTTCATCTGGATCCATCCTCCTAGTTCTTGCTATTCGATGAATTGAAGAAAATAGCTTTCTGTCCATTTTCCACAAACAGTGTCAAACTGTTGGTGTATTATTATGGAACGGCTTCTCCCGGCAGTATCTTCTTCCACCTGCACGATCAATAGTATCAAGGGGACCCTGGCTAGAGCCGGGGAGCCTCCGATGCTTAAGTCAGTCGTTTGATCAATAACAAAGGGTTTTCTCAGTTCTGTATCGCGTACCTGCTTCTGTAAGATATTTATAGATCTCAGGGGTCCTCATCGTTTGAGGATTCTTCTCCTGATTATCCGGAGATTTGAATCTTCTTCACTGATTGCGCCCGATCCCGAGATCCTTGGGATCAGACAGCCGTATTCCTGGATTTTCAGAGCAGTATTTGAGTTCATACTGCCTTCTTTTATCTCGGCTCGGCCGTTACCGACTCTAGGAGAGTCTCGGCCGGCTATCGAGCATAAGTTTTCTGCCTTTCCACGGACGGAATAGTCTCGGTTTTACTCGTTATCCTTCCTTACGCCGTGGCCGATAGAACCAACTCGTTAGGTCAGTTTTATTCTATCGGTCGGGTGGCTTATAACATGCTCAGCCTTCAGTAGGCTTATGCAGACAAGGTTATCACTTCGAAAGAGCGACTTTAATCGTCTTTTGCTTATGCCTCTAGGTCTATCCCTTATTCTCTCGGCTCTGACCGTTGTCTCAGACTTTTCGGGCAGCGTCAGCAGAACTGACATACTTAGAATCCGAGTCTCCGGACTTGACATATTTTTCTCCAAAAAAATCCAAGCGTCACCTCAAAAGACTTGGAATCTCTTATCCTGCAAAACATCAAATTATTATTAAATGGAAGCAGAGGTCAAAGACTAGGACCTTCAATGCTTGGTTTTAAGAATCCAAGGTAGGGATTTGGTAAAGTAGTTTCAACTATGTGTACAGGTGAGGCTCAAATTGATACCATTATGAATAAAGAAAAGAAACACCACTCGTTATTAACTTATGAGAGGTTCAAATAATTGATTAGAAATCAAATCAAATCAAATCAAATCAACAACAACAACAAAAGGAGTTTTGCTCACATGCCTTTGCAATAAAGCTCATGCACACACAACACATGCACCAACATGGTACACAGGTGCACTCTTTTATTATCACTTTTCTTTCTGGGTAAATGGCACAATGCTTTTATTGATAAAAGTCCCCAGAGATCCCTCCGGGGTATAAACTTTGAAAAGCCCTTATATGGTGATACCACTAGGTTTTTTTGCAAAAGGAAAGCGTGATCCAATCCATCCGTACGTCAGGTTGGCTTAACTTTCTTTATGTTTTCTCAAAAATAAATCTGGTCCATTCAGCATATGTGGGCTCCAAAGTTTAAAACAAGTGGATGGGATAGGAATTTCGGCAAGCTTTTTAGAGACCTCTTTTTTTTTTTTTTTAGTAAACTAGTCTTCACCTGATTAGTGAATCAACCTGATTCTGGGACTAGGGCGTCAGTGATGTTCTAATAATCGGATTGGATCTTGGACCTATCATGCAATGTTGGCACATGTTGGGCCTGTTTGCGAGCTTTGTTGCACATGGGGAAAGCTATAATAATAATGGCAATAATGATGATAACTATAATCCTTTAGGCAATTTTGGATCGAACTCCATGCATTTTATTGGTTGGAACCAAAACTTGGACAATGTCAGTCAGCCAAAGCACGCACCATGAAATGACTTTGGTCACCATTCCAAGGAGATTCGCTTATTCAACGCACAAGCAGAGCCACAAGGCGCATGCATCATGCGTCCATGGCAAGGGCTCTGGTCACTGTCCTTTGGAGACTTGCATATTCCACACGTAAGCAGAGCTTCATGTATCCACATTGGGCACACGTGCAAACATAAAACACGTGTGTGATACGAGCTTTTCCCACGTTGTAAGGTCCAATATGAGTGTGGATTGTCTATCACAACACGTGGAAGCATGGCAGAAGTTAAAATTACATCTAAGTTCTAGAAAAGAGTGAACAGAATCACTAAAAAATTATGCCAAGTAAAAATAATTAACACTTAGGCTTCTAAGCCAAGTGTTGAAATTAAATTATAGATTTATAATTATGTAAAATAATAAAGAAATCAAAAAATGAAGGATAGGCTGAAGCATGTGTAATCATGATGTCCTTAAAGTGTTATTCATCCTTTCTCAATGTAATTGGAAATGCTAACAAGGTACAGGAAAATTGTTTCTAGGATATGACGAGCCTGAATATGGTTCTGCGTTTAGCGAATATGAGGAACCACGAATGGAATTCTGTATATGCAATTTTGTCTGTCTGGTAGATAGACAAAAATAAAAATTCCAAATTCAAAAAGAAGATTGAAAAATTGTAAAGATTTAAACCACTGCATTGGTTTGTTTATTGAGGTCTTCTGGCTAAGGTTCATATGAACCTTGCTAATTGATCAGAGTACACAGTTGCTTTTCTTATTAGGTTGCAGGTGAGAATGGTTTTAGTATTGGTGATGGTCTGATGAACCATCTAGGCACTATTTATATAGGCCAGGGTGCTGACCGTTTTGGTCCAGGGTCATAACTCAATATGACTATTATATTACTGTTAGTAAGAAACTAGCTGTTATTGGCAATTTCTGACTGTTGTGCATGTGGGATAATAGTTACTGAATGCTAGCTGTTTAGACTCACTGGCTAGTCATTTTATGGTTGTTGGGCTAGCCACATGTAACAATTTCTACATGATGTGGATTAATGTTGCATGAGGAGTTACACCTCACTCCAACGACTAGTTTTTAGCCTCTAAAAAAGCCACACCGATCTCATTCAGAGACCACTCACTTATTTCAGCCACCTTACCCATATTCCCTGTCGCATTGGTTCGCTTAAGGTCGTGAATGAACGACCCATCTATGACACATGTGAAATGCAAAGTGCGCCACTCGCGCCTCTATAGCAACATAGCCTCACATGCCCATCCCCATGTCCTCGCACCGAACCCGAGACCAAGACTGTGACGGTGCCGGTGCCTGAGCCCAAGCCCGAGCCTGAGTGCGTGTGAGGGTGTTTGCACTAGAACACACAAAGTCCTGGTACTCCACGGATCAACCAGGAAAATAATAAGGTACTCCACACCCTACATATAAACACAAATTTTTCTTCTCTTCTTTCTGATATGGGATTACTCCTAAAAACACTAAAATTGCAAGTTTTTTAAATAAAAACTTTTATTACTTTATATATGTATTTTTTTTATTAAAATATTTTTCATAATACCAAGTGGGTTGAACTGCATAGAATACATATAATACAACTAATTGAGGAACTAGTTTATGATAGAAGATGTGAAATACACATTGTGTGCTACAATTTAAGTGTCTAGCATACATTCTTATCATGCATCCATATGAATTAAACACATTCAATCACAAGTAAGAATAAACATGCATCCGCGTAAGCAATCACAAACATAATGATGTAAAGTGGTTCAATTATTTGTTTACTCCACTCCTGGGGACACACTCTCCTCAAGTATACTGGATTTCACTATCTCATGAGTTTTTAATAGATTCACCCCTAACATTTACAAGCCCACATAAGGTTTTATAAACATAAAATCTCGTCGAAGGCCCACACAAGAATTTAACAAACGTATACTCCCATCGGAAGCCTACAAGGACTTAATACACATATACTCCCGTCGGAGGCCTATACAAGGACTTAGTCGAGTTTGGGTTATAAACTCTATACTCAATCTTATACAAGGAAAGAGAATACAATTGACTCTAAAATTGACAACCTTATTTATCGGATTGAGCCTCGTTAATATGTATTACTTGAGAAACGTCTTTACTTCTTAAATCCACTTCTCTTGTGTTCTCCCGATCCTTGAAGTCTATCTTCTTCCACTTCCTTAAATCAACTACCTATAATGATCTTCCTATGAGATGCCAAAGTAATGGGAGTTTGGTCGAATATCTTATAACTAATGATTTTAGTTGGATCCTTGTAAGACTCATATCCTAGCCTGTACCGTTCTATAGGCCTCCGTGGTCCTCCCCGTCAAATTTCGACGACCTGCGATCTGTTATCGATGTTTGTGTGCGACCCTGAGTCTTATCCCGTATTCCATAGTCAACTCAACCCGAGACTTGTATCCTTGCGACCCCGCTGTCGCCGCGGTTCCAATGCAGTGTCTCGCGCGCCGAGGCGATACCCGGGCCAGGAGATGTGGGCCCTCGTTTAGTTCGAGAAAAACATCACTCATTGTAATTCTGAGAGAATCTATACGAAATGTCACATCAATTCATCAATCAAGTATAAGCAATCCAACCCATCATTCTCTTACACAACCTTATCTAAATTTAACTCTCTCCCTTATACAAGTACTCCCATCCTATTACTTCAGCACTCACTCTCATCCCATCACTCCAGCTCTCCACTCCTCTCTATCTAATTTCTCTCTCATTCTAAGTAACTCCCATGGAAGCAACTCCAACATCTCAACCCCTCCATGAGAGAAATCTTGGTGTGGCCCACCTTCTTATCTCCCATCTCCACCATTTAAAGATCATCACAACCGTTGAAGTCCATCCATTAGAGCTCTAACATGCTTTGGCGAAAGAAAGAGGAGAAGATCTTAGGTGGGTGATTTTTATGTGATTTTAACGATTAGAGGGCCCACATATGGTGGGAGCCATCTTGATGTATGCATTGATTAGAGAGGGACCCATAGTGGCGGGGTCCCTCCGCTACTCACGCTTCTCTCTCTCCTTCTCTCTCTTTCTTTTATTTATTTTTTTATGTTAATGATGAGGTGTGTATCCCACCTTGATGGATGATCCACGCTGTTTAGTGGGACCACAAGCCATCCAAATGGTGGGACCCACCATGATGGATCCATTGTACTCACGTTGTCCAAGGCACCTTGCTGCCGTGTGGACAACTTGGATGAAGGGAAACTACAAATATCAGCTTGATACAAGCTAGTGGGCCACACGTGTGGACCCACCAGATGTATGCATTCCATCACTGTCCATACGGTGGAGCCCACCATCATATGTGATTATCCACATCGTCCAACACAGGACGTATGATGGACGCTAATTGGCTGGCGTCCCTCACTTGGTGGATACCCACCATGATATATGTGTTATATCTCACCGTTCGTCCATGTGCGGCCAACCCTGCACATGTCACACGTGCAGGTGGTGGGACCACCTTGATGTCTTACATCCCTACCGTTCGTCTAATGAAAGTCCAAGACTGGACGTCTGATCAATATATATATATATATATATATATATATATATATATATATATATATATATATATATATATATATATATATATGCATGGCTAGTGGGCCACACGTGTGGACGCACCAGATGTAGGTGTTTTGCATCCACACCATCTGTTCTAGACGTTCAAAGCCTCTAGACATTGTTTTTTTTTTGTTTAGTATAATATTATATATAATTTATATATATATATGCATTTGGTGGGCCCCATGTGGGACCCACCTGCTGGACAATGGATTGGCTGGTGTATTTCAAACCACCTATATGGCTGATGTGATATGGGAGGTCAGTAAATGTTGTGGACACCACCATTTTGTATGTTATATTTGGGTAGTCCATTTGCTAGACGGTCAGTAGCCCCACCATGATGGACGTGTTCCATCCAAACCATCCATTCATTTGGTGAGCTCGCTTCAAGGCTTGAGACTAAAAATGACGCAGATCCTGATATCAGGTGGACCACACTATAGTAAACAGTGGGGGTTGAATGGCTACCCTTGAAACTCTCTTGGGCACACAGAAGCTTTGGGTCAATATGATATTTGTTTTTGACTTAATTCAGGTATTTGTGACCTTATGATCAAATTGGGTGGAAAATAATGTTATGGTGGGCCCTACCTTGATAATGTGTTGTATTCACACTGTCCACCTAGGTAGGTGGTGTGGGACGCCACCATGATATTTATGTTTCATTCATGCTGCCCAACTGTGGGCCCCACGTGATGTACTTGTGGGATCCACTTGATGTATGTATCTCCACCGTCTAGTCCTTGGACGGTGGGACTTACCTTGATGCATGTATGGGAAACGGATTGGCTGAAGTACCCTCATACCATCTACGTACTTGTTATGTGTGCAAGGCCCATTGATGTAGGTTGGCCCATTGGTGTAGCCCATATGATGCGGCTTATATGATGCGGCCCATTTGATGTATGTTGACCCATTGGTGTGGCCCATTTGATGCAGCTCATTGATGTATGTTGGCCCATTGGAGCGGCCCACTTGATGTATATGAGGCCCATTGGTGCGGTCCATTGATGCAGGTCACTTGATGTGTATGAGGTCCATGTACAGGGCCCACCTGTTATATATATTAGGTCCATGTGATGGAGCCCACCTTGGTGTACGTATTCTATATTCACACCATCCAGGGGCCTACCATCGATGCATGTATTATATATCTACACCGTCCATTGGTGCGGCCCATTTGAGGTATGTTGGCCCATTGGTGCGGCCCGTTTGATGTAGCCCATTGATGTATGTTGGCCCCTTGGTGCGGCCCATATGATGTGACTCATTTGATGTATGTTGGCCCATTGGTGCGGCCCATATGATGCGACCCATTTGATGTACGTGCGACCCATTTGTTGAGGCCCAATATGATGTATTCGAGGCCCGTGGGTGAGGTCCAATGTAATGTATTCGAGGCCTGTGGGCGAGGCCCAATGTGATGTATTCGAGGCCCGTGGGCGAGCCCCTATGTGATGTATTCAAGGCCCGTGGGCGAGGCTTAATGTGATGTATTGAGGCCCATGAGTGAGGCCCATTGTGATGTATTTGAGGCCCATGCAATGCGGCCCACTTGATGTGTATATTAGGCCCTTATGTGAGGCCACGAGCTCATTATATGTTTTGTCTCTACATGTAGGCCACTCCTTGGGAGCAATGTTGGTTAAATGTCCACATTGATGGGCAATGATGGTTAGATGTCTACATTATGACCTTTTCTTAGGCCTTGCTAGGCTTATTCTCATAATTCTCCTGTTGGTTAATCCAAATAAGTGGGCCCCATTCCACATAGACTGATGGTTTCACCCTATTGGATTTAATATAACCAAGGCCGATGGCCGATCTTTATGTTATGGTTGATCGGAGGTCCATCTATGGATCCCGCCTTGTTTATATGCTAATTATCAGTGCCGATTATCAATGCTTATTGTTGGTGCCGATTATCGATACTGATCATCAATTTCAATTTGTCGAGGCCGATTATATAGGCTAATTCCGATTGTCGAGGGCGATTTCGTGTGTTGATTTCGATTGTTGATACCAATTTCGATTGTCGAGGTCGATTTTGATTGCTAAGGACGATTGTCGAGACCTATATGATGTATTTACGACTCGTAGTTGAGGCCCATTGTGATGTGTATTCGGCCTATGTGATGTATATGCAACCTGTGTTTTGGGCCTAATGTGATGAATATAAGGTCAATGTGATGAGGCCCATTGTGATGCATTTGAGGGTCAGGCGATGGAGTTCATTGTGATGTATATTATGCCCATGTGAGAGGCCCATCGTGATGTGTATTAAGCTCTTGAACGAGACCCATGGTGTTGTATATTAGGCCCTTGTGTGAGGCCATGGGTCTACTATATGTTAGGCTCTATGTGAACCATTCCTTGGGGGCAATGTTAGTTAAATGTCCACATTGTCAAGACCGATTATCGATGTCGGTTATTGATACCAATTATGAGTATGTAACAATATAACATTATGATACATGTCCATACGAATCATCTGCATGTTTATTATGAGATGTGATTGACCATTGCATATGTTATTGTACAAATGGTTTATAAGACTCCCTAATAGGTAGAGTTATGCCACATGAGTGCACGATATGTGCAGGATTGATGCATGATTCCACTGCATGACTCATGCATCTTGCATTGTGTGATTATGATTACTATACGCCCTAGTGACATTAGGGCCATAGCCTCCACAGGCATGTAGTGGATGGCCAGGTGGGACACTGAAAATATTTGGTTCTAGCATATGGGTGCCATAGATGTCCCTAGGTGAAAATTTCTGAACCTTCGAGGCGAGGATACGCCCTAACGTGGAGATCGAGTGGATACATGAGCGCTCGAGTGTCGAATGCTAGGAGGTCACGTCTCCCACTGTGTCGTGGTCGGTTGGGAGAGGGTGTGGCCTTACCCGCCCGAGGGTAGGGGCATAGCTAGGCTGAGTTTGACAAGCTCGTGAATGGGTCCGCTATCGACATGACGGGTAGATATTGACTGACTACTGGCCAGGGGGATAGTGAGGTCTCTTCCACTTGCATGGTCAAGCGTCAGTGGGTGGCAGTTTTATGTAGAGTGTACTAGACCCCAGTGATGATCTAGGAGAGGAATCGTACTGATATGTGGACTTATTGAGTAGGAGTTGCATACCCATTCATTCACTATCCACTTGGACAGGTGGTGCATAACTATTTGTTACGTGTACCTTCGCAATGGCCAGAATTTCAATTGGGTCGCGACTAACCTGAGATCAGGAGTTTACCACATTGAGTCTGACTATCCAAATTTAGGTATGAGACTGTTTTAGATAGAAGTCCCTTGTGATGGACCCCATAACCTGTAATACTATGTACTATTATCCCGAATTCACTCCGGCTTGTTCATTTCATTCGCACCCCGTATTGCATTGCATCCGCAGCATTTAGCATTTTGGGTTGCCATGTTTCTGCAGTGATATGCCCGTTAACATTCATACCTTGTATCACATAGCCTTGGTACGACTGATGACACTCATGGATTTATCAATATATTTTCTCTTACTCTGATATCATATGATTCATGATCTTGTCAGTATTTCTGCTTATTTTGATATTGTATGATTTATGACATTATATTGTATACTCGGCACTTATCTTGTGCACACACTTTCACTACCCACTAAGCTTTCTATAAGCTTATGCACGATAGATGCGTGCAAGTGGCTTTAGGTTGTGGTAGCGTCGAGCATGGAACATGCAACGGTCTTCTGGAGCTTTGACTTCGATAATTGTATTTCCTTTTCAACATTGTTTTCAAATGTTTATATTAGTCTATATGTGATGATGATGTTGCCTTTGTGATTTGAGTATACTTGTGGTTATGCTTAATACGAGTTAAATGTACATTGAAAAATCTTTCTTGTAGGATTCCAAGATCGAAATCTGGCGTATGGACGCTGGGTGCCGAGAATGGGGTACTAAGGAAGCTATCGGCACCGAATTCGGCGATCGAGAATTTTATGAGCCCGGTTTTTTAATTTGGGGCATGACATTCCTAGTACGAATTTACATCGATGGATACTCTAGAGCTTTATAGATATTAAGATTTTCTTATGAGATTCATGTTTATACTTTAAAGAAGGCTTGAAATCATATTTTTCCTGTAATAGAGATTGAAATGCTTATTAAAGTGAAAAATCACTAAGAAGATAGCATGAATCTCTTTGGGATACAACCTACGAGGTATATATGGTAAAACTTGAGATACACTAAGGTCTCTAAAATACTAAAATTCATCAATTCTACAAAGATCCGATTTTTAAATTTATAGAAAAATCTCCAATAAATCTATAACGGTTAGCATCGATCGATCTAGCGATACTTCGATCGAGCAATATTTCGATCATTCGAACTTAATTTGATTTTTAGACAAAAAGCTTGCTAGATATTTTTGCACATCATTTATTGATCGAGGATTCGCTCAATCAATCAAGGATCGATCGAACTTGTGCATTTTAATATTTATTTTGTCCGCGCATTTTCCATATTGGCTAGCCATTACAAATGTAATGACTAAGGGTTTTCTTATATAAAACAAAACATCTAGGGCTTATTTGAATTTTTAAATCCTTGATAAATACCTAATAAATAGGTAATTATTACACTTTCACTCTATTTAAAAATACATCGGCATTTTCACTTTAAAAATCTATCCAAAAAGGTTGGTTTAAATTTGTGGGCTCTACCTTGATATATATAATATATCCACGCTGTCCACATGTTTTACCAAAATATTTTGAGGCATAAGCCAAAAAATGAGGCAAACCCAACACTTAAGTGACCAATACTAAAGGAAATAGTGGTGTTGAGAAGTTTTAACGATAGGTGTTCATTTTTTTTTTTTTTTTTTTTTTGGGGGAGGGGGGTTTGTGTGATCTGCCTCAATTTTTAACTCATGCCCTAAATTCAACTAGCATAATGGTGGACTGTGTGGATAAGCCACATATATCACAATCGGCCCCACATATATTTCACACCTCCTTAGTTTTTATTTTTAAATAGTAAGCCCATCAAATCAAGCATTAGGAACTATGTGATAATTAATTACACAAGAACATAGTCATTATCCATTTACATGGTATTCACGGTGGAGTTGGAAAATTAAACACGCCCCAAAGTAAGCTATTTTGGATTTAAAGGAATATAAAGTTAGAATTACCTAGGCACATGATGTTTCACGTGTTATTTTTGGCCTTAATGCTTTTAAGTCTTAAAGTCTTTAGTTTTCAAAATCTTCTTATGAAAGCTTAACATAGTCATGACACCTGAGTCCTATCGTTGATAAAACTGAAGCACTAACGACTATTAAATAAATTTATTGTTATTCTTTTGGTATTTTGAAGCAATCAGTCGCTAATTTTGATTCGTTGTGGACTACCTAACGTGAGAAATAGCCTGATTTTTATGCCACCTGATGAAAAGCTTAGATATTACACATGTCACATTGTCACAATCGCCTGAATGTGGACAAGTGTGGACCCCGCACACGTGTGGAATTAGCAAACCTCCCATCTTAGAGTATTAGAATTGCTCGATAAGTGGATTTCATGGGTCTAGCCAGGTATGGCCTATTACATGGCTGGTTCTTATTGGCCACAAAATGTGCCACGTGTGCGATGAGATGGTTGAAACCACAAGGTTATGGCGGGACCCACAGTGCCACATGCCTCCTAATAATGAAGGGATTCTCTATATATTCATATATTTTTTAGAGACATAGAGAACATCTAAAGCAAGGGTTAGTTGAGGATGATTGGGTTCCAATCGTCCAGCTGATGAGAACCGCCCATGCCATTTTCATTTTTTTTAATGGGGTGATTAAGGCACCTCCAACCGCTGCAACTTCCTACCCAAACGCCCCAATATCACGTAATCTAGATGGGCCCACCTCATCAAATCTTCTGTTGTTCCTTATTCCTTATTCTTAGGCCGAGACTAATGTGTGCGTTCACCAACATTGTGTAAATGGTGGTCACTCAACCACCATACACGTGGCACGTGTACATTGGGACTTGGATGGTGCAAATTGCTGGCCATTTTGTGAATGGAGCATAGCCGATGAACGGTAATGATCGGTATCGGACGATCTTAAGCATCTGATTTGTGTTCTGAATTTGGACCACTGGTCGTTTTATTTTAATCTCGTAGAGGATGGCCATCAGTTGGATGGTTGGGATTGTTCAATCAGTGCAGTTTTGCTGATAAGCCTGCCTTTCCTTGCTAGGAATGGACAAGGCCTCTGAGGGTCCGCTGTGATTTATGAGTTTTATCCGCACCGTTCATTCATTTTTACCATATCATTTTTGATTACAATCCAAAAACTGAGGGAGATCCGAGGCTTACGTGGACCATAACACAGTAAAATGTGGGGATAATGATATTCAACTTTGAAATCTTCCTAAGGTTATAGAGATGTTTATTTGTCATCTAACCGGTTCACAGGGTCACATACATATAAATGAAGATAAAACATAAATATCAGTTTTATCCAAAATTTCTGTGACCCCACAGAATTTTCAACAGTAAGTGTTTAATCCCACAAACGTGTGGTTCACTTGAGCCTTGAAAGTTGGAACTGGCTCATTTTTGGGCTTGGAATTCAAATGATATGGAAAAATGGTTAGACGGAATGGATAAAACCAATACATCATGGTGGCCCTATAGGGTCTATGTCCGTATCTTATCCATGCCATGCATCCGTTTGTAAATATCATTTTAGGGCATGATACCAAAATCGAATTTTATCTTAAGTGCACCACACCACAGGAAACAGTGGGAATAAAGTGCACCACACTATAGGAAACAGTGGGAATAATGATGGTCACAGTTGAAACCTTCATAGTGTAAACATTGATGCTTATTTGTCATCTAACCAGTTCATAAGGCCACACACATGGATGAAAAAAAAATAACAAAAAACATCAGATTGATCCAAAGCTTCTAGCGTTAGGAAGTTTTCAACGGTAAGTGTTCAATTCAAACATTTTCCAGTGGTGTGGTTGACTTGAGCTTTTGATATATTTCAATTTTTGGTGTGCATACTGAAATGAGCTTGTAAAACGGATGGACGGCATGGATAAAAGATATAAATCGCAGTGGGTCCAAAATATTTTCTCAGTACGCTTAAGCGTACTGAGTTACTCGGTACACGCAATCCGCTTCCGATGAACTTAACACCAGGCTGTCAACTCGCCGGGCCTAAGGTAGGTTTCGGCCCGTAAATTGAACTGTTCCGGACTGGGCCGTCGGGCTGACCAATTAAAATTCTGTTTTTTAAGCCCGAGCCCGGCCCATTGACACCCCTAAAATTAAAAATTCAGGCAGAGAACTTATCAACGGTCATACATGTACTAATACAACCGACGGCTCAAGAGAAACTGACAGCAGCGGTCCACATTCAATGTCCACGTGCAGCACGTCTCATAAGTGGACTTGCCTGATTCCCAATCCAGATCAAATCTATTGTGTGGCCCATCTTACACCCCAGTCGGATGTTCCACGGTCTTGACAGGCTATTGCGTGTATCCGCGTGTCCATATACGTGTACAGCGGTGCATGTATGCAAGACAAGCTCATCTAATAGTTCACCACCATTTAAAGGATGTAAGGAGATTGAGACCGTCCAAATAACTAACACAATTCTGTAAGGACCATAATCCAGAAACAACATCCAGAAGATAGATATTAACTATCTCATATTTTTCGTTGGAATTTTAGATCACTCATTATTTGGCTTTTAACCATCCATTTAATATCCCTCGATGAAAGGTTATGGTTGCTTTGTCATTGTGATTTCAATGGTCCAGATAGGTAGCCATACACGAGTGTCACATGTGAGAGCATGGTGGTCCTCATCATTTTGAAAATGATAGTAAACTCACGTGGGAGTGGAGGACGTATTTTCAAAAATCAAAGTCCTAAAAAGAGATGGGGTTGGTGGAAAATGGTACATATTTTTTCTGTTGCTGTTGAAGCTGAGAGACATCAGCGTTTGGTTGCTTTTAAAGAGTCGTGGCTGAGTCAGATACACATAGACACCAACTCCTCCTGGAACCCCTTTCCCTGAGTCACTAAAAAGTCTTTATCTTTTCTTTTGACTCTTGCAAAAAAAAGATAAAAGGGCGGCCAAACACTAACCCTTTTCTGTTTTTCTATAAGGTTCTACGTACGCTGATTGTGTATTGTGGCCCTCACCACCCTTTACTTTAGTGTCAAGATTTGTGGGGCCCAACGTGGTGTATGTATTTTATCCATGCCATCCATCCGTTTTTCAACTTATTTAAAGGCAGAAGACCAAAATTGAAGTATATTTGAAGCTCAAGTGGGCCACAATATAGGAAATAGTGGGAATTGGATGCCTACCGTTGAAAATTTCTTAGGGCTACAGAAGTTTCAGATGAAGTTGATATTTGTGTTCTCTCTTCATCCAAGTTTGTGTGATATTATGAGTAAGTTCTATGACAAATAAACATCACTGTAGGCAGTAGGAAGCTTTCAACGGTGGCGTCATTATCCCCACTCTTTTCTGTGGTGTGACTCACTTGAGATTTGGTTATGCTTCAATTCTGGGTTCATGCCCTAAAATAGCTGGAAAACATGAATAGATGGCGTGGATAAAACACATACAACATGGTGGATCCTACGGAGTCTTCACACCACGGCAAAGGGTGGTGAGAGCCTTACTACACATTCCAAGGCCAAGTTCTAGACAATGTTAGATGGTGACTGAAAGTTGGGTTTTACTTATCTTAATAGTTTAACAAAAAAGATTCCAAAGAAGGAATATGAGTTTGGCTTGTCCTTTTTGGACGGCTAGGATTGAATGCATGAACTGACTGATCTAACGTGTCTATGGAAAAGATAAGTTACATTTACTTTAACGTGTCCATCTTGCCCTTCTTTTCTAGAAAATATGGAGTTTGATTTTAGGGATTGTTTAGGATCTACCAAAGAAAGTAGCATAAGTTCATGAAAAGTCATTTAGAAGGAAAAAGGTTAAAAGTAAAATATTTACTTGTAACTTACAAAACTTCTTGTTTGAGAGCTTAAAAATAAAATAAGAAAAGTGACAATTTCTTTCAGAGAAGTTATTTTCTAAGAAAGCATACATTTCAACAAGAAAAAAATCATAAAGCGAACGAGAGACGACTTGGAAAATTTTAGGACTTTTCACATCAAAATTTGTTGTCTTCTTAAGAACTATTTTCTTTTCAAATACTTTCCAGCTCCCATGCGGATTCTGCTCGGTGAAAAAGAAAGAAGAAAAAAAGCATTCCCTACTTAGGGCCTGTATACTCTGTTGGTTTCAATGGTTAGGCATTGCATTTGATGGCATTAACACCATTAATATTGCACAATAATTGTATGCCGGGAAATATATACCATGGTATTTTAGACATCCAATCTCCTAGTTTGGGATCAACTTCTTCCTTTGGGAAAAAAACTGCTTTAGTGAAACCCAACCATGGAATCGTAATTGATGGACCAGATTCATAATTAATGTCGGTCACTTATACACGCATGTAACTCGAATGTCACATATAAATGTTGCATATGAATAGACAGCGTTGATAAAACATGTATCAATCTGGGGTCCACGGATATAGTGGATCTCAAAATCCACCATAAATCCAACATGGGACCAAATGTAATTCCATCCCATGTAATCTCAATCATTTCTGGCGTCTCCGGATGGAATTCGCACAAAACCAAATGCAATTCCATCTGCAAATTCCATCCCACCTAATTCCACATATTTGAGCGATTGGATAAATCCTAGCTGCTCATCAAGACAGGCCTATGATAGATATCTTGCAAAAAGGCCAATTCACTTGTCTAGTTGACCACGCGATGTTAAAAAAT
The DNA here is from genome assembly GCA_037074715.1 of Magnolia kwangsiensis. NCBI lineage: Eukaryota > Viridiplantae > Streptophyta > Magnoliopsida > Magnoliales > Magnoliaceae > Magnolia > Magnolia kwangsiensis. Next base: position 70,924,990 of record CM073576.1, read on the forward strand.
AGTCACCTTAGATCCGTTCAAGCATTTATTTGAATATAGAAAACCTTGAGAAAATTGGATTCTTATTTGTGTGAAAGGTGATGGACATGTCGACATGCTAACAGCCTTCTTGCAATAACTATTTCCGGAGTAAATAAACAATTGTCCAGTGTTGAATTTGGGCAGAGGGAGTATTTGACAGAATTCCCCTCTGCCTTATTTGCCATTTTAATGGCATTGCACCTATACTGCTCTCACTCAATCTTAACAAGAAGAAAAAAAAAATTGCTGTAATTTATTTCCACACACGTTTGAATTGTGGCATGTGTGAAAGATCCAAACCATCAATAGGAAGTGCCATCACTCAGAAGGGCCTTTTCTGAAAAATCAGGACCGCTGCATAAACAAGTGAGCCACAATTAGGGAGAGTGCTTTAACGTCAACTGTAGCGGCTGTAAGAGATGAAGAACCATCAAACTAATTTTTTATGTGGCACCCACACACTAGTTTTTGGAAATGATAAAAAACGGTAGCTATGCAGAAATTGTAATAAAGCCATTTTGCGAACATGTCACATGCATAGAATATCCAATTCATATGAACGGTGGGATACTCCAAGATGATCACTTGAAATGAAAATAAAGAGCTGTGCATTGATTGGGTGGGGCACACCAGTACACTAATGGAGTGTTTGGGAGATTGGATTTGGAATGCATCGGCATCCAAATCACAATTACAGTGGAATCAAGTTATCGAAATTATAATTACAGTGGAATCAAGTTGATTTTGTTGTGCGCAACCACCATACGTTAGGCGCATAAGCAGCCTTAGAACGAATAAAACACGTGAATAGAGAAACGAAAATCAACCAATCACAGAGAAACATAGAGATTTTACATGAAAAAACCCTCGTAGAAAAAAAATCATGGCACCAAGCGACAAACAATCCATTTTAATCAAAAAGTTACAAGAGATGAAACAATCAAACTGTAAAAAGATTGACTTCAAAAATTCAAAACCCTTTTAGGCGCGTGTGTGTGTGTATAGTGCCAAGTACTACAAATATCAAATGAATAATAATAGAAATCCTCCTTTAACTGATAAAATAGTAGACTTGCTTAAAGAACTGTTGAAATCCAACTCAAGTAAGAATTGAGTATATAGAAACAAGAGAAAACTAATCCCAAATACAACAAAAAGTAAGAGACCCTCTTAAACTTAGAACCATAATTAATGAAATGAGTTCTAAAGGTTAAGTGTCTTGTAATCCACACAACTTTCAAAGCAAATAACCATTCAAGATGGTACCTCGATAGTGGATGTTTTAAACATATGACAGGTGATAAATGTATACTCTTAAACATCAACCAAATTAATGGCAGCTCAGTTACATTCGGAGATAGAAGTAACTGAAAGATTATTGGTAAAGATAATGTACGACTTCTCAACTTCTCTTCAAAAATATTTTATATGTTAAAGAGCTAAAACATAATCTTCTGAGCATGTCTCAAATCTTTGATAATAAACATAATGTAAAATTTTCGGATCACGGATGTGAGATAATTAATAATAAAGGACATATAATATTAAATAGTCGTATAATGTTTAAAAATTACTATATAATTGATGATTCTTGCTCAACAAATCATTCATGCTATATAGTCCAAACAGACGAGATTAAACTATGACATTAACATCTTGAACATATAAATTATAGAGATTAATATAAATTGAGCAAAAGAAATCACTTACGTGGCTTACACAAATTGAAAAAGATAGAAAATAAAGTATATGGTGCCTGTCAAATAGACAAGCAGATTAGGAGTAGTCACAAGAAAGTGAACTCCTTAACCACTACACGTCCTCTAGAACTACTCTATATGGATTTAATCGGACCAATTAAAACGGAGAGTAGATGTAGAAATAAATATTTTCTAGTTGTAGTTGATGAATACACTAGATATTCTTAGGTAGCCTTTTTAAGAGAAAAATTGGATGCTCTTGACGAAGTTAGAAAACCTATAAAACGCATTCAGACCGAAAAGGAACTTTCTGTGATCAGAATTAGAAGTGATCATAAAACTGAATTCGAGAATAGTAATTTAAAAAAATACTACAATGACCATGGAATACTTCATAAATTTTTTGCTCATAAAACTCCTCAGCAAAATGGGGTTGCTGAAAGAAAAAATAGAATTTTATAAGAAATGGTTAGTGTAATATTAAATAGTATGAGTTTCCCTAAATATTTATGGGCTGAAGTTGTGAGTATTGCATATTATATAAATAATTGTGTCTACATTAGAACAACTAAAAATGAAATAACTTATGAATTATGATTTAACAAAAAATCTACTGTTAAATATTTCTGAACTTTTAGAAGAAAATGTTTTATTTTACGTTACCATGAAAATTTGAAAAAATTTGAATCCAAAAGCGATGAGAGAATATTCCTTGGTTATGCTTTAAACAATCGAACATACTGATTTTTAAATAAAAGAATTGGGGTTATACAAGAATCGATAAATGTAGTAATAGATGATTAATTGATCACACCCAGTTTGGATCAAGATGATGACGAGAATGATATCAGCTTGGTTAATCAACCAGAATCATCATTTAAATCAAATAATACTGAGTTAAGGTTAGTCAAAGAGTACCATCCGACTAATCAAATACTTGGTGACCCTCACATTGGTGTTCAAACTAGAAGACAGATTGAAAATATATGTAATCATGTTTGCTTTACTTTCCAAATTGAATCGGCTAATAACGAAGCACTAGCTAATGGAAGTTGGATCTTAGTTATGCAAGATGAATTAAATGAATTTGTTAAAAATGATGTATGGTATCTGATTTTGAGACTAACTAATAAATATATGATTAGAACAAAATGAATTTTCAAAAATAAATCTGATGAAATCGATAATATTATTAGAAATAAGGTACGACTGGTTGTGCAAGGTTATAATCAGATTGAAGGTATCAATTACAAATAAAATTTTGCGCCAGTTGTGCATCTTGAATATGTCAGATTATTTATTTTCATTGCCTGATATAAAATATTCAAAATATATCAATTGGATGTAAAAAGTGCTTTTCTAAATGATGATTTAAATGAGGAAGTTTATATTGAACAACCGAGGGGTTTTGAAGATCCCAAACTTTTTGATCATGTTTATCGTCTTAAAAAGAAACTATATGGTTTAAAACAAGCCCCTAGAGCATGATATGAAAAATTGACTAAATTTTTAATTAGTTATAATTTTGTGATGGGTAGTGTTGACAAAACCTTATTTATTAAGAAATATAATGATGACATCCTAATTATTCAAATTTATTTTGACGATATTATATATGGATATACTTGTGCTAATCTTTCTACTGAGTTTGTAGATCTTATGAAATCTAAATTTGAAATGAGTATAGTCAGCAAGCTAAATTATTTCCTTGGATTATAAGTGAAATAACTTGAAGATAGAATATTCATCTCCTAGACCAAATATGCATTGAACCTAGTAAAGAGGTTTGATTTTGAGAATAGTAGGAATCTTAACACTCATATGAGTACAACTTTTAAATTATCAAAAGATGAATCAGGTAAGAGTATTGACTCTCTACTTTATCGCAACATGATTGGTAGTCTACTTTACTTAACTACTAGCAGACCTAATATTTCTTTCATTGTTGGCATTTGTGTTAGATATCAATTTAACCCAAAAGAATCTCATTTATCCGTTGTTAGAAGGATAATCAGATATGTTGCAAGCTTCACTAACTTACGCTTATGGTATCCACATGTTACATATATACAAATCGCAGGATATACTAATGTAAACTGGGCAGGTAATGTGGATGATAGAAAATCTACAAGTGCTGGATGTTTCTATATTGGAAATTATCTAGTATCATGGCTAAGTAAGAAACAGAATTCTATATCTTTATCCACTGTAGAAGCCAAATACATTGTTGTGGGGAATGCTTGCACTCAACTTATATGGATAAAAAGAATGTTAGCAGACTATGAAATTACGCAAAATACAATAACTATATATTGCGATAACACAAGTGTAATAAATATTTTTAAAAATTCAATTAAGCATTCTCGTACAAAGCATATTGACATAAGATATCATTACAAAAGGGAATTAGTTGAAGATAAGACTATCATGTTGAATTACATTTAAACTAAGAAGCGGCTTGCAAACATTTTGACAAAATCGCTTGACAGTGTCAAGTTCTCAAATTTAACGCATGATATTGGCTTATGTGTTGTTAAATAATTATTCCATTTTTACTTCTTTTTTTATATATATACATTTATTCTTTATTGTTTATTTGTAAATAAGATATGCATGAAAAAAATAAAATAAAATAAATGATGAAATGATGGTGAGAAGAAAATATAAAAAATAGAATTAAAGATTTTCAGCCAGCTCGTAGTTGACCGAGAAATTTGACCAGTCGATCATGTCTTTGGGCTAACCGAACTGCACGTGGAAGCACAAAAAGATAAAAATTCCATTTGCTCTCATTTTAGACTTCATCTTCTTCGGTCTGCTGGTGCTTCATTCGTCAACCCATCATCCCAACTCTCTTATAAGTCAGTTTTTATCAATTTTCTTCTAGATTTAGGTTGTTATTTCCTTGATTATCTAGTTCTTGTGATCTTTTTTGCATTTTGAAACCATTTTCTTGGTGGATTTCTTCCACAATTTGATTTACATTGTTCTTACAATTTTTTTTTTAAATAATTTTTTCTTATGCAATCTCATGGAACCAAGAGCAAGACGGGTTGTATGTAAGGTACAAGCTGGTTCCTCTTCCCTATCGGCTCCTCTTGATGTGCGAACCCGACGCTCACCGAAGGATGACCTAAAAAATGTGCAGCATTTTCGCACAAGGAGCATAATCATAGAAAGATCAGTTAATGCTGATCACATTACTCGATTTGATCTTGTTGAACTCCTTTCCGAGGTTGGATATATGGAAAAAATTTTGAATGGGGGCAGGACGACTTATCGATCCATTGTACAAGGCATGTGTGCCTCTATTAATGAAGTCTCTATTGATGAATTATTTTTCAATATTAAATTTTTAGAAGGGACTGTCACCATAATGCCTTCCACCATATATGCCTTAATGAAAATTAAAGTAGTAGAAGATGGAATACCGATTGCGACTTATTTAGAAAAAAATGTCTAATTCTGAAAACCAGTCACTTGCCCGAGCGTTATGTGGATTTAATACTGAGTGAAGGTCCAGTAACGCCTTACCTGTGAACCAATTATTTTCCAAATACCGCATCCTGCATCGCATATTCACTTCCAATGTATATTTTAGGGTAGGGAATAAGATTGATCTTACTCTCTTTATGTTTCATGTTGTCCATGTTCTTGTCATTGGTGTGCACATTTGTCTACCTTCTTTGATTTATTATATGATCATTCAATTTAGACTGCATCCCAAGCATGGTTCGATTCTGTTTGAACATATTATGTCCTCTCTTGCACTTCAATGTCATGTCCAAATTCCTTCGTTTGAAGTACCGAAATTCAAACTCCCATTTAACAATGCTAATTTGAATATGATGCGGCTTACTCTCTTTCCTGAATAAAGAGACGATAATGAACAACTTTAGGAAGCAGATATCAACATGAACGACATCTTTAATGACTTGAAAGGTTTAGAAGAGACAACTGACTCTAATTATCACCTCTCTCAATTTCATGAGAGGTTCTCTACTTTAGAAGAGAAAGTGGATGCTCTAAAAGTATCTTAAGAATCATTAGTCCAAACTCAAAAATTAATATGAAGTACATGAAAAAGTACTTTCATCGATTTAATAAGAGTGTAAGGATTAATGATCCTACGATGCCTACACCATCCTCTTCAAAGTCAGAGTGAGATATTTTATTTTCTTATTTAACTGGATATGTATAATCATATATATTGGTGGTTGGTTTATATACTTTATTTCCTACTCTATAATATTTTTTACTTTATATGATATTTTGCTTCAATTTACCCTGATATATTCTATTCCTGAATTTCATTAAATCCGCATTTTCATTTCTTCCTTTGTTAACTTGTGACAAAAATGGGAAGAAATACGATATATGTGTGTATGAAATTTTACTTGATATTATATGTGGATGGCATACAACATGTTCTATTTCTTAAGGGGAGTTATAGATGGAGTACACATGATTGTTGTGGAATACAAATGATTATTGTATTGAAATCTACAGGGCGGCTTTAATCTTGTTGATGGTTGATATTGTGAGTTTATTTATGATATGTATGTATGTATGCTGGTGAATGTCTTGTGTAAGTTATGTATGTATTTTATCACAGAATTGACAAAGGGAGAGATTGTAAGTGCTTATATGTTTAGTACACATAAGGTTGTGAAATTTCGTAACATAAAGATACACAGTGATACCGGTCAAATCGCAAGTATGGTCAGATCACAACTACACTTCATGAAGATCAACTCAAGATCGACTTATCATCTCAAGACGTTGATCGATTTTAAGATTAGAAGATCTCTATATTTGCCAACCAACAGGTGATATAACCCTAGAAAGACCTTATGTCACGCTCCAAACTCGAAAACCGGGCTCACAAAATTCTCGATCGCCGAATCCGACGCCGACAGCCTCCGTAGAACCCCATTCTCGGCTCATAGCTCCTATTCGCCAGGTTCTGATCCTGGAATGCTACGAGGAGGATTTTCAATGTCAGTTTGATTCGTAATAAGCATAACCAAAGGCATAACCCACAAACAACAACCAAGAACTCTATTACATTTTCACTATGATCAAAAACTTTACAAGTACAATGAGCATAAAGGGAAATACAATGGTAAAGAATAAAAACTTCAAAACGCTCTGTAACGTGCTCCTGCCTCAGCGCTGCTGCGAACCAACGTCACCTGCACGCAACGGTCGTGCATAAGCTTACAGAAAGCTTAGAGGGTGGTGAAAGTGTGTGCGCAAGGTAGTAATATGAACATGCAATGTCAGAGTAATGCGGAATATGCAGATGAAACCATGATATCATGAGCCATACCAAGGCTATGCAATGCAAGACATGAATGGTATCGGCCATCCCAAGGCCATGCGATATGCAATGCAACTCAAGCATACAGATCCTCATCTATGTCCATACATCAATACAGCTCAAAAATGGGATATCACCGGGGTCTAGTACACTCTAAACCAGATTGCCGCCACATCGTGCGTAATAAGGTAAGTGGAAGAGACCTCACTATCCGTCTGCCAATATCGGGTGCGACTCGTCGATAGCGGACCCATTCCTCGAGCTGGTCAAACTCAGCCTAGGATTGCCCCCTACACTCGGGCGGGTAAGGCCGCACCCCCTTCCAACCGACCACGACACAGTCGAGAGCACAGCTAACTGGTATTCGGCACTCAGTGCTCATCTACCCACTCGGTCTAGACGTTGGAGCAACCTCTTGACACCATAAGGGTTTAGGGACTTTCACCCAAGGATATCTATAGTACCCCATGTAGAACAAGATTTTCGGTATCCAATCCTGCCAACCACGATCTGTCTGTGGAGGCTACGGCCCCGATGTCGCTAGGGCGTACAATAACTATGTCACACAAATGCGGAATGCATAAATCACGCTATCCAGTCATGTAACCAATCCTGCGCATATCGTGCGCTCATGTAGGGCAACACCGCCTAACCAGGAGCCCATAAACAACCTGCCCAATGGCATATGCTATGATCAGACAATCCTCATATCAAGCATACATATGATGTGTATGATCATGAGTCGTGAAATTATACTAAACATGTAAATGAGTGATGAATCGTTCATGCAACGCGGATGGGCCTAGACAGCCTATACACAGCAAGTACGGCCCAGTAATAGGCCCTACGGAGAGTCGTAATGTGAACATCTAACCAACATTACATTCGCAATGTGGACGTCAAACCAACATTGCTCCCAAGCCACGATCGTGGTAAATATCGTTACATAATCCATGTTGGGCTCACATATTGCAATGGACCTTAGGTACATCCCATTGGACCTTAAATACATCAAATGGGCTCTATCATATGGGCCTTTTATTCATCAATGTGTCACATCAATGGGCCACACCAATGGGTCTTAAGTGCATTGCAATGGGTCAAAACCCGTGGGCCTTGGATTGCACCAATTGGGCCTAGCCTCATCGGTCTAATATGTAACAAATTAGCCACACCAATTGGGCCCCCACATGTACATCAAATGGGCCTCAACCCATAGGCCTTATATAAGTCAAATGGGCCTAAATCCCTAGGCCTTAAACAATTCAAATGGGCCTAACCTATGAGTTTCCATGCATATCAAAGTGGGCCTAAACCCCTAGGCCTTGTATATATCAAATGGGCGTAACCCATAGGCCTTATATAATCAAATGGGCATACTTTCATGGGCCTTAAAAATGCATCAATGGGTCCAATCCCATGGGCCTCATAATACACCAGATGGCCCCATTGCATGGGCCTAAGATCCACATCAAAGTGGGCCCCAATGGATACCTATAAATGGATCAACATGGGCCCTATACACATACTAAAGTGGGCCCACTTGAACTATTGATCTGGCTCATTTTTAGCCTAATCATAAAGATAAATAAATAAATAAATAAATAAATGGATAGTTAGATGTAACACATGCATCATGGTGGGGGGGGGGGGGGGGGGGGGGTCCACATGAGCTAAGGATCAGCTCATGCCTTAGCTCACAAAATGAATGGACGGTTAGGATGCAACTCATACATCATGGGTGGGTCCCACTGTCCAGTGGACAGTGAGAATAAGGCACGTGCTTCACGGTGGGCTCCACCGTCCGCTGGACAGTGCGAGTATAACACATGCGTCACAGAGGGAGTCCACCGTCCTACGGTGTAGTAAAACACATACATTAATGGTGGGATCCACGTGTGTGGCCCACCATCAGATTTTTCCAACCATCCAGACCGTTGATAAGGTCATGTAGGCCTGGATGAAGAGTAAAAACAAATTTTATGTTGAATCCAAAACTTCTGTGGCCTAGCAAAAGGTTTTAATGGTAAAATTCAATTTACACTGTTTCTTATGGTGTGGGCCACCTAAGCTTTTGATCGACCCGAAATTTGGAGGGGGCCCACCTGAGGATGGGACCCACCTCATGGACAGCTTAGATGGCATACAAACATTAAGGTGGGGACTTGCTGGACACCGCCCGCCCGGCGGCTGACGCTGCATGCAGCAGCGTGCAACGCCTGCAATTTGTTAGGGAGGGGGCATGGCCCTTTGCAAAAAAATGAAAAAATCCATTTTTTTTGAGGTTTTTCGTATGTGGGGCCTGCTGCGCCAAAATCCGTCCCGGCCATTGCGATCCGTGGCTCGAGGCCTTCCCAATGAGTCCAGAGTTCGAATTTTTTTAAGCTTAGGAAGCGAAATAAAATAAGAAAATAGTATTTAAATGGTGAGGACGTAATATTTGGCGCTATGGCCCACCAGGTGATTGGATCAGCTCCAAACCTTGGCCCAACGCATGAAATTTGGGAGAGAATGGGATGGACGACGTGGATTAATTACATACATCACGGTGGGGCCTCAGCAAGTGGACCACCAAAGGTCTCCTTACTTCTTTCCTTTCTCTTCTTTCCTTTGAAACGTCCAACGTCCCAGACGCTGGACGGTTTTAATATATATATATTTTTTAAAGAGTGGTGGGCCCTGATGAAGTGGGCCACCACTGATGGGTGACATGGGTTCAACGTCTAAGGTGGGCCCCACTTGAATAAAAATTTGAACAACATAAATCTCAAGGTGGGATCCATTCAAGTGTGCCACACATTCCTATTGCATAAAAATAAAATAAAATAAAATAAAATAAAAGAAATAAAAGAGAGAGAGAGGCATGGAGAGTGGGACACGCCTTGTGATGGAGGGACCCCGACATTATGGGCCCTCCCTTGCAATGAATCATATAATAAACGGATCCCATTGAACATGGGACCATCAAAAATGTAAATCAACGGTGGAGATCCATTCCCCACCGATATGAACGATCTAGATGACCTTTCTAAATGAAATAAATATCATGATGGGGTCCATGGAGAATGGCCCCATCATGGAATGATCATGATGATCCAAGTGGTCCATCGGACACATATTAGGGTCCCAAGTGAGATCCACACCATGGATCGGTGGGCCTCACTTGGCGTATCATAAAAATAAGAAAAACTATCCTATAGAGGCACCCACCGTCCGATCTTCTTGCTCCTAGAGGTTCCTTGGCACCTTAGCTTCAACTTCAATGGAGGAGATGGAGAATGGAAGGTTGAGATGAGAGATGATGGGGTAGGAAGGTGGGCCACTTGGAGTTTAGGAATTCTTGCAAAATTCCAAACGTATGGGCTCTCTTTTGCTTTGGGATTTTGAAATGAGAAAGAGAGAAAGAGAGAGAGTGATGTAAGCGAGAGAGAGAGAGTGATGGATGGATGTGGTGAGTGATGGTTGTGTAAGAAAAGCTTGACTTTTGAGGCTTTTGTGTAAGAGAGGTATGGGTGGTGAAGACTTTTGTGGCTTTTTGTGTAAGAGAGGTATGAGTTTGGGAGACTTTTGTGGTTGCTTGGGAAAATGGAATAAAGTGATGTGTACTTGACATGTGATGACTTGATGGGTTGATTGATTGATGGGATTGATGTAATTGATGTGATACATCGTAGAGATTCCCTTGGTTTTCGCAACGCGCGGCGTTTTCTCGCACCAAACGTTAGCCCACATCTCTTGACCAGGGTATCGCCTCGGCGCGCGAGTCACGGTATCGGAACCGCAATGACGGCGCGGTCGCTATGGTATTGGTCTCAGGTTGAGTCGACTCAGATTGTCAGCATATGAATCAGGGTTGCACGTCGATATCGGTTAAGGGTCGAAGGTTGCCAGAATTCGACCGGTAAGACCGCGGAAGTTTACGGAAAGGTACGGACCAAGATACGGGTCTTACAGCTCTCCCGTCCTTATAAAAATTTCGTCCTCAAAATTTACACAAGCATCGCAATTAGGCATAACTCGCGAGGAATAAGAAACATAATATAATCATATAGAATCAGGGGCAGCATACAAAATACAATACATGATCAATCATCAAAGAGATGAGGGTAACGCTTTCGAATCTCAGCCTCACGCTCCCACGAAGCCTCCTCTACAGAATGGTGACCCCACTGCACCTTCACTAACGGAATGACCTTGGTTCTGAGGACCTGCTCCTTCCGATCAAGGATACGGACTAACTGCTCAATGTAAGAAGCGTCCTCAAGAACCTCCAGCGGCTGCCAATCAATAACGGGAACTATATTTAACCCACACTTCCTCAATATGGAGACGTGGAAAACGTTGTGGACGCCATACAACTGTGATGGCAAGGCAAGCCTATAGGCCACGGCGCCAACGCTCCCAGTGATCTCAAAAGGTCTTATGAATCTCGGGACAAGCTTGCCCTTCGCTCCAAATTGAACTACGCCCTTCATGGGCGAGACCTTGAGATACACATGGTCCCCTACATCAAACTCCAAGGGACGACGCCGACGATCAGCAGAACTCTTCTGTCGGCTCTGAACTATGCGCATCCTCTGCCTGATGATGTCAATAGCCTCTGACGTCTCCTGCACAAGCTCGGGACCTAGGAGACGACGCTCTCTAACCTCGGTCCAACAACTCGGTGATATGCATGGTCTGCCATATAGTGCCTCAAAAGAAGCCATGCCGATGGTCGCCTGATAGCTGTTATTGTATGCGAACTCAGCCAATCGCAGATGCTCATCCCAGCTAGCCCCGAAGTCAATCGCGCAGGCCCGAAGCATATCCTCAAGTATCTGGTTGACCCTCTCGGTCTGGCCATCGGTCTGCGGATGGTACGTGGTGTTGAGCTGCAAATCAGTCCCCATCGCACGCTGAAAGATCTCCCAAAACTGAGACGTGAACCTCGAGTCTCGGTCAAAAACGATCGAGGCTGGAACGCCATGCAGTCTCACAATCTCCTCAATAAATAATCTCACAAGCCAGTCCATAGACCAAGTCGCACGCATCACAAGGAAATGTGCCGACTTCGTCAGACGATCCACAACAACCCAAATAGGGTCATGACCGTGCTGAGTCCTCGACAAACCTATAATGAAATCGGTCAACACGTGCTCCTACTTCCACATCGGGACGCTCAACGGCTGCAACAGACCAGGAGGTCTTTGATGATCGGCCTTGACACGCTGTCACGTGTCACACTCAGCCATAAAACTGGCGATCTGGCACTTTATCTCCGTCCAAAAATACTGTCGCCTCATGTCACGGTACATCTTCGTCGAGCCCGGGTGGATAGAAAACCGCGATCGATGTACCTCGGTCATAAGGTCTCTGCGCAACTCTGGAATATCCGGGACACATAATCGGCCTCTGAAGCGAAGTCCACCGTTTGTACCGATCTGCCAATTTGCCTGACCCTCAGATGCCGCCTCAGCCATATAACTCTGCAACGACTTATCAGCCTGCTGAGCCTCGATCACCCTAGCGACAAGAGAGGGTCGAATCGACAAGCTCGATAACTATACGATGGAAGACTGCAGTCCGAACTCAAAGTCATACGCTGCAATATCCTCAAGCATCCGCCACTCCTGGATCATCATATGCGCCACTAGGCCTCGTGGCTGACGGCTGAGGGCATCTGCCACCACATTCGCCTTGCCTGGGTGGTACTGGAGGTCGAAATCATAGTCCTTCAAGGGCTCCATCCAGCGCCTCTGTCTCATATTCAACTCAGACTGCGAGAAGAGGTACTTCAAGCTCTTGTGATCAGAGAAGAGCTCGAACCTAACCCCGTAAAGGTAGTGCCTCCACACCTTCAGTGCGAAGACAACTGCAGCCAACTCTAAGTCATGCGTAGGATAGTTCAGCTCATGGACCTTGAGCTGACGAGACGCAAAGGCCACTGGTCTCCCGTGCTGCATCAGGACAGCATCCAAACCGATATGCGAGGCATCAGTGAATACAATAAATCCGTCACTCCCAGAGGGAAGAGTGAGGACAGGAGCGGACGTCAAACGGTCCTTCAACTCCGTAAATGCTCGCTCGCAGGCGTCACTCCAAAAAAACTCTGTGCCCTTCCGAGTCAACCTGGTCAGCGGGGCTGCAATACGAGAGAAGCCCTCAATGAAACGTCGATAATAGCCCGCCAAACCAAGGAAACTACTGATCTCTGTAGCAGTCGTGGGCTGGCCCCACTGACGCACTGCCTCGACCTTCGAGGGGTCCACTGCGACACCCTCCCTCCTCACCACGTGACCGAGGAACTTCACCTCCTCCTGCCAGAACTCGCACTTCTCCAGCTTCGCATACAGCTGGTGTGCGCGGAGGGTCTGCAAAGTAATCTCCAAGTGCTGCTCATGCTCCTCACGGGTCCTCGAGTAGATCAGAATGTCGTCGATGAAGACTATAACAAACTGATCCAGATATGGGTGAAAAATCTCGTTCATCAGCTGCATGAAGACCGCAGGTGCATTGGTCAGTCCGAAGAACATGACCTGAAACTCAAAATGACCGTAACGCGTCCTGAATGCTATCTTCGGAATGTCCTCATCTCAGACCCGAATCTGATGATAACCGGAACGCAGGTCAATCTTCGAAAAGAACTGTACACCTTTCAGCTGGTCGAACAAATCATCAATCCTAGGGAGCGGGTACTTGTTCTTGATCGTGACTTTGTTGAGCTCGCGGTAGCCAACGCAGAGCCTCAACGAGCCATCCTTCTTCTTCAAGAAGAGTACTGGCGCTCCCCACGGTGAACTGCTCGAACGGATAAAACCCAACTCTCGCAACTCGTCCAACTGCTTCTGCAGTTCCCATAACTCTAATGGTGCCATACGATACGGGGCCTTCGAAATAGGCACGGTATCGGGTACAAGATCAATCTGAAACTCGGTGAGTTGACGAGGCGGTAATCCCAAAATCTCTTGGAACACATCGAGAAAATCACAAACCACGGGCAAATGGTCGATGCAAGCGGCAACCGGTTCCTCTATGGCGCAAGACATCAAACAAGACAACCGCTCTCCTCTGGCCTCTGCAACGAACTCGAACTGCGGCACGCCGGGTATACAGAACGTGACGGTCCTCGCGGCGCAGTCCAAAATGGCATAATACTCAGCGAGTCAATCCATGCCTAGGATGACGTCGAACTCGGACATCGGTAAAATAAACAAATCGGCAGGCAGAAAGGTATCCCCAACCAGAACGAGGCAAGACGAGCAAAATCGTCCCAACACTTCAGTCCTCCCCAAGGGAGTCGACACTGATAGGCTCTCACCAGCAGACTCCAACGGTAAGCCAGCCGATCGACAGAAGCTCTCGGTCACAAAGGAGTGCGATGCACCGGAATCAAACAGCACACGTGCAATGCATGGAGAGACTGGAAGTATACCCTCAACGACTCATCCGGATGACTGCGGATCCTGCTGAGTCACATAGAATCTAGCTTGAGCTGGCTGGGGAGGTGCCTGTCCCCTCTGAACGTGCTGCTGCTGCTGCTGGGGTCGCTGAAGCGGTCGAAACTGCTGCCTTTGCTGTTGTGGCCTCTGAGGCTGGTGATGATGCTGATGCTGCTGCTGAGGTGGCCTCGGTGGTGGAGGCTGCTATCGCTGCTGCTGTGGGGGTCTCTGCTGCTGCGGTGGAGGTCTCTGCTGCTGTGGACCTCTCTGCTGCTGCTGGGGGCTGGGACACTCCCATGAACGGTGTCCCGTCGCACCGCACCTGAAGCAAGTGCCGGTGAACTGCCTCTGAGGTAGTGGTGGAGGTGCTGCTGGTGCTGATGGTGCTCGGAAGGCTGGGCGACCTGTGCGCCTCTGTTGCTGTGGTCGACGCTGCTGGGAATCACTGGAAGAAGCCTGCCTCTTCCGGTCTCTCCTCTGACCACGCTCAAACTGAGAACCGGCCCACTCAGTCTCATAAATCTGAGCTCTCCGCACTACTGCCTGGAAAGTGGGGAGCTCATGCCCAATAACACGACCTCGAAGGCCGTAACGTAATCCGTACTAGAAAAGGTGAGCCTTCCACCCCTCGTCATCAACCATATACGGTGCGAATCTCGATAGAGCCACAAAACGGGCCGCATACTGTGCCACAGTCATGTCTCCCTGCACCAGAGTCTCGAACTCTAAAGCTCGCTGACGGCGGATATGGTTGGGGAAGTACTGCTCCTCGAATCGATCAACAAAATCCTCCCATGTCCAGACATACTCAGGTTCGGCAACACGGGTAACAGAGGTCCACCAATGCTCGGCATCACCCTGGAAGAGAAATACTGCTAGCCGGACACGCTGCTCGGTCGTACATGACATGGTATCGAAGATCTTCTCCACATCGGAGCGCCATCTCTCTGCTGCAGTCGAATCTGCCTTGCCCTGGAAACGTGGGGGATCAAGCCGTCTGAACTCACGAAGTAAGGCGCTCGCGCGCTCTTGTTCTTCTTGAGCTGGTGAAACAACTGGGCGTCTGCCCTGTCTGTGGAGTGCGGCTGTCACAGCCTGTAACATCTGCTGTAACTGAGAGGCACTCACAGTCACGGTTGGCTCCGCATCGGCCTCAGGTGGAGGAATGTCATCCTCAGGGAAGGAAGCAGGGATCTCTGAGGGTGGAACGGGAGACGCAGGGGGTAAAGCTGGAGCCTCCGATGGTGAAGCAGAATCCTCAGGTGGTGGTGCGGGAGTCGATCGGGTAACTCTCCCAGGCACCATGTCCTACAGGAAAGAGCGAAGGTGCCTATCAACTTCAAAACTCTCGAAGGTACACACGTTAACGGTCTGTATTGGAAGGTCGCGAAGCTATCCGAACTTCGGGACTTATCCATTCTACACTCATAGTAGACATGTAATGTTGTTCTCGGTTATTCCTAAGTTATGCTCTGATACCAACTTCTGTCACGCCCCAAACTCGAAAACTGGGCTCACAAAATTTTCGATCGCCGAATCCGGCGCCGACAGCCTCCGTAGAACCCCATTCTCGGCTCCTAGCTCTCATTCGCCAGGTTCTGATCCTGGGATGCTACGAGGAGGATTTTCAATGTCAATTTGATTCGTAATAAGCATAACCAAAGGCATAACCCACAAACAACAACCAAGAACTCCATTACATTTCCACTATGATCAAAAACTTTACAAGTACAATGAGCATAAAGGAAAATACAATGGTAAAGAACAAAAACTCCAAAACGCTCTGCAACGTGCTCCTGCCTCAGCACTGCTACGAACCAACGTCACCTGCACGCAACGGTCTTGCATAAGCTTACAGAAAGCTTAGAGGGTGGTGAAAGTGTGTGCGCAAGGTAGTAATATGAACATGCAATGTCAGAGTAATGCAGAATATGCAGATGGAACCATTATATCATGAACCATACCAAGGCTATGCAATGCAAGACATGAATGGTATTGGCCATCCTAAGGTCATGCGATGTGCAATGCAACTCAAGCATACAGATCCTCATCTATGTCCATACATCAATACAGCTCAGATATGAGATATCACCGGGGTCTAATACACTCTAAACCAGACTGCCGCCACATCGGTCGCAATAAGGTAAGTGGAAGAGACCTCACTATCTGTCTGCCAATATCGGGCGCGACTCGTCGATAGCGGACCCATTCCTCGAGCTGGTTAAACTCAGCCTAGGAATGCCCCCTACACTCGGGCGGGTAAGGCCGCACCCCCTTCCAACCGACCACGACACAGTGGAGAGCACAGCCAACTGGTATTTGGCACTCAGCGCTCATCTACCCACTCGGTCTAGACGTTGGAGCAACCTCTTGGCACCATAAGGGTTTAGGGACTTTCACCTAGGGATATCTATAGTACCCTATGTAGAACAAGATTTTTGGTATCCAATCCTGCCAACCACGATCTGTCTGTGGAGGCTACGGCCCCGATGTCGCTAGGGCATACAATAACCATGTCACACAAATACAGAATGCATAAATCACGCTATCCAGTCATGTAATCAATCCTGCACATATTGTGCGCTCATGTAGGGCAACACCGCCTAACCAGGAGCCCATAAACAACCTGCCCAATGGCATATGCTATGATCAGACAATCCTCATATCAAGCATACATATGATGTGTATGATCATGAGTCGTGAAACTATACTAAACATGTAAATGAGTGATGAATCGTTCATGCAACGCGGATGGGCCTAGACGGCCTATACACAGCAAGTACGGCCCAATAATGGGCCCTAAGGAGAGTCGTAATGTGGACATCCAACCAACATTACATTCGCAATGTGGACATCAAACCAACATTGCTCCCAAGGCACGATCGTGGTAAATATCGTTACATAATCCATGTTGGACTCACATATTGCAATGGACCTTAGGTACATCCCATTGGACCTTAAATACATCAAATGGGCTCTATCATATGGGCCTTTTATTCATCAATGTGTCACATCAATGGGCCACACCAATGGGTCTTAAGTGCATTGCAATGGGTCAAAACCCGTGGGCCTTGGAATGCACCAATTGGGCCTAGCCTCATCGGTCTAATATGTAACAAATTAGCCACACCAATTGGGCCCCCACATGTACATCAAATGGGCCTCAACCCATAGGCCTTATATGAGTCAAATGGGCGTAAATCCCTAGGCCTTAAACAATTCAAATGGGCCTAACCCATGAGCTTCCATGCATATCAAAGTGGGCCTAAACCCCTAGGCCTTGTATATATCAAATGGGCCTAACCCATAGGCCTTATATAATCAAATGGTCATACTTTCATGGGCTTTAAAAATGCATCAATGGGTCCAATCCCATGGGCCTCATAATACACCAGATGGCCCCATTGCATGGGCCTAAGATCCACGTCAAAGTGGGCCCCAATGGATACCCATAAATGGATCAACATGGGCCCTATACACATATTAAAGTGGGCCCACTTGAACTATAGATCTGTCTCATTTTTAGCCTAATCATAAAGATAAATAAATAAATAAATAAATGGATAGTTAGATGTAACACATGCATCACGGGGGGGGGGGGGGGGGGGGGGGGGGGTCCACATGAGCTAAGGATCAGCTCATGCCTTAGCTCACAAAATGAATGGACGGTTAGGATGCAACTCATACATCATGGGTGGGTCCCACTGTCCAGTGGACAGTGAGAATAAGGCACCGTCCGCTGGACGGTGCGAGTATAACACATGCATCACAGAGGGAGTCCACCGTCCACGGCTGTGGACGGTGTAGTAAAACACATACATTAATGGTGGGATTCACGTGTGTGGCCCACCATCAGATTTTTCCAATCATCCAGACCGTTGATAAGGTCACGTAGGCCTGGATGAAGAGTAAAAACAAATTTTATGTTGAATCCAAAACTTCTGTGGCCCAGCAAAAGGTTTCGATGGTAAAATTTAATTTACACTGTTTCTTATGGTGTGGGCCACCTGAGTTTTTGATCGACCCAAAATTTGGAGGGGGCCCACCTGAGGATGGGACCCACCTCATGGACGGCTTAGATGGCATACAAACATCAAGGTGGGGCCCACGGCTGGAACCGTGGGTCCCTTGCTGGACACCGCCCGCCCGTCGACTGACGCTGCACGCAGCAGCGTGCAGCGCCTGCACTTTGTCAGGGAGGGGGCATGGCCCTTTGCAAAAAAATGAAAAAATTCATTTTTTTGAGGTTTTTCGTACGTGGGGCCCGCTGTGCCAAAATTTGTCCCGGCCATTGCGATCAGTGGCTCGAGGCCGTCCCAATGAGTCCAGAGTTCAATTTTTTTTAAGCTTAGGAAGCGAAATAAAATAAGAAAATAGTATCTAAATGGTGAGGACATAATATTTGGCACTATGACCCACCAGGTGATTGGATCAGCTCCAAACCTTGGCCCAACGGATGAAATTTGGGGGAGAATGGGATGGACGGCGTGGATTAATTACATACATCACGGTGGGGCCTCAGCAAGTGGACCACCAAAGGTCTCCTTACTTCTTTCCTTTTTCTTCTTTCCTTTGAAACGTCCAGCGTCCCAGACGCTGGACGGTTTTAATATATATATATTTTTTAAAGAGTGGTGGGCCCTGATGAAGTGGGCCACCACTGATGGGTGACATGGGTTCAACGTCTAAGGTGGGCCCCACTTGAATAAAAATTTGAACAACATAAATCTCAAGGTGGGATCCATTCAAGTGGGCCACACATTCCTATTGCATAAAAATAAAATAAAATAAAATAAAATAAAATAAAATAAAAGAAATAAAAGAGAGAGAGAGGCATGGAGAGTGGGACACGCCTTGTGATGGAGGGACCCCGACATTATGGGCCCTCCCTTGTAATGAATCATACAATAAATGGATCCCATTGAACATGGGACCATAAAAAATGTAAATCAACGGTGGAGATCCATTCCCCACCGATATGAACGGTCTAGATGACCTTTCTAAATGGAATAAACATCATGATGGGATCCATGGAGAATGGCCCCATCATGGAATGATCATGATGATCCAAGTGGTCCATCGGCCACATATTAGGGTCCCAAGTGTGATCCACAACATGGATCGGTGGGCCTCACTTGGCCCATCATAAAAACAAGAAAAACTATCCTATAGAGGCACCCACTGTCCGATCTTCTTGCTCCTAGAGGTTCCTTGGCACCTTAGCTTCAACTTCAATGGAGGAGATGGAGAATGGAAGGTTGAGATGGGAGATGATGGGGTAGGAAGGTGGGCCACTTGGAGTTTAGGAATTCTTGTAAAATTCCAAACGTATGGGTTCTCTTTTGCTTTGGGATTTTGAAATGAGAAAGAGAGAAAGAGAGAGAGTGATGTAAGGGAGAGAGAGAGTGATGTAAGGGAGAGAGGCTTTTGTGTAAGAGAAGTATGGATAGTGAAGACTTTTGTGGCTTTTTGTGTAAGAGAGGTATGGGTTTGGGAGACTTTTGTGGTTGCTTGGAAAAAGGAAATAAAGTGATGTGTACTTGACATGTGATGGCTTGATGGGTTGATTGATTGATGGGATTGATGTGATTGATGTGACACATCGTAGAGATTTCCTTAGTTTTCGTAATGCACGGCGTTTTCTCGCACCGAACGTTGGCCAACATCTCTTGACCAGGGTATCGCCTCGGCGCGCGAGTCGCGGTATCGGAACCGCAACGACGGTGCGGTCGCTATGGTATTGGACTCAGGTTGAGTCGACTCGGATTGTCGGCACATGAATCAGGGTCGCGCGTCGATATCGGTTAAGGGTCGAAGGTTGCCGAAATTCAACCGGTAAGACCGCGGAAGTCTACGGAAAGGTACGGACCAAGATACGGGTCTTACACCTTAGGTTAGTTGCTTTCAAAATTTGTATACTTTGAGTTATCTATGGTGTGATTTCTTAACTTCATATTCAGCCAACCTAACTTCATGTTCAGCCAGCCTAACATCTTCGGCTAACCTAACTTCAGGTTTAGGCTAAAATTCAAAAATCTCTTGCAAATTCAGCTTGCCGAACCTAAAACTTGAAGTTTGGCCATCCCGAGTAAAGTTCAGGTCAAATTCTAGTAATGTAATTCTCAAATTTTCATGATAATTCAACCAGCCGAATTTACCTTGGGCCAACTGAATTTTGGATAAAACTTATCCCATGTAATCTGATAGTCGTTGGAATGAATTTGGTGGAATCTGGCTTGCTGAACCTATTCTTAGGCTATTCGAAATTCAATATCCTTTGGCTATAAATAGAGACATTCCCTCATTCTAAACAACAATGAAAAATCACTTTAAACCTTCCATAAGTGGGAGAGAAACTCATGTCCTCGTCAAGCTAATTATGCAGTATTTATAATTCATTTTAAGCATATTCAATTCCCTTTCTCAAGCTAATCTCAATTACATTCTAGAGAATAGTCTATACTCCACTTGAGAATTAAGAGAATTGAATATGTAGCATTAAGTTTTTCATTTTCTGAAATACTTTAGAACCCTATACTCTTTTTGATTGAGTGAATACTACTTCCTCTACATTTAAGAAAAAGATAAGTACATTGTCATTTACTTTATTTAATTCTAGTTTTTTTGAGATAGCCTATGAAAATCTCAATGGGTTGATTTGTGATAGCCCATGAAATCACAAAGTGAGTTTTTGTTTGTGATAGCTCGTGAAAATCACAAAAGGGGTTTTATTGTGGTGAACCCATGAAAATCACAAGAACTGTTTAATGTTGTTAAGGTAAACTTATGAAAACTTTATTATAGTGAAAGATAAAATTATGAGGGTAGTAATTTTGGGAGTGGAGTACGTGTGGGTTTTAAGCACAAAACCACTATAACCCCTTGTGCCTTGTGGACAATGCTTAATTTTTTTGGTGAATGTTATTTATGTCATTCCTTATGGTGAATGTTATATTTATTTTATCTTCTCTTGCTAGTTTGAAAGATTAATTTTAAAAACATTCATGAAATAAGGTTGTCCTGCATAATATTTTAGATGAAGATTGTCCTACGAATTATTTAGAATCAAGGTTTCAATACCTATGCAATTGAGATCATATATTCCGCTTGTATTTTGATTATTTGGTATTGTCTTATTCACCCCCTACCCCTTTAGGATATCGATAGCTCGTCTTTTCAAAAGTACTATCAGAAAATAAATATTTTTTATGAGATTAATTAATTTTATGCTTGTTTTTTCAGCACTAACTGTATTGTAAAAAAAAATAAAACAATATTATCTCAAATCAAGACCTCTTGACTATGGAAGAACATCATAGATACACAAGAACTAATTACCTATAGGCCTTGCATGACTAATAAGGATATAGGTTTTTTCTAGCCATTGGATGCATTAAAATAATTATTTTTTAGTTGACAAAATATTGCATACAATGGCTAAAAATTCATTGTACTACTATAAATGGTACATGCACTTGTAGATGGTCCATTCCAAATAGAAAAATCATATGCCACTTGTTCCCATCTCCATATCCAAAATGAGTTACTATCATCTTTAGGTAGGGTTTATCAGCGTCTTGAGAAAAATGAACAGTGGTTAATAAACTACACAAAATGTGTGTAGTCTATCAAGGAGAATCTAAGATGGCATTGGGTAGAGGACAATCAATTATAAAGTGTCTAAGCAATACATTATCACTAAATGTATAGATTATCACATACTCCCCTCCACTTAAGATCCAAAATTAAATAATATCATCTTGAGGTGGGATATCTTTAGCATCTTAAGAGAAAATGGACGGTGGTTGATAAACTATACTTGAAATGATAGTTTGCAAACAAGATCATTGATCAAATAAAATATATGCTCACCAATTTAAAAATGGTGAGGGAATCATATAAGGAGAGATTTTGTAGTGGTCGATTTGCGATTTTGCAGCACACATGTCAACATCTCACATTTGTGCAGGCTACGGGCTACTCATGGCATGTGCCCCACTTGTATATTGAATGGAAATCGCTGGTCATCTTCTGTTTGTCCTATCCATTACCAAATGTACGTGTACCTTTCCTCATGAGTGGACTAAGGTGATTTTTGTTGGTTAATGTCTTAAATTCTTAAGTACATGGGAAAAATCTCTTGAGAATTGTGTGTACTTAAAGCTCCAGTCGTTCCATCTGAAGATGGCATAGGGGGATGATGTTAAGGCTTACATTAGTAACTTTTACAAGATAATTTACAAATTACTGAATGTAGAAGAAACAATGAACGATGAGGATTAGGCATGTATCCTATCAAATTCTCTCTCGGATTTATATGAGTCATTCAAGGACTTGTTGTGCACCAATAGATCGACCATTAGTGTCGATAGTATTATCTCAGTCTTTCAAGGAAAGGAAATGAGAAAGAAAAGCGATGACGTAGGCGCCTTTACTGATGCACTGTTTACAAGAGGATGTAATTCTGAGTGGGACAATGGATCTTCTCAATCGAGATCTAAATCTAAGGGCAAGGGCAAAGGGAAGTTGAAGTACTGGAATTGTGTAATGTATGGGCACATGAAGAAGGATTGCACAAATCCTAAGGCAAGAAAAGATAACTAAAAGGTTTCTTCTAGGGAGGCCAACACTATTGAGACTGATGAAGGTACGAGTGGTTATGATGTGTTGTCAGTGTCCATGGTCGAACACTTATACGATGATCGTAGGAATGAGTGAATTTTGGATATTGGGGCATGATATCATATGACTCCTCATCGAAGTTGGTTCACCAGCTACAGAGAGTGTGATGGTGGCCACGTATTTATGGGCAATGACAATGCCTGTAATGTTGTGGGTGTTGGATCGGTGCAGATCAAGATGTTTGATGGCATGGAGCATACCTTAACTGAGGTGAGACACGTTCTTGATATGAGGAAGATCTTGATTTTTCTTGGAGCACTTGAGGCACTTGAGTGCAGATTCACCGGTTTTGGTCATGTCCTTAAAGTTTTAAATTTGGTACTCGTAGTCATGAAGGCATAGAGGAATGAGAACCTTTACATGTTGATCGAGAGTACTTCATTGGGTAGAGTTGTAGTGTCTGTAGGAGATTCCATATCTACACATATGTGGCATGCATGCTTGAGCCACATAAAGGTACTTTCTGACTGTTGTTTAATTCCAGCTTTTAAAAGTTTTTATTTAAGTATATATGAACATTGCATATATGGTAAACATTTAAGATTATCTTTTAAATCTAAAAAACATGTATGTAAGGGTGTTCTTAATTATGTGCATTCTGATGTATGAGGGTCATTGCCTGCGGTTTCTAATGGAAGGTCGTCATGATTTGTCAAGTTTATTGATGACTATTCTAATAAGGTATGGATTTATTTTATGAAAAATAAATTCGATGTTTTCACCAACTTCAAGCAGTGGAAGGCGATTGTGGAAAAATAGTTAGGGCAAAAGGTGAGGTATTTAAGATAGATAACGGTGGGGAATTACATATGGAGAATTGAATCAATACTGCAAGGATGAAGGGATCGTAAGCCACAACACAATGCGCCACACACCTGAGCAGAATAATATGGATGAGTGGATGAATCAGACTCTCTTAGAGAGGACTCGATGCATGATTAGTAATGTTGAGTTGGGCAAGGATGTGTGGACTGAGGCCGTTAACATGCCTTGTTACTTGGTGAATCGGTCCCCTTTTACGACTATTAAATGTAAAATTCTAAAGGAAGTTTGGAGTGGTCAGCAAATAGACTACCTGGGACTATGTGTATTTGGTTATGATACTTACTCTCGTATACCGTCAGTTGAGAGAGATAAGTTAGACAAAAAAGCTAAGAAATACATCTTTGTCGTCTATGATAGTGGTCTGAAGGGGTACAGGATGTATGATCGGGTCACACAGAAAATCATTCTTAGCCATGACGTCAAATTCGAAAAGGATCCTTGTTCCATAAGGATGAACACGAGGAACCAGAAAAATTGATCATGGACATTCAGTTAGACAGAGATGGGACACAGACTGAGACAAAGACACATATATAGATACAAGAGTAAGTGGAGTAGCCACTTGTGAGAAGAAATCCTTCGTGAGCTCGTAGGTTATCAGCAAAATACGTGGATGACTCTAAAGTGACATATACCCTTATTATAGATTAGGGGAATCTATCTACTCTTCAGGAAGCACTTGATAAGTCGAATGCCGAAAAGTGAAAAGTTACGATGGATGATGAGATAAGCTCCTTGTACAAGAATGAGACATGAGAGTTGGTGGAGCTTCCTGTCGACCGAAAATTGATCGGGTGTAAGTGGATCTTCAAGAAGAAACATGATAGGTGTAAAGTAAGGTTGGTAGTGAAGGAATATGCTCATAGGGAAGGTGTCGACTTCACTGAAATATTCACATCTGTTGTGAGGCAAGTATCTATCAAATTCATGTTGGCGTTGGTTGCCCAATACAATCTTGAGCTGGAGCAGATGAATGTGAAGATTGCCTTCTTACGTGGGGAATTGAAAGAGTAGATTTATATGAAGCAACTAGAAGTCTTTGAAATAAAGGGACAGAGAATAAGGTTTATAGGTTAAAGAGGTCATTGTATAGGTTGAAACAATCACCTAGGAAGTGATATAAAAAGTTTGATTATTTTATGGTGAGTCAAAAGTTTACCGTAAGTGAATATGATCACTATGTTTATTATAAGACACTGACTGATAGAAAGTTCATTATCTTGTTGTTGTATTTTGATGACATGATGATCTAGCATGTCTAAGATCGATTTACTGAAGACTCAATTATCAGCGACATTCAAGATGAAAGATCTGGGGGTTACAAGGAGGGTTATTGACATTGATACGCATAAAGACAAGAAAAGGAGAGGGCTTTGGTTATCTCAAAAAGAATACCTTGAGAAGGTGTTGATAAAGTATGGGATGGATAAAGAAAAGCCAGTTAGCGTTCCTCATGTTAAGTTTTCTTCTTAATATGTAACGGCTTGAAAATCGGCACCCAGGTACAAAGACCCCGATACCGAGTTCCTGGGTGTTAACCTAATGAAAATGTACATGTGACCTCATTCAGATTCACATTCATTCCACGCATGGATAATCAGAGTAACGCAATTCATTTAGCGAATCCAAAGCGAGGTAGAGATAACAAAAGATTCAGAAATATAGGGCTAAGAGTCAAAAATATGATTCCAATAATGATGATCACCCAAAATGGAATTATATAAGCCACAATCCATAAAATACATACCCAAGTCGGTTAAAGTGTAAAGCTTTCAGTTTACGCTCAATTCTCGAAAACATAATGGTGTTGACATAACCCAATATAAGTCTACTTGTCTGAGGTCTCACTAGTACTTACATCAATGATATGTCTGGTTGGTGTTTTAAAATACCATCTTAAGTGGGAGTGAGTGGCTAACTCAGTGGTTCCATTAGTTCTAAGTTACACATGTTATCGGCACAATCAACGCAGTTAATAATAAATAAGAAATCAAACAATTCCTAAATACTCTTGTTAAATGTGTATATGAAGATATGACATGATGTATGCTCTTTTCAAACAACATTCCCTCACACGTGACTCCAACTACCTGGTTCGCAAATGACAACACTTCCTCAACATGCGACTTCAATGCTTATTTTGTCACATTCTAATATAATCCAATGTGTGAATAATCATTTTAGCCGAGTAATTATTAAGTTCAATTCATCCAGCATATTGACGAAGTTAGAATACCGACGTTATATCACGAGTCCTTATCTGGATTACGTGACTCGGTGCCACACGTAGCGACTCCTTACCAGTGTCTCTTGATCAAAATTTAAGTGTCATCTCATAAATTACAATTCTAAAGGTACGGTATGATACCTAAATATATGAGGATCAACCCGGCATGGATCATCACCCAAACTGAGTATGATCACTCAGTTTCGAGGTGCAGACTTTCACATTAAAAAAAATACATAAAGGAAAGGGTTCGTCACCCAATTCTATTCACGCTCGGTCGTTTGAATGGTACTCTAGCACGAAACCATCAGCCGGGTAATTTAACGGGAGCTATTCGAATAATAATCTATTACGTCCATCAGTGCTCACTAGTCACTAGGGGGAGGCTCGTCACCCCAGCATAGGCCGACAGCTAGGACACGGTGTCCCATACCACCATGTCTGACTCATGAGTCTTATTTACTCATTGGTCAGTATGGGGAGGCTCGTCACCCCAGCGTAAGCCGATAGCTCAGACACGGTGTCCCATACCACCATGCTCGGCTCATGAGTCTTAGTGCAATCGTATCGCACTAACGGTTATGAATGGACACATCCATTAGGAACGAGGTATCCTAGATTCCATTTAGTCGTATCATACATTGTGAACATACATGATCAGTCAGCTAGTAGACTAATTTGATTAACCTAGGAGAACCACGACACAACCGACATTGGGTGCAAGCAGCCCGTGTAGTCCAGCTACTGTCGGTTGTCCGTGTTCAACCCGGGTCAATCAAACAATCCTAGAGTGGCCACCTTAATTTAGGCCACCCTTTTAGTTCAGGCGGTTAGCCAACTGACTCAACATTGTAGCAATCCTAAGTATCGCTATGGACTAAATACTACATTACACAATTATAGCATAGGTTCTACTACATAACCACTTAGGCATTTCATCGACCATGTAAGCATACATAATATACTACGTTCACTAAGGCATTAAATTTAACATGTGAGCATGCATTAAGTAATACAATCACATAAGTATTAAATCAAGCACATAAGCATAAAAAATAATACATTCTATCATTTAAGCATTTCATCAAACATGTGAGCATCCATATCTAACAAATAACATATATTATAGACAAATTAAAACATTTACATATTAGCATGTATAAATTCATCTACAAGCATCTAATCATTAACTGAGACCCTCAAGGGTCGATAAACGATAACTTAGAAATAATGGTCTGCATCTTATGACGAACCGCTCGACTCACGATGCTCGTAGGGTTAGGGTGGAAAACATCGTTGAAAGGCCTAAATAAGAATACAAGCTTATAAGAATTGGAAGGAATTAAACACAAGACCTAAAGCTACAAACATAACTCAATGCTTACCTTCAATCATCACCGAATCGACACTAATAAAGGACAATGTTGCTATAGAGGAGATGAGAGGGTGAATGTGCACAAACTCTCATACTTCCAAGCTCTCCCTCTCTTTCTCCTCTTTTCTCCTCTTTCTCTTCTCCCTTTCACCCTTTTTTTCTCTTGTTAAAATTCGTATGAGAGGAGGGGGTGCTTAAATAAGGGTCATATATAGTGCCAGATGTTGCGCAAATGACCCCAAGGGCTAGGTTTTCATTATACTAGCCCTATGAAAGAGTGTTTCTAACCTCTAGGGCCCATTATGGGGTGTACATGTCGATACATATCGTAGTATAGTTAGCCCTAATGATGATCTACGTATGGATATTATTGGCCCTCCACTTTGATGCGTTGATCAATGAGTATGATCAAAAGTCTGTTCAACAGTCACCGATAGTCGATCAGGGCCGCAGTTATACGGATATGTTTAGGGAAATATCTTTAGTCGATACTCCATTTTGATTGTGAATTGACGGTCCGAAAGTTACAACTTTATAAAAGAAGAAATGAACTTATTTCGCTTAAGTTCCATATTTTCATATAAGATATTCACACAACTCAAGCACTCCACTTGCAAGTCCAAGTTGAATGATTCGAGACGTGATCTTATCTCAATATCCCACGATGGACGTCAAGCCCAGTGAGATGGACATTATTCTATAGTTTCGAAATTAGTGGCCCACTAACGAGTGGTCTAGAGCTTATTTGGATAATTAAGGTATTTTCAAAATGAATTAGGCAGTGAGATTTTTCATGGGCAATGATTAGGATTTAGATTAACTATATTCATAGTGTGGCCTATTCACAATTAGTAAAAATGGCGATTCAGTCATAATCACTTTAAACCATTGGTTTGTAGGCTAAATAGATAATTGGGTCACTTTGGTTTGTTAATTACTATCTGACCCCTAGTTATCTCGTCTTTGGGTAGATCTTTAATCTAGCTGTGGTAGTCTTGATTAGTTAATAATAGATCAGCTAAATGTGGGCCCCATGTGAATAGATCATGTGGTTAAGCTCGGTGTTTAAGTGATCGACTAGATTTGTTGGCTTTCTACAGTTGATTAATCGGATTTGTGCGGTTCTTTATTAGTATTACTCGTGTATAGGATAACATCGAGTGTTAATGATTAGTAAGTGACAATATAAGTTAATTATAATGAATAATTTTAAGGGTATTTGGAAATCCAAAGTAATGAAAATTAAGGATGTTACATAATAGTAATTGATGAAGAAAAGCAAGTTATGTCTTGTGTGGCTTATTCAAATGCAGTTGGAAGTTTGATGAATGCCATGGTTTATAAGAGACTAGGTATTTCACATGCGGTAGGTGTTGTTAGCAGATACATGTCTAACCCCTGCAAGCAATACTAGGAAGGAGTGAAATAACTACTTCGATACATTCGAGGTACGTACGACTACGTCTTATCATTTGAGAAATTAGGGGCCAAGCTATTAGGTTATGTGGATTCTGATTACACAAGCAATATGGATACAAGAAGGTCAACTTTTGGTTACTTATTTATGCTAGCGGGTGGAACGATAAGTTGGATGTAGAAGCTTTAGTCTGTAGTAACTCTTTCTACAACCGAAACTGAGTATATGACAATGACAAAGGCATTTAATGAAGATGTTTGGTCGAGGGGGATGATAAATTAGTTGGGGCTTCAGCAGGAGGCTGTGCCTGTTAATTGTGATAGCAAAAGCGCAATCAATTTGGCTAAAAATTATGTTTATCATTCACGTACTAAAGACATTGATGTCTATCACCATTTTATCTGATAGGTGCTTGAGTAAGGAGGGGTGACTTTGAAGAAGATTCACATGAGCATAAATTCGGTGGACATGCTCACTAAGGTGGTTCCCATAGAGAAGTTCAACTTCTATGCAACTTCTTTAGGATTGGTGAAGATGTAAATGGAAGACGTAGTGTTCACGAGAAAGCGATGGTGGATATATGATACAAGGTGGAATTAAAGATGAAGAAAAAGGAGTTATAATGAATGATGATTGAAGACGTAGTAGAGATTTTCGATTGATGTCTTAAATTTGTAAATCAACAAGTTTGTTGATGATAGCTCAATGCCATAGAAAAAATTCAAAAAATATATTTTTTTATCGCTTGAACGTTTTGGTGTTTAGTTCAATGACATTGAAGATATTCTATGCCATCGACAGACAGTCTGTCGATGCCATCGAAGTGTCATCGAATGATGGCGCAGAGTTATGCAAAGTTACATAAGCGCGGGATTTGTTTCCTATTTCGATTGTGATTCTCATAGAGGCTATATATATAGGTGTCATTGGAAATAGGGAGTATTTTAGGGGCTTTCTAATTCATTCCAAAGGGTTTCAAGTTCTCGTAAGGGAGATTCAAGGCTTATTCAAATCGGGTAATATCTCTTATAATTTTTTACTTTTATAGTGCATTATCGTCGCTTTATGCTGTGATTTTTTCCTGTAAGGGTTTTTTCACATTAAATTCGGAGTGTTTATGATTGAACTTGGTTGTGTGATTGGAATATTTTGCTTGATTCATCTCTATGTGATTCCACGGTCCTCCCAACATTTTTTTTGTGCTAATCATGTTTGTAGTGGGGCCCACTTGATTAATGGTGTGATGATAAGGATGTATTATATAGTTGCTTAGGGTTGAAAGATTGTCTAATACCATTTTTTATATTTAATTTGTACAAGTGGGGCCCATTGTTCGTCAATCCAGATTGTTTATATATGGGGCCCACTCTGAATGGCCCATGCACCAAAAGTATTTAAGATTGGAAAATCCTGAACCTTTCAACACGTGGCTAAGAAAGAAATGGCTCATGTCCTACCAATAGAAGGCCAAACTAATAGATAGATCTTCTAGTCTTTGGGATTTTTGGTGCATGCCTGATCCATCACTTGGTGTGTCCCATCATATTAACATTTCGGGTCACTGAATATGGTAAAGTCATATCTCAATAGCATACGTCGAGGATAATGCATCAATAGCAATCCATGTTACCTATAATGGATGGCCTAACACATATCAGATTAACGAAATTTGTGCTTACAACCCTTGCTCTAGACCCAGTGATCGAATAGATATGATAAGTCATCCAAATACAAGAAACTAGGTTGATAACACCCATAAATTTGATAGTCATGTGATACCTATAAATTAGGGCTGAAAGTTGAGTAGGTTGGGTCGGGTTGGTGTTAAACCCTAGCCCAAACCAAGGTTCCTATACCTCAACACTAATCCATCTCAACCCAACCTCAGGTTGGGAATTCTCCACCTAAGCCCAACCTAAGCGGGCTCGATCAGGTTAGTTGACTTGGTCGAGTGGATACATGCTAATATTTTTGTTATTACATTAGTATATTATATTTTCAATGCACGTCTTATTTTTTCTACCTATGATTTTATTAATTATTTATCGTAAAGAACTTCATTTTTTCTAAACAAATAAGATGAAATATAGGACAACTACTCCTTTAATAGTCATGTTGTGTAGCGCACAATCTATTTGGGAGAGAGAAATTTGGCGCATCTTGTTAGCTTGAGTCATCGGAAGTTACGTGGACCAATGAAACCCAATGGCACTAGAATTTCATGTGCCTTCAACATAGACAATCCACACTCAATTATAATTTATAAGTAACTTATATATTGATTAGGTTCGGGTTGGGTCGGGTAACCCGAGACCTCAACCAGAGGCCAACCCAAGTTTTTTAGGTTGGTGTTTATATAGCCCAAGCCTGAGACTAAACCCAATACATCCTGCCCGAGCCCAACCCAATGTCGTATCAGTCACGGGTCAGTCGGGTTGAACTCACCTAACTTTTAGACCTACTATAAATGTATTCTTTTTATGCATGCATAATTTTATTACCTTCTATTTATATTCATTATTTTCCTTATACACATTTTATTTTTCTATTTAAACCTTATTTAGCGTAAAGAAATATATGAGAGAACTCGTGGGAATTCTTCAAATCTTCTCAAATAATCATGATATCAGAGCGGTTCATCTACATCGTTGATCATTGAGTCCATCTGCTTTAAATCATTTTCATCGTCATCTCCTTGTTGGGATACCTAACCTCCACGTTCAGTGGTGTTATTGTCATCTATATCTGACAACATCTTTACACTGAGCTCATATCGATCTAAGATCCATTGTTGTCCAAACCATGCACAAATCCATCTTCAAACCCCATTTGCCCCAAACTCCATCTCTCCGACATCACTATCGTTGTGCAAAGACAACCACCATCGCACCACTTCATCATCTCTCCAACTCTGTAGTCAGCATTGTCTGGATCTCAAAATCACAAAACCCATCACTACAGCCCATTCAAATCCCCCATCTTCACCCAACCACCTCTATCACAACCCCGTTACCTTAACCTCTCCAATCCAGCAGTGCCATTCATTAGCCAACACCTAACGCATCCATGAATCCCTCCATCGCCATTCGACTAGGCTAATGTTCTCATGTTCTCCATCAATGATCATCTTCTCCACCGTTATTATTACGGTTCATCCAGACATTCTTTCCTAGTTCGTAAACTATTATTGGTTGATCATCTACATTAGTTTGAATGAGAATTTACCTTCTATGTATATCCATTATTTTCCTCGTATACATATTTTATTTATCTATTTAAACCATATTTGGTGTAAATTAATATACAAGAAAATTTGGGAGAATTCCTCCAAATCTTCTCAAATTATTAAAGGTTTTCTTACAACCAGATGGTCAAGAAGAGAAATTCAGCAACAATCCACATTCAACTGAGAAAGGGTCTAAGATCATCTGGTCCATGACTAGGTTATAGTGCATCCATTATGGATCCTTACTAAACCATGGCCCACTTGTAAAAAGAGAGTGCTTGAGTATGCTTGTTCATATCCTTGGGTAAATGTGTGAATGCCCCTCATGGGCTCAACCCCCGTCCCAACATAGTTCACAACGAGGAGAGAGGGAGGAGACTCACATGCTCGTCACTCTTTGAAATGATGCGAGGTGTATATGATTTAATTGGTCTTATCTCATTCCCTTGGTTGTGTAATTATTTTCTAAGATGGTTGAAAGGATACGTTTGAATGTTTGGAGTCACCACTAGCCGATTTGACTTGTTTACATCAACAGTCAGCTAAAATCCATGGGCTTACCTTATGGTCAGGAGATCATGGGATCCCCTGAAAACAGAGAGGAGCTGAAAGCTTTCGTACATTTAAGACAACCTAAAAGGGTTGAATATATAGCGATTACAGCATCTATACAAGGAAAATAAATAAATCAGAATCCTCTACCTATGGAAACAAAGTATACAAGGTATGCTAGCTATATAAGGTATATATAAGACTGTTTAACATCCCCCCTCAAACTAATGCGGGTCATCGACAAGCAATAGTTTGCCAACTAAAAAGGAGTGACGTGCGAAAGTGAGGGACTTAGTAAGAATGTCTGCAATTTGATCATGAGATGCAACATGTGGAAGAGAAATAAGCCCAGACTAAAATTTTTCGTGGATAAAGTGACAGTCAACTTCAATATGCTTCGTCCGTTCATGAAAGACCGGGTTAGAGGCAATCTGAATGGCACTCAGATTATCAACATGGTGTGGAGTAGGATTCTACAGAGGAATGCCCAAGTCGGAAAGAAGTCCACGTAACCAGATAAGCTCACTACACGCAGCGGACATCACCCGATACTCGGCTTTTGTGCTTGATTTGGAAACAGTGGCCCGCTTCGTACACTTCCAAGAGATGAGAGAAGTGCCGAGAAAAACACAGTAACCAGTGGTAGATCTTCGTGTGAGAGCGCAACCGGCCCAATCATCATTCGAATAAGCACGAAGGTCCAGAGTCACCGTGGAGGAGAAGAATAGTGATCGATCTAGAGTTCCACGTAGGTACCGTAGGATGCGCAAAACTGCAGTCATATGAAGAGTTCGAGGAGTAGAAACAAACTGACTGACGACTTGGACAACGTAAGCAATATTAGGACGAGTCATAGTTAAGTAAACCAAACTCCCAACCAAACGACGGTATAAGTCGGGCTTTGCAAGTAGATCACCATCGTCATGGCCATATTGAACGTTAAGTTCTAAGGGAGTTTGAACTGTCTTCTGATCCGTCAATGATGCCAAGGCGAGAAGATCTTTGGTATATTTACGCTGACTGACTAGGATCCCACGTTCAGAACGTGAAATTTTAAGCTCAAGAAAGTATGTGAGATGGCCGAGGTCTTTCATCTTGAAGGAGGATTGCAGAACTTCCTTTAAAGTCGAGATGTCAGTAGCATCACTACCAGTCAGAAGTAGGTCATCAATATAGACGAGAATAATGAAAATTCTGCAAGCAGTGGTGCCCAAAAATAAGGATGGGTCATGACTACTTTGAGTAAAGCCAGCACCGGTAACAACATCGTGAAAGCGTTGGAACCATGCCTGAGGTGCCTGTTTGAGGCCATACAGGGCTTTCTTTAGGCAACATACCTTATCATCAGAAATTAAAGACCCAGGAGAAGGTTTCAAATAGACTGTTTCTTCGAGGTCTCCATGAAGAAAAGTATTTTTCACATCCATCTGAGCAAGTGGCCAAGAGCGAATAGAAGATGTTGTCAAAAGAGTACGAACAGTTTTCATCTTGGTCACTAGAGCGAATGTCTCATCATAATCAATTCCGTATTCCTGTTTGTATCCCTGAGCGACAAGTCGAGCCTTGTATCGATCCAATGACCCATTAGACTTGAGCTTGACAGAATAAATTCATTTGCTACCAATTAACTGTTGGTCAGTGGGTCGAGTGACAATGTCCCACGTATGATTATTATCCAATGACACAAGTTCTTCTAACATAGCCTTCTTCCAACAATCATGAGTGGCTGCCTGAGAGTATGAAGTAGGAATAGAAACAGTATCTAGAGTAGCATTCATGGCAAACATAGAGCATATCAAGCGATCAGGTGCTCGATGTATACGATCGGCACAATGTATCGAGGTAGGTTCAAGATCTGTAACAGGTACAGTAGGTTCAGGTTGAGTAATTGGTGGTGGATATGTACGTGATCGACACGAGTAAACCTGCAATGGATGAGGGAGAGTACTCGAGACAAAAGGAATATCAGGAAAGGTGGTTAGACCAGAAGATTTTGGGCCATGCGAAGGAGGAAGAGATGAATGAAAGAAAATATGTTCAAGAAAAATAACATGCCGTGAAACCCGAATACGACGAGCAACCAGATTATAACATCGAAAATCCTTCATAGTTTCTTCAAATCCCAAGTACATATATTTGATTGATTTGGGAGATAGTTTGTTACGCTCACGGGAAGCCAGATGAACATAACAAACACAACCAAAAATACGAAATGTGGAATATGCAGGAGGGTAGCCGTGGAGAACAAAATATGGAGATTTATTATTTAAAACGTTGGTTGGCATTCGGTTAATCAAATAGACTGAATGTAACATTACTTCCGCCTAAAAAGAACAAGGAACACTCATAGATGTCATCAGGGTGTTGACAGTTTCAACAATATGACAATTTTTTCGTTCAGCCACCCCGTTCTGTTGTGGAGTATCAGAACAGGTGGTCTGATGAATAATCCCATGACCCTGAAGAAAAGTACGAAAATCAGTTGAGAGATATTCCCCCCCCCCCCGGTAGTCAGAGCGAAGAGTTTGAACTGGAACTCAAAATTGAGTCTCCACCATAGAGTAAAATACCTTGAATTTTTCAAAAACCTGTGATTTCAAGTATAGAAAATAAATTCAGGTGTAACGTGTGAAATCATCAATGAATATAACATAGTAACGTAACCCAGAGAGTGACATAATTGGTGAAGGACCCCAGACATCTGTATGCACAAGTTCAAACATAGAAGATGATTTGTAATACTTCGAGAAAAAAGAATACATTTACTTTTTGAAAGACAACAAGATGAACACGAATAATCCAAATCCTTTTTATTAAGAGAAATGGTCCTTAACATGCCAGAAGAAAATAACTGAATTAACCGATTAGAATGTGGATGACCTAAGCGAACGTGCCATAGTTTCTACAATTTATTTGCCAAAGAAATATCTGATGAAGATAGAGAAAAGAAACAACAAGCCGAAGTGACAGATGGATCAAAGTCTAGCACGTACAGCCGACCATACCACCTATCCATCCCAAGTACCTTTCCCGTCACCAGATCCTGTATAAAACAACAGTTGGGAAGAGATATGACTAGGCAGTTATTAGATATGAGTTGTCCAACTGAAATTAAATTGGAGGAGAGGTTAGGGACATGAAACACATCACGAAGGGTGAACTGGCGATGAGAAGAATGAGAGAAAGTCAATGATCCAACAGACTGAATAGGTAGTCTAGTGCCATTCGCAGTAGAAATAGTCTGATTGCCGGTGTAGGGACGAATGTCACGAAGATGGGATACGGCACCAGTCATATGATTGGAAGTACCCGAATCGAAGAACCATGGAAAAGATGGGGATATACCTGACATACCGGCCGCATAAAGGGCTTGAACGATTTGTTGAAGCATTGCAGGAGTTAAGGTGATGAAAGACCTTCAGCAGAAGATGCAGAATCACTAACAGACGGATCGAAAGATATAGTGGCAGTAGTAGCAGAAAGAGTATGGCCACGGCCACGACCACGACCACCACGTCCATAGCCGAAAGAAGATGCATAGGCACGTGTACGACAGTCTTGAATACCATGACCAGTCCGTCGGTAATAAGTGCACCATTCTTTGCATTAAGCGACAACATGACCCACCTTGTTGCAACCGTGATAAGTCAAAGGAGTAGAACCACGTATTGGTGTAGTGGTGGAGACAACAAGCACCATATCAGATGATCTCGGAGTTGAGGAAGGAAGAGAGAGAACTTTAAGTCATTATTCCTCAGCAAATAGATCATTAATAACTGAATTTAATGAAGGAGTAGGGCTACGGTTCAAGACAGCAGCCCGACAATGCTCGAATTTCAGACGCAGCTTCATAAGAAATTGGCGAACTTGCTCACTCTCGCGCATGGTTTGAAAAATATTAAAGTCATGAGAAAATGTTGGACCCATCATGGCCATCTCAGTCCAAATTGTGATAATTTTAAAGTAAAATGATTGAATACTGTCATCACCTTGAGTAAGGTTAACGAGATCCTGGTCCAGACGGTATAACCGAGCCGCATTACTCTGTTGATAAATTATCTGAAGATGATCCCACATTGCCTTAGCCGTGCGATGAGGTGTGAGGCCAATAGCAATGGATTGATTGACCGAATCGAGAATCCAGGTAATAATCCGCCCATTACACATTTACCAATCAGCCAATTTTTCGGCATCTCTAGAAGTGAGGATAGTAACAGATCCATCAATTAATCCCCACAAACCACGAGCCTTGAGGAAGTTTTGTAAATGAATGACCCATAACGAATAATTGGTACCATCGAAACTACAATGTGGGGCCTCTGTACGTGATGAGTTCTTGTCCATTGATCGAAAGTAATGTAAAGCACGTAAAGAGTTGCAGTAGAAGAAGGTGTAAAATGTACTGTACAACAGGAGATACCCAAGCAATTGTAGTTTCTGGATCTGGCAGAATAACACAGCAACAGCAGCAGTAATAGGTTCGAACAGCAACAGTATTCAAACAGCAGATCTGGAGCAGCAGCAATGGATTCGACCAGTAACAGGGTTCTGACGAGCAGATCTGGAACAGGACGAGCAGATCTGTAACAGGACGAGCAGATCTAGAGCAATAGTAGATATGAAACAACAGATCTGGAACAAGATTTGGACGAGTAGATCTGGAGGGTTCGTATGAGCAGATTTGAAGCAAAGGGGTCGCCGGACAACACAGGAGGGGTCGTCGGATGAAGCAGCAGGGGCAGCCGGACGACGCAGGGGAGGTCAGATGAGCCGGGACAGTGATCAGACGCAGCAGGGATGGCCGGACGATGCAGGAGGGGTGGTCGGACGATGCAGGGGCGGTCGGATGAGCAGGGGCAGTTTCCAGACGCAGCGGGAGTGATGACCGGACGACGTAGGGACGGTTTCAGATTAGAGAGGCTCTGATACCATGAAAACAGAAAGGAGCTGAAAGCTTTCGTATATTTGAGACAAACCAAAGGGGTTGAATATATAGAAATTACAGCATCTATACAAGGAAAATAAATAAATCAGAATCCTCTACCGATGGAAACAAACTATATAAGGTATGCTAGCTATACAAGGTATATGTAAGACTATCTAACGCCCCTGACCTGAAAAAGAAAGACTCTCATGATTGTCCTATGATTGAAGAGGTCTCGGTAAGGGTCCCAGTTGTAAAGAGGAATGTGTTAGGAACTCTCTCCTACCCGCAGTTCATGCGGTCTCTACTTTAGGGGATGTGTGACTTTTAAAGGGAATTTTTAAATTTGCAATGATGTTATACGTATGGCCATGCATCGTATAATCCTACGAGAAGATAGGGCAAGCAAAATAAAAATCATTCCTAACCTTGTTGCGCAAAATCAAGCTACCCCGGGCAGGCAAACAAAAAACTAGAAATGAAGGCAATTAAAATGAATAGAATGATAGATAACATACTGAAATGTTTGTAATAGATTGCATTCTGAGCTTAATTGAGATGAGAGAAGGGAAGAAAATCAAACACCCTTATCTGGTCAAAAGGGATGGTCACATATCCCTGATTCTGACCCTACTTGTAGACGGATTGATTTTTCCTCACAAGTTGACTTTCCGTAGCGAGCTTTTGCTATGTTGAGCAAAATCTAGGGATGAATGTAGCATTTTAAAAAAAAATCTTCCTAGATGGCAAAATCCACCTTCTTGATGGACTTTTTAGCCTAATTTCAATCTCTCAAGGTTCATTACTATTGCTGAAATGGGTGTTGAGGATCAAATTTATAGAACCAAACTGCCGGCTCTTGGTGAGCCAACGATGGACGCTTGACCTATCTGCTCACGACAGACCTACGGTAGGCTAAATTTTTATTTTGGTCCAGCAACAATGTTTTTTTTTTTTTTCTTAGCTTTTCCATGGCTGATTTCGAGTTATAGAGCTATAAATCAAGCGATTTTAACTGTTTACTGTTTTTTACAAGGAGCATGTGCCCAATGGCCTTTTCCCTGGATGACTTTTGAAGTCCTATTTGACATATCAGTATAATATTATTGGAATGTATACAGGACAATGAATCTTGGTGAGTGATGATCAATGGCTCCAAGGGGTTGGTAGTTGGAAATCTCTGGATTAGGCCCAATAGTTTAGTCTGGGACAAGTCTAGGGTTCTATATATCTCTAAATTCAACTAGGCATACGACGGTAACTGAGAATTTTAGGTGTAATTTCTTCAGAGTATAGCCAATTGGTTCAAGAGCAGTGTCTTTGTGTTTTATGTGAGGTTCCGCTTGAATGAAAATAAGGGATTTATATAATATTAAGGCAGCCTATGATATGCTTGATATGCTTCACGCAACAATGTTTAATTAAACTAAACCGAATGAAATTTTGGAACCCACATTGCTAAGTGGCAAGCCAAAATCGGATTGGTTGAACAAACCCTAAACTCCGACTAGACACTTGTTTGTAAAAATTGGACTACTAGATTTGTTTTCAAATTTTGACCGTACAATGAATGTAAAATGATCCAATAGTTAGATAATCAAATAAGTGTAATTTTTATTTCACAATACATCAAAGCTAGAACAATGTTTTAGACAGTTTAATCCACTTGTTTGCCACACATGCAACTTTTAAGTAAATTCTAAATGCTTGTGTTTTATCCATCTCACCCTTTGCGAGTATCAAAGTTTATCCCTCTAAAATATACTTATATGTAACCAATAGTTAAGTATTTCTTGAGTGGATAACTTTAAATATTCAAAAGACATGAAAATACATTTTGAAAACTAATAAATATGGCCAGTGTTATTCAAATCACCCATTAAAAAAAAATAAAAAAATCAAAATAAAAAATCAAAAACACTTGCATTTTTCCAGCGAACAATGTTTCAGAATTTACCTTGCATTAGAGTGGGCAGTTCTGAAGTTCCGTTCTTGAGAGTAGCCCACATTCACTGTGTCTAGCTTGCGCAAAAGATTGATTATTAGGAAAACCGTGGGACAAAAGCTCTATGAAGTTTACCGTGATGAGTGTATAATATCAGCTCTATACATCTATTATGTCAGACCATATTAGAACATCAGTCCAAAATGAGGGATCTAAATATATAATGGGTCACAAAATCTCATCCTCATTTGAAACCTTTTTGGTCTATATGCATAGTTATCTGCGTGGCCTCAACCTTTCCCTCCATGGCTCTTTTTTCTTTTTCTTTTCTTTTTTTTTTTTTTTTTTTTTTTTTCTGGGCTTAGTGTCTATCTATCTTTGCCTCTCTCCACGTCACACACCCATGTATGTCTAACTTCAATTGGACTGCAAACAAAATTTGCAAGAAAAGAATTCTTGGGCAAGATTATTAATAAAGATAAGATGCCCACATACATTTCACATACCACATTTTATTTCCCACCAACCTGTCCCTCTTATAAGACATCTGAGCCCCGAAAAAGGTGGTCTGCACCTAAAATATCACCTGAGGCAACAATAGCTCCAATTCACTCAATTGTTGGTCTACATTTGTGCATCACATCAGAACTGTCCGTCCATTGTTTTTTTTTTTTCTTTTTAATGTTGTAGCCTCCTGATGAGTGGACAATCATAGTTCTTGCCTCAGATTATCTTTATGGTAGGGACCAGATTTTCAAACAAATGGTGCATTGGTGGGGAAAAAAGTAATGTAAGTGAAAGTTCATATGCAATAAAAGAACTAGGAAAATAGATTTAAGTCCATTTTAAAATTCCTACCCTCTTAAAGTTCACATTATTTATCGACGGTTTGTGATATACATACTCGGTCCATTCTTTGTAATGGGCCACACTAAGCGGATCATCATGTATTCACACAATGGATCATTTCTCATTTTTTGTAGGCCGAATTTGTGTACATTTAATCTCATGATTTCTCTTTTTATATACATGATTATTATCGAACATTAAATTCATTAAATGTTGCATGTTCTGATTAACAATAACTATTTTGGTAGGAAAAATTGAACTGATCTGCCGAGTGGAAAGTGTAACCGACCATAGGAAGAGCACCGGAGTGAGTTCTTCAAAATGACAACTGGCCTGAATGGAAAGTGCAACCGACCATAGGAAAAGCACTAAAGTGAGTTCCCCAAAACGACAATACATAAAGCTTGGAGAGCTCGGAAGAAGCTGTCAATGATCCTCTAGACATAAAGATCGACCTTAAGCTGAGCTCCTTGAAGACAGGGCTCAGATGCCATTGACCACACACGGGCGTGCGTGCCGATGTGGGTGTACTTGCCTGAGTGTGTGTGTATGGGTACTCACGAGACTTTATTTGTGAGAGCGTACGCACACTTGCGCCTTTTCGTTTTAAACCAGAAAGCTATGACTGTTCGGTTGGTCACACTTGTTTGATTTAAACCCAACGGATCAAACCCTTTCAAAATGGTGCTTAATGCACCACTTTGGAGTTTATATAAGTACTTCTGTTTCAGTTTCAAATATATGAAAAATCTTTTCTTCTATTATGAAAACCATCACTGTCTTTTGATTTGTTTTGGTTGTTGAGTTCGTCGCTGAGTCAACTCAGCACTTTCAGATTAAACTGCAAGCAGTTTGAGTCCGTGTACAGTGAGTGTACCACTGAGACCAGGTCACAGCTATTGTACCCTGGAGGTCGATTGCTCTAGAAACCTGTTGCACTTGGGATACTGTCCAAGGGGAGTAAATTTGATTTCAAGCCGAGTGACTCACATCACGCCTCGACTCAATTCAATAAGTCTTCTATTTCTAATTTTCTCTTTTCTTATTGGTTCTTGATTTTCAATAGTCTATTTAATTCAACCAAAATATTTCAATAATCTTGAAATTGAATTGTTGAATTAAATACACTATGGCTATTGTAACAGTAAATGCTTTTGCCGAGTTAAACAAAATCGAACCGTTTGCTGGATAATGGTTTAAAAAGTGGAAACAGAAACTTATGTTCGCACTGACCACCCTTAAAGTTTCATACATAATGTCTAAATCATTTACTATAGATCCGACGAATCAAACTGAAGTAGTGGATGAAAATAATTATAAAAATTATATTCTGAACTCTTTGTTCAACGAACTATATATATGATGTGTATGCTTCTTACGAGTCTGTTAAAGATATATGCACTGCTTTAGAAAAGAAGTACGTGTTGGAAGATGCAGGAGAAGAAATATGCAATCGCTAATTTCCTTCATTATAAAATGACAGACAATAAACCTGTCACAAATCTGATTCATTATTTTCAAATTTTAATTCATGAACTATCGTCAGAAGGAATTAAGTTGGATGAAACATTTTTATTAGGAGCGCTAATAGAAAAGCTACCGCCCTCTTGGAAAGAGTATAAGAATAAAATAAAATATAAAAAAGAATAGTGTTTCATTGGAATCTACAATCGTACACATCCGAATAGAAGAGGCTAATAGAAAGAGAAACCAAAAAGAAAATACAAATGAGATAGATTCAAACGCAAATCTTATGTAATCAAGTCGAGAAAACAATAAGAAGAAAAATAGCAAATGTCTTAACAGCGGCATGCCTAAACATTATGCCAATGAATGTGGGCTCAGAAGGAAAGATGCAAAAAATCAATTCAAGAAAAAAAAAATTTCTACAACTGTGGAAAGCCCGGGCATCACATTAAAACCTACAGGCTTAAGAAAAATAAAGATAAACCACAAGATAATCTTATAGAAATATGCAATGAGTCTGGCATGATAGTAGCTGTGGTGTCAAAAGTCTTTATTATAAATAACTTGGAGTGTGTACTAGACACTGGTGCAACTCATCACGTGTGTAAGGATCATAGCATGTTTACCTCATACCAAGTATCAAGAAATGATGAACAAGTATTCATGGGTAATTCTAGAACATCTCACTTCTAGAAAGATTCTGCTATTGAATGATATCTTACATGTGCCTGACATTAGAAGAAATTTAGTCTCTAGTTTAATCCCCAATAAGGTTGGAGTCAAGTTAGTATTTTATTCAGATAAACTAGTAATAACTAAGAATAGAACTTTTGTTTGTAAGGGATGCTATAGTGATGGTCTATTTATTGTAAATGTATCCAATAATAATAATAAGATATCCAATTCTATTTACATCGTTAAACCCTTTTATCTATGAAATAGTAGATTAGGTCATGTGAACGTAAAATCTTGAAAGAAAATGAAAAAATTAGGTTTATTATCTAATATATCTAATGAAGAATTTGATAAATGTGAAACATGTGTAGAATAAAAGTTCATTAGAAAACCATTTAAAATAATAGAACGATCATCTGTTCTACTAGAGTTAATACTTAGTGACTTAGGTGATTTTACAAATCACATGTCTACAGGTGAAAAAAGATATTACATAACTTTTGTATATGACCACTCTAGATTAACTAGAGTTTATCTGTTAAGAAACAAAGATGCAGCTTTAGATTCTTTTTCTAAGTATAAAACTGATGTTGAAAATTAGTTAAATATAAAAATTAAAAGACTTAGAACAAATAGAGGAGATAAATATGAATTTTCTCAATTTAAAGAATTATGTGAAAAGAGTTAAATAGTTCACAAAATCATAGCTCCTTACACACTAGAACAAAATTGAATAGCAGAACGTAAGAATAGAACT
The DNA here is from genome assembly GCA_037074715.1 of Magnolia kwangsiensis. Taxonomy (NCBI): domain Eukaryota; kingdom Viridiplantae; phylum Streptophyta; class Magnoliopsida; order Magnoliales; family Magnoliaceae; genus Magnolia; species Magnolia kwangsiensis. The sequence goes on from CM073576.1 coordinate 70,968,376, forward strand.
CTTAAAGAGATGATTAATACTATGTTATATAGTTCAGGCTTACTATAAAATATGTAGGGACAAACAATTCTTTCCGCTTGTTATATCCTAAATAAGATTCCTTTAAAATCTTCTGAACAAACACCTTACAAACTTTGGAAGAATCAAGTTCCTAGTTATAAATATATTAAAGTGTGGGATTGTCTTCCTAAAGTATGATTTTTAAAAGTAAGAAAAGAAAATTAGGCCCTAAAACGACCGACTGTGTATTTATAGGGTACGCACACCTACATATTTTTAGTTTTAAAGACTAAAGATAATATTTTATATCTTAATACAATTATAGAAGCTAGGGATGTAGAGTTCTTTGAGAATATATTCCCTATGAAATCTAAGTCTATACGAATAAAGGAAGTTAATGAATCAGATATTGCATCTACAAGTAAAAATACTTACGAGAAAGTAGTAGAAAAGATATAACCAAGAAAAAGTACAGAGTTAGAAGAAAAACTAACATAGGAGATAGTTTTTTCACCTTCTTAGTATAAGATGATCCTACAACTTATACAGAAGTAACTAACTTTTCAGATGCAACCTTCTTGAAAGAAGTAATAAATGATAAGTTGGAATCTATTATATCTAATAATACTTGAAAAGTTGTAGACCGAGCACCTAGAAACGAACCAATAGGTTGTAAATTAGTGTTTAGAAAGAAACTAAAACCAGACGAGACTATTGATAAGTTTAAGGCTAGGTTAGTAACAAAAAACTTTAAACAAAAAGAATGAATTAATTATTCTGATACCTATTCCCCAATAACTAGGATTATGATTATTATGGTCTTAATAGCAATAACTTCCATATATAAACTGGTGGTACACCAGATGGATGTTAAGACGGCTTTCATAAATGGAGATTTAGAAGAAAAAATATATATGGAGCAACTATAAGATATCAAGTAAAACAAATAAAGTATGTAAACTAATTAAATCAATATATGGTATAAAATAGAATCTTAAACAATGACATGAAAAAATTAATGATGTTTTGAAATCAAATAGTTATTATATAGATGATGAAGATACATGTGTATATAGTAAAATTTTTAGAAATGATTGTATTATTATATGCTTTTATATCGATGTCATGCTTATTTTTGGAACTAATATTAAATTAGTTATTGCGACTAAGAAATTATTGTCATTTAAATTTGACATAAAATACTTAGGAGAGGCTAGTGTAATATTGGATATTAAAGTAATCAAGAAAGATGATGTTATTGTATTATCACAATCTCGTTATATTGAAAAGTTACTGAGAAAGTTTAACTATTTTAACTATTTACTTGTCAGTATACCTTATGATTACTTTGTGACTCTCATGAAGAAGATGGATAATAGTATGTCTCAATTGGAGTATTCTAGAATAATTGGTAGCTTCATGTATCAACAAACCACATTAGACTAGACATAGCTTTTGCAGCAGGAAGGCTAAGTAGATATACACATAATCCTGAAAAAGAGCATTGGAATGTCTTGTCTAAGATTTTGAGATACGTAAAAGGCAGTATAGCCTATGGTTTATATTATAATGGTTATCCTGCTATATTAAAAGGATATAATGATACTAACTGGATCACTGATTCAAATGAGACAAAATTCACTAGTGGATATATCTTCACTTTGGGTGGAGGAGAAATCTTTTGGAAGTTTACTAAGCAGATGTGTATCGCTCGGTTAACTATGGAATCTGAGTTTATTGTCTTATAAAAGGTTAGATCAGAAGACGATTGACTTAGAAATCTCTTAGCTAATGTACCATTATGGTCAAAGCCTGTATCACCCGTGTCTATTCATTGTAATTGTTAAGCAGTTATAACAAAAATAAAGAGTAAAATATATAATGAAAAGAGTAGGCATATTAAACTTAGACACAATATAGTGAAACGCATATTGCGTGATGGAGTCATATCTGTTGATTTTGTGAGGTCAAAAAAGAATCTGACAGATTCTCTAAACAAAGGACTATCTAAAAGATTAGTCAATGATACATCTAAGAGAATGAGACTAAGCCTAATATATGAGCTGCCAGTGTCAGCAACCCAACCTATATGAGTGGAGATCCCATAAGATAGGTTCAATAGGTAAACAATAAGACATGAAGTAGATAATTGTACTGAGATATATGAGTCCCTTTTATGGTGTAGCAGTGCATGCAATAACACAGAATGATGAGTTTTTAGAACTCTTAATGGATCTATAGTCATATATTTGGTGGTATATATAGTTGCTACATACACTTGATGGAATTCACCTATATGGATATGGAGGTGGAGGCCACTTCCTGTAAGAATATAAGCGAATTCTCTAGAGCACTCATGAAATCTAGGTAATGGTGTATGGCCGAAAAATACCGAACTGCGGAATCACTTGCAGAAGAAGAGTTGTGTGAGTAGCATGTACTTGCGATTTACACTAAAAGTATTTAGGTTCAAGACTATAGTAGCACCTGATTCCTATAAACCTGTCTTGCTTACTCTAATGTCAGTTCAAGTTTATGGTGACACCGACACCATTATACAACTATTACACTTTAACCTGAAAGACTTTATATTTTGAAACATATGGGGGATTGTTGTATTTTGTTTCAAAATTTATATTATATTGAAATTTCAAATATTTTAGTTTCCCTCCTTATTTGAAATTTTTGGTGCTTTTGAGTTGTGAATTTTGTCACATATCGTATTTAATAAAGAAAAACATCTTGTATACAACATAGGCTTTTTGCCTTTGGGCTTGAGCCCTATTCAGGGGGCATAGTTCTGATCTATGCCATTGAGCACATGTGCATGCGCGCCGAGTGTAGCCATGCCGTGCCGAGTCCATGTCTGTGTCTATGTGCGCATGCGCATGCGAAACGCGACGTGACGGAACGAGATGGGCACAGGTGAGGGTGTATGTGTACTCATGTGTGTGTATGGGTATCCACGGGACTTTATTTGTAAGAGTGTACTCACACTTGTGCCTTTTCATTTTAAACCAGAGAGATATGACTGTTCGGTTGGTCGCACATATTCGATTTAAACCCAACGAACTAAACCCTTTCAAAAGGATACTTAATACACCACTCCGTTCCAGTGTCAAATATATAAAAAAATATTTTCTTCTATTGTGAAAACTCTTTGTTGTCTAATTTACAAGTTTTGATTACTGAGTTCGTCGCCGAGTCAACTCAACACTTTCAGGTAAAACTACAAGTGGTTCAAGCCCCAATACATAAGTGCACTGCTGAGACCAGATCATAGTCATTGTATCCTAGAAGTCAATTACTCTAGAAACCTGTTTCACTTGGGATGTTATCTAAGGAGAGCAAATTCAATTTCAAGCCGAGTGACTCATGTCTTGCATTGACTCAATTCAATAAGTCTTCTATCTCTAATTTTCTTTTTCTTTTTTTAGTTCTCGATTTTTAATAGTCTATTTAATTCAACCAAAATATTCAAAAAAAGTTTACCTTGAATTACATGAATGTCAATCGTCCTCTCCGTTATTTCTTAAAAGTTAAAATGGGAGGATCAAAACTTTCGGTACTCTAGCTGAGCATGATGGATGATACACTGGCACTTAAAAATTACTTGCATTTGTGGTATACAAGTAAAATTAAACTGTCTAAATAATCGATCTCATACATGAACCAAAACTTACCTTTTTTAAACATGACTATCCCTTTGGACGTTTGAAAATAATATAATATATATATATATATATATATATATATATATATATATTCAATAGTCCCATGTCAACAAACTAGTGGCCATAAATCAGAGGTTAAGATTGTTTAGCCAATATGACATTGGTATTGTGCCTTAGAGAGTGGGCTTCACAATTTAGTTAGTTTAATACGAGCCAATGCATGCCACCTGTAATATTTTCTTTAGCATTCAACTAATTAAACGATCGGGATCATACGATAATCGTGACTCTTTTAGTCACCCATCCATGATTGGACCAACTAACTGAACGGTTTGGGTCATGGTTACAATATAGGTGAACGGTACTCCATTTTCTAAGTGCACCTTAATGGAACTCATTCATGCATGCACACATACTCCCATGCATGCACGCAGACAAACATATATACATCAGCAGGATAAACTTTTGCTGATGATGGTGTATCCATGTTATAAAAATTTCCCAAAAATAAAAATAAAAATAAAAATTCATGTATATAATTTATGAGTGCCTGCGTATCAAGCACTGTACACTACCTGAGTATCATATAACTCCACTATATCAGTGACATGTAGACCAGTTTTGGATTAACACCCGCATGGACCCGGAGGCCTCTATAACACCATTTGTACACGCATGCCCTTTGTGATCCACCGTATTGTGAAAGTGGAATCCATTCCGTCCAGAAGTTGATACTTCTAATTTTGTCTGTACATCCCAAAAACCGTTAGGATCCAAAACTCAGAAGAGACACACCATTGGAAACAACGTAAAATTACAAGTGAAAAATCTGAAGTTCAAGTGGATGTCCTGCCAGAGTTTCGGATCTGATTTAGTTTTGAAGGGTCTATTAATCATGGAGAGGTTCACGAGTTGGATTGAACACAACCATGGTCCCTAAAAAAAAAAGAGAGAAATTTCCAAATGTACCACCCATATATGGCCCACCAACCTTTTAAGGCTCACTTGCCTTTTAGCTTTCAAAATAAGCCCCAGCTGTACGGCCCCATTTCTCATGCTGAAAATGCCCCTGCTTTTTTAGTTTTTTGATAATTGGAAGCTGGGGTTCTCTAGGGCTACGGATTATAACCGTAGCCATAATCGTAGTGCCACATCTAGACCAATTTTTTATTTTTTTTTCCACATGGAGAACTTTATTCTACCTACATTTTTACATAAATATGTATACATAAGCATATAAAATTTTTATTTTCTCTTTTTTTTTTTCATTTCTTTCTTTATTTATTTAACGAGAATATCTTCTAAACCAAAATTAGTTACTTGACATACCCTATATGATTTTGGGGTAGGAGAAGCTACTTTAGCCAACCAACCTTGTTATTTTCTAAGATTCCATCAGGTTGATAGTTTAAAATTCATTTTATTCACTTTGCGGTCAATTTCATTCATTTCATTTACTTCGTGATCAATTCCATGCATTTCACGGTCAATCCCAATGATTCCCCTTCACTTCAGGGTCAATTCCATGAAATTTATGGTCAATTCCCTTCACTTCACGGTCAATTCCATGCATTTCACTCCATTCACTCCCTTACACTTAAATACACGTCCGAACTCATCTTTGTCATCCCTATTCCCTTAAATACACATCTAAACTCATCTCTTCCATCCCTATTCCTCCTTTTCACCGATTTTCTTCATTAAATCTCCATCCAACTATCACATTACATCTTTCATGTTCCATTCTACTCAAGGCTATATGCATTCATTTTTTGAGAGGATGAGAATGCATTGATAAATGTGAAAATTTGTAGGCTTTTCTCCAAAGAATGTGTTTCACATCAATGCCGGGATTGACCCTAAAATGCATGGAATTGACCGTGAAATGCATAGAATTGACCGTGAAATGCATAGAAGGGAATTTACTGTGAAATGCATGGAATTGCCGTGAAGTGAAGGGAGTGTTTGGTGCATGGTATTGGGAAGGATCAGATGGGATGGGATTCAAAAAAATATAATTATTACATATGGCAGGGATTGTCACTGTTACCATGGGATAACTTAATTCCATGTTATATTTATAATACGGTGGTATATTGAATGGATATACCCACCATCATTTGAAACTATTGAGAATAACACATATGTGTTATATCCAAACCGTTCATCTGTTTTGTAACCTCATTTTATGGCATGAGCCTAAAAATGAGGCAGATCGAAAACTTATGTGGCCCCAAAGAAGTTTTCAATGGTAGGTATTCAATCCCCATTGTTTTCTATGGCGGTGTCCACTTGAGCTTTAGATCTACCTGATTTTTTGGCCCATGCTTCAAAATGTTCTCGAAAAATGGGTGGACGGTGTGGATATAGTCCACACATCATGGTGGGACGTACATAACTTGCTAACATTGAGTGGAATTGGCACGAGACCCAATGCAATTCCATTTAATCTAATTACAAGATTTTCTAGTCTTTCCAAACATTGAGTGGAATCGGCACGGGACCAAATGCAATTCCATCCCACCTAATCCCATCTAATACCATGCGCCAAATGCCCCGAAGAAATTAACTGTGAAAACCATGGAATTGATCGTGAAGTGAATCAAATTGACTGTGAAATGCATGGAAATGACCGTGAAGTGAAGTAAATTGACCATGAAATGCATTGAATTGGGAATTAACTATGAAATGCATGGAAATGACTGTGAAATGCATTGAATTGACCGTGAAGTAAAGGGAATTGACTATGAAATGCATGGAAATGACCGTGAGGTGAAGCGAATTGACCATGAAATGCATTGAATTGATCGTGAAATGCATGGAATTGATTGTGAAGTGAAGGGAGTTGATCGTGAAATGAATGGAAATGACCGTGAAGTGAAGGGAAATGACCGTGAAGTGAAGGGGAATCGCTAGGATTGACCATGAAGTAAAGGGAATTGACCATGAAATGACTGGAAATGACCGTGAAGTGAAGGGAATTGACCGTGAAATGCATGGAATTGACCGTGAAGTGAAGGGGAATCATCGGGATTGACCGTGAAATGCATGTAATTGACTGTGAAATCGATCGGGTCTAGATGGGGTCGACCCCATTCCCCCTCAAAACTCTTTCGGCCATACCTAGTTATAGATTTATCCTATGATTTTGGTTTCCACCCAAACTTGTTAAGGAAATTATAGATTCTTAATATATGACGATTCCAAGAATTTAACATTAGACCCTCCGAGATTATCTCACATACATCCTCTGCATTGACATTCACACCAATTACTTTCAATGGGTCCCGATATAAAGAAGAAGTGGACCCTAAACAGCTTTCAGTCGAACGGGGTCGACCCTTCCATGCATCAGTCAATTTCGGTGATACCGCTATACTTTGTAGTCATTTCCATGCATTTCACGGTCAATTCCCTTCACTTCATGGTCATTTCCATGCATTTCACGGTCAATTTCGATGATTTCGCTTCACTTCACAATCATTTTCATGCATTTCACGGTCAATTCCCTTCACTTCACGATCAATTCTGTGCATTTCACGGTCAATTCCATGCATTTCACAGTCAATTCTCTTTACTTCACAGTCAATTCAATGCATTTCACGGTCAATTCCCTTCACTTCATGGTCAATTCCATGCATTTCACGGTCAATCTTGGCGATTCCCCTTCACTTCACGGTCATTTCCATACATTTCACGGTCAATTCCCTTCACTTCACGGTCAATTCCATGCATTTAACGATTAATTCCTTTCACTTCACGATTAATCCAATTCATTTCATGGTCAATCCCCTTCATTTCACGGTCAATTCCATGCATTTCATGGTCAATTTCCTTCACTTCACGGTCAATTCAATGCATTTCACGTTAATTTCATGCATTTAACGGTCAATCCCGGCTATTCCCCTTCACTTCACGGTCATTTCCATGCATTTCACAGTCAATTCCATGCATCTCCCGGTCATCTTTGGCAATTCCCCTTCACTTCACGGTCAATTCCATGCATTTCATGGTCAATTCCCTTCACCTCACGGTCAATTCCATGCATTTCACGGTCATTTATAGCGATTCCCCTTCACTTCACGATCAATTCCATGCATTTCACGGTTAATTCCCTTCACTTCACGGTCAATTCCATGCATTTCATGGTCATTTTCGACGATTTTCCTTCACTTCACGGTAAATTTCATGCATTTTACGGTCATTTTCGCGATTCCCCTTCGCTTCACTGTCAATTCGCTTCACTTCACGGTCATTTCCATGCATTTCAAGATCAATTCCCTTTACTTCACGGTCAATTCAATGCATTTCATAGTGAATTTTCTTCACTTCACGGTCATTTCCATGCATTTCACGGTCAATTTGCTTCACTTCACGGTCAATTCCATGCTTTTCACGGTCAATTTCATGCATTTCATGGTAAATTCTCTTCACTTCACGGTCAATTCCATGCATTTTATACAAAATCAACTTGAAAATTGCAATGTAGGCTGAGTTATTGCAAAATCCGACCTAGTTATGTATGTCATTGTCACGCCCCAAACCCAAAAATCGGATTTACAGGAATCCCGATCGCCGAATCTGGTGCCGACAGCCTCCGTGGTACCCCATTCTTGGCTCCTAGCATTCATATGCCAGATTTCGATCCTGGGATCCTACAAGGAGGATTTTTTTATTTTTTTTTCAATGTACATTTAACTAGTAATAAGCATAACCACAAGATTACCTAATTCACAAAGGCAACATCATCATCATATATCCACTAATATAATCATTTGAGTACAATACTGAAAGGGAAATACATAAATAGAAAATCAATCCCCAAAAGACCACCGCACGCTCCAAGCTCAACACTTCTGCAACCTAACATCACCTGCACGCATCTATCGTGCATAAGCTTATAGAAAGCTTAGAGGGTGGTGTAAGTGTGTGCACAAGGTAAGTGTCAAGTATTCAATATAATGTCATAATCATACAATGTCGAAAAACTGGTAATCCATAAACCATACAATTTCTGAATAAGCAGAAACACTGATAAGATCATAAATCATACGATAACAGAGTAAGCGGAAGTATGGACAAGTCAATAAGTCAATTAATATCAGAATACGTAATATAGAACAGCTATGCGATAAGGAATCATAAAGAGGCAAATATCAGATGCCGAGGATACGATGCAATATACAAATCCTGCTAAGTCTGTCTAAGTCATATAAGTGTAGAAACATAGCAACCCAAAATGTCATATGTCTGTGGATGTAATGCAATGTGCGATGCGAATGAAATGACCATGCGGGAGTGTGAAGTTAGGATGATAGTACGTAGTATCGCAGGCTACGGGGTCCACCACAAGGGACTTCTATCCAAACCAGTCTCATACCTAAATTTAAATAGTGAGACTCAACGTGGTAAACTCCTGATCTCAGGTTAGTCGCGCGCCCAACCGAAATTCTTGCCAACGAAGGTACACAACAATTAGTTGCGCGCCACCAGCCCGAGTGGATAGTGAATGAATGAATGAATGAGTATGCAACTCCTACTCAATAAGTCCACATATCAGTACGGTTCCTCTCTAAGAAATCACCGGGGTCTATTACACTCCAAACTAGATTGCCGCTCCATCGCGCGTAACAAGGTGAGTGGAAGAGACTTCACTATCCGCCTGCTAATATCGGGCCCGGCTCGTCGATAGCGGATCCGTTCCTCGAGATAGTCAAACTCAGCCTAGCTTTGCCCCCTCCTCTCGGGTAGGTAAGGCCAGACCCCCTTCCAACTGACCACGACACAGTGGGAGACGCGGCCTAATGGTGTACAGTCCTCACGCGCTCATGCATCCACTTGGTCTAGACGTTGGAGCAACCTCTGGAACCAAGAGGATTTAGAGACTTTCACCCAGGGATATCTATAGCACCCCATGTAGAACAAATTTTCAGTGTTTCATCTGGCCATCCACGATATGCCTTTGGAGGCTATGGCCCTGATGTCTCTAGGGCATATAGTAATCACAACATACAATACAAGATGCATGAGTCAAACAATCCAATCATGCATCAATCCTGCGCATATCGTGCGCTCATGTGAGACAATCTTCACCTATCAGGGAGTCTCATAACAACCAGCACTATGACATATGAAATGGTCAATCATATCTCATAACAGACATGCAGATGATACGTATGGACATGTATCATGATGCTATGCAGTCACATACTCATCATCGGTATCAATAACAGGCATTGACAATCGACATCGACAACGTGGACATTTAACCAACATTATCCCCCAAGGAACGACCTATATAAGGCCTAATATATAGTGGACTCATGGCCTCACACAAGGGTCAAATATACAACATCATGGGCCTCACTCAAGAGTTTAATACACATCACGATGGGCCTTTTCCATGGGCCTAATATACATTACAATGGGTTCCATCGCCTAGCCCCATCACATAAGCCTCATATACATCACATTGGGCCTTAAACACGGGTTGGATACACATCACAATGGACCTCAAATACGGGCCGCATATACATCACATTGGGCCTCAACAATCGAAATCGGCGATCAGCCACGACAATCAGAATTGACAATCGGCCACGATAATTGGCCTCGATCAATAATCACCCTCGATAATCAGAATCGATCAATCGGCCATGACAAGCAGAATCGGCAATCGGCCACGTCAATCGACAATCAGCCACGATCGGTAATCAGTCACGATAATCGACCTCGATCGGTAATCGGTCAATCGGCCACAACAAACAGAATAGGCAATCGGCCACGTCAATCGGCCACGACAAACAGAATTGGCAATCGGCCACGTCAATCGATAATCGGTCACGATCGGTAATCGGTCACGATAATCGGCCTCGATCGATAATCAGTCAATCGGCCACGACAAATAGAATCGGCAATCGGCCACGTCAATCGACAATCGACCACGATCGGTAATCGGCCTTTATTGATAATCAACCTCGATCGATAATCGACAATCGGTAATCGGCCTCGATCGATAATCGACAATCGAACATGACAAATCAGAGTCGGTAATCGACCTTGATCGATAATCAACCTCGATCGATAATCGGCAATCGGCCATCAGAATCAACAATCGGTTACGATAATCGGAATCACCAATCGGTAATAAGAATCAGTAAATCGGTCACGTCAATCGAAATCAGCAATTGGTCATGATAATCGAAATCAGCAATCGGTCACGAAAATTAGAATTGATCGATAATCAGAATCGGTAAATCGATCACGACAATCAGATCGATCGATAATCAGAGTCGGCAAATCGGTCATGATAATCAGATCAATCGATAATTGGCTTTGATAATCAAAATCAGCCTCGACAACCGGAATCGGTGAGAATGGGCCTAACAAGGCTTAATGGAAGGTCACAATGTGGACATTTAACCATCATTACCCTTCAATGTGGATATTTAACTAACATTGCTCCCAAGGAGTGGTCCACATAGAGCCATATGTATAATGGGCCCACGGCCTCACACAAAGGCCTAATATACAACACAATGGGCCTTACTCAAGGGCCACATATACACAATAGTGGGCCCTGCTCATGGGAATCAAATACATGACATGTGAACCCTATACATGGGTCTCTTATGCATCAAATGGGCCACATATCAAGGTCTTGAATACATCAAATGGACCACGCATCATGGGCCTATTAGCTAATACACGTCACAATGGGCCTTGTGTACATCAAGTCGGGCCTCATCATATGGGCCTCATATATTTCAAGTGCGCCGCATCAACGGGCCGCACCAATGGTCATAATACATATCACAATGGGCCTTACTCATAGGCCACGAATACATCACAAGGGGCCTGGCCCATGGACCTCAGATTCAAGCAAGTGAGCCTCATCATATGGGCCTAATACAATCAAGTGAGCCTCAAACCTGGGCCTCAGGTATATTAAAGTGGGCCACATCCCAAGGGTCATGCCTACATCTCATTGGCCTTATTACATGGGTTTCACATACATCTCATTGGGCCTTATCACATGGACCCCATATACATTACATTAGGCCACGCATCATGGGACTAATGGGGTAGTCGTCCAACAAAATAGATGGGCAACATGCATCTACGTCAAGGTGGCCCTACACATGCAAATGGATAACGTGAAAATATAACTTATACATTATGGTGGATCCCACTGGCCCAGGTTGCTGGATGGTGTGGGTCAAATACATCACGGTGGGCCTTGTATATATGATAGGTGGGGCCCGCTCTGGCGGCCAACAAGATGGACGACATGGATACAAATTATGGCGGGGTCCAGTCCTTGCCTAAGGACTGGATGGTATGGATGAAACACTTACATGTAGGTGGTTCCACATCACAAAACCACCTGAAAAATAGGGTGAACGGTATAGATATAAAGCTCATACATACCAGGGTGGGTTCACGTTAATGTGGACGGTGTGGATTGCGACACACTCGTCAAGGTGAGGCCCCACGTCTAGGCAATGGACGGTGAGGAATCAAAGTGGACTTCACCGTCTAAAATGCTAGACAATGTGAATAAGGCATATACATCAAAGTGGTCCCACATCTAGTGCACTACACACGTGCAGAGGGATTTTACCGTCCATAGAGCTGGACCATCTGGATGTGCAGACACATCAGGTGGGTCCCAGCGTCCAGCTACTGGGCAGTGTGGATATCACACATACATTACGTGGGCCCTGCATGCAGCTGGACAGCGTGGGTATGGAACACACATACATTATGGTATGTTCCACGACTACTGAACGTCAGCCTAGTAGCACCATCTGATGAACAGTGTTGATACATCACATAATCAAGGTGCAGTTCACATGAGTGGACCACCTATATACTCTTATTAATATATTATATGTTATATAATATAATATTATATATTAATGTATCTGCACATGGCAAGAGTCTGCCCATATTCATCATGATAAAGGTGGGTCCCACGTAGCAATGGCCCACCACATCATTTGTATAATACATAATATATTATATTTTATATATATATATATATATATATATATATATATATATATATATATATATATATATATATATAATATACATTTTACACGTGTGCGTGTGTGAATGGAGGTACGGCTGCTGGATGAAATACATCTATCATGGTAGGCCCCCTCGTGAATGGACGGTCTGGATGGATAGAACCCACCGGTATGGGGCAGTGAGGACGCTGCCAGTCCTCTCATTAGGTGGGTCCCACGCACGTGGCCCACCACCAGAGGGTTTGGATATAATATATATATATATATATATATATATATATATAATATAATATATTATATTACAGTATAATATAAAATAATATAATATATATATATATTAAAGAGTCACCGTCCAGAGGGTCTGATGTTCTGGACGGGCATACCCGATGCATATGACGTGGTGGGTCCCACACGTAGGATACATTACATACCTTAGTGGGTCCCATGTGGGGCCCACCAAAATGCTTATCTACCATCCAATCTGTTGACAAGGTAACACGTGCCTGGATGAAAAGGAAAAACTAATTTCATATGATTCAAAACTTTTGCTACAAAGTGGTTTAAATGGTAGTCATTCAAACACACTGTTACCTGCCGTGTGGGCCATCTGAGTCCCAAATGCAGGTGATGTTTTTGGAGGACCCATTGTCCCAAAGGGTCCCAACAAATGCATGGTGTTGATGAACAACACACATCATGGTGGGGCCTACAAGTGGGACCACTTCCCTGCCCCGTTTTGTCCATTCGCAGCAGGACGCTGCTGAGGACGTCAGCAGCAGCATCCCTGCCTTGTTTAAATTCTTTTTTTTTAGTTGTTAAGGAAATGTGTTTATTCACTGTTTTTTCCAGGTGGGGCCCGTATCCAGAAGATCCAACCCACCCATAGGATTCCTTGGCTCTATACCGTCCAAAAGAGTCCAATATCCAGTATATTTTCAGCGTACAGAAACGTCAAAGTAAATTTTAACAATAAGAACTATTGTTTTCTATGTTATGGCTCGCTAGAAAGTCTGATTGGCTCCATTTTTCGGATCAACGCCTAAAATGATCTGGAGAATGGAATGAATGGCGTGGATTGAATACGTACAGCAAGGTGGGGCCTATATGAGTGGGTCACCCCCATTAGCTTGGAAACAAGTTAATATTTGTGTTTTCCATTTACGTCCAGCATCCAGGGCCGCTGGACAGTCTGTCCATGCGAAGGTGAGGCAGTTCAGGTGGGCCACCACATGATGTATGGTGTGGGTACAACACATATAAGGTGGGCCTCGCTTATAGATGGTTGGGATGAACTACATACTTCATGGTGGGGTCCATCTGGGTAGGCCACACGGCCATATTATTGCCCAAAATGATAGAGAGAGGGGGAGAGAGAGAAAGAAGCACCCACCTATCCTTCTTCTTCCTCCCTAGCCTTCCAATACTCCAAAAGTGCTCCATCAACGGTGGAGATGATGATCCAAGGGTGGAGATAGGAGATAAGGTGGTAGGGAGTGGGCCACAAAAGCTCTATCCATGGAACTTGGAGCTTGGACGTTTTTGGCTTTCATGGGTTGCTTGAGAATTGGTTTGAAAAAGGTAGAGAGAGGTGATGTAATAAATGGAGGGTATGGTGCTTGTTGACTTGTTGGTAAGAAAGGAATGGGATGAGTATGGGTGTTGTTGACTTTGGGTGAGAGAGGGATGGGTAGGGTATGGGTTCATTTGACTTGATTGATTGATGGATTGATGTGACATGATGTAGAGATTCTCTTGGGTTTTGCAACGCGTGACGTTTTTCTCAAACTGAACGTGGGCCCACATTTCCTGGTCTGGGTATCGAATCGGTATGAAATACGCGGCGTCGAAACCGCGGCGACAGCGCGGTCGCAATGGTACATGTCTCAGATTAAGCCGACTCAAATCTGGAAGATACGACTTAGGGTCGCGCGCAAACGTCGATCATAGGTCATGGGTTGCCGATATACGACGGGAAGGATCGCGGGAGTCGACGGAACAGTACAGATTAGGATACGGGTTTTACAGTCATTTATATCTTTTTCTAAATTGTCATTGAAAGGTGTGAGTGTGTGTGAAAAAAAAATATATAAAAATATAAAAAGGAGTTGAAGGGGGGGCAGATCGGCTTACGATAACTATGGCTATGGTTATAATCTGTAGCCATAGGGGGTCGCCGGATGGGTGTGGCCCAGCCAGATGGGCGTGGGCCTGCTGGACAAGCCAACAAGTGGCAGGGGGGCCACTAGTTCGTCGAGCCCACCTCGATTCGGGTTTGATTATTAGAGGGAGGCCTCTATGGCAACGGATTATGATATTTATGGCAACCTATTGTAATGTCTTATGTCATAGGTCTAATTGTGGCATAAGACATTACCATGCTTCTTTGAACGTCTACCATTGAAACTCTTTTAAGAGTTATAGAAGTTTTAGATCATTATGAAATTTATTTTTTCTCTTCATCCAGGTCTTTGTGACCTAATGAATAGATTTGATAGAAAATAAATGTTATGATGGGCCTTACAAAATTTTTAACAGTGAAAATCAATACTCCTACTGCTCTTTGTGGTGTGGTCTAGTTGATCTTTGGATATGATTTTTTCTTTTTGATAATGCTCTGAAATGATATCGAAATACGGACGAATGTTGTGGATATAATAAATACATGACCGTTGAGCCTATGTAACTTTGATCTCTTTTGAACTGTCCGTACAATCGGAGTTGGAGGAGCGACAGCCCTCGTCTTCGAACGCCAGGCGATCCAACTTCCGGAAGGAAAGCAGGGGCATATTTGACCTGAGAAATGGCCAATGGGGCCGTACAGCTGGGACTTATTCCTGGGAGGTAAAAAGCAAGTTGGATTAAAAAGGTTGGTGGGCCATAGATGGGTCATACAGTTGCAAATTTCTCAAAAAAAAAAAAAAACAAAATGGTCAGCCTCTCCTCATTTTTGTCCATGGTATGGGCCGTATGGCCCACATGACTTTTGGCTCGGGCTAGTTTTAGGGCACAGGAGCAAAATTGGAGGGGCTCACCTGATGGACGGAGTGGACGTCACACGCACAAACTGATCAGCCAACGAGGCTGGGGTGTTTTACGCTCTGGCCCCACAAAGTGGGGTCAGGGTCCGGTCTAGGTTCTATAAAACAAGACCATGGTTCGATCCGTTGGCAGATCAACGGCCAACAAATGCCATCCTAATCGGGCAAAACGTAAAGGCCAAATTGAATTCTCGATATATCACGATAATTGGTGCACCCAAACGGTATAAATGGGCGAAGAGTGTAGTGTCACGATCGCGTGGTTTCCCATGCGTCTTCCATCGTACAAAAGAGGCAGCCCACGGCGAGTAGAGAAAGCTAGTTTCGGATCAGGAACGTAACTGAAGGAATTTGGTAAATTGGAGTAGGAATAACCTACGGTACATCAATCTCTCTAATGTACACGTGGCAGAGTTATCGACAAATCGAGTCCATCCATTTGTAGGTATTTAGATGGATGGCTAATATAACAAAAATTTCAACTAATAGACAAACCTATCCGTCTGATCTTTGTCCATTAAAGGCGATAGTGTAGAACAAAACCAGTTAACGGCCAACATAGCAGTAGTATAAACTGCAGAAAAAGCAAAGGAGAGGATATTTTATCATGGATTTTGTTTTTAAAATTTAAGCCATCCATCGTGGTGCCAACATATGAGTAGATCCCTCGGATACTTTGATATGCCACGTGTCTACTATATTCCGGTTCTTCTGGCTGTACCGTATCAGGTGGAGTTGTTTTTTTTTGTGCCGTCCACCAAACTCATCTGGTTACGCTAACATAGCCTGCGTTTCCCATGTGATCTCCGCGCACTTCCATCATGGATCTTATCACTCGAAAAACGAACACTTTCACATCCCCACGTTTCACCCTCACAAAAGAAAAGAAACGAAAAGAAAAGAAAATGATACATTCATTCTCCCTTCTCCTTTCTCCTTTCTCCTGTACTCCATAAAAAATAAATAAGTATATTTGAGCTTTGAGATCCTACAAGTAGGGCCCTCCGTTTAGCGATCCATACCGGTGGGTGGCCCGGTACGCCACACTGTGGATGGACCATTGGCTTAAAATTTTCACAATGGGATGATCCTAACCCTTCAAATATTGGAAATGTGAGGATACACTGTTAACAAATACTTGCACTAACAGGCCCCTAATGTGCGGCATGTGGCATTTCTTGAACAGTGATAAATCAGAACAATGGTTTGGATCACTCAACCGTGGGTCCCACGTGTATGACACAAATTAGAGGATTCGGTACACATGGTAGAGCCGGAGTATCGTATAATTAATCTTTTTTATATTTCTCTGCATAAACTTGTGGTTTCTTCTAAATTTATAAGAGCCCCCATCTTTAGGGCCTGTTTGGGAGTGTGGATTTAGAATCTTCCTATTGGGTATTGGAACCCTAGATTTAGAATCCCGTGTAATTTAAAGGTATGTAGCTATGCATAGTATATTTATATACGGGTTTGAATTTAATTACTAAATCAACTTAATATTTCTAATTAGTGTATATATGTAATGTTTGACATAATGGTTATAATAAACCGGTTGAAACACGTACTTTGCCTAAAAATGATGAAATTTCAAGTCTCCGATGAGCCACAAGTATAAAACCACATCCAAGCAACAAGCCAATGGTTTTTAACTCTTGATTTACATGGACAATGTTTGGATGGCACATGTTATCATATTAAAGTAATTATAGTGATGCAGCTGATAATCTTAGTGTTTTGGAATATCATCAGTGGTTCATTTTCCAAATAAATTAGTAGACCAGTGACACATATATTACACATTAATCCAAGCTTCTACCTTGGATTTCAAACTATCTATTTGAAACCCCCGTTTACTTTATAACGTCAAACATATTAGGGGATTTGAAATCCCCTCAAATCTCCCAAATCTATGATGCCCAAGACCCCTTGTGGTATTTCCAAATAAACCCTATTCTTTTTGTTATCATTCACAGAAACCCCTACCTCTAGTGAGTTGCACTAGGTAACAATGGGGATGTAAATTTTTATTTTTATTATTTTATTATTTATTTATTTTTATTTTTTCACACAC
Source organism: Magnolia kwangsiensis (assembly GCA_037074715.1). Classification (NCBI taxonomy): domain Eukaryota; kingdom Viridiplantae; phylum Streptophyta; class Magnoliopsida; order Magnoliales; family Magnoliaceae; genus Magnolia; species Magnolia kwangsiensis. Next base: position 70,986,197 of record CM073576.1, read on the forward strand.
ACATGCACACCCCCACACACTCACGCTGTGGTGGGATTTCACCACCTATGGATACTCAAACCCTTGATAGGGTGTTGAAACTCATGAGAGTCTACCGCCCGAGCAAGAGTAAGGATCCAATGGGGATGTAAATGCTCACTAGTAAAATCTTCTCAAGGCCTAAATATAAAGATTGGCCTATCTCTATTTGTGATCCATGTTGTTCATAAGGTCATTTTCACTATGATGAAGGGAAAATATAAAAATTAGCCTCCAAAACTTTTTTAAGGCTCTAAGAAGGTTTCAATACTTATTAGCGTTCAATTTCTACTATCTATTCTTGTATGGTCCATTTGAATTTTGAATCTATTTGATTTTTGAGAGTTTATATGTTTTACCCATTTTCCTAGTAACATAAAGTAATTATGTTATTATTATTGTTTAACAATTGTTAAACCAAACATAGGAATGATCAATCAAATGTGAATGTATTCAGTATATAAGCGATTTCTATTTATTCCATTTTTATGTAATGATTAAAAAATCAACATCCAAACAGTGATTTCAAATTATCATGATGATTTGATATTGAAATAATATAAAATTATTATTATTATGATTTTATTTAAATAAATTTAACAAAGTAAATTTATTATAATTGTGATCAAATACAGTTATTGTCCATATGTAGGTAAGTCATTATCAGTGCTCAGTTTCTTTAATATGTTAATAGGCGAAGCAATAACGAGTCTCACATCTTAATGCATGGCAAAAGGATTCAAAGTAATGTTGGCCTTACAATGGCTACCCTTTTTAATGTCTTAAGTAGTCGTTCTCCTAATGGCCAAATGGACGGACGGTTTAGATATAAAACAAACTTCATGATGGGACCCACAAAACTTAGTGACGTCAACACATAAGCCATAAGCCAGGTCGGTGGTGCGGGGTACAACAGCCAATCCGCTTGGGTTCGAACGAAAAAGATAACTTTAAATATATATATATATATATATATATATATATATATATATATATATATATATATATATATATATAACTTATATTTTCTTTCTCACTGTTCCAGCACCTCACTCCTCTCATCTATAAATGGTGCACCCCCGCCCCTCGATTCCCTCCCTTTCACTGCCTTGGAGTAAGAGCAGAAAAAGAAAAGAAGAGAAAGCAAAGATGGATTGAGGCTTAGAATTAAGAATACAAGAGGTTCTACCTAGAGCTAGTGGTGGTGCATGTGCTTAGGAATCATATTTGTTCAGTTTAAGATATTCACAACATTCCCATCTCACATACATTTCTATATAAAAAGAGCCCCATTTTTTTGTGCTTATTGAGTCTCCCTCTGCCTCTCTGTGTCTCTCTTCTTTCTCTTATTTTCCTGTTGAGAGGGGCGCCAGTTTCTCTGTATTCCATTGGTTAGGCTCAAATGGGTGAAGCCAAACAGGTAATATTTGGGTTTTGGGATTTGGGTTTTTCTTGTTAGGGGTGGGGTGTTGAATTTTGATGTGGGCTTTATGTGTTTTGTGTTTGGAAGGAAGAAGCAAAGGCAGAGACTAAGCCAGAAGAGAAGACAGAGGAGAAAGCAGAAGAGAAGAAAGAAGAGAAAGCAGAGGAGAAGGCAGAAGAGAAGAAAGAGGAAGAAAAGGCTCCACCTTCTCCTATGGTCTTGTTTGTAGACATGCATTGTCTGGGATGTGCAAAGCGGGTAGAGAAATGCATCATGAAGTTTAGAGGTCTCTCTCTCTCTCTCTCTCTCTCTCTCTCTCTCTCTCTCTCTCTCTCTCATATTCATTTCCTTTGTTTGTTGGCAATCAGGGGTTGAAGCTGTGGAAATAGATATGGGCCAGAACCAAGTAACAATAAAGGGAATAGTAGAGCCACAGGCTCTCTGCATGAAAATACAAAAGAAAACAAAGAGAAAAGCAAGGGTCTTGTCTCCATTGCCTCCACCTGAAGGAGAATCCAAACCTCAAGTTGTTACCTCTCAGGTCTAATTCTACATACTAAAACATGAAACCCTCTAATCCAAACCCTAAGGAATTGATATCTACACCCTCCTGATTGATTTCCTTACACCCCCTTTGGAAAAATCATGACCAGCGAACATTTTCACCAGAATTGCGATTCAAATGACCTCAGTGGGCCCCACCATGATGCGTTAATGACATCTACATTGACCATCATGCATGCTTCACATGTTTGGCCATGTGACCGAAAATCATGCCAATTCATGACTTAGGTTAGCCACACAATCGGAACATTGAGAGGGCTTACTCTTCTCCTCCCAACTGTTCCTTCTCATGTGGCCCCCCTAATTCATGGATTGGCTTGATTTTTGGGGCCATAAACAAACAAGGGATACCGTGCATGATGATCGGAGTGGATTTCCTGAAAACGTCACAATGGGGCTATAAAAACAGGACCTTTTGCCATTTATCCGTACTTTTTGGTATTGAGTGCAAAAGCGTACCATTGTTTAAGTAAAATTAAATCTGCGTGTGTTTTTGTACGCAGTGGCTTCCCTAATATAAATTTCGCCCCCTCTTTCAAACGGTGGTGATTAATCCTACAGCTATCAATACCATCCAAACAGTGGGCACATTGTTGATGGAGCATGCATAAAAAAAATGCACTGATCTAGCGATCCTAACCGTTCAATTGGTAGCTTTCAAATGGATGGTTAAAAGCAAAAGGCGAATGGTCCAAATCAGACAGGCAAAATCAGATTGTTAGTGCTGACTACTAGTTGGACGGTCTGGATTAACATAAAACTATGCCATGTATTTTCACACTTGAATTTATTTAGATAATTGTGCATGGGACTCACCAAATTTCTATGGTCGAGATGATGACAGGTGAGTGAGGTCACCACTGTGGTGCTGAATGTAAACATGCATTGTGAGGCGTGTGCACAGCAACTCAAAAGCAAGATTCTCAAGATGAGAGGTACTTAATCCAGGATGTTCACTAAAGTACGCCATAGGGTCCCATTTGGCACCTTGTCCCACGTGGTATTGCACAGTTGGTTACTTTCAACTGTCCCGATTTGGTACTCCGCGGGCTACGATATAAAAGTAGTACGTGGGTCCACATGCTGAATAAGGAGTGTCTACCCACCTTCTGCTGGGGTGTGCCATGTAATAAATACACAGCTGTATCGCAACCATCGTGATGGGTTCTTTCCTTCTAAGAAAATTGTGTCCACGGATCACCATTTTATTGTAGCTCGCGGATCAAAAAATAATTATTTCTAGGTTTCGGGTGACAATCAGACCACAAACAAGCACACAGCTACTGTAGAAGTGGACGGTGCAACTCAGTCCAAGCCTGCCAAATTGTAGTCCCACTGATGACCGTCTAACGAGAATTAATCAACGGTCCAAATTCAACCAAAAAAATTACCAGTTGTTGGATATTATGAGTACCCGATCATCTGATTTTATGGATTCTGTCAATCAGCAAGTGGGGCCCATGATTTGTACAGTTTTAGATTGAAATCACATGCATCTCGAGCCTCCACGAGTTGTGTGCGTGAGCACCAATATCCATACTCTCTATGCATACCAAATTACTTCTCCTACTAGAATGCACCGTGGGCGCACTGAAACTCATGTTCACGCAGGAGTCCAAACCGCCGAGACCGAGCTGAGCAGCAGCAAGGTGACGGTGACCGGCACCATGGATGCTGACCAGCTCGCCGACTACGTCTACCGACGAACACGCAAGCTTGCCAAGATCGTCCCTCAGCCGAGCAACGAAGAGAAGAAGCCAGAGGAGAGCCCGAAAGATGCCGAAAAGCCACCAGAAGAAGCTCCAAAGACCGAAGAGAAGAAAGAAGAGAATGAAGAGAAGAAAGAGGAAGAGAAACCTCCTGAGAAAGAAGAGAACACTGCCAGCGAAGAGAAGCTAGCTGAAGCAGCAGCCGTGGAAGAAGAACCAAAGAAAGAAGGTGAAGAGATCCCCATCAACGACGATCTGGCGAAGAAGGTTGTGTACTGGCCACCTGTTTATGTGATCGAGCGTATCCCACCACCGCAGCTCTTCAGTGATGAAAATCCAAACGCATGTTGCATTTCTTAAGAACGTACAATAATACTACAATGGAAATAGAGAGTGTATCACTTTAGTATCGATTATTAGTATTTGTAGTACTATATAAATATATATGATGCAACCACATGGTGTATGTACGCGACGACGTTACGTATTTCAAGTGACCAAGTTTAGATGGTGGGAATTTTTACTACCACTTGATAATAATGAACTTTTAGTACACATGCATTTTGGGTTGTTTGGTTTAAGTGTAAATACCAGTAGTACAATAATAACAAAAGCATAATAATAAGTTGTGATAGCTCCCAATCACACCTTAAAAATTAAACAAAACTAAATGTTATTTTCTGCTGATGCGAAAAACTGGATCAACCTCTTCCTGTACTTCCACCTGCACCACAATGAGAGAGAAAGAGAACCCTGGCTAGAGTCGGGGGACCTCCGATGCTTAAGTCAGTAAGGATTCAGGAAGAAGAGCTTTTGAAAAATTTTCTTACGTACCTTGATTCCTAGAGAGCCTTCTTTTTATAGGAGTGAGAGGTCCCGGTGTGAGGGGATTCTCTCTTGATTTTTTAGAAGATTTAATTTGGTTGCCACTTGTTTGTAGATACTTTCCGATCCCGAGATTTTCGGGGTCGGGTATCCCCTTACAAGATTCTCGAATCGGTGTTTGAAATTACACCGTTTCTCCTTTACTTGGCTCGGCCTCAATGCACTGTACAGTCTTGGTTGGCTTACAAAGATGGGGCTGTTTACCTCTTGTCGGATGAAACAGAATTGATTTAAGACCGATGCCCTTTCTTAATTCGATAACTGACACTACAACCAATCCTCATATGCGTCGGTTTTATAGTCGGTCAGGTGGCTTTTCACTCTAGGGCCTTTAATTAGTCCCTTTAGACATTGTTGTCTCTTTAACTGAGTCAACTTCATGTCTTACAAATTTCGCCTATGGCTCTTGACTCTTTTACTTTCGGTCGGGATTAATATCCTGCAAATCCGAATTAAGTCTCTCCTTTAGGATTTATATTCAATCGGCTTTTACAGTTGCCTCGGGTTAGGTAAGCAGAATTAATTCATCTTACAACCGAGTCTCCAGACTTACCATCTTTTCCTAATAGTAAGCCCCCTACTCCTTGAGTTAGTCATGTCGACACAAAGGAGTAATGAATTGTTGGGTCGGTTCACGTTGATAACCAAAGTTATAATGGAACATTTAATGCTTCTTGTATTGTTTTTACCATACGACAGTTTGTTAGTCGAGGTCGCACGAGCGGACAGCCGTCAAGTCGTTTCGTCCGCTTATGAGCGTCAGACACATGGAGAGGACGTTACCCCCGTCAGTCTGCATGTGCCACGTTTTGGGCGAGGGAGTCGAAGCAGACGTCGATTCGACTCCTCCTTAAATGCTACTGCCACACAACTCGGCTATAAAAGGAGGTGCAGGAGTGATTTTTACACTTTTGCTCTCCCGCTCAATCTCCCTCCTTCTGATTTTCCTTCTCCCTTCTTCACTGTGCTTGCGACTTGTCATTCTTCTTCGTTTTAGTTTTCTTCTTTCCTCCCTCAACTGTGTGCTTTTCGTCTCTCCAGTGAGTTTTTTCTCCCTCCCTTTTCTTTTCAACTTTTTAGCGATAATGCATCCTTCAAGTCTCCGGGAGGGAGTTTTCGGTGATGAGGGCAAAACGAGGCATCCGTGAAATGTCGCGGAATCGCCCTCTTTATTGGTGGAGATGGCGATAGGCGCTAATGAGGCCTTCTAACTTACTGTTAGAGTGTCCAGTGGGGCTTTAGTTGAATGCTCCGCTTCAGCGGGCCCCTCTAGCTTGAGAAACGCCCCTGACAGGCCTACTCCTTATTTTCCTGAAGAGGTCTTGGGAGAAGAGGAAGAAACAGTTGAGCCGGCCCTTCCCAAGAGGCCGACGAGGGCTAAGCTTAGGGGAACCACTGAGTCGGTTCTTCCAAAGAGGTCGACTCGGTTTGTTGAGTCGGCAGTTGAAGAAGGACAGGCTGCCAAGAGTGAGAAGGTAGGAGATGAACAAAAGGGGTCGGTCCCCTCAGTCTTGACCGAGGCAGACTTGGATAGAATCCGAGTCGGGTATCATATTCCGACTCAGTAATTCTTCGACTCCCACTCCTGAATGAATTACCCGACCATCCCCCTCCTGGGATGGTAGCAATCTTCCAAGTTACCATACAATGTGACTTGCGTTTGCCCTTGCAACCCGTTGCTCTGAATTTTCTTTCTACACTCAGAATTGTTCCCGAAAAAATAGTTCTGAATGGATGGAGGAACTTATTCGGTTGTGCAGTGTTGTGGGCTGAGGCAGAACAGCCCACACTGACCATGGACGAGTTTCTCTGTTTGTATTAAGTTCGGCCGAATACTACGCAACCTGGCTGGTATTTCTTGAGCGCTTGGTGGAACAAGGGCGGCTTTTTGATAACCAACACTCCTACCTCTAACAAACACTGGAGAGAGAGGTGGTTCTGGGCGTGTGGTCGCTGGGAGACTGCCGAATCTGGGTTGTTTGAACCTCGCGTTCCCCGGGCCTTCTCTGAAGCAGGTCACTCGGCATGCCCTTTTGCTCTTTTTTTTTTTTTAATTATGATTCTTCTGAGTCTAATTGAACATGCTTTGTAGAAATTTTCAAGAAGAAGCCTAAACTAGGAGCCAACGCTTTGGCTCGGATCAAAGATCTGTGGACGATAAGTCCAGAAGATCGGTCTTGGAAGTCCCTCCTGCAACCAGAGCGTCTTCTTCTCTCGGGTTTAGATTCATCCGTGATAGGTATTTTTAGGTTACTCAGGCTTCATTTTTCTGGAATTCATCTGACTTTGTATTTTATCCGACACAGATATGGATGAAGCTCGACCTCTTCTGAAACCATCGTCCAAGTTGAAGGCTCCTCCTAGGTCGGTGCTTCTGTCGAAGCCTCAGCCTCCAAAGAAGGCAAAGATCGCTCCTTCGGTTGCGAAGTCACCTGCCCTAGTCACCCCTGCTCTAGCCGCCCCACCCTTTATCATTCTTTTTGACCCCGAAGAGAGGGCAGAGGATATGGGCGAGTCTCGGGCTACTTCCGAGCCAAGACCTGTTGCAGAGTGGGTCTCGGAACGAAGAGAAGAGCAGAGAAGGGAGAGCTCAAGGGGGGTGATAGCTCAACAGGAGATGTTGTCCTTCCGTCGGGCCGTGGCAGACATGATCCCTTGGGCTGTTGCTCATGGGAGTGAGAGAAAATTTTCTTCCCTCTTTGAAGCCCCTGGGAGTTGGATACTCTCTCATGCTACGGAGATCTTGCTTCAGGTAAGATTTGTATCTCTTAGCTTATTGTATCTTTCGGCTTTGATCTGACTTCGTCCCTTTATTATGCAGCTTGCTCCTTGCCTATTGAGAGGTAGCAGAGATCTGTCTGAGGCTGAGAAGGCTCAAAGAGTCATGACGGACGTTGAAACGGCTCAGAAATGGGCAGCAGAGGCTGAGGCTCAACTCGAGATTACCTCGTCTCAGGTTGGTCGATTGACCGATGAATTAAGCCTGGCTCGTAAGGCGACTGAAGACGTTAGAGCTGAATGTGCCCGGTCAGCTCAATGTTGAAGGAGGCCTAGGACGAGAGTCTGTGACACTGCCTGGCTCATGACGCCTCTGAGGAGAAGCTGACTGAGTTAATAGCTGATACAAAAGCGGCTCTCGAGATGGCTAGGAAAGAGGCCGGGGAGAAGGCTGTAAAGGACTTCCTCGAATCTCCCAAGTTTGAAAATGAGAGGGATCGCTTAAATGAGAACGGGTATATGGCTTGCATCGTTGTGATGAAGCAGTTTTTTTTTTACCTTGATTTCTCAAGATTTGAGGATGGCCCTGTCGAGGATCCGGCGACTGAGGTAGCTGAGCCTGCTAATGCTGCGGCTGGTATCGAGGTCGAGTCTGAAGCGGTCCTGGCTCTGGAGGTCACTCTGAGTGATCCTTGATGGTCTCGGATCTCAATTTTTGGTACCATCATCAGCTCTCTTTGGAACCATCATCAGCTCCATTTTAGAACCATCATCAGTTCCATTTTGGAACCATCATCAACTCCGAGAAAGCCTATGGGTAATTGTTGCCGTGGAAAAAGCTTATACGTTTTGGCTGACCTTTCATTTGCTATTAACCCTTTTAGTCAGACAATGTTATGTTGAGGCAAGATGTAACTCGATGTAACAAATATACTGATAAATAAATATACTCGATTTTATTTCATTTATTTTTGACTTAGTTTACATGTTTATCATTTTTGAGTCTTTGTCATTGCTTTGTTATGCCGACTTTAGGAGTAGTAGGTTTTTAAATGCTCGGCATTCCATGGATGAGATAGCAATCGCCCGATTAGCTCTTTCAATCGATACGTTCCTGGTCAAATGGTGCTTGAGACGACATAGGGTCCTTCTCAATTGGGTCCCAATGTGCTTGCGTCAAGTTCCTTAGTATTGAGGAACATTTTCCAAAGGACTATGTCTCCAACTCGAAAGCATCTAACTTTCACTCGGGCATTATAGAACTGAACTACCTATTACTGCCGAGCCATCATATGTAACCGAGCCTTTTTCCTTTGCTCATCCACAAGGTCGAGTCTGAGAGCTAAGAGTTCTTCATTTTCTTTCTCACTAAATGAGCTGACTCGGGCTGAAGGCAACCCGATCTCAACTGGAGTAATGGCTTCCGAGCCATAAGCAAGGGGGAAAGGTGTCTCTCCTGTAGTAGTCCGAGCTGTGGTTCGGTAAGCCCACAGTATCTTCCGGAGTTCATCGGCCCATGCTCATTTCGCTCGATCAAGCTTGGTTCGAAGATGTTGTTTGATAATCTTGGTGACTGCTTCAACTTGTCTATTCGTTTGAGGATAATGAGGCGACGAATACATGTTTTGATTCCGAGATTATCGCACATCTCGTGATAGCTTTTGTTATCAAACTGCTTCCCATTGTCAGTTATAATAGTCCGAGGTATACCGAACCAATAGACGATATTCTTCCATACAAAGTCTGTAATCTTTTGTTCGGTTATCTTTGCCAGCGATTCTACCTCGGCCCACTTCATGAAGTAATCCACTGTCACGACTGCAAACTTAGTTTGTCCCTTCCCCATGGGGAGAGGTCTAATGATGTCGATTCCCCATTGTGCAAAGAGCCAAGGACCAGTCATAAGAGTCAGTTCTTCGGGAGGTTGTCTCAGGATAGTCGCGAATTGCTGACACTTATCACATCTTTGGACGAGCTTACGAGCGTCGTGCTGGATAGTCGGCCGGTAGTATCCTTCGTGTAAGACTTTATGTGCGAGGGATCGCCCTCTTGAGTGATTACCACAGATCCCTTCATGAATTTCTCGCGGCACATAGTCGGTTTCATCATGGTTTAGGCATCGTAGCAACAGAGCATAATAACCCTTCTCGTATAATGTCCCATTGAGTATTGTGTAACAAGAAGCTCGGATTTTCAATCGTCGAGCCTCGGCGCGATTTTCAGGCAATTCTCCACTGCCGAGATATCGGACGATCGAGTCACTTCAAGTAAGTCCCGAATCGATCGCAAGTACGATCGAGCTAACTGGTTCGATAATACTCGGTTTAGCAACGTACTCGATCTAAACACACCTGAGAATGTCGTTTTCATCAGTAGAGGCGAGTTTCACCAGTAGGTCGGCTTTAGCATTTTTCATTCGAGGGATTCGAATGACGATACAACGTTGAAATCCTTTGATCAACTCTTTAGCTTTTTTCATATAAGCTTTCAGTTGTTCTTTCCGTGTTTGATACACACTCGTAACCTGATTGACGACCAACTGAGAATTGCTGAAAATGTTGAGATGCGTAACACCTAAGCTAGTCGCAAGTCGGAGACCGAGTAACATTGTTTCATATTCTGTTGTGTTGTTCGAGGCTTGAAATCCAAGTCTTAAGGCATACTACATATAGGTTTGATAGGGAGTCTCTAGTACTATTCCTGCCCCGCTTGCCTTAGAGTTGAAGGAGTCATTGATATACAGCTTCCAAGGGGTTGGGCTGGGAGATGACTCAGGAGAAGTACTAGTCGGTTCTTGAATTGTCTCGGTAACATTTGTGTCGGCTTGCGGTGTGACTTTGGCAATGAAGTCGGCCACAACTTGTCCCTTAATTGTTACTCTCGGCTTATACTAAATGTCGAATTCACTGAGTTCAATTACCCATTTAGTAAGCGATCTGATGCTTTCGATTTCTGTAAAATCTAGCGTAGCCGGAGGTCGGTCATGACGATAATAGTATGAGCCTGAAAATATGGTCGAAGTCGATACGAGGAGACGACTAGAACTAAAGCCACTTTTACCTAGAGTGGATATCTTGTCTCTACCAGTAAAAGTGTCTTGCTAACATAGTAAATCGGTAGTTGCTTTCCTTCGTATTCTCGTATCAAGGCCGAGCTAACCATTGCCTCGGACACCACGAGATATAGCAGAAGGGCTTCTCCAGGCTCGAGCTTCAATAAGAGAGGCGGAGATCCGAGATTAGATTTTAATTATTAGAACGCAGCTTCGCACTCTTCCATCCAATCCACTACCTGTCTTCCCTTCAATTGCTCGAAGAATGAGAGACATTTGTCAGTGGCTCGGGATAGAAAGCGGTTGAGTGCCGCTACTCGTTCAATCAATCTTTGTATGTCTTTGATCATTTTTGGGGACTTTATGTCAAGCAATGCTTTTATCTTTTCTGAATTTACCTCGATCCCTCGCTGACTGACCAGGAATCCGAGTAACTTTTCCAAACTTACGTCAAAGGCACATTTGCTCGGATTTAACTTCATTTGATACTTGCGTAAGATCGAGAACATCTCTTCTAGGTCAACTATATGGTCAGCCGCGTATACACTTTTGACGAGCATGTCATCAATGTATACTTCTGTAGTTCGGCCGATCAACTGAGTGAATATTTTGTTCACTAATTTTTGATAAGTCGCTCCAGCATTTTTCAAACCAAAAGGCATCACACGATAACAATAAAGACCATTTTCAGTGACAAAGGTAGTTTTAGATTTATCAGATTGATGCATTATAATTTGGTTATATCCTGAATATGCATACATAAAGTTAAGGAGTTCATGCCTTGCTTTACTATCTACCAACTGATCTATTCTTGGAAGAGAAAAGCTATCCTTTGGGCATGATTTGTTCAAGTCGATATAGTCAATACAGACTCGTCACTTTCCATTGGTTTTTTTCACAAGTACGACATTAGCTACCCATTCCGGGTAGTATATCTTTTATACGAATTTTACCTTAAGGAGCTTGCTGACCTCTTCTTCAATGACAGCGTACCTTTCAGGGCCGGGTGCTCGTCGCTTCTGTCAGATCGGGCAGTAGGTCGGATCAATGTTGAGTCGGTGAGTAATTATAGATGGGTCAATTCCTAGCATATCTTCATGGCTCCAAGCGAATACATCAATATATCGTCGGAGCAGGGCTATCAGATTGTCTTTTAGGGGTGATCGCAGAGATGAGCCAATTTGCACCGTTTTAAAAGCATCTATCTCGGTCAAAGGCACCGAGATAAGGTCTTCAACTAGTTGTCCTCGTTTATGAGTCTCGGTCCGAGGGTCTAACGATTCGATCATTAATGCCTCGGCTGGAGCTTTTTCAGTGGGGATCTTCACAGCAGTTGCGTAGCAGTGCTTTGCATCTTGCTGATCTCCCTTAACAACTCCCACTCCCGACTCGGTTGGAAATTTCATGGATAGGTGGTATGTAGATACCACTGCTTGGAGGAGACTCAGCGAGGGCTGGCCGACTATAACATTATAGACAAATGATTGATCAACTATCAAGAAGTTGACCATGACAGTAGCCTAATGTGGAGAATTCCTACTGTGAGTGGCAATAAGATGATTCCTTCTGGGAGCGTCTTTTCTCTTGAGAATCTAATTAATTGGGTACGAACCGGTCGCAATGTCGATCATTCAACTCCCATTTTGTTGAATGCTTGAGTGAACAGCACGTCAGCCGACGATCCTGTGTCGACCGATATGCCGAATATCTTCCGATTTGTGATGGTAAGTGTGATCACTAGTGCATCATTATAGGAGTGATAGATGCCTCGAGCATCCTCATCAGTAAACGAGATGCATTACTTCTCCCTTTTCTACTCCTTCGAAGGCTGAGCTATAACCAGGAGTTCAGACTCGGGTCGGCTGAGGCTTCTGGCGTGATTTTTTTATGCATTGTTGGAGTCACCTCCGCCTCTAGGACCACCGACAATAGTTCAGATTTTCTCCGTGGGTCGGTTGTCCACTGGGCATTCCTCAGCTGTCCCGGTCCTTTTAACATGTTCTGTGAGTCGACCTTTCCAAATGAGCCTTTCAATCTCTTCCTTCAGGTGAATACAGTCGCTTGTATTATGCCCATGATCATAATGAAAGTGGCAATACTTGTTTTTATTCCACCAATTAGGATTGCTTCAAAGCCTGTCCGGCAAGTTGACAAACCCTTCACTCTTGATTTCCATTAGTATCAGCTCTTGTGGTTTGTTGAGTGGAGTGTACGTAGAAAACTTCTGGACGGGCCGTTTACTCGACTTACGATCATCATGGGTTCGGTTGTCCTTACGCCTTTTTCCTCCAGTCGAGTCAACTTCTTTTTTGGCTAACTCTTTGGCCGAGGTTTTTACATTCTGGGCAGCTTCACGCAGGATTCTTGTTTCTTGGGCCTCCGTGTATTTGGCTGATCGAGTTATGAACTCGGCCAGAGTCATCGGTGGATTCTTGTCTAAAGAAGCCAGAAACGGCTTATCCCTAACACTTTGCATGAGGGAGTTGAGCGCTGTCTCTTCTGAGTGTTTCTGAACCTGTAGTGATTCAAAGTTGAAACGCTTGATGTAGTCTTTCAGTAGCTCTCCCTCCTTTTGGACTATGTTGTTTAAATGCGCAGGGGGCTTTAATTTCTTCTTTCGACTAATAAAATTGGTAAGGAAGGCGTCACTGAGCTCCACGAACGAACTGATTGACTTAGGTTTTAACTACTTGAACCGGAGTTGAGGTACATCGGCTAGAGTAAGAGAAAAAGTTCGACACATCACAGCGTCTGAAGCATCATGTAATTTCATATACGTCCGAAAATATTCGAGGTGTTCAGTTGGGTCAGTCTTTCCAGTAAAAGGTGTAATCTGAGGCAGACAAAATCTTTCCGGTAACCGGGCTCGCATTACTTCATCAACGAATGAGGATGCTTTAGCCTCGAGCCTGGTTTGACGTGCATCTCGACCCTGTTTCATATCCGCTATCTCTTTCATCACTTCTTTCTTAAAGTCTTGGAGGTCAGCTTTTCAGGACTCGACGCTTTTTGCCATACCCTCATCGAAAAACCGGTTGCGCTCTCCGGTCTATCTCATGTCAGAGATCCGTGGGAGGCAGAACTGCGGTTTGAGAGTGAGCGGGCGCTGGCTCGGTCAGGCCATGGGGCTGACTCGGTTGCAGAAGAGATCGTGGCACGGTTGGCTGAGGGTTGACAACCTGTGGTGGAGCGTTCATCGCTTGACTCTGCTGAAACTGCTGCATTTTTTATTGGTGTATCTATTCCAACATTTGTCGCATAACGTTTACGTCGGCTCTGAGCTCCTTAACCTCCCAATCCAACCGCCCATTATTTCGATTTCGCTGGTTGTTAGTTACCACAGAAGCGGCGGGAACAGGTGCAAAACCTTGGCGGTTAGCGGGTTGGTTTTGAGCCCCCTGGGCTTCACTTGTACCCGGTTGTCCAGCGACAACAGCATCCGGCCCTTTTGGACTCATTCTTTGAGTTCTTGCCATTAAAATGAATCTACAGCTCCTTGGGTAGAATGCAGAAAATGACTTTTTGTATCGAATCCCACAGACGGTGCCAATCTGTTGATGCGAAAAACTGGATCAACCTCTTCTTGTACTTCCACCTGCACCATAATGAAAGAGAAAGAGAACTCAAGTTGGTTTGAAAGATTTTGGAGTATCCCGATGCTTAAGTCAGTAAGGATCCAGGAAGAGGAGCTTTTGGAGTTTTTTCTTGCGTACCTTAGTTCCTGAAGAGCCCTCTTTTTATAGGAGTGAGAGGTCCTGACGTGAGGGGATTCTCTCCTGATTTTTTGAAAGATTTGATTTGGTTGTCACTTGTATGTAGATACTTTCCAATCCTGAGATTTCTGGGGACGGGTATCCCCTTACAAGATTCTTGGATCGATGTTTGACATTACACTGTTTCTCCTTTGCTTGGCTTAGCCTCAATAGACTATACAGTTTCGGCTGGCTTACAAAGATGGGATTGTTTGCCTACTGTCGGATGAAACAGAATCGATTTAAGACCGATGACCTTTCTTAATTCGATAGCCGACACTACAACCAATCCTCATATGGGTCGGTTTTATAGTCGGTCAGGTGGCTTTTCGCTCCAGGGCATTTAATCGGTCCCTTTAAACATTGCTGTCTCTTTAACCGAGTCAACTTCATGTCTTACAAATTTCGCCTGTGACTCTTCACTATTTTACTTTCGGTCGAGATTAATATCTTGCAGATCCGAATTAAGTCTTTCCTTTAAGCTTTATCTTCAGTCGGCTTTTACAATTGCCTTGGGTTAGGTAAGCAGAATTGGTTCATCTTATGACCAAGTCTCCAGACTTGTCATTTTTTCCCAACATTTTCAAACCAAAACTCCATAGGCTCATTTTGATTTATGTGTTATATGCACTCTGTCTGTTCATTATTTTAATCCATTTTAACTCATGAGCTTAAAATTAAGGCAGATCTAAGCCTCATGTGGACTGTATCATTGAAGAATTGAAGAATTTGAATCCTTTACTTGCCATAAATAAGATTATTTTTTTTCCTCACATTGTGATTGATCCACATGCAGTCTATGATTATGTGAGCCAATCACATTGTAATAATTATGTTTTACTTGTTTGCAGCAAGGAGAGAATATGGATTCATCATTGAAAACTGTGAATTCAATAATCGAATAGCCCAATTTAGCTTTGGATCTATTTCATTATTGAACGCATGCTCACATAGGAAAGAAACAGGTTGATGAAACACACGAATCATGGTATTGCCAAGTTAATAAGTACTGATTACACATGAACCAAATCTCCTTTGAAATGCCGTACCTGTCAACGACAAATACTAAATTAAGGAGCACAGCTTTGGTGGATTCCAAGGTGGGTGGGACCCACTGTGGCATGGTCCGTCTAAGATTTGGATCTGCTTCATTTTTTGAATCGAATCAAGACCTAATATTAGGAGCTTTCAAAATGAATGAACGATATAGAGCACATACACCGCAATGGGCCCCACAGTTAGAGGGATCCACCCAAACCGCCCCAATACTAAACTAAGCAATTATTACTTATTTATGTAATTACGCTACATCCAACATGTCCATGGGTAAGTCATTATCCAAAAGTGACGGTGAGTGTGTGATCCAATGTCCGGCTAGCTTAAAATTGATTTTTTTAAGGTCCAAATTCAGCAAACAAGCGTCTGCTAATCAGAGTTTTAAGATCATCTGACAGATCTCTAGTGTATCCCCCACTAATCATGCGGTTTGGATTTGTTGTACGTGTGTCACATGTGCACTGACTGAGTGCAGGCGCACGGATCTCATACTCTGGCAAGTGAACCTATCAAATAACTCACTCTTTTGGACTGCGGCGCATGCACGCAGAGCCCTCATTTCTTATAATATATGGACAGGCTTTCACGTGCATCCTGGCTACTGTGCAAAAGTGTCAGAACATAAGCATCTATATGTGTTCCACCCACGTGGAGCCCACATTTCCGGACGTGGATTGGGTACTACCCTGGCTTGTCTCGAGCTCGGCACAGGCAGGGGCTGTGAGGGTATATCTTGATGCATGTATTTTATCCACACCGTACATCTATTTCAGTATATCATTTTACACTGCAACCTCCAAAATGAGGCAGATCCATAGCTCAAGTGGACTCCAAAGTGGGATTGAATTTCTACCGTTGAAAACTTATTAGGGCCACGAAAGTTTTGGATCAGCTCAAGTGGACTCCAAAGTGGGATTGAATTTCTACCGTTGAAAACTTATTAGGGCCACGAAAGTTTTGGATCAAGCTGATATTTTTATTTTCCCTTTATCCATGTCTATGTCTATGTGACCTTAAGAATAGGTCGTTGGAAAATAAACATTACAATAGGCCTTGAAAGTTTCCATGGTCAGTTTCAGTATCATCGCTGCTACCTGTCGTGTGGTCCACTTTTCTTTTCTTTTTTCACACCACACACACTCACGCGGGTGGAATTTCACCACCTATGGGTACTCGAACCCTTGACCGGGAGTTGAAACTCTCACACACACTCAACGCGGGTGGAATTTCACCACCTATGGGTACTCGAACCCTTGACTGGGAGTTGAAACTCCTGGGAGTCTACCACCCGAGCAGGAGTAAGGACCCACTTGAGCATTGGATCTACTTAATTTTTTAGTATATACTGTAAAATAATATGAAAAAAAAGGACGGACGGTGTGGATAAGACCCATATGTCATGATGACCCCTCACAAGCCCAGCCTATACCGAGCACGGGATGGGATGGGGTAGATCCTAATCCGGATAGCCATATATGAGTTAAATGTACGTGAGGAGTACGAGTGAAATCTCACGGCTCTCCGTAACCATGGTAGCAGTGAACAAGAAGGGTTCACGTGCTCGTCAAGTGTCGGTGCAGGATGGACGGTAATCCTCTGCAACACGTTTTATGCAGTGCAGCCCACAAACTGTATATGTGAAATCTAGACCCTGCAACAGTCTTCAACCAGATCCATAACTCTGGCGGACCACACCAAGAGAAACGATGTGCATAGGTGCAAGCCATAGGTTTGTATGTGGGGACACCATCATGTGTATCCTTCACCAAACCCGTTTTCAGATGCGTCTCAACTGGAATAAAGTGATTACGCAAAAATCAGGTGGCTTAAAGTGACTAAGAAAAAATCAGATGGGGCAAAGAAACTTTAACACCAAGGCTTTATCAACAATTCCATCAAAAATTTTGGTTGTATTTTATTTTTTATAATTACTTTGGGAAGAACTAATTAGGAAATGACACATATCAATGCACAGAAAGTGAAAAGTATAAAGTGTGCTTAAGATCTTCGAAGATACTTCGAGAGTGTGTTGTGAAAACAACAACAGTCACTAGTTAGATAGCATCATCTGAAGGTGGAGCGTGGCTAAGCAATAAAAGACGGAACGTGATAGAGAGAAAAACAATGTTGAAGTGGTTACCAAAACAAGTGTCTAAGAAGAGATTGGAAGGTCAAGGTGGTGTTGAAACAATTGCTGTATATGAGAAGAAACATCGATATGACTATTATAAAAAAATCTATAAATAGTAAAGGAATTCAACAAAGCAATGTGTCTCATATAAACTCAATCAACAAATTAAATCTATCGTTTTAACATCCTATCAAAACTTTATGTTCCTTAGTAAAATCAATCTTTTACATTCCTTAGCATAACTAATAGCCTAATCTTACATTAGGAATAGTGGTAATCCAAGTCTACACTCATATATATGCTGGATTTCCATTGAAATTCAAGCAATTCTTTTAGAAAAGTGCTTTTTCAATTAATCAATGAAGTCAACCATAAATGTTTTCTTTTTGCTTGTTTTGTATCTAAAATTTCATTTATACATTAGTTAATATATAACCCATTCTTGGAAGACAAACCCTTTTCTTCGATAATCGCCTAGTCATTTTAAAGAACATCCTACAGTTGGTTAAATAGGTGATCATTCTTCTCAAATCTCAATCACATACTGTCAATTCTAACATATCTGCCTATCTTAATGCTTAGGGTTAAAGTTGTTCAGTAGAAATTAATCCGGTTGATTTTGGCATGCCCGCACACATCACATGCGACAGAATTTTGAAAACGAGAGGCAACAGTTTTATCCACTAATTTTTTATTTTTATAGTTGAAACAAGAGTTTCCACCGGATGGACCGAGCGGATTATATTAAAAACGTGGTGGGCCTCACAGAGTTGGTTGTTTTACGCAGTGTTGCTTGGGACGATTCCAGTTCGTAGCAGCTGCTTACAGATAAAATGATGTTGGGAATCTCCTGCGACTCTTGTGCACACGTGGTGGGCCCATCCGGTCTGCTCTGAAAGTCGGGACGCGAATTCGGGACTACCCCTCCCCGTCCGTAACTAGGAACGGACAGGGGCCACCGTGATGTATGATGGGTGTCATCCACACCGTACAACCATTTAACCATCTGATTTTAGGATCTGAGCCCCAAAATAGGCAGATACAAGACTCAAGTGGATCATACATAGGGGATTTAACACTAACAATTTAAAACATATTGAGGCCAAAGAAGTTCCAGATCAAGCTGATATTTGCATTTTCCATTCAAGTCTACCTGACCTTATAATAAGTTGGATGAGCCCTAGAAAAGTTTCAATGATTGATGTCATTATTGCATATGCTTCCTGTGGTGCGGTCCATTTGAGACTTTGGATCTGCCTCATTTTGGGTTTGTACCTTAAAACGAGATGGAAAAATGTATGGCAGTAGCCCCTTTTGAGCCCCGTCCCTTCTTATGCAGGACGGGCAGGGGAAGTACCTTATCCACGTCCGAAAGTCGCAGCGGGAATGAATAAAAAAGCCGTGGCGGGGCCTACGAGCTAACGTAGCATGAGCTCTGCGGGTCTCCTTTTGGTTGCATATTCCAACAACCGCCCCAGCCGACTCAGCAGTCTCGCCTTTTCTTAAAAGCCAGGCTCGTATGAGGTGTGCCTGATGGGGGATGATGTTGTAAAATATTGATTTTAATAAAAATATTTTAATAATAAAAAAGTTATTTTTTGAAAAACGTTTGGGGCTTTGGGAATAGTCCCACATGGGAAAGAGAAGAGAAAGAAAAGTGGTTTAAATGATAATAGTGGAGTACCATAATATTTGCCTACCTAGTCCGTGGACCATGGGACTTGCGTGTTCCAGTGCGAAGCACTGGAACACCGCGCTCGCGCTCGGGCTCGGGCTCGGTCTCGGTCTCGGGCTCGGTCTCGGTCTCGGTCTCGGTCTCGGGCTCGGTGCGAGGGCGTGGGCATGGGAGGCAGTGTGGCTGTAGAGGCGCTAGTGGCGCACTTTGCACTTCGCACGTGCGCATCGTGTCGCAGAGGGTCGCTGAGAGTCCCTTAGAATATATAGAGGGCTGAAAAAGAGCTGTTGCAGAAATTCTGTAACAGCTGTGCAATAAGTGCAGGGTCCAGCTGAAACTGCTGCATGGCTAGCCCCAACAGCTATAAAACGGCTAGCTGCTGTCTCACAACGGTCAGCATGCAGCAGCTTAATGGCCCATGCACAACGGTCAGAAAACGGCCATAAAACGGCTAGTTTTCTCAACAGCCAGAAAACGGTCATGGGATTTATTTCCCTGGACCATAACCCCCAGCCACCATAGCCTATAAAAGGAGGGCCTGGATAGGTTCCAAATTAATCTCAACTCACTCCATACGAATTCCAGAAAATAGCCTCTCCACTCATATATTCTAAGTGTTATCCAGCAATACAGCAAGGTGTCAACCTTAGCTTGAAGAACAGACCAGCGGAGTGGTCTAGGACGGTTCAACCGAACCAGCAGGCTGAAGATTAGAACTTAATCGAGCAAACCACTTTTCTATTTTCTTCTTTTCTTATTTTTGGGATTTTCCTTTATATTGTAATACTGCCAGAAATAGTGAAATTGAGTTCCATTTGGTGGGCCTTCGTGTTTGCTGAACGCAGACCCACACCAGGCTCGTCGTATCCTAGAAGCAATTTTCCTGTAACCTATCAGCATACTCAATTTACTTGAGTTGGGGTAAATAACGCTTTAAGGACAGCGTTTTCAGACGTGCTTCAGCCTGTCCATATTATTTTCGGTTTCCATATTATACAGAAACTACAGTAATCTGTATAAATTTCACAACAATCTTAAAGCGTTATTTCTAAAATGGAAGCCGATAGCGTTTCATCTATTAAATTGATGAATCAGGACTTGATACGTCTTGATCGGTTCGATGGAACCAATTTTACAAGATGGCAAGACAAGCTGAAATTTCTCCTGACGGCGCTGAAGATCTACTACATACTAGATCCAAATCTGCAAGCATTGCCTGAAGCAACCGACAAAGACACACCTGAGCAAGTGGCTGCCCGTGCTAAAAGAGCCGAAGACGAACTATTGTGTCGTGGACACATTCTGAACGCACTCTCCGACCGCCTGTACGATCTGTACCAACAGACATCATCAGCAAAGGAGATCTGGGCCGCACTGGAATTCAAGTACAAGGCTGAAGAAGAAGGGACCAACAAATTTCTCATCGCCAGGTATTTTGACTTCAGCATGGTAGATAATAAACCGCTGCTGCCCCAAATCCAAGAACTGCAGCTAATAGTAAACAAAATCAAAGCGATCAAAATCGATCTTCCTGAATCATTCCAAGTTGGGGCTATAATCGCTAAATTGCCACCAATGTGGAAAGACTATAGAAAGAAGTTGCTGCATAAAACCGAGGACTACACACTGAAACAAATCCAGAAACACCTAAGGATTGAGGAAGAATCCCGTAACCGCGATAAAAAGAATGATAACGGGAATGCCTCGTCCAAGGTACATGCAGTAGAAAACACCAATAACAAGAATCCCGAGAAAGATGATTCCCTAAAACCCAATAAAGGGAAATTCAAGAAAAACGCCCAAAAGAAGAACGGAAAGTTCAAAGGCCCATGCCATGTCTGTGGAAAAATCGGGCACTATGCTCGAGTATGCCGATATCGCAAATCTAAAAAAGAGGCAAGTGCAGTAGAAGAAGGCGATATCGTGGCTATGATCACTGAAGTGAATACCATCCAAGGCAAAGTTCCAGGCTGGTGGTATGATACTGCCGCTACAGTACATGTGTGCTACGACAAATCAGCCTTCAAAACCTATGAGGAATTGGCCGATGGTCAAGAAGTCCAAATGGGTAATGAAGTCCGATCGAAGGTCGTCGGCAAAGGAACTGTCGAACTGATATTCACTTCTGGAAAGAAAGTGATTCTAACTAATGTACTGCACGTCCCAGACATGAGGCGAAACTTAGTTTCTGGGGATCTTCTGGGAAAACCAGGTATAAGGGTGGTATACGAGTCAAGAAAACTGATTCTATCCAAGAATGGGAATTTTGTTGGAAAGGGATATGCTTGTAACGGGATGGTTAAGTTTTCTCTGAATGAAAGTAGCACTTCTGCGTATATGGTTGAATCTGCTGGACTGTGGCATGATAGACTAGCCCATATAGGGTATAGTACTTTGAAGTTCATGGCTAAGAATGGTTTAATCTCATACACAGATAATGAAACTAATAAATGTGAAGTGTGCATACAATCCAAAATGACGAAAAAACCTTTTCCAAGTGTTGAAAGATCGTCTCAAATTTTGGATCTTGTGCACAGTGATATCTGTGAGTTAAACGGCATTCTTACTCGTGGAGGTAAACGGTACTTCATAACCTTTATAGATGATTGCTCTAGATATGTGTATGTTTATCTATTAAAGAGCAAAGATGAAGCATTGAACATGTTTAAGATATATAAAGCAGAAGTAGAGAATCAACTAAGTAAGAAGATAAAAATTCTCCGTAGCGATCGAGGAGGAGAATACTTCTCGAATGAATTCGATTACTTCTGTGAAGAACATGGACTGGTACATCAATGTACAGCTCCATACACACCTCAACAAAACGGAATAGCTGAAAGGAAGAATAGAACATTAGTAGAAATGGTCAACTCAATGCTAATAAAAGCAAAGTTGCCACTAAATCTGTGGGGTGAGGCACTGCTTGCAGCATGCCATATAATAAACAGACTTCCGTCTAAAAAATATAAAGTATCTCCATATGAAACATGGAGAGGTAGAAAACCTAACCTAGGATATCTTAAAGTGTGGGGGTGTCTTGCATACTGCAGAACTCCTGACTCAAAAAGAACCAAGTTAGGACCAAGAGCTATTAAGTGCGCCTTCGTAGGGTATGCACAAAATAGTAAAGCTTATAGACTTCTAGACATGGAGTCTAATACAATTATAGAATCAAGAGACGTTGAATTCTTTGAGAACTCACTATCCTTGGAGTCAAAGGATAATGAAATTCAAACTCCTAATAGAGAACCAAATAGCACAGCTCCACATATAATGGAAGCTCCCACTGAACCTCGTAGGAGTCAAAGAACTAGAATAGAGAAGAGTTTTGGAGATGACTATATAGACTCACAACGCATCATTTTTCATCTGGTAGAAGCAGATAGAGAAAATGTTATAAGACGAATACCTATAGTAATGACTATAGAAGATGATCCTAAAACATATAAGGAAGCTGTATCCTCTAGAGACTCAGCTTTTTGGAAAGAAGCTATAAATGATGAAATGGAATCTATACTATCAAATCAAACATGGGAACTAGTAAACTTACCTCCAGGTTCTAGACCCATAGGTTGCAAATGGGTATTTAGGAAGAAATATCACACTGATGGGACTATCCAAACCTTTAAAGCTCGACTAGTAGCTAAGGGTTTTAGACAAAAAGAAGGGATAGACTACTTTGACACATACTCACCTGTAGCTAGGATAACATCCATTAGGATATTATTTGCGCTAGCTTCCATACATCATCTTCACATCCACCAAATGGATGTAAAGACTGCTTTCCTGAACGGTGACCTCAATGAGGAGGTATACATGGAACAACCTGAAGGTTTCGTTCTACCAGGAAATGAAAACAAAGTATGTAGATTAGTCAAATCGCTGTATGGATTAAAACAAGCACCTAAACAATGGCATGAGAAGTTTGATTCCAAAATACTATCTCATGGTTTCATGCATAATGTAGCTGATAAATGCATATATTCTAAAAAAGATGGTAGTCATATCATTATTATCTGTTTATATGTTGATGATATGTTAATAATAAGTAATAAAATGGAAGGTGTGACTGAAACAAAGAAGTTTCTTTCTTCCGTATTTAAAATGAAGGATCTTGGACAAGTTGATACCATCTTAGGTGTCAAAGTTAAAAAACATTGTGGGGGTTATGCTTTGTGTCAATCTCATTATATTGAGAAGATACTAAACAAGTTTAACCATCTAAATATAAAGGAAGCAAAAACCCCATTTGATCCAAGTATCAAACTAAAAGAAAATACTGGAAGAACAGTTGCACAATTAGAATATGCGAGTGCTATAGGAAGTCTTATGTATGCTATGCAATGCACTAGACCTGATATCGCATATGCTGTGAGTAAACTTAGTAGGTTTACTAGTAACCCCAGTAATGAACACTGGAATGCAATCAGTAGAGTCCTTGGTTACTTAAAAGCAACCAAAGACTTAGGACTATTTTATTCAGAGTTTCCTGCTGTATTGGAAGGATATACCGATGCGAGCTGGATATCGAGTGCAGGGGACAATAAGTCTACTACAGGGTGGGTATTCACCCTAGGAGGTGCTGCTGTATCTTGGGGATCCAAGAAACAGACTTGCATAACGCACTCGACTATGGAGTCTGAATTTATAGCCCTAGCTGCAACAGGCAAAGAGGCTGAGTGGCTAAGGGATCTTCTATTAGAAATTCCTTTTTGTGTAAAGCCTATATCGGCTGTATCACTACATTGTGATAGTGAAGCCACATTAGCTAGAGCCTATAGCGGTACTTATAATGGTAAGTCTAGACATATTAGTCTTCGACATGATTATGTCAGACAATTGATTCAAGATGGAATCATTGCTATTTCATATGTGAAATCAAGCAATAACCTGGCAAATCCTTTCACTAAACCTCTACCGAGAGAGGTAGTAAAGGTTACATCTAGAGGGATGGGGTTGAAACTCTTCAACCAAAGTTCCACCAGTGATGGTAACCCAACCTAAAATCAGAAAATCTCTAATCTTGGGTTTAATGGGTAAGAACAAGTCACTGATAAGTGGAAAGTTTTCAGCACTAAATTATATAACCTCATCCATAATAGATAAGTGCTGAGCGTTACGAAAGAGGGTTGAGTCTTAGAACTCTTAATGAATTCCAGTCTTTAGGACAAGTGTCTTATAGTAACGGAGACACTGGAAGGATTTCACCTATATGAACGTAGAGATGGTGCCGTCTCTCATGAGAGTTAAGAGTTTTCTCTCGGGATCGTTCACGAATTAGGATAAGCACATGGCCATTAATTGTGCTGAGCAAGATTGTGGGAACTCTAACAACACATAGCGAATATGTGTGTGGTTTCTCCAACTCTGTTATCTAGAAATAACTGGTTCAAAGCTGCGGCTACCAGTCATTTCGATAGAGTTTTGAGATACTTACACTAAGGGAAGATTAAAATCGAAAGATATCTTTCTTTATGCATATAAGCTAATTATTCTGGCAGTATGTTTAACCGAGAAAATATTTTTATAAAAAAATCAAGTGGGGGATTGTTGTAAAATATTGATTTTAATAAAAATATTTTAATAATAAAAAAGTTATTTTTTGAAAAACGTTTGGGGCTTTGGGAATAGTCCCACATGGGAAAGAGAAGAGAAAGAAAAGTGGTTTAAATGATAATAGTGGAGTACCATAATATTTGCCTACCTAGTCCGTGGACCATGGGACTTGCGTGTTCCAGTGCGAAGCACTGGAACACCGCGCACGCGCACGCGCACGCGCTCGGGCTCGGGCTCGGTCTCGGTCTCGGTCACGGTCACGGTCTCGGTCTCGGGCTCGGTGCGAGGGCGTGGGCATGTGAGGCAGTGTGGCTGTAGAGGCGCTAGTGGCGCACTTTGCACTTCGCACGTGCGCATCGTGTCGCAGAGGGTCGCTCCCTTCGCGAACCGCAGCGAGACGTGTGCGAGTCGCGGTGCGACTAGTGGCTAAGGCAGATGGTTGGTTGGACGAAAATCTAAAGGACTGAATGAGAGTCCCTTAGAATATATAGAGGGCTGAAAAAGAGCTGTTGCAGAAATTCTGTAACAGCTGTGCAATAAGTGCAGGGTCCAGCTGAAACTGCTGCATGGCTAGCCCCAACAGCTATAAAACGGCTAGCTGCTGTCTCACAACGGTCAGCATGCAGCAGCTTAATGGCCCATGCACAACGGTCAGAAAACGGCCATAAAACGGCTAGTTTTCTCAACAGCCAGAAAACGGTCATGGGATTTATTTCCCTGGACCATAACCCCCAGCCACCATAGCCTATAAAAGGAGGGCCTGGATAGGTTCCAAATCAATCTCAACTCACTCCATACGAATTCCAGAAAATAGCCTCTCCACTCATATATTCTAAGTGTTATCCAGCAATACAGCAAGGTGTCAACCTTAGCTTGAAGAACAGACCAGCGGAGTGGTCTAGGACGGTTCAACCGAACCAGCAGGCTGAAGATTAGAACTTAATCGAGCAAACCACTTTTCTATTTTCTTCTTTTCTTATTTTTGGGATTTTCCTTTATATTGTAATACTGCCAGAAATAGTGAAATTGAGTTCCATTTGGTGGGCCTTCGTGTTTGCTGAACGCAGACCCACACCAGGCTCGTCGTATCCTAGAAGCAATTTGCCTGTAACCTATCAGCATACTCAATTTACTTGAGTTGGGGCAAATAACGCTTTAAGGACAGCGTTTTCAGACGTGCTTCAGCCTGTCCATATTATTTTCGGTTTCCATATTATACAGAAACTACAGTAATCTGTATAAATTTCACAACAGATGATTCGGCCAGGCCGGGAACGTGGCCGTACATTGATGTATGTGTTGTATATCCACGCCGTCCAGTTTATTTTAGGGCATGAGCCTCGGAATGAATCAGATCCAAATCTCAGGCGGACCACACTATAAGGAAAAAAAAAGTGGTGATTGAACAGCTGTCGTTAAAATCTCTCGGGACCACACCACAATAAGTTTTTAATGGTGGGCATTCAATCGCCACTTTTTTTCCCGTGGGGTGGTCAGCCTCAGATTTCTGAAAAAAAAAAAAAAAAAACGGATGGATGGTATGGATATAGAACACATACATCAAGGTGGCCCCGCAGCCACAACCTGATGAATGAGGAGCTGACACGTGGCAACGGTCCCCTGAAAGATAACTTTGGATGAACTGTCTATGTAGCCAGATGCGGACGTCGCCTTTTGTTCCTACTTTCTTTGCTTTGGACGTCGTCTTTTTGTTCCTACTTTCTTTGCTTTATATCTTATTTTGATGGAAGAAGCACAGGAAAACGACTGTTGAGTTTTCGGTCGGTGGATGAAAGGCGGGGGGCACTCTAGTGGGCTACCGGCACTTAACCGAATGGTCCGTGCAGGTATAGGAGAGCCAGTAGAACCGGAGTACGGTTGACCCATCTCTCTACAGTACACGTGTCAATGTGAATGATCGCTCCGAACCGTCCATCTAGTTGCTCGTGTTTCATGGAAGATGGATCAAAATTGACTGCTTTGCTTTCGGCTGCTAGTACGCGGCTTGCTTGGATTGGATTTGCGGTTCAGTTCAAACCGTACCATTATGACCCCACGCGTCGAGATATGCAAACACATTAGTATATGACCCAGATCTGAATGCATCAGCTGCCTATTCAATCACCCGCTAAATGTCTAAACAGGATCAGGCGATGTTCAATGAGTAGGTTTCTCTTCCGATGATGAGTTATACATTTGTCTTTTACATGAAAGGTCTTTTTAATATAGATAAAAGTGAAATGAGAAAGAAATTCTTACAGTCGATCGTAAAGAATAGATGCAAAACACGTATTTTAATATAAAATTAAAACCAATGTGCAAGCGTAGACTCAAATTATAGTTAAGATTATCAGCTACTTTATTAATCCTATGGATTATATTACGGAATGTAAACAAACTTAGAATAAAAGATTATACTAAGAAATGTAATTGACTAATAATTGAAAGATATATTTGATTTAATTGGATTGGTATGAGATGAAATATTCCTATTGCATTCCTTTTTTATTTAGAGCTTTACCCTCGCCATCTTTATTCTTCTCACATCTTGATGGTTGCCACAACTGTTCAACATCACAACCTTCTGCTCCTCTTTTTGACATCTGCCCTGTAACCGTTCCGTCACGATCGATCATCCATATAATGATGTGGCATTACTCGATGCATTCTAGCATGTTGTTAAGAAATCTTTTCCATACATCTTTGCAAATCTTCAAAAAACTGTGCGGATATACATAGATCACACGTAACCTAATCTGATTGTTTCTCATGAGGAATGGAAACTTTGGTAATGAACATTGCCCCTCACGTCGCCTCGCCTTTGGAAAAAGGTGAAGGCAACGTGTGACCCCTCATCAATGTGACATTAACTATTTACACGCATCGTCACCCCGATAACCATCTTCAACCGACTTATCGTAACACATCAGCGACCCTTTATCGAAACAAGGGTCAAACCCCGTCTCAACATGTGTTTTCACATCGTTTCCCATAAAATCATTATGATGCCATAATAAATGTTCTATCGCTTTGGCCGATATAAGCGCCGTTTTAGCTCTCCTTCATTCTTATGCTCTTTTTCCTTTATGAACATCCAAATTTCAAACTTCAAACTCATCTTCGACTAATGGCTACTTCAAAATCTTCTTCCCCTCCTTTCCCTCAAGGCAATGTCATTAATGTGATGGATGTCCTCTCTGAGAAATGTCTCAATAAAACAGTATTCCAAACGCCCAGTGAAGAATACCAGTGCTTGGGTCTAGTATTTGTTTTGACAACAGACGTCGATGAAGTTAGCATGATGGATCCCTTGTTCCCCGTCTGTCTCGGTGAAACTTTGTTGATTCAATCCAAATCCATCCACGATTCTGCTAATGTTTTGAAAAATCCTCGGTCATGGCTAAACCACTACCAGAATGGGATATTTGGTTTGCCCATGTTTCTTCTTGATATGAGATAGCATGGAGGAATTTATGCATCTACAAACGCATTAAATTATCCATCTACGACTATCCATCAGATTTTGCTCTTCTTCTACTGCTTTAGTGTTCTAGAGCTCCTCCACTAACACATTCTTCTTTGGCTGTGGTCCTATAAGTCCAACTATCCTGGATGTTGTAGCCCTGATTCAACTACTTCCATTTGGTGAAGTGGTCTATCCAGGTTTTACATAAAAATCACTAAGACTCTTCACGAATAAGGCCAGTTAAGCCTATTCTTACTTCATGCAGGCTTATCGTAAAATCAAAGGATCGGTCGATCATGAAGAGCACATGGCTGTTTTTACTGCTTTGGATTTGCCGACATTTATTGTGTGTGAATGTTCTACAAATTAAGAATGAGTATATTCCATTGACTGAGATGCTCGCTGAATGTTGGAAGATTACTCTGGCATCTTATGTATTCAGCCACCTATACAGAGGCATTTATGAAGTTACCACCAAGGGTCTATATCATGGAGGACCACTATGACTTCTTCAAATGTGGATTTATGAGTACTTTCGTCCTTCCCTTATATATAATTTCATCCACTCCGAAGTCATTTTTTCTTCCTACAACGCACGCGTCATCAATTCTCTCCAAGAAGTCCTATCATTTTCTGTATATATGAACACTCTGTTCTTCTATATAGAAGAAGGCAAGCGGAATTACTCGTTCATCCCATTCCATGACAGAAAATATGACCCCGCTTGGTTCACCGGCTGATATGAGCCAAAAGTTGATGACGAAGAGGTGTCCCAATTGCACCAGGCATGGGCAAGTTACCTCATCTATAAGTATATTTCTTACAGTGGAATGATTGACTGGAGCAAAAATGTTAAAGTTGGGGTTGAACAATATTGTCTTAACTTGCTTGCTCATCAATTTGGCCTGGTTCAATGTATCCCCTATCCATTTACTCAAATAACTTGTTATCAGCCTCCCCACAGTCGGCCAATCATCGATAAAGTTGAAATCTATCATTCTCTCTGTTTCTTTTCAAGAATCCAATATACTTTTTATCCATCTCTGTTATCCAAGTCGACCTTAGGTAATGGACACCTTCACTACTTGGTGGTAAAGCCATTATCAGAAGCTAATTAATAAATCCCCACAAGACATCATCGCCCAAGTCTCCTCTACCATGGAGCCTAGAGCAAAGAAAAGAGCAGTGCCCATATCGACTTGTGTCCATTTTTAAAACCAATATGCCGAGAGCCAAATCGGCCACTACATTCACTCTACAAACTTTGTTGACTGAGAAAGCAGCTATTTGCCTAAAGCGTCAAAAAGTTACGATGAAAGTACCCGTTATCCTTGCATCTCCACTAACTCACCAGCCAACATCAGGTCAAAAGAGAGTTTCCTTGATCTGGGAGTCCCTCATGGTCCACCTCCTCAACCAACTACTCTAATTCTCAAGCACATCAATCCACCTTCCCAATCGGTCGATGTCAATCAACCATTGTCAATTTCATCGAAAGGACGATGGTAAACAGGTACTTCCTCGGCTGAGACCATAGCTTCATTTGGAAATTACTTCAAAACTAAATATTGGCCTAGACTTACTGCTGAAGATTATTCCAAAGAAATCGAGGAAGGTTTGAAACGCCACCAAGAAGCTCATTATAATAAATGTTGGAACAAATGGTAGCATGATAAGAAGAGATTGAATAATTCTGATATTTCATTTGATGAAAAATATCCAAATCCCTATTATCCTAATCCGCCACCATTTCCTACTTCAACACGAGTGATGACAATGACTATTAAAAGCCCTCAGCCTGTAAGCAACTGATTCATCACCTATGTCGTTCGCTCTGATTTAGGTGGAGTTTACTTACCTGTGTAATTATTCTAAGTCTCTTTTTGCTTCTCATGTTGATTAATCATTTCCTTTGCAGCTATCCGGGAGTCATCATCTGTGGAAAAACAAATCATAGTGGCACGGCCGCTATGACGGTGTCCACTAGCGATTGATTCTCCCGAAGTACTGGTCGATGTTCAAACTATTGACTCCAAGGAAACAATCAACGCTGAAGCTCTTCCTTCTCATACCTTTCTTAGAGCTGTGACTATCGACACCGAGTTGGAATACATGGTTGATCTTCCCCAAACGCCACCAGCTGTTGTTGTCGACCAAGAACGGGAGGAAGAGGGGAGAGAGTAGCCGATGAGTGTTACCCCTCATGATTTTGGCAAGATGCCTTCCCCTCAGCCAATTTCTTCGATGATTGATGAGATTCCTCCAGCAGTCAAGGAATCTTCATCTTATGAGGCGACTGTACATGAACCACTGACGGAAGAGACTCATGCGGCCGATACTTCTGTACCTGATCATGTCCACTACCCACATTTGTGCCAATAATTATGGGTGAAGCTTCTGCTCTTCCTACTTCTGTCACGGGTGTACTTCCATTTGATGACATCATTTCCTCTCTCGAACAAGCTCTAGTTGAAGATATTATTGTGACCAAGTTACCCTCTTTATCGAACAGTCTGTGAAACCTCAACAAAGAACTCCATATCCTCATGTAAGCAAGGTTATCTGGAACTTTGATGGTCGAGATGGTTGATAAACTCGAACAATTGATTGAATCATATCGTGTTTTCTCTTGGTCAGACCCAAACCTTGTAGACAAGCTACCAGCTCTCCAAGATTTCTTAGTATTCATCAAAGAAAAACAGAAGTGTTATCATCAACTACCTTGAAGTAGAGCACACAACAATAGAATCTCAAGTGGTTTCTGCCAAGGATATCGTCAACCAACTTTCGACAGGCACTACTAAGTTAAAAACATCTAGAGCTAAATTGGAGGAGATGGAAGTCAAAATCATAGCTTTGGAGGTAGAATTAATGACTATGAAAAGGAGGTGTGAGGAAAAGTGTGTTGAGCTCGACTGCCAGGAGAAAACAATCGAGGATATGGCGATGTCCATTAGGGCTCTGACAGCTACCATCAGTCGACTCCGTCAATCTGCTGTCAAACATGAGGCCACCTTGCGCAGTAAAGGGCCGATTGAAGACAATAAAGACAGTAATCCAAATATTTTCTTCTTTCGAATTGTAATTTTGTATTAGAAACCCTTTTATCAATAAAATCGGTCATCGAGGCTTCTTTTCTCTGCCTCATGCCTTAACTTATTTTGCTCTTATTTTTAACTAACTGCTGACGTGGCCCCAAAACTCAAGACATCATGAGTTGATTCCCGAATTAAAAGCCTTGAAAGCTACATGTCCCTGACTTCTTGGAACATGTAGCGTCTTTCTTGCCATAACTGCTCTAATCATGGGTATGTAAATTGTCTATTTAAATTGTGTCGAATCCCACATGTACTCGTACCAGCTTTATCTTAAAACCATGCAGCTCCTTACTTCCATGGATTCTAACTCTTCCTCATTCCTCGCCGGTTGTAAGAGCTACTTGTAGGAGATCTTTGACTGGGCTTTGACAAACTTCTGGCAATCCTCATTGCTCTTTGATGTGAATTATTTTTTTTAAGGAGGCTTCAGCAGCGGGCGAATTAGAGGTCGCGCTAGAAGAGCTTCTTCAAAAGTTAAAGCGTCTATACTCTATCGAGCATCGTTACTTCGAACTCACCTTCAAATCTAAGCAGCTTACTGGCTATCTTCGCTAACAAGCTTCAACCAAGGAAGATTCTTTGGAGGTGGGTGAAGATCATGAACTAACCTAGAATAAGTGATTTTGATGGGCCCAAACTCACCAGTTTAACAGAACCATGCTCCATACATTACAAGCACATCGTATCGGACTACTGGAAGAACCCAAGGAACAATAACGTTCCTTCTTTGCTAAGGATCTGCCCATTCCTGAAGACCTATCCTTCCTAGACGAACAAATTACTATTTACCAGATGCGGTTAAAGATAAGTCTTAGCCGGAAAAGAGAAGCCGAGAACAAAGTTTCCTCTAACAGCATCGGCGTCGACTAACTTCTTCATCTCCTTCTGATCATCATTGAAAAGGTGTCGATTGGAAGCCTAAACAGGACCAAAACGAAGTTGAGAATCGGGCTCTTCTCAAAGAATTCAAAGAGATGAAGACTAAAATGGCCTTAGTTGTTCGGCCGCTTTGCTTCCTTTTTTTGTAACGTGGTCGATGACCAACGACATCTTTGAATAAATTGCTCTTTATCAAATTTCTGAATGCATCAAGGTTGATTTTCATAATATATCAAGATATTAGATTTTCTTCTGGGATTTCAGATCATTTCTCCTCAATCGGCCATCGCCCAAGATATTTGGGACGATCGATCGTCCCAATCTGTTTACCATTGTGACATGAGACTTGTCAAATGGTCATCCTTAGTTGAATTAAGCCACAACACCTCGGCCGCTTAACACTTAGCCAAACTTTCTTTCGTTTTGAATATGTAGCCTTGTGCTAACTAAGAGACAACAAATGTGTGTGGGTTATCGAGGGGGTTCAATTATTTTGTTATGTATTCCAACCTTATAGGAATCAAAGCTTCAGCTCAACCGTTTACTTTGGGTATCCCAAACATCGACATTTATCCGATGTATATATTTATCACCTTTTATAATGCTTATAAAAGCACCATTCACTTGGATTTGAAACAAATCACAATCGCGACTCCGTCAACGAGCCTTATAGTCATGGCTTCCCCCATTTTCTTCTGGCACTCCTTATGATTTTGGATGAAATCTTTGAAGATGGGACTAATTGTTTCTCCCATACTTCTTTCCTCCACAACCTTTACCACTTCGTTTCAGATGTTGTTGAAGTGGCAAAAACTGACAAGTCTCTGCGAGAAATTCTGGAGACTCTTTTTGAATTACAACGCCTTGGGGATATCTATTCCAAGGTTGATCTAGAACTTCACCAATGCGCTGCTCTTCAAGAGAATAATTCAGCCATCCATGTTGAGTCTGAAACTCTCTCAGCTCGATACGATACAGCGTGGAGAGACTGACTACATTGGACTCGCTAGCATTGCTTTGACAAAAGGATGTTGCGATTATTGGAAGCTCAGTGTGGCAACCTCTTCACTGACCTCTCAGGGACTAGTTGCCTTTGCCCAAAGAGGGATAGGCCAAACTCTGAGGACCTCTTAAACTTCATTGAGTCCCAGATAGCACTCTACCAGACTTGTGAAGAATCTAGCAAGTGCGAGAAACTAAGGGCCGAGCAAGAGTTCATAGTAGTCGATCAACGCCTTGATGTAGCCATCAGCCCTCTTCACCAGACCACAGGCTAGCAGCCATCTTGGAGGAGTAGGTGCGAAGGGGCTATGGAGGCAAAGGAATCGGCCATTAAGAAATTTGAAGAACTCAAGGTAACCTATCTATAATTTGGTCGATCGGCCGAGGGTCTCCTCTTTTTGCATATATACATTTTCTTCTCTCTCTCTCTCTCTCTCTCTCTCTCTCTCTCTCTCTCTCTCTCTCTCTCTCTCTCTCTCTCTCTGTTTTTTCTTTCTTTCTTTTTTGAATCAAATGGCCTATTATTTTAAGGCCTCATTTCTTACAATAAAAATTGTTTGCATTTATTCTCTTGCGGATAATTGTAAATCCTTCAAACTTGTCTACCATGTTCTTGAACAACTTCCCATAACGAGGGGTAATGCAGCTTCAAGAATCGGTCATTAATTAGAGCCTTTACAATTTTTCCATTCATATCTCTCAGAATATACGCTCCGGCCTTGAGGACTTGGGTGACAACATATGGTCCATCTCATGTGGGGGACCACTTTTTACCTAAAACACGATATACATGACTAATCGGTAGTACAACTTTCCAAACCATATCCCTTTCCCCAAAAGATTTTCCTTTTACCCTTTTGTTATACGCACGAGCAACGACACTTTGTGGGCAATGATCAAATCAAGGGGCTTTTATTTGAATTTCATCTAATCTTTCGAACTCGACTAGTATGGCCTCTGTAAACTCAGAAGGGGTCAACTCGGCCTAATAAGCGGTCCTTAGAGATGACACAATGACCTATAGGGGCACCACTGCATCATGTTGATAGGTTAACCCAAATGGACTCATCCCCATATTTTTCCGGGGTGAGTTTCTGTAAGCCCACAATGCTTATGACAACTTCGTATGCCATTCCTAAGAATTTTCCTCAATCATCTTCTTTAAGATGTTTTTAATTACTTTGTTACTATCTTCGGCTTCGCCATTGGGATGTGCATAATATGGCGTCGAATGCAAGATTTTTATATTGTATTTGTTTGCCATCACCCGCACCTCTTTTGCTGAAAATGCTTCACCTCGATCCATCATTATGGATTCCAGAATTCCGAACTATTCTATGATTTCTCAATCATATGCTTTGCTTCCACTCATTTAGTGAAATAATCGGTCGCAACAATGATTAATGAATCCATCCGTGATGAAGGTGGATGAATCCGTCCTATTAAATCGATCGCCCAATCCCAGAAAGGCCAAAGTATTATAATTGAATGTATTTCCGTGACGGGCACATGCTGAATTGGTCCATCCTTCTGGCAAGCCTCACAACCTTTAGAATACCATATACAATCGGCCCCCATTGTCAGCCAGAAACACTCGTAACACCTAAGCGTGAGTCTCATTTTCCTCCATATTTGGTGAGCCCTTCATATCCCTTCATGGACCTCACCCACTGCCAACAAAGCCTCTTTTCTTAGATATGCATCGAAGTAAGACTCTTTTGGCTCGTTTTCGATAGAGTTCACCGTTGATCATGACGTAATTTAAGGCCGACCTCCTCACATTCCTATCGACCTTTGTATGTGGGCTCTGAAGGTAACTCATGAGAGGAGCCCTCCAATTTTCCTCTCGTAATTCTACTTGGCCTATTTTCATAGTACTTCCACTTTCAAAAACATATGGTAAGGATATTTTCTGGACAACAATCGTCCTTTTGACCAATCCTCCTAAAACATCGAGCCTTATAACTAATTGTGTCATTTCATTGGCGTCCATGTTGTGATCCTTAGTGATGTGCATTAGCTCCACTTCTTCAAAATTATCCATCATCTGAGTTGCTAAGGCATAGTATGGCAACAAAGTTGTACCAGTACACTTGAAGAGCCCTGCCATCTGATTGATCACTAACAACGAGTCTCCAATTACACCTAACTCCATCAATAATTCTAGGCCGATTATCATAGCTTCATACTCAGCCAGATTATTAGTGCAGTCAAATTCCAATTAGAGCGCAAACTCCTCTATTTCCATTTTATGCGATTAAAATTATGCCATCTCCTAACACCTTATGTGTCTTTGACCAATCAAAAATCAACTTCCATGGCGTCAACTGTATGCAATACAAATCCCTAATCTTCAAAGAAATTTGTCCCTCTAAATCAGATGGGTGATTGGCTAAGAAATTTGCTATGGCTTGACCCTTTACTGCCTTTTGTGGAGTATAACAAAAATCAAATTCAGATAAAGCTAGTACCCATTTACCAATTCGGCTATTCAGAATCAGCTAATTCAACATATATTTCACTACGTCGATCACTGCTATTACATTTATTCTTTCAACCAATAGATAATGTCATAATTTAGTGGTCGCGAAGTACGATGATAGGCATAACTTCTCTATAGTTGAGTAACGTTTCTCTGTGTCGAGCAATGTTCAGCTTAAATAATAAACCGCATGCTCTTTCCAGGTCTCGTCGTCCTGGGCCATGACAAGAGAGTTCCAACTGATTTAAGTGATGCTACGACGTAAAGCTTGAGCGGTCGACCTTCGACTTGTGACATCAACACTAGTCATTTCATCAAATTATATTCTTTGATTTTATCAAAAGCTATTTGATGTTCTGCTTCTCATTTAAACTTAGACCCTTGCCTTAGCTTTATCGATGACAAAAATATGTTATTTTTCCCTGCACAATTGGACATAAATCTTTGCATGAAATTAACTAGACCTAGGAATCATTGCAGTTCAGCTTTATTCTTTAGTAGGTGAGCGTTAATGATTGCTCGAGCCTTATTCTGGCCGACCTCTATTCCTCATTGATGCACTACGAATCCCAAGAAATTTCCAGCTGAAACCCCAAAAGCACACTTTAGAAGTTTCATTTTTAGCTTATAAAGTCTCATTCGTTCAAATGATTTACGCAATTGAACGACATGGTCTTCTATATTGGCCGACTTGACCACAACATTGTCCACATAAACCTCTATAAATTGTTCGATCATATCATGGAATATGGTGTCCATTGCTCTCTGATACGTGGCTCCCGCATTTTTAAGTTCGAAAGGCATCACCACCAAACAGTAAGTTCCTAACGGACCTGGACATCTAAATGCCATTTTAGGCACATCCTCCGTTGCGAAATAAATCTGGTTATACCCAGAATGACCATCCATGAAGGATACCATCCTATGCCCAACAACCCTATTGATCAGTTGATCGGCCATCGGCATTGAGTATTCATATTTCAGTGTGGCCAGGTTCAAAATTTGAAAATTAATACAAACTCGTAATTTACCATTCTTTTTTATAACTGGGACAACATTAGAAATCTACTTAGCATACTTGATAGCCCTAATAAAACGAGCCTTTAGAAGACGTTCGATTTCTTCTATTATTTTGCGAGTTACTTTCATTGCTATTCACCTTGGCGGTTGCTTATGCGGCCAATACCCTTCTTTTATAAGTAACATGTGCTCAACTAAGCCTCAATCGAGTCTTGACATCTTATGGTAATCCCATGCGAAACAATCAATGAACTCCTCAAGTAAACTAACTAGCCGTGCTTTCTCTAGAGGTCTTAACAAATCGTTGACGAATGTGGGCTTAGGGTCTTGCGCGATCCCTAAATTAATCTCTACCAAAGGATCCTAAACTTACAGCCGAGAATCTTCCTACTTATTAAGGGCTTTCTCAAGCTCCATGTCCTCTTCTTCAGTCAATACATCTATATCAGCTAAGTTCACTAAAAACTATCATCTACATCCCTAGGCTTTCTTCAAGCCTTCTTATTCTGGCCACGAAATCAACCTAATATTGCTTATCTCCTATGTACCAATCATGGAATTTCTTCAATGGTTCAACGTGGAATCGACCGATAAGGAATAATGTCCCTCGGTAGGATGTCACTTGGTCGAATTACTTTTGTAATGGCTTGTACAACATTATCTGGATTCTTTTTTACGGATATTCCAATTAGTTGGGTGAATTTGTTCCTTCCAGTAAACTAAATTGGTCTTAACTTCTTCCCCATAGGAATAGGCTTTGTTCGCATTTGAAGTGGCCAAGAAAGGTTTATTATCGGTCAGAACTAGTTCAACTTTATCCCAATTCCAGAAGGTTACAAACTAATGTAGGGACAATGGGATACACGCGAATGAATGGATCCAGTCTCTACCAAACAAGGCATTGTAGTTGGATGAAATATTGACCATAAAAAATGGAACCAATACTATTTTGGTCCCAACAATCAAGTTGACTGCCAAGACCCCATGAGTGTTTGTAACATGACCAGCAAAATTACTGACAGTAATCTCCGAAGGGATCAAGTCAACTATTGTCTTTCTTAATTTTGACATCATTCTCAGTGGTAAAAGGTTGACGATTGCCTCATTGTCAGCCAGGATTCTAGAGACTGGGCATCCTTCAAGATGAGCAGATATGTACAACGGCTTGAGATGTTACATCATACTACGAGTAGGTCTTTCTATGACTACTCTTTCAGACGTGGCTCCTGATTCCACTGTGACTGTGTTTACATGTAATGTTTCATCCATCTCAGGCTTATTTATGGTCGTCTCTTCAAATATAAAGGATGCATGTTGTATTACCATTGGGAGACTAAATTGTTCCACACTGCCTGCCATTCTACTTAGCTGGGCTGATCTAGCCTAGAAGCTGGAAAGCAGTGTGAATACCATATTGTAATGGAACACGATAGGTGGCAATGTCCCGCACACAATCCATTCCTTCGGACATTGCTCCCTAGTGTTCCCACATCCATTTGTAAATCAATGTCTTCGTCTTGCTTAACTCTTTCATCGGCCGCAAGGATGGCTGAGGCGCTTGTTGGTGAGACGACTTGTAGTGCTTTAACAGTCATTACTAATTCATTTACTAACCATTCATCCTCTGGGAAGCATCCATCACTAAGACAATCTGATAGATTACCACAAACATCTTCCTCCTTTGGATTGGCCGAACGATCAGACCGGTTGAAAATATTGGAGTCCAGGTCACGTAACACGGGGAATAGGACCGCCCCTACCTTGTTTATAGCCACTGGTTCTTCAGATACAGGAATTTTCCAGAATGGTCATAGTTGGACCCATCCAGCCGAGGCACGTCTGTGACTTCTTCTGATTCTCTTCTCACAGTTGCTCGATGCCTCTGTCATCAGCGTTTCTGAGTTCGAGTCAAGGCCTCTAGTGTTGTTGGAAATTTTTAATGCATAAACTGCTTCCATACTCCTCAAGTTGTTGGGGGTTGACCATCCTCTGGCTACGTACCCCTAACTGTTGGTAATAATTAAGGGTTGTTTGTTGTGCCTGATACCAATTGTTTCCCCTTATTTGTCTAGGAGTCACGCAACGGCGATACAACCTTGATTTGGGAGGATCGCCCCATCAGGGAATAGTCATTCTGGCACATCGATTGCATGGTTGTGAACTCACTTGTCTTGTCAAATGGTGTTTGGCCAAGTAGTGCCCGACTAAGGATACCAACGCCGCCCTTGCACTGATCGTTGTGGCATGTCTTCTTGGTTGAGCGGACCAAGATCGACCTTCGGTCATGGCCGATTAGATTTTCTTAGATTTGTTGTGACCATATTGACTTTAAGATTGTGCAGGAATGGATCCGTGTCAATTAACATAGCTTCCTCGCTTTTTTCGAGAACTTTAACAATCTGCGGTCGGTGTTGTCTTGGATGACATTCATGAATACAACACATTTATTAGTCAAACGAGATTGAGTTCTATGCCACTTGCAATATTCGATCTTTTATAATTTCTCAGCCAAATGTATCTTATGATTCATGGAGATCTTAATAAACTTTTCAGGCAATAGAATTTCAAAAATTTCATCAGCTCTTGTGATATCAAAAGTGTAAACCTTTCGAGTTTTTTGTGCGGCCAATTCCGCTTTGACCAATGCTAAACATACAAGTGATTTCTTAGCTACTACTTCCGCAATCACGACTCGGTAATTTGGGTCATGATAATAAGTCCCAATTGACAAGTTTTTCTGTCAGGTACCTTCTTGCAACTGTTTCTTATTTTTGGAGACCTTCCTAGTCAGATTATATATGTCCATGAACTCTGTCCCGATGAACTTCTTACGAAGTTTATATTCGAGCCCATCTTGTGCAAGCTCCATAAATTCAGCTTCAGTTATGACAATCTTACATCGGCTTTTTGCCCTCTTAAACTGAGTGATATAACTCTCACAAGTCTCTCCTGATAAATGCCAAAAACGGGCAAGATCGGCCATAGTTATTTCTTTATTCTTATAGAAAAATTGAGTATGAAATTTCTCTTACAATTCTTATAAAGTGAGCACCGAATCTAATAATAGGTTTGAATACCATTTAAAGGTTGTCATTGTCAGCGAATGATTGAATAATTGTAACTTATGATAATCATCATTCACTAACTCTTCGTACTACAGAGTGAATCGGTCAACATGTTCGATAGTCGACTGACCAGGATTGCCTGAAAACAAGGTAAAGTTTGGTCGACAGTTTCTCGGCAATGGATGTTGTCGATCTATCCATTAAGGATATGGTTTGTGATATATTGGGATAATATTGCCG
The DNA here is from genome assembly GCA_037074715.1 of Magnolia kwangsiensis. Lineage (NCBI taxonomy): Eukaryota > Viridiplantae > Streptophyta > Magnoliopsida > Magnoliales > Magnoliaceae > Magnolia > Magnolia kwangsiensis. The sequence goes on from CM073576.1 coordinate 71,025,988, forward strand.
CCGTGTACTTGGCCTGCAACTTCCTAGACAATTCGTACGATCTAGTCACGATCCACTCGCTAAGATTCAAAGATCAACAGTGATTCAAGACCGAATTGGTTCAATCCCTCTTGGAATAAAGGATTCTTGGGGAATTGTTAAGGGTTATATCCTCTTGGTAATCCCTGATTTTGATTTTCAGGTACGAAATTTCTAGCTTCTTGCTCCGTTCGTCTAAGTTCGACAGGAGGTGGAGTATTTCACATCTCCTAAACTAGAATTGGTAGTGGATTTCTTTGTGGAGGTAGCATAATTGGTAACTAAGCTGCATTGCCGGTAAAACTTCCCTTGACATTATATTGCATAACCGATGGCATTCATTCGGCCATCATAGCCATTACTTGATGCATGACCTCAGTTTGTTTGGTCATATATATGTTGGTATTCTCAGTTTGAATACATAATTACTCAACTTGGACTCTTCCATATTATTGTAAATGCCAAATACTCATTCGTATATCTCAAAGCACGACCGTTATCTCTAGGGAAGCCATCTGAGAGGTCAATGCTCATTCTCACTCCCTAGTACCAAGCATTAGACAGTTGTTCAGATTCAACGCTTCAAGGACCACTTGAATTGACACATCCTCAACTGGAGGTAATGCGGTCATGCGGTCGGTATAGAGGGATCAATCCCAATAATTCAAGTACTTCTATTCATAATTGGCAATATTACGCTGTTAAATTGGAGATGGGGTCCCACCGGGCGTGCCAAAAATTGTTGCTTCTCCGTTTTCAACTGCAGGTATGCGGGCATGCCAGAATTAGATTTGTGGCACAATTCAAACCTAACAAGTATGACCTCAAGAGCTAAGATAAGCAGACACGTAGTGTATGACTGACATCTGATGAAATCGATCAACCATTAGCTCAATGTGTAAATAGGATCAGGTGATGTTCAGAGGGTAGGGTTCGTCCTCTGATGATGGGTTACACCTTTGTATTCTGCATGAAAGGACTTTTCAATACAGATAAAAGTGAAATGAGAAAGGGATTCTTATAGTCAATCATGAAGAACAACTGTAAAACACCTCTCCTGATGCAGAACTGAATCGAGCAAGCAAATGTAGACTCAAATTATAGCTAAGATTATCAGCTACTTGATTAATGCTACGAATTACACTACAGAATGTAAACAACATGTTAAAAGTAAAGGATTACACTAAGAAATGTAATTGACTTGGCAGAAAAGTAAGGTGATTACGCTAAGAAATGTAATTAACTGATAAGTGAAAGGATAATTGACAGATAGATTTGGTTTAATTGGGTTGGTATGAGATGAAATCTTCCTCTTGCATTCCTCTTCTATTCATAGCTTTACCCTGGCCATCTAAATTATTCCCACTTCTCAACGGTTGCTATAAACGTTCAGCATCACAACCTTTTGCTCCTATTTCTGCCATCTGCCTTGTAACCGCTCCTTCACAATCGGCCATCTATATAATGATGTGCCATTACTTGATGCATTCCAACTATGTTATCAAGAAATCTTCTCTGTACATCTTTGCAGATCTTCAAAAAAATCATGTGTATCTGTATAGATCACACGTAACCTACTCTGATTGGTTCTCATGAGGAATGACAACCTTGGGGATGAACAAGCTGAACATGACCTCTTCTTGGTCAGTGCTGGCTTTCGGAGTGAGTGGAAAACAGAAGTGGTTAATGTTCAATATCTAGTGCTAGGTTGAGAAGAAAATGATGAATAGGATTGCCTGATGGGGTGTGAAACATAGACCACCTATGGGCAGATCAGATTGGTGCATCAACCCAAATGTTGCGGAAGGAAGCACTACTATATTTCAGCTCCCGAATGAAATCTTCAGGATTGGAAGATTCTAGACCATGAGATAAATGATCTTACAACAGACCGTTAACTAGAAAGTACAAATGTCCACAATCTATAAGAAAATGGGCCAACCAAGAGAAGGGTTGAATCTTGCTATCCGAGAACAGTTTGGCCCCATCTAATCAAATTTTACAGAATCTTATTTACAGTATTTTCCAATACCAACATCCATACCTGTCAAGAGTACGAATCTGCACCATCAATCAAATCCCGGTGGTCGTTGAGATACACCTCCACCAGTGCAGTGTGCAATGCTGCTCCAATGGGCAGGACATCCTCGTCAAGGAAGAAGTAAGGTGAGTGCGGGGAGTGGATGGAACCCAATTCCTTGTTTCTAATTCCAATATCAAATATAGCACCCGGAATCACTTGCTGATAGAATGCAAAGTCCTCGCCGGCCATAATCTTCTTCCCTGGCTTCACCTTATCAGGACCGAGCAAGAACCTTCCTACCCTTTCCACATGCTGGTGCAATCGTTCATCATTATTGACGGCCGGGTACGGCGGGTACTCATCATCCAGCATGTCGACGAAAGCCTTGCATCTGTTTACAGTTGCCTGGCCTTCTATAACCTGTGACCAGGTCCATATAAGCAAGCTTGTATATAGTAAGAGGTAATTTCAATCACAGTGACAAATATTGCCATGATTTGAAAATCCCAGAATAATATTGCAAGAAATACACTAAATGATGTTATTGCAAGATTTTCAAAATCCTGGCAGATTTAAAATATCACACTTTTATAGTGGTATCAATGCAATATATATATATATATATATATATATATATATATATATATATATATATATATATATATATATATAGGGGAAAAGGTACTATGCGCTCGACCTCACGATAAGCTCCCGTGAGGTCGAGCTGTGTGGGCTCCACCGTGATGCGTGTCAACCATCAACACCATGCATTTGATGGGTACCCTTTAAATTATGGGATATCCCAAAAATCAGCCATATACGGAACTCAGGTGGGCCATACCATCTAAAATCATCTGAAGACACCATTAAAACATATAAAAGCACTTGGTGGGGCCCACTTAAGTTTTGAATACTGCTGAAACTTGGTATGACCCCTCATCCTAGTGGGTCACACATAATGGATGGGCTGGATTTGCAAACCACATCGGTGTGCCATTAAAATGATTATGAATGTTTTAATGGTGCACAGCCCCTCTCCACTTCTGTATGTGGTGTGGCCCACATAAGTCACGGATTGACTTGATTTTTGAGACCTAGGCCCACAATGGAATGGTGCATCTGATTGATGGGGTAGATGTTCGAAACGCATCACGGTGGGGCCCCCCACATAGCTCAACCTCATGGGATGGACTCGTGAGGTCGAGCGCAAAGTACCTTTTCCCTATATATATATATATATATATATATATATATATATATATATATATATAAACATTTAGGAAATTTTTTATATGAATATATATCTAAATTTTAAATTTAGTAAAAAAAAATTTCAGCAAGATTTTACCGATACAAAAATTCGAATTCTCCCAAGAAATTTTCAGGCCGAAAAATTGCTGAGAACGAAATCTGTCACTATGATTTCAATCATGTAGCAGTTTGACAAAAGTGAAATGGGTTGCCAAATAACGATATGTCATCCAGCCAAGCATGCTAGGATCATTTCTAAGAAATCATGGCCCCACATCATAAGGATGACATGTACCAACCAATTCCATCACATTTTCCATTCTGAATCCCATTGATATGATTCTATATTCTATGTAGAATAACTTGTGATGTCAATGCATATTCAAAACATAGAGATTTATACTTTGATTTATGCAGCAACACATATAACATAATGCATGTGGGACCTATAATACTAATATTAATCATTTCATATATAAATTAGAAAATCAATTCATATATAAAACTATACCGCATATATAATTATATATAGTGCATGTATTGGAGCAACCTGCATGATGTTGCTACCCCCAGCATACCATATGTTGGAGTAAGTAGCATATTGTGTACCCGTTCCCATACCGTATGTACCGCAGCAATCTGTGATTGAAGTAACCTTGCAATATACTTTGTATCGGTCTGCCATAGGTCAGACCCATTTACTTTTAAGGCCTGGAATTTTATTCCTGCGAGCCTAAAAATGAGACTGACACCCCTGTGGTGGGCCATGGGTCAGACCAAAATGGGTCACTTGCCCATTGACAGCCCTGCTGCATGGCATTGCAAGAAAAGGACATCTGAAAGGAGTGAAGGATATAATGGCCATCTTTTAGCATCCACCGGAGATGGAAATTGTAGAGATACGAAGCAGGAAGTATGCCATGGAAGGTCATGATTACAAACCTCTTTCACCCTCTTTCGGAGTTGGTGTAGACCTTCAGTGGTAAGGCTCCTCAAAGTTCCCCCAAACTCAACAAAAGGAGGAATGGCATTAATTGCATTGCCGCCTTGCACAAATGTGATGGAGAGGACCTTCATTAGATAATTAAGCAATCAAATCGCATTAGATAACCATCTGATTATTGTCCCACATCAAAGCAAACAAATGGAAGCAACAATGACCACAAAAGAATTCTAGAGTACATGTCATCATGCTATTTGTTTTTCCCAGCATATACCTACCACATGACCAGTTTACAGAGTGGATGCGGCATGCAATACAGCATAAAATGCATTGATGTATTCAGAATGATATGAAACTGATACATCACATGCATGTGTATTTGGTAACTTTATGTGTGCATCCAGATATAGGAGAATGATCATGTACAGCCGACTATATGGTAATTTACAATATAGTTGACTGATGCAGGGCCCACCGTGAAGTGAGTATGACATCTACTCTGTCCATCAATTGCACCCTCCCATCATTGCCTCAGATCCCAAAAATCAGACTTTGGTCCAAAAATCAGGTAGGCCAACCTATAGGAACTACAAAAATCATGCCCAAAATCTCCAATTTCAAGTGTGTGGCCAACCAGAGCTTCATTTTTGGGTGTCCCTTCAACCTGATGGGCACAACCGATGAATTGACTGGATGTGGGGCCCACCACGAAGTGAGTATGACGTCTACTCTGTCCATCAATTTCACCATCCCATCTTTGCCTCGGATCCCAAAAATCGGACTTGGTCCAAAATTCCGGTAGGCCAACCCATAGGAAGCACTATAAAAATCATGCCCAGGCGTCCCTTCATCCTGATGGGGCACAACTGATGAATGGACTGGACGGCATACAGACACCAAGGTAGTCCACAAAGTAATGGATCAGCCAACTTTTTGGGATCAGGGTCCAACATGAGGTCATGCAATTGGTGGGCGGAGTGGATGTCATACACATGAGAGAGAGAGAGAGAGGTGACATGTGGGGATACATAGGATGCAAGTGAGCCCACACACACACACACACACACACACACCTCATGTGGGGATACATAGGATGCAAGTGAGCCCACACACACACACACACACACACACACCTCATGTGGGGATACATAGGATGCAAGTGAGCCCACACACGCACACACAGAGGTGACGTGATGGTGCATAGGGATACATCTGAGCTTCTTTTCAATATCTATGAATTCTGGGTGATGTAAAATGTTACAGATATCATGTCTAGACAGATGGAATGATAGATCAGCAGTGGAATGATTCAATTAAAATACTCAGTTGAAATAGCACAACCATAAACAAGAACAAAAGCAAAAGTACTAAATGAAAAAAAAAAAGAAAAAAGTACGGGGCCCACTTGGTTATGAAGGGGATCAACTTCTCTTGAGATGAGCTGCTGCAGCGCCAAAATTGCAAATGACGAAGAAACTATCGCATCTGTATGCAAGTGAGGTTTTGCAGCATCACCGCCTTGACCTTCTATTTTTGCTTTAAAGAAACATACCGCAGCTAGCGTGGGTCCTGGATGTGATGATATGCTTCCTGTGGGCAATGTAAAGCCAACGTGCATGCCAAAGATCACTTCGGCACCACCAAGAGCACCCTCCTTTATCATGTGAGATGCACCTGCGCTACCCTCCTCTGCAGGTTGGAAAAGTAGTCTCACAGTTCCCTTCAACATCAAATACCAAGCTCAATTAGGACACTCCCATTCAAATACCAAGATCAACGCATACCATGTATTGATGACTCGGACTCGGTCAGGACTGGTACAGGCCAGTACAATGATTCACCTAAATTGGCTGATTTACCCCTGAGTCGAACCATGTATTGATGACTCGGACTCGGTCAGGACTGGTACAGGCCAGTACAATGATTCACCTAAATTGGCTGATTTACCCCTGAGTCGAACCCAAAATGAGTTGGAATAAGTAACCATGATACAGACCGTTCAAGCATCAAATACCAAGCTCAACATTTAGAGACATCATGGTTCAGAAACCCAAAACACAACTCAACTCAATGTCCAGACTGGTCTGGTTCACTCAAAGACTCGGGCAAGTCTTTATTTGACTGGACTTGGTATTTGATAGTTAAATACAAAAATTTAAAATAGTTGTGAATATTTAAAGTTTCTAAAATACTTTGATTGAGAGAAGCAGCATTCAATGGTATGCTGGTTATGAACATGCCACAGTGCTTGTGAACTTTCCTCAAGTAGTTGAAAACAGAAACATGAGGTTTTGGGTGCTGTGTATGCTGCTCAATCTTCACCATTTAAGGGTTGTTTATGTAATTTATCAATTCATTTTTGAACATCAAGAAGAAAAACCAACAAGCTTTTGCAAATATCTGAAGCTTTTTTTTTTTTTTCACAAAGGTAAATATTAAAAGCTTTTCATGGTATCAAAGTCCTAGTATGCATTCATTTTATGGATTCAGTTAAAAAGTACCAAGGAACTTTTGCAGAGAACATTCTAATCGTTTCACTGTATCCAGGACACAAAGTCAAACACCAGATGCCCTTATGAATCTGTGGATAGATAGGAATTTAAGCAAGTGCTTGAAGGTAACAGCTACGATGAATCAAAGATCGGGAAAAATTAACAAGCATAAGAAGAAGGAAAGAATAACAGAAAACTCGATAAACAGTAACAAAAGAAAGATAAAAGAAATGACAGAGTGGAAGTTCGATGTGAGAGAAACACTGACCACAGCTAAAACTGGGAGCAAAGTCCCTCTTCCATTATATAGACAAGATTCAAGGGCTAAATGGATCGAACGACTAAAATGAGAAAACGAAAACTTAGCCAAAGACATTAAATTAAATATGTCTCAAGTCCAACAGGTTGGACCACAAGGTACAGTCCACCCAGCGGATAACTTCCAACCTTTTAACTGCACGTGACATCCGACCCTTCCAATAGAGAGGAGGGGCACCATGTGGATCACCTGGTGCAAAAATCACCCCTATCTACCGATCAGGTGGGCCACACCAAAAAACAATAGTCTAGCCATTGATAAATAACACAATACAAGTGCTGGTCAACTCAATGAGTGGATATGGCTAATTTGTGCGCAAGGTGATCCTCATGAAGGGGCCAACCTATTGGACGGATTGGATGTCGCAAATACATGAAAAGGTTGGAAGTTATCTACTGGGTGGAACATAGCTTATAGTGCAACTGGTTAGACTTGAAACCTTCTCTTAAATTAAATATAACAATTAATTGGTTTTAAGAATGCTTCCCCTCAAACTGGGCATTGAACAGCGCCTAAAGCCCTTGAAGCTTTCTAAGACTTAACCTTCAATTTTTCATTGCTCCAAGTAATTCCACTTAAAACACTAGGGTTGCATTTGGATGTACTATCGAATTGATTGCCAATTGTCAGCCTAATGAACTGGAAATAACCAAATAGTGAAGTCTCTGAAAGTGCCCTTGTTTGTCAATTAGCGTGACGTCCGAGTCATAGAGTCAAGTGAGCCCCAATGAAGATAAAAGACCGAAGACTCAGCAAGTTAGAAGCTTCAAAGTGCGAAGCTAAGGCAAACTAAGCCTCACAAACCTAGCCAAACCCCTCACCAAAAACCTCCAAAACATACATCATTCTTGACCAAAAACCTCTAGAAATATACCTTGCTAAGTATGGTAAAAGATTGAGTTAGTAGCTTATTGGGTTGAAAGATTATCTAAAAAATCAGCTACTTTCGATGTCATCGGAGTGACATTGAACTGTCTTCAATGTCATCCAAGATAGCTCGATGACATCGAAAATGAGCCTCGAGAGTCCAACAACCAAATTCACATTCCCTGAAAAATCTCGATGACATCAAAACACCTTCAATGACATTGAAACTTTAGTTTTGATGACATCGAATCTATTTCGATGCCATCATAAATGGCTCAAATCACTCTAGCGAGTTTTCAAGGTAAATCCAGATATATTCGATAACATCAAAACTGGCTTCGATGACATCACAATTGAGCACAATTGGTCCAGTAAACTTTCAAGTAAAATCAAGCTATCTTCGATAACATCGAGATTCAAATTTCAATGACATCGAACATGACTTCGATGACATCGTAAAAGTGCAAATTTCGTCCAGCAAGATATTGTTAAAATCCATTGACTTGCTCGATGACATCAAACAACCTTTGATGACATCGAAAGCCTGTTCGATCTCATCGTAAATGGACCAAATCTATCCAGCAACATCAGGTCAATTTTTTCCTGAAAATCCTGATGTCATCGAGTCATCTTCGATGACATCGAAGGTTTCCTTCAATGACATCGAAGGACACTCGATGACATCGAGCGGAAATTGTCCTGCAACTATTTGAAAATCTTGTTGCATGGTTTGATGTAATCAAAGAAGGTTTGATGACATCGAAGGTAGCTTCGATGACATCGAAGACCCTTAGATGACATCGAACCTGACAGTTTCATGCCCGTTTTCTGATCATTAGGATTTTATTATATAAAGCTTTTGGGGTTGCTTCCTGGATTTTTAAGTGAGTAGTGAAGAGAGCTTTGAAAGAGTTATTACAATAGTAAATACCCATCTTCTTAAGTCATCTTCCCTCATAGGAGTTCATAATTCAATCCATTCTTAAAGGCAATCATTGTGACATTCATTGCCTCGATTGAACTATGAACTCCGACATTCATTGATGATCCAACAACTCTCCTTAAAGGCAAATGTATAGGCTGGATACATTGAATGCTTAGCTTGGGGAATTCCTTCTAGCTCATAAAGACCCATTATTAACTAGATAGGATCTACCCAAAACTCTTGTCCTACCAACCTTGACATCAACATTAGAGCATCAACAATCAATTGCAGTTCCAGGGAGCTGAAGACTCTTCAACAACTTAGAAGATCTTCAACAAATGTGCTTAATGGGGCTCAATCGCTTGTAAGTACACGAATCCACTTTGTGTCTGAAGACCTTTCCTTGTGTAGGATTGAGATTCAGAGTTTGGTTACCTCAAACTCACCAAGTCCTTTGGTAGACCTCTGACAGGAGAATACATGTAGTGTCCTTGTGTAGGACAGTCCAAGTTCTTGTGTAGGCAATTTTAGTAATCTTGTGTAGGTTGTGATGGTTAACTTCACTTAAAACCATTGGATAGTGAAATCCGACACACTCTAGGAGAAAGTAGGTTAGCCGGGAGTGGAGTAGGCACGTAGCCAAACCACTATATATAGTTGTGTATTATGGAGAATGTGTTGCTTCATGTTTTGTGTTCATTGATTGTTCACTCTGCATTTTTCATTTTCTGCACATTACATGTTTGATAAAATGCAGCATCGATATATATATATATATATATATATATATATATATATATATATAGTCTTAATTTTGTTTGCACACTTATTCCTGCTTAAACCTCTTTACTTAATTGAATAGAAGTAAGTGCTTGCAAAAAGTGTAATTAAAATTTGAAAAATCCTATTCACCACCCTCTAGGACAATTAGACATACCTCCAAGCTTCGCTTGTAGTGGTTTAGCTGCAATTTAAGTCTCCTCCTCTAGCATTCTCATTGAGGCTCCCGCCACCAAATTGTAATAATGTTACTTTAAAGTAGGCTACAAAAGGAACATAGTTGTAATTTGTGGGCTACTTACATGTTCTGAACACAATCAAACATCATCGATTTTTGTGACTTCTTATTGTCGAAACCGTAAAGTTTGGGTCCGACTCCATGGCTTAGTGGTAGACAAACTCTGTTTTAACACTAAGATCCTGGGATTGAGTGCCCATGTGGTGTGGGTGTGTGTTAAATAAATAAAACCGTAGAGTTCTTTATTCAATACATTTGTTCATCCAAATGCATTGTATGTGTCAAGCTCTGATCACAAGAAGTAAAATTTCTACGTCACAACGAAGAAATCTGTTTTTTGACAATGAGAACTATCAAAAAACAGATACATGGGAAGTGAAAGAGGAAATTGAGTACATGAACAAGCACCCAAAGAAGGCTAAAGAAAACCAATGTAGCATGTTGAATTGACGTGATTGACATCATCCTCCCCCCTTCATAGCTTAAAAAATGGCCAAATAAGAAAAATAACCCATTGACATAGACGCAAAACTAACTCAACCATGCCCAAAATAAGAAAAGAAAGTAGCATTGCAGGAGCATTGTTGAATTTGCATATTCTTTGGATCATTTTTAAACACAGCTATCCTCGACTTTGTATTGACCAGGGTTGCAAATAGCACCCATAGCGTAGCGTAGCATAGCATGGTCGTAGCGCTATGTAGCGTCCCAAATAGCGTAAATCCCCTGTAGCATACGCTATAGCTAGCGTCCGTAGCATAAGCTAAAATTTATTTTTTACTATTTTTTTTATTTTTTTCACGTTTTTTTTTGTTTCTAATGTTGAGGAATGCAACATTTCTCTCTCTCTCTCTCTCTCTCTCTCTCTCTCTCTCTCTCTCTCTCTCTCTCTCTCTCTCTCTCTCTTAAACACACACACAAACAACCTACACACTCACGCTAGTGGAATTTCACCACCTATGGATACTCGAACCCTTGACACTTGTATTGTACTTAGTACTTTTAACCTACGAGATTTTTATTTCTTTTCATAATTGTGACTTTTGGTTTCAATTAGATATTATTAATTAAAGTGATTTACTTAGAAAGTTGTTGATGTGATAATTATTTGATTTGGCTTATATATGTGGATTGACTTTTGATAAATGATAACTAATAACTTTTTTGAACATGCTTATAATTAATAAAAATGAATCATCGTTTAGGCATTTTTATATATTTTTTCCTTTTTTTTCATTATTTATTATATTTGTCGTATTTTTAAATTAAAAAATAGAAGTATCATGTAGCTTACGCTACACGCTACATATTTACGCTACACGCTATAGAGGGCTGAGTGTTACGCATCACACTACCGCTATTTAAAACACTAGTGTTGACCTTGGGTTAAGTATAATTATTATCGGCTTGGCCTACTTCTCCTTGGCTTTTCTTATTCTGCGGGCCCTTGAAAGTTCTCGAAGCAAACCTATGTCAAGAATGAAGCTGGCTACCGAAAAGTTAATGCATTCACAGGCCAAGTTATGACTATCATAATAGCTCACAATAGTTCAAAGGTTGGGTAACCATATCAATCTTAGTTTAAAAGTTCTAGGATATATGCCTTTTTCTTTTCTTTTAAAGAAGAAAGAAAAAGCTGTAAGATGGTGTGTTTGCATCCGCCTAGCTTGGTGCCTCATCGCTATGGGCACTTACCTCGTCAGGAGAATGCATGTCGATTTTATGCATAAGCCTCCCATCTAGTTGTCTGCACTAAGGTGCGTAGAGCCTTTTTGTGTTACGTGTGCTAGAGCTATTTGCACTAAGGTGCATGGAGTTGTTTGTACCAAGGTGCGTCAAGCCTGTCTACATTGAAGTAAGTGGAACCAGCCTACGTTGCATGCGTTCGAGCTATCTTGACCAGTGTTTTCAGTATCTTGCGATATCAACAATATACCTCCTGTAAAATCGGTTATCCCACCTGGGTGATACGAAACCCATCTTTAATATCCATTTTTTATGATATCGTGTAATATATCGCATGATATCACGATATATAATGGATATCATGATATTGTGCGATACATTCATACTCTCTTTATAAATTCTTAACGTATCATGCGATATATTGATACCGAGTGCGATATTGAAAAGGATAAAAGGAAATCGGCGTTGGTGTCTGGAAAATCCTCAAAAATTCACAAAAATCAATTTTCTTTTTTCTCTTTTTTTTTGGCAAAAAAAAAAATAAAATAATAATAATAATAATCTTCCAAGTACATTGTAAGGTGATTTCCAGCCCACTCTAGTATGTTGGAAGAAATCTTCGAAATTTCTCCAGAATTACAATCAGAAGCTTCTTGGGGCTGGATTCTAAAAGGTACATATTTTTTAGTTTTAATTCATTTTTTAGATGTTGTAAATAGTTTCAAGTGGTAAGAAATCTATAGTTCTTCATATTTTGCATGAAAAATTATGGATTTGGAGTTTGATTTTGAGATTTCAAAGAGATAAGTTGAGTTGCAAAAAATTGGGAAATTTAAAAAAAAAAAATTCAATTTTTTCCAAATGAATTGTAATCTTAGTTTCCAAACATGATATCAAACATGTATATATAACCCAATCTAAACATTCTTGGAAATTTGTAAAATTTTGGCAAAAAATATTTTAATGTTAAATTTTTGAAGATATGGCTCACAAAGCTGTTGATGTTTAAGTGTGTCAAGTTTGTTTGAGCTGAGGTGCGTCAAGCCTATCTACTTTAAAGCATATTGGAGCTGCTTATGTTGAGGTTGCTTGCATTGAGGTCCACTAATTTTACTTGTGGTAGAGTTGTTTACACTATGATTTTTGTCAAGATTGCCTTGCACCAAAGCTCTTTGCTTTAGAGGATGACTATGTAGTTGCTCAAGTTGTTCATATAGTTGGCCTCTGAGACCCTTGTCGATTGCAACCACTACCATCCTGGCTCTATGACTCCCATGAGATCCCAATGAGGGACTACTACTATGTTCAAGTGTTAGCTTATTATAGTTGAAAGTTTAAGTTGAGTACCTAAACTCCAGGACCAACAATACAGATTGTAACAACTGTTACGATACGGTCTCTTTTTTATTTTTTTTATTTAAAAAAAAAAAAAAACAAAACAAAAAACTTGTATCGACCTCATAATGGACAGTTACGGGTCATTTTAACATGTAACGGTTGCCACCTTTACCTTTACATAATAACCTTTACGGCCCCATAACGGCTGTTAAGGCACAAAATGCTCTACACTCCCAAGCACAAGCATTTGCAGCAAGTATGGTACAACTTGGAAAGTCATCAAGTGTTGCTACAAACACATCTCATGGAGCTTAGGGACACCTTGGGTAGGCCCCTCAAAGAGACTTATACATGCTCATTAGTGGGACCCATTGCATACACATCTAATTAGACGACATGCCTACGACCCTCACAATTTAGGTGCAAGTGCAAAAAAACAAGCCTGCATCATAAATAATAACCTACCCATGAGATGAGTGTTCCTTGAAGTCTACATGTGCATGTGCAATTCTCTTTTTTCCATCCATTTTCTCCCTAACAACCTCCAACACACATGAGCGCATCTGGTCGTCGATGTAGCATCACCCTAAATGAAAAGCGTTTTTCCTATTTTCAAATTGAACTCTTCTTAAAGGCATGTAAATGTCTATCATTGAGATGCATAGCGATCCTTTCATGTTAAATTTTAGATAGAAGCACCCAACGTCTATCCTAAAGGCATTTATTCATCTTTTGTTTTTCTTTTTCTTTTCATCTTTATTCATCTTAACATGACCAAACTCTAGTAAAATGCACCTAAATGCCTATTCTAAAGGTATTTTGCCCCTTTTTTAAATTGAAATTCTTTTGGAAGGTGATTAAATGCCTATCCTTGAGACGAGTAGCTATCCTTTCAAGTTAAGTTCTAAATAAAGGCACCTAAATGCCTATCCTTAAGGCACATATCCCCTTTTTTCATGTGGCAACTATAGAAAAAGGCTCCTAAATGAATATTTTATAGCATTTTACTATGTTTTTGAATATGAAATTCTAGCTAAAGGTGTTTAAATGCCTATTGTTGTGGCGTGTAGCGATCTTTCATGTTAACTTTTAGATAAAGGCAAATTAATTCCTATCCTTAAGACATTTATCCCTCATTTCATGTTACAACCCCAAAAAATGCCACTAAAAAGGCAATTGTTCCTGTTTTCAAACTAAAAGCTTAGGTAAAGGAGATTATCCTTAGATGTGTAGACTTCTTTTTATGTTAAATATTAGATAAAAGGCACCGGAATGACTATCCTTAAGGCAATTATCCCTCTTTTCATGTTGGAACTCTAGAAAAATACCAAAATGCTTATCCTAAAAGGCATGTTGCCCTAATTTCAAATTGAAATTTTAGTTAAAGGCATCTAAATGCCAACCCTTGAAACGTATAACCGTCATTTTGTGTTAAATTTTAGATAAGCATTAAGCACCTAAAAACCCATTATAAAGGCACTTATACCCCTATTCATTATGAAACACGAGAAAACGACACATCAATGCCTGTTCTAAAGTCATTTTGCCGTAGTTTCAAATTTAAACTCTAGGTAAAGGCATTTTCTCGATTATCAATTTGAAACCCTAATTAAAGAGCATATAAATGCCCATCCTTAATACATGTAACCATCCTTTCATGTTAAATGTTAGATAAGGAACCTAAATGTCTATTCTTAAGGCATTTATCCTCTTTTCATGTTGAAAGTTGAAAAAAAAAAAAAAAGTAAGGGCGCCTAAAAGCATATCCTAGAGGCATTTTGCCATTTTCAAAAATTGACATTCAAAGTAAAGGCATCTAAACACTTATCCTTGAGACATGTAGCTCTCTTTTAATGTTAAATTTTCAATGAAGGCATGTAAATGCCTACCCATAGGGGTCATTTGGATGTCTTAACTTTCATTAATTGTAAGTGACTTACATGTAACTAGTGTTTGAATTATCTCCGATATTATCTTTATCTCCAACTCAGCGACACCCGATGACACTAGTAGCAATACTGATAACGCTAGTAGTCTTAGAAATTCCAGGTATTAGCAATGTATCACTAAGTATCACCAACATATCAATATCACTAATGTAATTGCCAACATTTTCAACTATGTAAATTCTTGGTATCGCTTGTATTGCTAATGCATCAATATTGCCAATGTATCGCCAATATTTTTTACTATGCAAATTTCAGGTAATGTTTGTATCCTAAGTGTACTGGCAATTTTTCAATGTATTGATATCATCAAAATTTTGTTTATTAGTTTTATTTCAAAAAATAAAAATAAAAATCATAGGCACATGGTTGTATGCAGTGTTCAATTTGCCATTGATAATATTGATAATATCTCGATGTTATCGATATCGCAACATGCGATATTGAGACCACGATCTTTTGTTCCTTTGCAATTGTTGATGATTTCTTGGTGAAATATCATGTGTTGTTGATTTTTGCAATATCGATAGATGTTTGGATGGAAGGTTGGATGGTTAAATAGGTCGGATGGGATGGTTGGACTGATTTCTTACAACAACACATACTTTTAAGGCCCCATTAAATGGAAACTTATTATGTATGTATTCTTTTTGCAATTTTTTTTTTATTTCTAAATATGTAAATATATACATTTTAACATCTCCCGAAGTTTGGCTAAAAATTCCACTGTCTTTCCCATGTTTTCCTGCATTTCCGATTATTAACGATATTATCGGCAATATTGATATTGTTTCCGTATCCCTGGCCAACGAAACTTGTAGCGATACCGATACTTCGAACACAGGTTGTAACTCACTTGTAGTGTTTGGGTCTGAAATATCACCAGAAAGTGAGTTACAACCTGCAAGTCACTTATGGGTAAAATTCCACTTGAACATGAGGAGATGTGTTTTCAATTACAGGTAAGTTACTTACATCGCAATGGTCAATTTTTATTTTTATTTGGTGCATAGGGCAGAGACACACAACATCTCTCTCGCAAGATCTATACAAAGGACAATTTGTAACGTCTCTCCCCTTCCAGCAAGCTTCACTATCTTTATCCCTTTCAGCCCTTTTCGATGAGCTCTATTGTCTCTGTCCCTTTTTTATGCAGACTGATTTGGGCCCATGACCCATGGGTCAAGCCCATGCCCATTAAGCCCAAGCCCAATAGTCAGCCCATCGATAAGGATGACCAAGCTTCCTATTTAGGTAGCTAGCTAACTTAGGTAATTAGCTAGCACAATCAATCAGTTGGCTAAAAATAATCCATTAATCAAATATTTTTAACGCATTATTATCTCTTTTTGTCTCATTTCCATATTTGTAATAAGTTATTGGTTGTCAATGACATGTGTTTTCCTTATATATACGCTTCAAAAGCTTGTATAAGGGCCTGAGATGAATAGTATGAAGGGACCTTAGAATTGAATCAAATTTCTGCAATTATTCTCTATTTGTTTTGAGCTCTCGTGCTTAGATTGAAGGGACCTACACTTGAATGAATCCTTCCCATCAGCCGACTGCACCAGTTTAGTATCAAAGCAGATTCCAACAGTTGGGTTGAAGTCTTGGATCAACAGCAATCTTGATATTATTGTTTCCAGGTTAATTAATCATAAAATTATGCCTCTTTTCCTTTATTTTTTTCATTACATCCATCCCTCGTACCTCCATTCACATTTTTTTTCTTTTCTTTATAAAGCCCAAAAGTGCAATTGATAGAGGGAGATTGCCGAAATTTTGGCAGCCATCTACCTCTATTCCAACCCATTAAGCCGCTCAAAATCAGCCACATTCCAACCCATTAAAACCTCCCAAAATCAACCATATTACAACCCATTAAAACCTCCAAAATCAACCCCATTTAAACCCCCAAATTAGTCAATTCCATCTCATTGAAACTCAAAATAAATAAATAAATAAATTAATAATAATAATAATAAAATGCAGCCATATTCTGATTCAAATCCAGTCCTCATTACAACCATTAACAGCCCTAAACCAGCCCAGTGTTCGAAATATCGGTATCGCACGATGTATCGCACCCTTGGGATACAGATACATATCGGTTATCGCATGGGATATATCATTTGTATCGCATAATTTATTGCACTTTTTGGGAAACATTGAGAAAATGGTTGAATTTTTCAATGAAACTTTAGGGATCATTAAAAAAGACCTTAATGCACACTTTTAAATCATAAAGTCTCAAAAAAGAAGTGCACATAACAGGTTTCCTTTGTATAGGGGCCTAAGCTATGCGCTGTTGGATTGAACTAAGACAACTATAGTCAATATCCACATCGTCCATCCATTTTTCCATATCATTTCCGGACATTATCTAAAAAATAAAGCAGATCCAATACGGCAAATTCAATAGGTTGGATGGTTAATAACCATTACGGTGGACCCTAGGAAGTTTTTAATGGTGGGAGATCATTGACCACTATTTCTTGTAGTGTAGTCCACTTGAAACTTGTATGTACTTAATTTTTTGGGACCATGCCATGAAATAAGCAGCCCAAACAACTGTACAACGTGGATATGCAATACATACATCGAGGTAAGTCGAAAAGAGTTTAGTTAGCTTCCCGAAATCCACGCCCACTACACAAACCGCTTCCTCCAATGGTAGCTAACTATGGCACTGAGTGAGACCCTGACCATAGGGCCACATTAATGTAATAAGGTGTATCTACACCGTCAATTCATTTTGGCAAAAGATTTTAGGGCGTGGGCTAAAAAATGAGATAAATTCAAAATTGAGGTGGACCACACCACACAAAACAAGGGTTGTTCAATGGCCACCATTAAAAAATTTTAGGGGCCACAAAAGTTTCGATTAAGCTAATATTTGGTTTTTTGTTCATACAGATCTTATGTGAGAAATTAGCGGGCCCTAAAAAGTAGTTAGATAGCAAATAAATGTTACCATTGGCCAAAGAAGTTTTTAATTTTAACCGTTAAATCACCACTTTTTTTAGCGTGCTCCACCTAAAATGTGCATCTAACTCATTTTTCAACTCATGCCCTAAACTGATCATCCAAAATAGATGGACGGTACGGATAAAACATATGACATCAAGGTGAAACCCACAAAGCCCCCAACAGGACCGTCCACCTCGTAGGGTAAAAGGGCAGTGGATTGGCTGGTGTACCACACACCACCACTAGCTATGTTGACGTCGCCGAGTTCTATGGGTCCCATCATGAGGTATGAGTTATATACAAACTGTCCATCCACTTGGTGAGCTCGTACTAAGTCTTGAGCTGAAAAATAAGACTCATCAAAAAATAAAGTGGACCACACTGTAAAAATCAATGGGGGATTAAACGCCCGCCATTGAAACCTTTTGAGGGTCATAGAAAATTTGGATGAATATGATATTTGTTTTTTCTCTTCATCCAGGTTCGTGGGACCTTATAAACAAATTGGATGGAAAGTAAACATCACGGTGGGCCCTACGAATGTTTTAACAGTGAGAATCATTGTCCCCATTGCTATTTGTGGCGTGGTCCACTTAAGCCTTGGAAATTACTCATTTTTGGGATCAAGATCTAAAATGATCTCCCCAAATGGATGAATAGTGTAGATATGATCAATACATCATTGTGGGGCCCATGTAACCTTGATGTTGTTTGAACCTTTTGTACAACTCAAAGCACAAGTAGTGTCAACACTCGTTTTCGAGCAACATGTACCCACACAAGCTAGGATGGTGGTGGCTTCCCTGTAAAAGGGCTTCCGAAGCCATTTTTCAAATAAGTGGGTTCCGAAACCCCAAAATCTCTCACCGAAACTCCAAAACTCCAGGATTTTTGCTGATTTGTCGCCGAAATCACCTTTACAATTTCAATATATTATCCGTTCGAAGAAAAAAAAAAGAGGGGAATTTGAGATTTTTTCGCACGGCGTGCCGCTGTCAATCATGGCCCACCAAATTATACTTTCGATCAAGCGATCCGGTACCAAAATCCCCCCTCTTACGTAGATTGAAAGCCTTTCTCTTTTATTATTTTATTTTTTCAATTTTTTCGAGTAATTAGGCATTAAATTTGATAAATCCCTTAATAAAACACGAGAAAGATGATAATAACAGCAATATCGCAAAATATAGCGCGCTATCGAACGATATATCGTGCAATATCTAGATTTTGGGATTTTTGGTATCTTTCGGGGGTTATCGAACGAGTTTCGTCTCGCTGGGGGCCGATAACGATAATATCGGCCGATATATCGGCTGATAGTATCGATATTTCGAACACTGATCCAGCCTACTTCAATTCGACATCATGATGTCTCCCTATAGTGATAACATCTATTGAGGGAAGCTTACAGATCAATAGCGAGACAATTGTATCACCGAGCTATTCACAAGGGTAGCCAATCTAGAAACCATTGTTAACCAACTACGTGGAGAACAACATGGTGAGTAACCTAATCCTATCGGAGATCCCGATGGTGATCCAAATCCACAGCAAGGTTCCAACTAGAACCTTCGGTGAATCAAAATGATACGGGTTTTCAGGAGTTTGTTTATATCTTCATGCAACAACTCTTTTACAGAGAGAGCCCATGGCATTGCAATAGAGACGCGCAAGAAAGATGATATTGCCAAAAAAGTACGGGTTGAAGTTCCGAACTTCACAAGTCATCATGATGCAAAGGCTTTTATCGATTGGATTACAACACTAGAAGCTTATTTTGCATGGTACGACATGGATGATGTCTAGCGAGTGGCCTTTATCAAGGTCAAATTGAAGGATCCAACAAGAATCCAGTGATGAAGCATTGATGACAACAATCTCATCATGGACCATCTTGCTATCACCAGGTGGGTTGACATGAGAAAGAAATTGGAAAGTATTTGCCTTCAGATTACATGAATACTCTTCTCCAGTAGCTCCTTGCATTCAAATAGGAAACTTTATCAGTGGATGACTACACCGAAAGGTTCAATGAGCTTTTTGTTCATTGTAAGCTTGCAGAGACAGACCACGTAACCGCTAACCACTATCAGGCAGGGCTACGCTAAGACATCCAGCACGAGATGGTCATGTATGATTTTAAGTCAGTTTATGATGTTCATCAGAAGGCTTGACGAGTTGAACAGCATCTGCAGCAACATACTCTCTGACGCTTTGGTTCTCCAGTTGGGAAACCTTCCATGAGAATGGGTTCAGATTTATATCTCAACTGAAATCCACCATAGGGCTATTGACCACCTCCCCACCCTTTTAATTCGCGCCCACAAATGCAAACTCCTCCTATAAGGCAGCCTCAACTTTTGCAACGCCCTCCACCACAGAATTTGTACCAAAAGCAACCAGCGGTGCAGGGATATGACACCAGGGAATAAGGTATTAATCTTAATCCTTCCATCAGAAGAGAACACCAAGGTGTTGATTGTTACGCTTGTGAACAGATCAGACACTTTCCTAATGAGTCTCCACAAGCCAAGAACCTCCATTATTGCAGTAATGAGGAGGAACCCTACTACCCGGATGGCCATGAGTATTCGATGAGCACATCGAGATGTAACAGCCCTATGTAGAACCTTCATCACAGCTAGAGGACCCTCCTATTGAAACTGTGGTTGAAATTGAGGACGAAAGCCCCACCCTTATCATACGCCGCCTACTTACCACCAACGAAGAGGAAGAGGAAAACTAGCGACAGACCACTATTTTCCACATGCAGGTCAAATGCCAAGGTAGGTTATATAACACGATCATTGAGGGTGGCAGTGCAATGAACATCGTATCTCAAGAGGTGATTGATAAGGTCAAGTGGTCAACTAAAAGGCATCCAAAACCATATTAAGGTTACATAAGTCGACAACACGGCCATCTCCATATATTTGGTATTATTTAAAATTGGCATATGCAAGGATGATATTTGGTGTGACATAATTCTGATGAATGTCACCCACATCCTTCTCGGTCGACCTTGGCTATTTGACCGAAAGGTACAAAGTGACGGTGAAGCTAACATGTATACTTTCCTATGGCAAGGTCATCGTATCTTTCTTCGCCCGTTGCAACCTATGTCAACTCTTTTATCTACACCTTCATCATCGACATCGGCTGCTCTTTCAAATTCCCATGTTCTCACCATGCGAAAGTTCAAAGAAGAGAGCAACGAGAAAGGCGTAATGTTCACTCTAGTAACAAAACAGGTGCAGGAGCCTGTTGTTGACTCCAAGGTTTAGTCCCCGATGATCTGCCTGATGAAGTCAAATCTATGCTACATGACTTCCAAGGTTTAGTCCCCGATGATCTGCCTGAGGAGTTGCCTCCGCTGCAGGATATTCAACATGCTATAGATTTTGATTCCCAGAGTATCCTTACCCAACTTACCAGCATACCGGATGAGTCCCACAAAGCACGTCGAGTTGAATCGTTAGGTTCATGAGTTTCTTAAAAAAGGCTACATCCGAGAGAGCCTAACCCCATGTGCGGCCAGCCCTCATTACTCTCAAGAAGGATGGAAGTTGGCACATGCGTATAAAATCATTGTGAAGTACCGTTTCCCCATTCCTCGGCTTGAAGATATGCTGGACTTGATGCCAAGTGTTAGCGTCTTCTCTAACATTGATCTTCGCAATGGATACCACCAGATTCGCATCTGATTAGGTGAAGAATGGAAAACAGTATTTAAGAGGAAGGACGACCTCTACAAGTGGCTAGTTATGTCATTTGGTCTCACAAATGCGCCTAGCACTTTCATGTGTGTCATGACCTAGTTGTTGCACCATTTTATTGGTCAGTTTGTCGTTGTCTATTTTAACGACATTCTTATCTACAATATGTCAAGAAAGGAGCACCTCAATCACCTAAGTCTTATCTTTAGAATACTTCACCACGAGCGCTTTTACATTAACTTTAAAAAGTGTACTTCCATGAGTACATCATCTCATCGCAAGGTTTAGAAGTGGACCCTGACAGGGTGAAAGCTATTGTTGATTGGCTGACACCTCCCACTATCTCTGAAGTTCATAGTTTCCATAGCTTCATTACATTTTATAGATGTTTTGTGAGGAACTTCAGTAGCATTATGGCTCTAATCATCGATTGTATAAAACAAAGGGAGTTTCAATGGACAAGTGCAACAACATGAGTGTTGATAGGATCAAACATAAGATGAATATAGCTCCAGTCGTACGCCTTCCAGACTTTGAGAAGGTATTTGAGGTGAGTTGTGATGCTTCCAACATCAGCATTGGTGGAGTTCTCAATCATGAGCGCCATCCACTAGCTTTCTTCAGCACAAGGCTCTTTGATGCAAAGCAGAAATACTCCACTTATCACTTAGAGTTTTATGTTGTTGTTCAGACTTTACGGCATTGGCATCACTATTTGGTTAGTAAGGAGTTTGTCCTATATTTTTATCATGAAGCACTCAAGTACCTAAACTCTCCGCAAAAGAGAAGTGCTCATCATGTCAAGTGGAGCATTTACCTTGAAGAGGTTTCTTTTGTCATTCATCGTAACGCTAGCAAGGACAATTAGGTTGCTTATGCATTAAGCCATCGCGAACATTTATTGTCATCGATAGCGGTCATTGTTTCGGGATTCGAAGAGATACGTCGTGAGTATGTTGATGACAAGAATTTCAGACGTATTTATATAGGCGTCCTTACTGGAGAGCTTGCAAGATACCCATATTTCAACATTCGTGATGCCAACTTGTTCCAAGGAACGCAACTTTGTCTACCCAATACATCCATCCGCGAGTATGTTGTAAGAGAATTATACACTAGTGGGTGTAGTGGTCGCCTGGCCCACAGTAAGACCTTGGCCCTTGTTGGAGATCGATACTTCTGGCCTCATTTAAAATCAGATATCGCAAAGATCTACAAGTTATGCAGGGTTTGCCAACTTGCCAAGGGTCAAAAGAAAAATAGTGGATTCTATCAACCACTGCCAATCCCACATGCTCCGTGAGAAGATCTTAGCATAGACTTTGTCCTGGGTTTGCCAAGGACCTCTTGGAAAGTTGATTTAGTATTTGTGGTGGTTGATAGATTTTCAAAAATAGTTCATTTCATAACATGCTCAAATACAACAGATGCTCTCAAGATTGCTCAATTCTTCTTTCATGAGGTTATTAGTCTTCATAGGCTTCCAAAGACAATTGTGTTTGATCGTGATATCAAGTTCATGAGTTATTTCTGAAAAACTCTTCGAGTAGCAATGAAAACCAAGCTTCAGTTCTCTAGTGCCCACCATCCTCAAACCGATGGTCAAACGAAAGTGGTAAACCATAGTTTGAACAAGTTACTACAGTGTCTTATTCGCGATCATATAGCTACATGAGTCCTAGTAATACTCATAGCTGAATTTGCTTATAATAAATAACTCAGTCAACAGGTCCACGGAGATATACAACTGCATCTTCTAGTCGATTTAGTTCCTCTACTCGTAGAGTCAATACCAAGCAAAAAAGCCGATGAGTTCATCCATCATATACTACAAGTGCATGACGAAGTTCGATGCAATATCGCCGCTTGAAGTTATAAGCAGCATGCAGATACAAGACGTCGCTTTGTTGAATTTGATGACATGTTTATGCCTTGTATTCGTCCTAAATAGTTGCCTCCCGACACCTCGAAGAAGCTCCATCCTTGCAATGCGGGACCATTCAAAATCATAAAGAAGATGAGTGCCAATGCTTATTTTTAGATCTTTCACCAGATTTACCTATCAATCATACTTTCAATGTGGAAGATCTTTCAATCTATCATGGGCACTATACTGACGAAGAACAAGCTATCACACTTCCAACAATTTTGTCACCTACAGACATTATCATTGATGCTCTTGATGATCGGATCGTCTCCATGTGCCAAGGTGGTTACTAGATGTTTCTCGTTCATTAGCAAGGATGAGCTTTTTCCGATGCTACATGGATCACAGACACAGACTTTCAACATCTGAATCCTGACCTCTATGAGCAATATCAGGCTATTAACTCGCTTGAGTCGAGTTCTTTTGACGCGAGACCGATGCATGAACCAAGTAACATGTGAGAACAAGTAGCGGAATTAAGACATTCAACAAAAAACACAAGCATTGCCATAATCATCACAAATCCCATGAAAACCAAAAGAACATAATGTATAATCCTAGCCTAAATTACCAACATCGTAATACAAGATCATTAGATAAAAAGAAACTAGGATCTAATGGATGTAAGGACATCCAATTAGCATAGGGTATAGTCTATCTCAAAGTAGAAAACCTAATATAACCTAGGGTAAAATTAGGGTTTGGGTAATTTGAGAAGGTAGGAAAATTAGAGATTTTAGGTTTAGGGTTTAGGGTTTTCGGAATAGAAGAATGGGTTTTTGATATAAGGATGATGAAAAGCTAAAAGGGGGGCAAGGTGTGGCCGTATGGCCAACCTGAAGGATTCACACATGTGGTTGTACAATCACACGTGGGGTGTGGGATGGATGGGTTTGGTCGGTTAGGGTTTGGGATTGTTGAAAGGTAAAGGAAAGATGGGTTTATGAATGGATGAAGGCTTAAGAAGACATAATTGAAGAATCAAAGAAAATACATTGATAGATGGAAAGAAAGAAGATGGTGTAGCGATAGATTAAGACCTCGCACTTTCATTGATGAAGATTAGCCTCGCACCAATCTCCCTTCCAATTCGCATGGAAGTATCTTTAAATCGCATGAAGATAGAAGAAGAATAAAGCAAGAGTCTTTTCTCTTTTTTTATCACAAAATCTAATGAGGGAGAAGGTCATAGCCCACCCTCTTTTATAGACCCAAGAAAGTTCAAAAATTACAATAAATACACTATTTTGTGAATTTTGACGAAAATAGACCTAGTCTAACTAAAATCAACTAAAAACACACATAATGGTGTCTAAACGTAACACAAACAAAACTAAATCCTATAAGCTGATAAAATCTAAGAAAAACTAGTGTGGACTATCCACGATCAATAGCCCAATCATATGATCCAACGGCCCGATCGTCACGTCCCTCCAATCTAATATTCCGGATGACTCCATAAAGCAGCCCATGTGCATCTTCCCAGTGTGGGGTCTTTCAGATGCTCACACATGCACATGGAGTCTTCAACACGATCACGGGTACTCGCCTAGCAATAGAAAAATCGGTATGGCCCGCCTCTGCCTCTGATACATACACAAGGGTGTACGTGAAGTGATGTCCTCATCAACTCTCATTGGCTGAGAAGAGTTCGCCTCTGGCAAACTAAAACTCTTGTAGCGCTCCAAAATGTCTGGATCTAAATGTTGTAGCTCGTCCTCTGTAATCTACGTACCATCTAAAATCGGCATGTGCTTCCACTTGACAAGGAATTTCTAAAATCCTCCATGTTGGGTGGAAACTGCTTGTTCATCTAATATGTCTTATATCTGTTTGCTTCAAGTAGGCAAGGAAGGTAAAGGTGGTAATGGCTCAGATGATTGGTCAGGTAGGGGCCATGGATTTGGGAGTAGGTCATAATCTGTGGGAGGGTCTATGAATTGATCAAAAGGTGAAGTAGCAGGACCCTTGTATTGTACTAGATCTTCCACATTAAAAGTAGAACTAATTCTCATGGTAGGTGGAAGGTCTACTACATACGCATTAGGAACCAGTTTCAATATTATTTTGTATGGTTCTACGCTACGCGCTTGTAACTTTTTTAACGACCCCATGTAGGAACCGTTCAAGCCTCATACGAACCATGACATAATCTCCTACTTGGAATTCATGAAACCTGCGATGAGAATCAGTGAACGCTTTGTATTTTTCATTACTAACATTAATTCGCTTCCTGACCTCACTATGCAACTCATGTATGTGACATACAAACTCATGTGTGGACTCAGATGGCCTATGGGACACAGACAGGTATGAGATCTATAGGTTTCCTAGGTTTGTAGCCATGCACAACCTCAAATGGACTCATGCCTATGGACCTATTGATGGAACTATTGTACGCTAACTCCTATATAGGTAAAACGGTATCCCAAGTTTAGACATGATCACCTACAAGACATCTAAGCAGATTTCCAAGACTCCTATCAACAACTTCAGTTTGACTGTCTGTTTGAGGGTGATAGGCAGATGAAAATTGAAGCCTTGTCCCCATCATGTGTCATGGTGTCTTCCAAAAATAGCTCATAAAGCGTACATCACGATCAGACACTATAGTCTTAAGTAGACCATGTAAACGCATTATTTCCTCAAAGAAAAGCTTAGCCACAATGAAGGCATATGACGTTTTCGAGCACGGAATGAAATGGGCCATTTTAGAAAAACGGTCTACAACCACAAATACAAAATCGTGTTTCTTGATAGTTTTTAGTAAGCCCAACATGAAATCCATACTGCCTTGCCACGAAGCATGAGGTATTGGCAAAGGCATATACGATCCTATATTTTGCTTCCTCTGCTTTACCAGTTGACAAGTCTTGCATTATCCAAGAATCTTGGCTACATCTCGCATGAGACTTAGCCAATAAAATCTATCCTCCACAAGAGCAATGGTCTTGTCCCTTCCCAAATGATTGGCTACCCCTCCTGCATGAAGTTTCCAAACTAGGAAATCACAGAGGGAGGTACGAGGAACATAAAGTTTGTCACCTTTAAAAAGGAACTCATCGATGATGAGAAACCCGCGACTGTCGGTCAATTGATCATCTCATAGTGACGCATACAAATCTCCAAAGTCTGGGCATGTAGGATACTCCTCTCTCAGCCAATCAAACTCAGTCACTTCCACTCTTGTACTTTGGAGAAGCGCCACTAGACGACTAAGGGCATCAGCAGGTTTGTTCTCGACCCCAACCTTACGTTTAAGAACAAAAGAGTATTCCTGAAGAAATTCGACCCATTTAGCATGCCTAGGGTTTAGTTTCTTTTGGGAAGTGAGGTAACGTAATACCTGTGGTCAGAGAATAAGATAAATTTTTGCGGTAAGAATAAGAATAATCCATTAGTCAAACATCTTTAATGCATTCTTCTCTTTTTATCTCTTTTCCATATTTGTAATAAGTAATAGGATGTCAATGACATTATGTGTTTTCCCTATATGTACGCTTCAAAAGCTTATATAAGGGCTTAAGATGAACAGTATGAAGGCACCTTTGAATTGAATCAAATTTCTAAAATTGTTCTCTATTTGTTTTGAGTTCTCGTGCTTAAATTGAAGGTGCCTACGCTTGGGCGGATCCTTCCCATCAGCCAATTGCGCCACTTTTGGACCCTTTCTAGTGAGCTCCACTATCTCTATCCCTTCCGTCATGCTCCAGCTTCAGGTAAATCTTTTTTTCCCTCATTTTCCTATTTTTTAGGAAGGTTGTGCAAGAGAGGGTTTCAAAGACGTGAAGAGAAGCAATACGAGTCATGTATAACCCCCGATGGACCAAGCAATGTGGGGCCCACTGCAATGTCTGTCTGACATCCATTTTATTTATCAGGTTTGCGAGATCATTTTAACACATGAGCCTAAAATGAGGCCAATCCAAAACTCAAATGGAGCACACCACAAGAAACAATAAGGATTGAACACCCACCATCTTAATCCTATTGCGGCCCACAAAAGTTTTGGAGAAGTATGATATTTTTGTTTTCCCTTCATCCCGGTGATAATTACCTTACAAACAGTTTAGATTAGAAATAAAAAGGCCATGTGCCTTAGTAAGGTTTCAATGATGGGTGTTAACCTCTCCACTATTTAGAATGGTGTGGCCCACTTGGGTCTTAGATCTACCTCATTTTTTGTCTCCCATCCTAACATGAGCTAGCAAAATTAATGGACCAAGTGGTTTCATGCAAACATCAGTACATCACAGTGGACCCCACGGAGCTTTGCATCATACGGTCTCACATATAACGCATATGAACGGGGCTATATGATACTCAAACTATGTATAACGCTTGATACTCAAGCGCTCAGAAATTGCACGTGCCATTTATTAACATATAAAACCAATAAGACTGAGCAGCCCATTGTCGCCAATTCACGGGGCCAAGATCGAACAATCCTAACCTCTGTTTTGTGAACACTTGTTTGTGGAAATAGAACCGTTGGATCTATTCACTTTTAACCGTCTACCAATGTCCACCAATTTGGCAGTGAGATAATCAAATAAGGGACATTTTCATTTCACGATGCATCTACACTGCTTACCATAATTTGGATAGCTTAATCTAGCTACTTGTACGCCACGTGTACATTATCTAAGTAATTTATAAGTGTCTGTGTATCATCAGGTATCAAGTCGCACTTGTTTCTTAAATAGGACCATTGAATATTATTAATCTCTTATCGATGGACCTGATTAATCCAGTGTGCATTCCGGTTGTATGGCTCAACTGAAATTAAGATTGGCGTGAACTTTCTGGGCCAGGAAAAAGGTGAGGGAATGCACATGATAGACAGATTGGACGTACTTGACACTAGATGGGCCATTGTCACTTGTTTGTGCAAATAGGTTAATCTCTAGCCATAATCATTGTTTGTTAAAATAGGACCATTGTATAATATTAACCTATTATTCATGGACATGTTGAAAAGTGCCCATTTAGTTATGGAATCCATTTTTGGTACTTGCTCCACATTACAAGTATTTTGAAACTGTGGGCCCACTTTTATAGCTCACCTGATGATTGGTTTAGCCAAAGAATCGGCTCAAATATTTATCTAGATGGGCTAAATCCAATGGCATTTCTTATTCTAAGATTTATTTTTTTTGTGTGATTTGAAGTTGGAGCAATTCCCTCCCCCAAGCTTTTTTAAGTGTGAATACACACTTTCTTACTTGGAAACACTTGAGAGATTGCCGAGATAAAATAAAAGTCACTTTTAGGTGAAAGTCACTTTAAAAAAAAAAAAAAGGTTACAAGCATCCTAACAACCCCTTAAGGCATGTATGCCTGATTTCATATTGAAACTCTAGAAAAAGGCACCTAAATGCTTCCTAACGGCATTTTTCATTTAATACTTGAAAAGTATAGCCTTCTTTATGTTTTAAATTTTGCACAGGCAACCTAAATTCATAGCACCAAGGGGTCATTTGGATGGTCGTAAATGGTTTAAGATGTAAATGATTTACAGCCTGTCCGTTTGGCTTTAAGTTGTAAATGATTTACTAGTAAACATTTACAGTGTTTGGATAGCCTGTAAATGGTTTATATCATGTAATTGTGTATTCACACCTCACATAGTTTGGAGAAGTAATTCAATAATAAAAAGAACATTCAAATGGCTTACAAGAGTGGATTTTAAAGTGGATCATTGGGTTAAGCCCATTTCACTACAGCTTAGGGTTGATCCTCACATAAAACCAAGCAGTAGGTGAGCCATAGATGTGGGCCTATGAATTCAAATCCTCTTTTATAAGGCGGTAGCAAGATCTGATGCCGTTGGTGGAGAGAGAGAGAGAGAGAGAGAGAGTGAGAGAGAGAGAGCCATTGGAGTTCTCAGATACAATGGAGAGAGGGAGGTGTGTATCTCCCCGCCTTTAAAAATTTTTTTAAAAAATTATTTAAAATAAAAAAAAAGCTGTTGGAGGCTTCTTGCTGGCAAATCATTTGCTAGCAAATGAAATCCCAGCTTTTTGCTAGCAAATGAAAAGGAGAAAAAGTGGTAAATCATTTAAACTAGTAAATGATTTACAAGCATTTTAGGGCATCCAACTGCAATTTGTAAATGATTTACTAGTCCGCAAGTTGTAAATGATTTACTAGTAAATCATTTACAACTTGCCTCCTTTACCGCCATCCAAACGACCCTTAAGAAACAATTGTGAGGCCATTGTAATGATCATATAATTTCGCATAGGATTTCAACAGTAAGAAACACCAAAATCATGCATCTAAACTTCATCTAATTGGCGGGCCCACACAACTGCAATTCAAGACTAGATTTCCAACAACTCAGCACCTTTTCTTTAATTGCCTGATACGAAAACAATCCCAAATTCAGAATAAGACCCAATTCTTACCTTGAGATTATCCTTCCGCTGATTGAGCAATTTAGCCGCTCCAAGCAACATCGTCACGTGCGCATCATGCCCACAACCATGCATTTTCCCATTGATCTTGCTCTTGTGCCCCCATTCCACAAGTTCCTAAACTACCCATTTCATCAAAACCAAATCACCCAAATAAATAACTAACTGCGATGTGGGTATTATACCTGCAAGGGCAGAGCATCCATGTCGGCCCGGAGAGCGACGATTGGAGGAGAACCCGATCCGATTTGGGCGACGACTCCAGTGGAGGCGAAGGGAAACGAATAGGGGATGCCGATTCGATCGAGTTCTCTGCGGATAAGAGCGCTGGTGTTGAATTCTTCGAATCTAAGTTCGGGGTTTTCATGGATTTCTCTTCTGATTGAGACTAACCAAGGCCTGTCTCTTTTGGCAGAGGAAAGAAGGTCCGAAGAGTAGCTGCTGCTGCTGCTATAATCAATGCCGTGAACTGCAGCCAAGAGGGGTAAAATGGGAAGAAATATATGAATCGAAAGAAGAAGAAGAAGAAGAAGAAGAAGAAGAGACTTCAACATCTCCTGCAATCGGATGTATGAGAAGAATTTACAGAGATGGGAATGAATTGGATATAGTGCGTTTGGTTGCGTTTGTGCGTGTGAGAGAGACTATCGAAGGTTTGAATACTCACACAGCTCTCTGGTCTCATGCCTAGGACAGCGACGGGGGCCTTTTAATTAAAAGAGCTAAAATTACGCTAATTAAGAGTTTATAGTATAAAGAGTTAAGAGATTTAATCACCACAAGGGGTGGTGGAGCAGTTGGCTAGCGCGTAGGTCTCATAGCTTCGAGTAATCCTGAGGTCGAGAGTTCGAGCCTCTCTCACCCCAACCAAATTATTATTTATTTTTAATTATTCTATTCATTATAAGGCATGCCCGCCTTACTGGATTTGTTGCATGTTCACTTTGCCCAACTCTTTCACCTTAACCATATTTTTAAAGTTATTCTACTCATTTTAATGCATGGGTCAAAAAATGAAGCAGTTCCAAATCCCAAGTGGACTACACTTGTTTCATTCTCTCCGGGAGAACAACAGTGTGCGGTCCACATTGTACATGAGTTTTTCTCGCTTATTTTAAAGCATGGGTCTTAAAATGATGTATATCCAAATCCAACGTGAACTACACCACTTGTAGGCACCCCATCTCAAATAAGAATAAAGTATTCTTTGAATTTTAGCCAGACTTGAGATAAAAATGTATGCAGGAGAATTGAAACACCTTGCCCGTTGAACAGAATACCCGTCAACCAAACTCAGAAAATAATGGATGGACTAGATCAACGACCCGACCTATCTAATCCTATTCAAACCAATCCCCAGCCAATAAGTTGGTAGAAAAGTTCATTGGTCCAAACTCGGAAATGATCAACAAAATGGATAAGTGGGCCCGCAACCGGATGAATCAGATAACAGTAGATTGTCTGAGTTGTCGAAAGGTTTCGGCCACGCACAACTTTGATCAAGTCACAGTTTCCGGACTTTTATGAAAATACGGACAAGCCAGTCAAAAGGATCCCTAGTGAATCCTGGAGACAACCACCTTATTTGATCGACCAACGTCAAATCCTTCATGTAAAAACGTGAGATTGACAGGAAGCCCTTCAAGGGCTGCTTGCAGGAAATAACTACCCCTTGCTTATAGCCCTCTTTATCCAATAATCAGGCCAATAGCAGGCAAAAGTAAGCATATAGCCTAGTGGGCTAGATCCATACAAACCGCATGGCAACATGTTTCCAAGGTAGTTAGCAGTCGCTTTTAAGGAGCTTATAAGGATTGTGAGAGAGAAGAACATGATAGGAGGGTTTTCTAGGGTTTTGGGCTATACAAGGCACACGTACGACGTTCAGCTAAAGTCCTATCTTATCTAAACTCTACCCAACTTAGGAGACATCATTATTAAAGTTGTTAAAATACAGGAGTATAATTGGAATCAGGGACATTCAACCATTCCTTTTGCATAAGAATGGTGTCTAGTTTCCCCCATATCTCAAGTAGACCTACATCACAATCCACACATTACAAAGACATCAACAACACACTAACTCTTTTAATTTTCTACAATCCTCCTCTCCGACATACATTCTCCATTTTATTTTTATTTGCCTACCCAAGGGCTGAAACCTTGTGCAGTAAGGCTAAGTGTTGATTATTTCCTATTTTCCTACTCATGGGTTAAACCTTACACGGCTAAATACTATATTTTCTTATTTGCCTACTTGGGATCTTAAATCCTTCAAAGTAATGCTAGATGTGACATCGTTAAAGTTCTATTAAATCCCTTAAAAATTGATAAATCTCATAAAGTAGAACCACACGTAAGTTGGACAGAAAATGATCCCTAACCCCTTCTTTTTCTATCGCTAAAGCCCCTACTCAGAATCTACGGTTGTAAACTAATTACAGGACCCACTTGAGTCAGGAATCTTATGATTCCTTAACCCTAATTGATTCGATAGTTTCTAGCTAACTGTAGAACCTTATCTTTATTTAGCTAGTGGGGACTCCGAACCAACTACATTTCATATATGCTTCAATCCTACACCCCAACTATGCAAATGGGAAAGAAGTGGAAACGACCGCTCGTGCAGGGGCATTCACATAACTGGTGACTTTCGTAGGGAATAGGCTAGCCACTAGCCAAGGCCCAACTCGAAATACAATTATTATTATTTTTTAGTAATTTCATAACTTTAACCTGTTCTAACATGATACTAGTCCTATTTTCTTTACTGTGCTCCAGTGAACACTAGCCTCCTACTAACTTACTAAATTACTGACCCACTAACTTGCTAACATGCTAACTCGCTAACCTACTAACATTCCAATGCATACTTGTCTATTTACTTTCCTACCATTTCAGTACATACTAATCTAGTTACCTTTCGGCATCACCATTGCCTACTGGTCCATTTACTTTTCTACTGTTTACATTCTGCATGTTACTTTTTGTTGTAATTACTGAAATAAAAGAAGAAGAAGAAGAAGAAGAAGAAGAAGAAGAAAGAACGACAAACTATTAGTGCCCTGATTTATACACATTGTTTGTCAATCACGTGAGTCCTTATGTCATGTAGTCAGTTGAGCCTCTGAAAGCTAAAGACTGAAGACACAAGATGATAAGAGCATCAAGGAGCAAAGAACAGGTAAATGAGGTACCTTGGTGACCCTAACCCTTGACCAAAAATAACCCTTGAACCTTTAGATGATCTTGGCTTAATAGATAAACCTTCTTGATCATCCATTACCCTTAGAAGCCTAATTAGAACATGATTAGTAATGTTAGAAGAGGTGCAAATTTATTGTGAAATCATAAACCCTGTTTGATCCCTTTGAGTGTTTCTCGATCCCATCGAGTAGACTTCTAGAGGTCTTAATAGAATCGAGTAGGTAACTCAGACATGTCCACCAAGTTATCTAAGTTTCTCGATACAATCAATGAACCTTTAATGACTTTGAAGGATATCCTCGATGTCATTGAAGACCACTCGATGACATCGGATAACAGTGTGTAAACTACCCAGCAATAATTCAGATGGAAATTTGATTTTCACAATGCCATTGAAGAATTGCTCAATGCCATCGAAGCCCTACTCAATCACATCGAAAGAGTTGTTATTTGCACATTTTTTAACAATTAGAACTCAAACTTCTTATAAAGGACATTCGGTTCTTGAGCATATGCATCGGTTTTTGGTGAAATAGAAGCTTATGTGATTCCATGATTATATCCCTCATCCTAAGCCTTAAAACCAATGAGTTCTAAGTTAATCTGCCTTGAGATTAATACTCTAATGAGGATTCTAACATCCACCTTGAAGATAAGCTTGAACTTCATTTTCTAGAGATTAGACTCAACTTCTATAAGCATATCATTGTCTAAATCTTTTAGAAGACCCTATCTAGGTAAATCTCCTAGGAATTATATATTCTCATTAGTTGTAGGAGATTCAACCAACCTCACATCACCTTGGTCACCTCAAAGGACCACTACATGCAAGATGTTTGATCTTAGAAATTAAGCCTTGGCAAAGCATCGACATTATGATGTGGGGAGAAAATGAGAGTTGATTAAAGTATATGAAAGTATGGATCAAGCAACTCGAGCTAGCGCGATAAAAAAGGCTCAATCCGACAAATAAGTTATTAATTATAAGAGTCTGGGTACACTCCTTCCTTGTGTATGATTGGGTGTAGAGTTTAAATTATCAAACTCGGCTAAGTTTAGGACATTGACTCTTGTATATGGCCTAAATCAAAGTCCTTGTGTAGGCCATTGGACACGGGTGTGTTCGTGTTAGTCTCAGTGGAAGCCTCCGGTAGGAATAAACGTAGGTCCTCGGACTAGAAACGGTTGTTGGTTAGCTTAAGGAAAACCAACTAAAGTCTCTTGCGGTATCCTCCGACAAGAGTGTACATCAGTAGGTTCTTGTGTAGGAATGAGATTCGTGGTGAACTTATAGAAAACCATGAAAAGTCTCTTGAGGGAGATGATCCTTGTGTGGGATTGTAAAGGTTAGAAGTGAACTTGATTTAATACCTTCAATAGTGAAAATCTGGTACACTCATAGGTTAAATGCATTCGTCAAGAGTGAAGTAGGGAAACCAAACCACTACACATGCTCGAGTTTGGGATTGTTATTTGAGCACTTATTTAATTATGCTTATGTGATTGAATGATTAATTATTTGTATACATGATTAAATGAAT
Organism: Magnolia kwangsiensis; assembly: GCA_037074715.1. Lineage (NCBI taxonomy): Eukaryota > Viridiplantae > Streptophyta > Magnoliopsida > Magnoliales > Magnoliaceae > Magnolia > Magnolia kwangsiensis. The sequence continues at coordinate 71,060,597 of CM073576.1, forward strand.
TCTAAGAGTTGATAATTAACACATCTCACATACACACATGCACACTATCATGTTTATAAAGTAGTTGCTTAATTGGCATATCATTTGTAATTTATGTGATTGGACCATCCATTGGCTTAAAAACCTTAGAGTTAATTGCCTTTATTAACTTAATTTGTATATTAACTTATATAGGTAATTGAGTTTAAAAGATGCAAATTTTAATTAGTGTAATCACCCCCCTCTAGGACAACCTTCATTCCATAGCCCAACATAGCTACTGCAGTGCAAACATAGTAATCTCATTACATCACGTGTGAATTTTCAATTGGTATCAGAGAAGATAGCTCTTGAAGGGCATAACCACCTTGAGTTAATCCAAGGGGCTTAAGAATGATGTCTACCCAAGTGGGGTGTGACGTCACACGACCATCATTTTTTGATGGATCTAACTACACCTATTAGAAGGCTAGAATGAGGGTCTTCCTAAGATCCCTAGACCCTAAGGTTTGGGTTATTGTCAAACGAGGATGAACGATGCCCATGGAACAAATTATGGTTGATGGCAAAACCATTAGCGCTCCTAAAGATAGAAACAAATGGAGTGCCGATGAGAGAGTGTGGTATACTTTTGATGTCAAAGCTCTTAATGCTATTTACTATGTGGTTTCCCCCAATGAATTTAAACATATTTACGCATGTGAAACCGGGAAGGAAGAGTAAGATATATTAAAAATCTTCCATGATGGAACTAGTACAGTAAAAGATCGGAGCTTCAGCTCTCAATAACTTATCTCGAAAATATTAAAATAAAAGAGTATGAAATTTTCATGAAATTCTACTCTAAACTGAATTCTGAATCTGAGTTTGAATCCTGAGAGTCATCCCATGTGGCAGTCATTGCCTTTTTTTTTAATTTTTTTTTTGGTGGGACATTTAGAAGAAAGATGACCATACCCTCTACAGTTGTAACATTGGGGATCTTTTGACTGTTTAGGTGATTACCTATTTGGCATTTCTAGTCATACTTCTTCCCCTTTTTATAGAAGGTCTTTCATTGGTTCTTGTTGAAGAACTTCTTGAACCTTTTGGCCAGTAGGGCCATTTATTCATCATCTTCATTATCATTACCGTCGGCCTCATATTAATGTTTTTTCTGTGATGCTTTTAAGACATCATTTTTGGATTTTGTAGGAGTCTTGAAATGTAGTTCGTGTGTCTGTAGGGAACCTACAAGTTCTTTTACTTTCATGCCATCTATGTTTTACATTCCTCAATTGTAGTGACCTTGCAAGAGAATTGTTCCAATAGAGATTTTAAGATTTTCCTGCAAATTTGAGGAACCAAAACTTATTCTCCCAACCCCCACACGGAGTTGCATATGTCACTCAGTGTAAAACACCATAAATATTTCATGCTCCTCCATTTTTATATTTTCAAATTGTGTGGTCAAGAGTTGGAGTTTAGAACGGTTTACTGTGCTCGTCCCTTCATGGGTAGTTTCCAGTGAGTCCCATGTTTGTTTGGCTATTTTGCGCATGCATATTCTTTTAAATTCTTCTTGCGAAACAACGCAATAAATAATGCTCAAAGCCTTTACAACACAACTGGACCTAGTTTTGTTGTAATCAGTCCAAAGCGCTTGGGGTTATAGTTCTAGAAGTGGTAGCACCATCATCTGATACGATTTGATCCATTGGTGCATGCCACCCATTTTCTACAATGTCTCAAAAACATGATCTAAGGATCTAAGGAAAATGCACATCCTAGCTTTCTAGTAAGCATAGTTAGATCCATAAAAAAGAGGTGGTCTGGAGACTGATGTTCCCTCAGTTTTATACATATTTTAGGCTTCAATAAGGATCTCCCTTTAGGTTATTAAGCCCTTCAAGAGGAACCATCTCTGATACCAATTAAAATTGTAGTTTTACCGCTACAAGTGAAGCTTAAATATATGGCTAATGTTATAGAGAGGGGTGAATATGACTTTTTTAAATTTAACTGGATAATTAACATGCACTTACTTCTAAACACTTATGTAGAGTAATACAAATAAAAGGAAGTACAATTATAAAGTCTACTCAAGTGAAAATATCATTCAGGCATTCTGTCAAACATATTTGATGCAGTAAGTAATTCATATATATTATTTAGCAAAATATAACAGATATGAATTAAAACATTTAGCCCATTGCACAAGATGTATAGTGGTTTGGCTACGTGCCTACTCCACTCCTGGCTAACACACTCTCTCCTAGAGTGTGGTAGATTTTCATTATTCAGATTGGTTTAAATCAGGTTCACCATAAACCTTCACAAGTACACAAGGTCTATATGATTTTCATTAGTCAATGGCCTACATAAGGTCTTACAAGGTCTTACATAGGGACGATGAATGTACTCTCTTGTCGAGGCTTACACAAGGAGTTTTTGAGTTTAGTATTTTAAACTTTGAAACTCAATCCTACACAAGAAATGGTTTCCTGACACAATGGTCTCAAAAATACTTTCTGACCTAAAGTGTATGAGCCCCATTAAAGCACCTTTGATGAAGATCTTCTCGAATCGTGAAGCATCTTCAGCTCTGTTGTACCGCAACTGTATTGATGATGTGCCTTTAGAGATACTGAGGTTTGGGTCAAGGGTTTGATAATTCCTAACTTAATAATGATAAGTCTTTATGGCCAAGTTTAGGATTCACATGGCTAAGCATTCAATGTTATCTAACATAAAGGATTACCAATAAATGTGGTTGATAGAGTATTAATGAATGTTGGAGTTCATTCTTCAATCCATGCTTTGAATGCTTAATGAATATCTTTAAGACATGGATTGAATGATGAACTCCATGAGGAAAGAGAGCATAGAAAGTAGGGAATTAACTAAGGTTACTCAGACACAAGACTCACTCTATTTCTCACCTCATTGTAAAGAAAAGCCCTCTTTTGTATATGTAGAGAAGTTTTGCAATGGTAAAAAATGGGTAAAAAACTATTAAAATCAATGTCATCAATTGGTCTTCGATGGCATTGAAGTGTTCCTTTGATACCATCAAAGTTTCCCTTCGATGCCATTTAGAAAATCAGGATTTTCTTCAATATGTTGTTAGATGGTTTTGTTGATGCCATCAACTGACCTTTGATGTCATCGAGAAAATCAAGATTTTTGACTTGAACTTGATGGACATTTTTGTGTTTATATTCGATGCCATCGATTGGGATTCGATGCCATAGAAGGCACTTTAATGCCACCAGAAAATTTCAGAGTTTTGACTTTAAGTTGTTGGACATATTGGAGCTTCTGTTTTATTCCATCTATAGGGCTTCGATGTCATTGAAGGGACCCTTTGATGTCATCAAAGGACCTTTGATGCCATCATAAAAATCCAAAATTTTGATTTTAAGTTGCTGGATAGTTTGGGCTCCAAGTTTGATGCCATCAAGCTATCTTCAATGCTATTGAAGATAGTTCGATGGGATTGAAGCTTATCTATTTTTGTAAGTTTTTTAATAATTTATTCCTACACTTCTTACTAGCACTCTTTGAATAGGTTTTTCCCATGGGGTTTGGGCTAGATGGAAGGTTAAGTTTTATAGGATGGGTATAGGTTTTTGAAGAGGTCCCAGTACTTTACTGTTTTCTTAATTTAAAGTGCGTTGGATGCCTTCGATCTTCAAGTCTTTAGCCTTGAATCTTCTTTGGGGCTCTCCAATCTTTATGACTCATAACTTACGCTAATTGACAAACTAGTGAGCTTACACTTAAAGCTACATCCTTGGCAAAGAATCAACATCATGATCAGGGGAGAAAATGGGAGATGATTGAAGCATGGGAGAGTATCGATCAAGCAACCTGAGATGGCGCTACCAAAGGGGCTCAATCTAACAAGTTGTCAAGTATAAGAGTCTGTATACTTTCCTTCCTTATGTAGGATTGATGGTAAGAGTTTGTGACCCAAACTCGACTAAGTTCTTATATAGGACCTTGGCTCTTTTGTAGGACCAAAATCAAATCCTTGTGTAGGTCAACGAACATGTGTGTGTTCATGTTAGTCTTCGTGGGAGCCTCCAACAAGAATAAACGTAAGTCCTTGGACTAGGATTGAGGTTGTTGGTTAGTTTAAGGAAAACCAACTAAAGTCTCTTGTAGGAGCCTCTGACGGGAGTGTATGTCAGTAAGTTCTTGTGAAAGACCGAGGTTTGTGGCAACCCTATAGAAAACCATATAAAGTCTCTTATACGGGCATCTAGTGGGAGTGTACGTCACTAGGTTCTTATGTAGTACATTGGATTTTATGTAGGGTCTAAATCCTAGGTTCATGTATAAGACCTTAGCTCTTGTGTAAGGCCTAAATTCTAGTCCTTGTGTAGGGCTATAAACGTTAAAGTTAACCTGATTTAAAACCTCTGATAGTGAAATCTGGTACACTCGTGGATTGAGTACGTCCGCCGGGAGTGGAGTAGGAAAACTGAAGCACTATATATGCTTGTATTTAGGATTATCATTTACGCGCTTATTTAATTATTCTTATGTGATTGAACATTTAATTACTTGTATGCATGATTAGATGAATGCTAGGACTTGATAGTTAGCACATCCCATACACACATATACACTATCATGTTATAGACTAGTTGCTTAATTGACATATCATTTGTAGTCTATGTGTTTAGACCATCTATTGGCTTGGAAGCCTTAGAGTTAATTGTCTTGCTTAGCTTGATTGTATATTAGCTTAAGAAGGCAAATGAGGTTTAAAAGATAAAAATTTTATTTGGTCTCATTACACTATAGGTGAAATTTCAGTATGTACCTTATAAATGGTAAATCTATGACTTATAAAGTAGCTGCATGTTATGTTTTTATTGGTATATTTAGTAGAACTAACTCTTTGTCAAATATTAACAAAAAGGGGAAGAAAGATCAAGTCCCACCAAAATAATAAACTCTGTTTTGTAAGGTTTATTTGTTATTGCAGGAATTGATGAAATATGGGAAGCAATTATGGGGAAGGATTGCAATGTTACATGTCCTAATGTATCAAGTTATAAATAATTTATATTTCACATGTAATATTTTGAGTTGTTTTAGTATGTCATTGGTATGGACCATGACACGGTCTAAGTTAGGTTTTTGTCATGTAATTGACAAAGTAGGAGATTGTTAGTGCAATGATTTATACACATTATTTGTCAATCATGTGAGTACTTGTGTCATGTAGTCGGTTGAGCCTTTAGAAGCTGAAGATCGAAGACATAAGAGGATAAGAGCATCAAGGATTAAAGAATATGTAAATGAGGTGCCTTCGTGACCCTAATCCTTGACCTAAAACAACCCTTAAACCTCTAGATGATCTTGGTTTAATGGGTAAATTGTCTTGATCATTTCTTAGCCTTAGAAACCTAATTGGAACATGATTAGTAAGGCTAGGAGAAGTGCGAAGCTGCTATGAAATCATATGCTCAAAATAACAAATTTCGAGTGTTGCTCAATCCCATTGAGCAGGCCTCGAGGGGTCTTCAATGGAATCAAAGACCACTCGATGGAATCGAGTAAGTAACTCAGATATGTCTATCAAGTTATTTGAGTTTCTCGATAGAATCAAGGAACCTTTGATGACATCGAAAGATATCTTCGATGCTATCAAAGACCACTCGATGACATGAGATAATTATATGTAAACTGTCCAGTAAAAATTCAGTTGGAAATCTAATTTTCTTGATGTTATCGAAGCACTATTTTATGTCATTGAAGCCTTAGTTGGTCCCATCGAAAGAGCCGCTATTTGCTCATTTTTTTACCATTGGAAGTCAAACTTCTTCTAAAAGGCATTCATTTCTTAGGCATATGTATATGTTTTTTGTTCAATAGAAGCTTTGGTGATTCCATGATTATATCTCTTTCTAAGCCTCTAAACCAATGAATTCTAAGTCATCTTCCTTGGGATTAACAATTTAATGCAGATTCTAACCTCCACCTTGAAGATGAGCTTGAACTCCATAATTTTCTATAAATTAGACTCGACCTCTATAGGCATACCATTTTCTAAATCTTCTAGAAGACTCATCTAGGTGAATCTCCTAGGAATTACATATTCTGATTAGTTGTAAGAGATTTAAACAATCTCCCATCACTTTGGTCACCTCAAAGGAGCACTACATCTTTGATTTTAGATTTGAAACCTTTGCGAAGCATCGACAATACGATCGGGGGAGAAAATGAGAGTTGATTGAAGAACGAGAGAGCATTGACCAAGCAACTGAGATAATACTACAAAAGAGGCTCAATTTGACAAGTAAGGTGTTAATTTTAGGAGTCCAGGTACACTCCTTCCTTATGTAAGATTGATTGTAGAGTTTGAATTACCAAACTTAACTAGGTTGTTGTGTAGGACATTGGCTCTTATGTAGGGCCTAAATCAAAGTTCTTGTGTAGGTTATTAGACACGTGTGTGTTCGTATTAGTCTCCACAGAAGCCTTTGATGGGAGTAAATGTGGGTTCTTGGACTAAGATCAAGATTGTTGGTTAGCCTAAGGAAAACTAACTAAAGTCTCTTGAGGGAGCCTTTGATAGGAGTATATGTCAGTAGGTTCTTGTGTAGGAGCAAGGTTCATGGTGAGCCTATAGAAAACCACAAAAAATCTCTCGAGGGAGCCGATCCTTACGTAGGATTGTAAAAGGTTAAAGGTAAACCTGATTTAAAACCTCCAACCGGTACACTCATGGGTTGAGTGCGTCCACCGGGAGTGAAGTAGGAAAACCGAACCACTATACATGCTCATATTTGAGATTATTATTTGAGTACTTATTTAATTATGCTTATATGATTGAATATTTAATTATTTATATACATGATTAGATGAATACTAGGAGTTGATAGTTAGCACATCCCACACACACATGTAGACTATCATGTTTATAAACTAGTTATTTAATTGACATATCATTTATTATCTAAGTGATTGACTTTATTGGCTTATAAGCCTTATAGTTAATTACCTTGACTAGCTCAATTTTCATATTAACTTAAGTAGGTAATTGGGTTTAAAAGACGTAAAATTTAATTGGTCCTAATCACCCCACTTTAGGATAACATTCCATTTCCCCGCATAGCTACCGCAGTGCAAATGTGGTAATCCCATTACACCACATGTGAATTTTCACAAACAAGTGAACCAATTAGTGGAAAGTAGTAAACAACTTTATAACCATTATGCCTAAAAATTGTATACGGATTTGTCACCCCTTAAAATCTACATATGCATACCAAAGCATCATCCAAACTCGTGCACAAGTGACAATGTCAGTCTAGGGTGACATTCCTAACTTGCCATCAAAATCACCCATATCCTTGGCCACTCAATCCATTACCACTCCCTTAGTAGGCGATTTAGCCCTTAATTTAAAGAGGCTCAAGGATCTCATGACTTGCTTTCTTCAAACAAGAGTTGTGCCTTAAATCCAATTCGCACAACAAACCAACACCCATAAGGGTGTAATGCCCCAAAACCTGACACCCGAATACGGAGACTCAAATCTCAAATTTGAGGGTGTTAACCAAATGACGGTTGGTGCACTAACACCAATTTCAGTAACACCCTGCTTTTTGCCGCTTGGTACAACACTCTTGTGGCGCAAAGTCGAGTGTTGCCTAGGGATCCTGCATATGGGGGAATTTTTCACAGGTTTAGATAGTCAGGTTAATATTCATCCTAATAAATGAAATAAATTAGAGTAGCACATCAATTTAACAGATATCAAAAGAAACACAAAGATAACTAAATCATAAAGTAGTTAGGCAAACATCTAAATAAAAGATATAAATCCAAAAGGTACCCGTAGGGACTACCACAAACCATAAATACAAACCAATATACGAGACATAAGAATATCAAGAAAAGACTAAAAATCTATTGGCTCGAGCTCTCGAAACTCAACCAAGCTAGCATTGCTTAACTCCAATCGTCTAATGTTCACAGCCCCAAGTGTAGGGTCACGATATAGTAATAATCTTGGTGAGATCGAGGTCGAATCAACAGGGACTAAACTTGTACGTTTCTGAAAGTAATTAGAACTATAACTAGAAGAAGATCTAAATCTAAATATGAATTAATAGAAAGATTAATTGTGAGTGTTGTAATTGAAGCTTGTGAATTTAAAGGTGGGAACTAGGGTGCCGAGGATCCACTTGTAGTTATTGGGATGCTACCTTACTTGATTTAAGAGATCTAATTGGAATTAGAGTCATATCTTATCCAATTGAAAGAGACATGATCAAAGCTCTAAACTTCTCATTGATTTAGCCTTAATAGAAGAGGATTGTGAAGATTTGGAAGGGATTTCATCACCAAACCATGCCTAGGAAATAACAACAAATAACAAAATTTACTAATCTCACAATCTCAAATAAGAAAAGAAGACACTCAAAGCTATTGGAGTGTCTACTGTAATTTGAGTCACAATAAACCATTGAAAACTGAAAATATTCCTTAAAATCAACTAGAAATAAATGAAGCCCAACATAAACATGAATCAAAGCAAAGTAAACATTTCAATCACGCTACAAGCTTCACCTCTTAGCTCTAGCTAAGAGATTTACCCAACCATAGACATGATTGAACTAAGAACTCTTAAATAAAACATAAAAACAACTAAGGAAGAAGAAGAAAGACTCTTGGCGGCAGCTCTCCACCCTTTTGCTCCACTCCTTAAACCCTAGAAGATACCTAAGAACGTCCTAGGGACTCCTATTTATACTTGTGAAGCTCTACCTTACACACTGACTTGGAATTTCCTCAATTAAATAGCGAAACCGCCTCAATTTACGTAGCTACGTTATGCATCGGTTGGACCGAAGTCGAATCCGAAGTCGAGTTTGAATTTGGAAAGGATTCTGTTTTAGTAATTGTTCGATTTTGGTAGGACTAAACTTAAGTTGTCAGTTGGACCAAATTAATGTTTGGTCAAGCCGAATTAACTCCTTTCAGCGCTGGAGCTTTTTGTGCACTTTCAGTCTCACCCGAACTGGGTTTCAGTTGGACCGAATTTTCCATCGGTTGAACCAAATTAGTTTTTGAATTCCATCGTTTGCCACTGTACTGTTTTGTGAAAGTTCGTTCGGACTGAACCTGTCTGTTTTCTTCTACAGATTCTGAAGTCTTTTAATTCATTTCTTCAGCTTTTGTACTTAGTTTCCTTGGATCTTTGGGCTATGAATTCTTCATTCTTGGGCTCCTATGATCCATCATTTTCCTTGGTGATTCTTGAGCATAAAATCCATGCTTTTAGCATTCTTTTCAATCCGGGCTCTTATATTCACCTTGCAACACAAACATATATAAAATATATATTTAAGCATTATCATGTTTATAAAAATAAGATATAAATAGAGAAAAATATGCAATATTTGACACTTTAGATATGAGCACTCAAAATTTTTAATTCAAGTCTTAGGACAAGCTCCATCGATTCATATCCAGTTATTATCTTGGATACTCAACCCATCGTAGATATGAGCACTCAAATTCTCGTCATTCTCGGTCCTCTATTCCTTGCTACATCAAATACAATCATTAATTGTAAGAATGGAATTATGAATTTATCTTTTGAAAATATGACATTGAAGCTCAATATTTTTTTTAACATGAGCAAACAGTCAGAGGATGTTGATGATATCCACGACATTAACTTGATAGATTCTTTTGTGGAAGATAGAACACTTTTAACTCTATACTTTGTAACACTCTATACTTTCTAGTACTCGAGTGTTACCAGATGGACCTAACTTAGTAATCCAAATCTAGTTTATTTATACATTCACCCTCATTCTAGTCTGACCGTCGAAAGTAATCTCCATTCTTAAATCAAGCGATCCAACCATTGAATTAAGTGAATTAGTAGGATGTCGAGAATTGAGAATTAGACATTCACTTAGAGTGTCCCAGTTTAATGCAACGTAACTCTAATATTTGGGTATATAGCTAAATGACACATAATGAGTAGTCCCACATTTTAAATATAGGTACAATGAAAAGACAAATAAATAGCAACAACAACAATGATAATAGTTAATGTTTAAGTAATATCAAATCATAAGATGGGTAATCTTAGTTACCTACAGAGTGGGACCGACAACATGAATAAAAATGCATGCATGTGTGAAGAAGAAAAAAATAATAATAATAAAGTGAAATAAATAATGATAATGATAAATAGTTTATAATAAAGTAATAATAATGAAATAAACATTAATATTAGTATTTGATTGCTAACATATTATGAAGGTCTTACAAACAGCCCATTAGGACCCTTTTATTGATGTTTAAATTTAGGACGACCTAACCGTTAGATCGGCAAGAATTATAAATAGGGCCTAAATCAAGTTGTGGCCCCCACCTATGTAAGAATTCATAAATAGGGCCCAAATCAAGTTGTGGGCCCCATTAGGTCTTACAAACAGCCCATTATGGACTTATATTGTATACTTGGCACCTGTGTTGCGCACACACGTACACCACCCTCTAAGCTTTCTATAAGCTTATGCACAATGGATGCATGCAGGTGACGCTAAGACACAGCAACGCTAAGGCAGGAGCATGTGGCTGAGCTTTGTGGAGATTTTATTATATGTATTTTCTTTCAGTATTGTAATCAATGATTTATATTAGTGGATATGTGATGATGATGTTGCTCTTGTTACACTTGTGGTTATGCTCTTTTATAAAAATTTTACACCGAAAATTCTCCTTGTAGGGTCCCAGGATCGGAATCTGGCATATGAGTGCCGAGAGCTGAGAATGGGGCACTAAGGAGGTCGTCGGCGCCAGATTCGACGATTGGAAATTCTATGAGCCCGGTTTCTGAGTTTGGCGCATGACAAATTTTGTAGGGGTAATGTCGATAAAACACTATTCACACAAAAGATAGAAAATTCATTGCTTATTGCTCAGATCTATGTGGATGATAGTCTTTGGATCTACATGTGATGATACTACTCATAGCTTTGTCGAACTCATGAAATCTGAATTTGAAATGTGCTTGGTTGGCAAGTTAAATTTCTTTTTGGGAGTACAAGTGAAGCAAATACACAATGGGATATTTGTATGTCAATCCAACTATGCAAAAGATTTAGTGAAAAAAATTCAAACTTGAATCTGGCCATACTTATCATACCCCCATGAGTACCACACTCAAACTCTCCAAAGATATAAATGGCAAGAGTGTGGATCAACATTTGTACTGTAGCATGATAGGAAGTTTACTGTATCTCACAGCTAGCCGTCCGGATATAGCCTTTAGCGTCAGTGCATGTGCATGATATCATGTAGATCCAAAGGAATCACACCTATCAGCAATTAAAAGGATCATCAAGTATGTGGCTGGAACAATCACATTTGGTTTGTGGGACCCATTTGAAACATCTACCATCATTGCTGGGTACTCTGATGCCTTTAGGCTGGAAATATAGATGATTGCAAATCAACCAGTAGTGGCCACTTCTATATTGGAAATTGTTTGGTATCTTGGCAAAGCAAGAAACAAAACTCGATATCCTTGTCCACTGCCGAGATCGAATACATCATAGCAGGCAACTGTTGTGCATAACTTCTCTGAATGAAACAAATGTTGTTGGATTATGGGATTGAACAATCCACAATATTTCAAAAAATCCAATTCAACATTCAAGGACTAAGCATATTGACATCCAACACCACTTTATCCGAGAGCTTGTTAAAGACAAAATCATTATGTTGGATTATGTGTCTACAAAAAGACAACTTGCCGACATCCTAACAAAGCCCCTCGATGCCAATAGATTTGGAGATCTCCAAAAATATTTTGGAATATGTTCAATTTGATAGAATTCATAGTCAAAATGAGCCTAAATGATACAGTTGAGGACTGAGGTCCTCCTATTTTTTTTTAAAAAAAACATAGGAGATGTTTTTTTTGGTTGTACGTACATATGGAAGAATAGGCATGTTTCTTAATACATACCATTGTGTGTGTCGAAGAGTGATAAATTTCAATTCTATTATAACTTCAACACACCCTTCAATGACATCGAACCATGCTCAATGCCATTAAAGATGTTCTAGAATTTGGAACATTAGATATCGGGAAGTGCACCATCCAGATAGTATCAGACTTCGATGGCATTATGTTCTCTTGTTCGATGCCATCGAAACAGATTTGATGACATCGAAGACCCCTGGTATTTAAAAATGCGGTGAGCGTAAAAATTCCAAAATCATTTTTTTTTTTTTTTAATCTTCTACCTTTTGTCTTCTCTTCTTCCAATTCGACGGAGTTGGGAAAACTTCTCTTGGGCAAAATCAACATCCATCTAAGAGGCAAAAAGGGTAAAAGACAAAAGTAAGACTCCTCTTTATGGTGAATCATCCAAACACAAGAAACCCAAAAAGAGCAAGCATATACCCTATGGTTCTCCTCCCAAATGCCCAACTCGGGAGAAAGCTACTGTGGCTGACCGCATAGTCCTTAGCACTTGTATTGAGCCTTATGGGGTCGATCTTATGCTGGAAGCAAACGGATGGTACAACATAGTAAAATGGTGGTAAATTTCAGTATGACTTGATTCATCATTTTTCAATACATGCCACACTATCCGCAATGATCCCCCATGTATTAGCATAAAGTTCATGAATCAGACTAAACTCATCACCCCTGTGTTGATCAGACGTCTTTTGGGTGTGGAGGTTACACGCATACCCGTGACCGACTGGAAGCTGAATGCACTTGGAGTCTAGGGAGAGGTGACTCGAGCGTTGTGCAAAGGCTCCACCATCCCTAGGAATGAGGACAACGTTCTCCACACCAAGTATCTCGAACCTACATTCAAGATTCTTCACAGCATTTTTAGTACCAATGTCTATCCATGTGAAGTAACAGGAAATGAACTCTCTCCCTATGTGCTCAACATCTTGTATGATGTTCATCAAGAGATTCACCCTCATACTCCAACAATTAACTCACTTAGTCAAAGGGGAGCATCTTGTCACACTACCATTCCCACCTCTCATTTGCAAGATCGCACGCTTTGTGGGGTTGCCACCTTCATTTGACCCAAAGAAACCTGAGGTTTGGTTCAATGAAGATACTATTCGGAGCCTGCACTTAACAACAACAGTCTATTCGATTAGTCCCACAGCTCCGACCTGAGGCATAGAGGACAGTCAGCACAAATATCCACAGATGCTGCGGGATTCCTATTGTATACACCTCTGAACAGTCTAGATTCGATTAGTACTCGTAGACTGGTCCATCAACACGACCTTGGCCGACATCTACTAAATGGGCAATCCGACATGGAGGATTGACTTTAGCAATGCAAGACTCGTCTGTCTGGCATCGAGCAGAGTGTGATGGTTCTACAACATACTGTGCAGTAGGTCCTTGACTTGTTGACATCCTGCCGAGACGATTCTGCTTCTTCTGATGCGACTCTTGCACCATAGAGTGCCTCCTATGTCATCACATACCCTCGAGTGCTTGATTGGTACTTGGGGCATAAGTATCTTTTTAATTGCCCCAAGTATATGTATGGGTGCATGTGATGAGTCTTTAATTTTGTGTAGATAACTTTCTTTCTACTTGTTTATGCCCATGGATGGGCCTAATATTGGTAACTTTTGTTGATGATTGGGTATGCCCATGGATGGGCCTAATATTGGTAACTTTTGTTGATGATTGGGTATGCCCATGGATGGGCTGGATATTCTCTTAATCATTAATGGTAAATGATTGCCACGCTTGGGCGGATAGTTTAATTGCTCTTTTGAATTAATGATGATCTTTCTAGGCTTCATATCAATGTCTATGGGAGTGAATGTTATCTGTAGAATGCTAAGCTAATTACTATTTATCATATGCAATATGGAAGCATGTGTTATTTGTGGAATGATGATTTTAGTGTCTAATATCCAAATGCATATTTGTGTCTCTGATATAATCTATAGAATATTGATTGAACCACTATATATCTTATGCATTTTGGAGATATGTTTACATATTATGAAATGAAAATTGTCTTCTCTATGGAATAAGGATTCACTGTCATTAGATGAACCTTACGTAGCCCTTTATTACATTGGTTCTCCTAGTTTCTTCAAGTTCAACTTCAATCAATCTATCTGATATTGGTATATACTAACCTTTGCCAATGACTGACAAAAATGTGGAAAACAAATCCCACCATAAGAACATTTGGGTGTATGTTTTATATGCATGGTGATACAGGTGATAGGGAGAGAAGATAGGTGATAGGGGAGCAGTTGCAAGAAGATAGGGGGAGCAGCTACATGAAGATTCAAAATTGTGTGTGAACTTAATAGAATATTTGTAAAATTGTGTAAAGTCGATGTACACACAATTTAGGGTGTTGTTCTAGGTATTTTGTCATGTAATTGACAAAGGGGGAAATTGAAAGTGCAATGGTTTGTTAATTAGTGTAAGGGTTGAGTCGGTGAGTCAAGTGAGCCCCATATGAAGATCATACAAGCTACTTCTTTAACCAGATGTGTGTTTCAAGATCGTCAAAGGTAAATTAAGCCTTACATCCCATGTCCCAAAACACTCAGGTAAATAAATCCTTAAAAACCTTAGAACAATATAGAAGTTAAAAAGTTTGAAAATTTATTTTAAACAGGAAAATTTTCTAAGTTTTCTTCTTAGTTCGATGACATCGAGCTGACGTCGATGACATCAAACACTCATGTTTGATGACATCGATCAGGTTTTGATGACATCAAAATGAGACCTTTTATGTTCAGTAACCACATAATATTTACACAGAATATTCGATGAATCGAACATAACTTCAATGACATCGAACATCAGCAATCGATGACATCGAAGGCAAGTTGATGACATCGAAAAATTTAGAGCATTGTCCAACAAAACTTTATGAAAAATATTATGACCTTGCTCGAGGAATCGAACGAGCTTCGATGTCATTGAAATTCAAATTTCATTGACATCGTGCAAGGTTTGATGACATCGAATCTGGACAAGTCTGTGTCCAACAAGCTTCAAAGGAAAATTAACTGAAATATTCGAGGAATCGAGATAGACTCGATATCATCGAAATTCAAACTTTGATGACATTAAAGAAGTCTTGATGAAATCGAAAATGGACAAGTCTGTGTCCGACAAGCTTGAAAGGAAAATTAAACTGAAATGTTCGAGGAATCAAGCTATCCTTTATGACGTCAAAATTGGACAAAGAAGTGTCCAGTGAGCCTTCAAGGAATATCTTCTAAAAAGATCGATGAATCGAACTGGGATTCGATGATATCGAACTTCAAAATTTGATGACATCGAAGAGAACCTTAATCTTGTCCAGCAAGCTCTTCTGTAATATCACATAAAATGTCGAGGAATCGAACTGTAATTCACTGTAATTGGAGTTCAAATCTCGATGACATCAAAGAAGGTTTAATAACATAGATCTCATGTCAAAAATTTCCAATGATATTTTTCAGTTAAGTTCGTATCATCGAACTGATATTCGATATCATCGAAAGTATACATTCGATGTCATTGAACTTAGTCAGACACTGACTATTTTATTACCATTGAAGCTTTTTGCCTTTATAAGGAGAGCTTGTTCTTGTTTGCTAAATAGAGAAAAAGAGAGTGCTTTGAGGAAGTTATTGCTTATCACCAACCCTAAGCCCTTTTTCTCATAGGAGTTCATCCTTCAATCTACCCTCATCATTGATATTCAATAGAGTGGATTGGTGAATGAAATTTTACATTCAAGGATCATCCAGTTACCTCCTTAATGGAAAATGATTGAGCTAGGATCCCTTAAATGCTTAAGACCATGGAATCACTCTGTCTCTTCAATGATTAACATTCATTAGAGTGGATTCTAATAAAACATTGACCCAACCCTGTCGCCTTACATTGGAGCATCATTAGTGTTACAGATCAAGAGAGCTGAAGAATCTCTGTCATTAAGGGAGAGTATCTTCATCAACGTGCTGAACGGGGCTCATCTACTTACTTGTAAGTCATTAGAGTCCAGAGACCCTTTTGATCATTCCTTATGTAGGATTGGGTCAAACCTTTCAAGCCCTCATTTGAGGCCTCTGTTGGGAGAGTACATTTGGGTGCTTAATGTAAGACCCTTGCTCTTGTGTAAGGCATAAATTTAGGTCCTTTATGTAGGTCTTTGGCTTGTGTGGCCTAAACTAGGTTTCTCGTGTGGATCCTTAGCCTGTGTGGCATAAACGAGGGTCCTTCTGTGGATCCTTGACCTGTGTGGTCTAAACTAGGTTCCTGGTGTGGACCCTTGGCCTGTATGGCCTAAAACCTAGGTTCCTTGTGTGGACCATTGGCCTATGTGGCCTAAAACCTAGGTTCCTTGTGTGTATCCTTAGCCTGTGTGGCCTAAAACTTAGGTTCTTTGTGTAGGATCTTTGCTCTTATGTAGGGCATAAACTATCGTGTCCTTGTATAGGACCGTTTGCCTTGTGTAGACATGTTTAGGTACCTTTTGAAGGTCCTAGAGTCAACCCTATGTAGGTTGTAAAGGTTAGAGGTGAACCTGATTTGAAACCTCCATTAGTGAAATCGGTACACTCAAGGGTTGAGTGCGTTCGCCAGGAGTAGAGTAGGCACATAGTCGAACCACTATAAACGAATGTGTTTGGGATTGCTATTTGCATATTCTTTTATTATGTTTACTTTGAATGTTCACATGAAGCATGATAACATGATTTTCTAGAATTGATAAGAATCACATCCCACACATTTTCACATAGTTCATCAATCATAAACTAATTGTTATATCTTGTTTAAATATTGAGTAGTCTTGTGATTGGATCCTCTACTTGGCTTGGAAGTCATTAGAGTTAAAATGAGTATATCTTAATGGTTGCATAATAGATCAAGATTAGGTTAATAGGATTTTAAATTGCCATAAAATTTTATAAAGTCCTATTCACCCCCCTCTAGGACACTTTGACCTATTCCTACTTCTACTATAGTAGTCTTTACCACAATTTCAGAATCACCAAGGCAAGGGATGGATCTTAGGAGACCAAGATTGAAGATTTTAGGACCCTAAGATCCAAGGAAACCAAGTGGAGAAGGAAGGAAGTCGAAAGTGCAAAGTGCAAAAATTCACAGTCTATGTCATCGACCGCCGTTCAATGACATTGAAGCCAGTGTTCGATGTCATCGACCGAAATTACAGAAAATCAAGTCTAGTTGCTGGAAAAATTGGATGTAGTTCTCGATGACATCGAATCCTTGTTCAATTGCTTAAAGACCTGCTCGATGACATCGAAGGCAGTTTGATGACATCAAGATTTTTGTGGATTTTTGGAACAACTCGCTAGAACACTCTGGAAACATTCTCGATTCATTGAAGGCATTTCAATGACATCGAAGGCAGTTCGATGACATCAAAGGTGTGTTCGATGACATAAGAAGTTATGTAGTGTGAAAGGAGTTATGCAGTGCAAAAATGCGCGACTTCTGAATTTAAGTTACCTTTAATGACATCGAAGGCTGTTTGATGACATCGAAAGCCATTCAATGACATTGAAAGCATTACGAAGAGTTACGCGGACTGTGTAAATTTGAGGTGGTTTTCCAAAATTAGACGGACAAGGTTATAAATATGGGTTTTTCTAGGAGTTTTAAACATGAATTATGTTTTAAAAAGTAGAGCAAAAGGGTGGATCAGCCTCCTAAGAGTTTTTCTTCATTCCTTTCCTATTTTTAATGCTTTTTTTTATGGTTTTAGATCCAATCATGTCTATGGTTGGCTAAACCTCTTAGCTAGGGCTAAGAGGTGAAGCTTGTAGCATGTTGGGATGGTTTTCTTTCTTTAATTTTTGTTCTTCTTGAACCTTATCGATTTCTAGTTTAATATTAAAGAAATATTTTCAGTTTTTTATGATTTATTATGACTCAAATTACAATAGATGCTATGATAGCTTTGGATATCTTCTTTTCCTGTTTTGAGATTATGAGATTGGTAAATCTTGTTATTCACCATTATCTCCTAAGCATGGTAGGGTGATGGAATCCCTTCCAATCCTTACAATACTCCTTCATATATGGCTAAGTTAATGAAAAGTTCTGATTTTGATTTAATTGCTTTATCTTCCAATTGGATATGATAAGACTCCAATTCCAATTATGTTTCTTGAATCAAGCAAGGTAGCATCCTAATAGCTATATGTGGATCCTTGGCACCCTAGTTCCCTTTCAGTTATTGAAATTCTATTTATAATTAGTCCCTTATATTTCATATTTAGATTTAGATCTTTTTCTAGTTCTAGTTTTAATTACTTTCAGAATACGTACAAGATTAGTCCCTATAGATTCGACCTCGCTCTCACCGAGATTATTACTACATTGCGACCCTACACTTGGGGTTATGAGCACTATCTCAGAAAAACCTAAACTGAGATTTTAACAGGTTATCTCAGAAAAACCTAAAAGAGTTTAGAAGGTATACTTATCTTCACTGTAGAAGACATATCAGAAACTTGTAGTAGAAAACCTCTTTCTTGAATGCAGATTATTCCTTGTTCAGTTAGATAGAAAGGGTCTAGGGTTCTATTGATTTTAATTAAGTTAAACCCAAAGGCTATTGGAATCAATTCTCTTAGATATCAAAAGAAGAGTATATTTTACTCTCTTTAGAATCAAACTTGAAAGATCTGATGTCACACCCCAGACCCAATAGTCTTATACTACCGCTATATCTACCGGATCTGGCGCGCAACAAGCTAAAGTCCGGGATTAGTACCCATTGCTCACACACTAAGTCCTAAGCTCGGCGTCTGGCAAGGTAATGTAAAGGATAAATCTCACCATTCATTCTTCATAAAAAAAGGAACATTAGAGACAAGATAGGTAACATCTGCATACAAGTAAACTGGGTACTACAAAATTCCAAAAGTACATCATCTTTCTGCGCGATACATATATACATCATATACAATTCAAAATTCCAAAAGTCAAATCAGTCCCCTTGACCTAGCACATAACTCATGGTCGCTACTTATTTTTCTTCGTTGGATCCTTTACCTGAGTGGTTAAAAGATAAGTAAGTCTTATAACTTAACAAGTGCAAAGTTCTCATGATAAGTATGCAAGATAACTTAACATAAAAGATAAGATATAATGAAAGAACCACCAAAAGTGATAATTTATGCAAAGCAATGTCTTAATGAATGATGGAGGGTGATCATGTGTGAGATGCATAAAATAACTATATTCTAACTATAGAAATACCTGCTAATAGTCCTCTCACCACGGACTTGACTGTACTACTCCTGAACATTATCGTCTTGATTATGATCAATATACTGTTGGAACTTAGGATCCGCCAAGGTCGATGCCCATGTACCAGACACCAGTAATCGACCTCGCTACCCACCAATGGGGTTACAACCTCTATTTTGTATACTAGTAGCGGACCTTGTTTGTGCTTCTCCTCGCCGGTGGGTCAAACCAGTCCTTGTTTGCCACCTTATCCCTAAGGCGGGTCGGACATACCCCTTCTCAACCTGGCCTCATCAGTGGGAGTCAAATCTATGGCCCATGTGTCCACCCAGCCCAACGGTGAGGCATCCCTAGGTACCATTGCACATCATCCCCTAATATTTTCATACTTTCGGTGTCCATGATTCAATATCATCATCCTTATCATAATACGGTCAATCTGTGATGTTTGTAAAGAATTTGGATACTATTTCTCATCATATATCATGCCATGGATTGCATGGTGATGCTAATGACAAGTGACTCAAGGATAACTACAACTCAAGGTATGCCGATATGCAGGGCGCAAGATAATTAAAGAGCCGTGTACCTGGATAACCAATCCCTACGTGATGCTGTCAACTTGTGGCCTCATAGCTTGGTACTTTTGACTACAAAATACTTTTCTCTTTTTTCTTAATCATGACTAATCGAATTATAGTCCTTGTAATTTCTAAACTAGGGTATTTGATTTTAATTTTAGTTCTTACTCTTTTCTATAAATTAACATTCCTTCTTATGTATGAATGCCCTACTAACAATCTAATTGCATACTACATGATTTGATCACTGCGTTGTATTGAGCGATTTAGATGCCTAGTATGACTATTTAAGATATCCATGCAATTGGGCCACAATTTCTGTCATATAGGGTGGCCTTAAATCCAATACATACTGAAGTATTCATGGTGCGCTTATATGGGTTTTGATTTGGGCTTTGGTGAGGAGATCATATAATTATTAAGAGGCCCATAATTTATTTATGCCGATATATATATATATATATATATATATATATATATATATATATATATATATATATATATATATATATATATATATATATATATATATATATAAAAGGTTCTATGCAGTCCAGCTCATCGGAACTCCCCATGAGGTCAAGTTGTGCGGGCCCATCGTGGTGCGTGTTGAACATCTACCCCATCAGTTAGATGCACCATTTCATGGTGGGCCTAAGGCTTAAAATCAAGTCAACCAGTGACTTGTGTGGGCCACACTATGCATAACAGTTGAGAGGTTTACCCTATATTAAAACATTCATAATCATTTTTTGGGCCACCGAGGCGTGGATCACAAATCTAGCCCATCCATTATGTGCATCCCACTTGGTTAAGGGGTCAGGCCAAGTTTCAGACGCATCCAAATTTCAGGTGGACCCCAGCAAGTGTTTTTATATGCTCGAGCTCCAAGTTGTACGAACGGTTCAAGGAGATTAAAGTTACATTGGTCCCAAACTGATGTATTTATTATATCTACACCGTTCATCTATTTTTAGAGATCATTTAGAGCATTATCAAAAAAATGAATCATATCCAAAGATTATCTGGACCGCATGACAAATAGTAGTGGAGATAATGACTTCACCGTTAAATAATTTACAGGGCCCATCATAACATTTATTTTCCATCTAATTTGTTCATAAGGTCACAAAGACTTAAATTAAGAGGAAAAACAAATTTCATATTGATCCAAAAATTCTGTGACCCAAAAAGGGTTTCAATAATAGACGTTCAATCCTCCACTGCTTTTTGTAGTGTGGACCACTTAATAGTTAGATCTGTCTTATTTTTCTTCTCAAGCCTTAAGACGAACTCACCAAATGGATAGACGGTTGGGTTATAAGGCATACCTCATGATTAGACCCATAGAACTTGCTGATTTATCTGGTATTATAACACCCTGAAAATTAGGGGTCGTGTTTAAACTCAACTCCCGAGTTCCAGACCGTCACTTATGGAACAAAAATGATTATGATTCAATGTTGTCTGATTTAAAGCATTCACATGAGTAAAAGTATACCAAAACTGCAATTCATACTCCAGATCCAGTGATAAAAGCAAGCGGAAGACTAAACAATATATATATCACTGTAAGGAAAAACAAAGTAGATCTCATCTGTCTCTAAAGTATGAATACATCTTTGAGTCTCATATACATATACATGAACAAAATCAAATGTTCAAAATAGTCCCACTGAAGTCCCATCAACCCAGGTCGCCTACGCAAAGCCATCATGATACTACATGTACGAGAACTCGTCCTGGTCCTCGTCGAAGTCTGGCTCTGCCTCCTGGATCTCAACCTCACCTGCAGCTACAACAGGGTCTGGTGGGTGTTGCAAACACCATCCCGTAACGTGGGAGTGAGTGATCAACTCAGTGGAATCATAGAGCAAAGATTAGCATGTTCACAAATCAATCATACGATAATAGTAAAGCAGTAAATCAGACAATCCTAATACTGTTGTTAATACAAGATGACATGACGTGATGTATGCCCTCACCGACGATCTCCCTCATACGGCACCATCTTACGACCGCGGCATGCCACACTCCCTAGAGTGCTCCACATCTTCCAGGCACATGCAATGTTATGGTGATATAATTTCCAAGTTGTTATTAGTCCATTCAAACAGCAGGATTGGGAAACTAAGGTACTTCCCTTGTATCAATCCCAACACAGATCCTGTCTAGGGTCGTCACTCCTAGTAATCTCATACGATGTATATTTCGTAGGTCACTGCAAGGGCTGCCAGGGCTGTTGCTCTCACTCGTTGCACCGCTCCCCCATCACCTTATCAATACAGGCCTACTGTACTCTACTGCTACTGAAGGGTCGTCGCCTCCCATAGACTCAGAATACGCTCGCGGTCACTACAAAGGACTCGTAGCCTGATCAGTGTAGGCCGACCGCTAGCATATAGTGTCTCATACCACCATAATCTGCTCACGAAACTATATGCTCACTGGTCACTACGGGGAGGTTTGTGGCCCCAGCGTAGGCTGACAGCTCGACCACGGTGTCCCATACCACCATGCCCGGCTCATGAGTCTTCGTGGATCAAGGTACCATGGTTAATAGGGTTTACAATGGTAAGTTCAGTACCCTAGGTTCAAGCAGTTATGACTCATAAAGGGTGAACATACATCGGCCAGTCGGGTTACTTGACGGGCTCGACTAGCGCGATCGCGTCTCAAGTCGAACGACATGAAGTGCGTAAAACACTTCGCGTGGCCTAACCACTGCCGCCAACTCCAAACACGACTCGCGTTCATCGACGCGTCGTTCGTGGCTAAGACCAGCCAGCCACGAATTCGCTCGGTTACCGACTGCCTGGACTAAGTCTAGTCCCAAACAATTATGGAATCACATCAACAATCTATGTAAGAGTATTGGAATTGAAACACAATCATGTGAGCATGTTAACACATGTTATAACATTCAACTTAAGCAAATCTTCAAGCACATACATTTCATGCATGTAATGAAATCATGCATATAGCCAACATGTAGAAAATCATTTAGGTGAGCATATTAATTGAGAAATCAATCACAAACTATTTCATAACATCATTTAATTCAATACATACTAATACAAGCATTTATACAAACACATACACTACACACTTAAGTCTACATATAGTATATCGACCCGAAGTGCGCAATTAGGCGAATCTCTTCGCCAAACTAATTATGCACGTATTCCTAACTTTATAATGCGACAACAAACCATGTCAATCACATCAGCAAAATATGAATGTAAACTGTACTTCCTACAAATGACTAAAATGCCCTAAATCTCATATTCTTCGTTGATTTACGAAATAGGAAACGGATAGCATGTTGTACATGTCAAACGGCGATGTCGTCGATAATCTACTATTAAACGACATTGAAAGCATTGTAAACCGTCAATCAAAGCGTCTAAAATCCTCACCTAGTCTCTTGTAGACTCGTGATTTCGAACGGAGCGTATACGCTTCGTCTACGGCAGTAAGAGAACTTGTTTTACGAAGTACGTTAGCTAACACGCTATGAATCCTAGTAAACCCTAAATCAGCAACTTCTAGGGTTGTTTCATACCTGAAAAAGTGGAGGAATCACCGGCCAGGTGATTGGGATGAGCTGCTGAAGCACGTGCAACAAGCGGCACGAAGGCGGAAAAAATCCCTTCTACTCTCTCTCTCAAACTCTCACCTTTTCTCTCTCCCAAATCTAGGATTTTTACAATTTCGGATGGGAGAGAGGAATGAGGGTTTCAACCCCTTTTATAAGCTTAAAAATGCTGAAAACAGTCTCCGGTACAAAGTTTACTTAGTGCATATCCAATTCGGGGCTGTTTCGGTCCAAAAGATGCTTTCTGGTGGTCCCCTGGCCGAATGCGATCGGACTTAAGCTCATGCATACCAGATCTAGCATGTATTAAGTTTTCAGTCCAGCAGGGTCCGCAGATCGCACGTGGCGGGCCAGTTTCAGTTCAGCGGTCACCGCACGTAGATCAGGGCTGAAAGTCTCATGATAAAAAATAGAAATTTCTCCTGATCCGAGGGTGTAATCTGGCTGAATTCTGACGGTCAGAACGCTTAATACTGACGCGTCAAGTCGTGTGCCA
This sequence comes from Magnolia kwangsiensis, assembly GCA_037074715.1. Taxonomy (NCBI): domain Eukaryota; kingdom Viridiplantae; phylum Streptophyta; class Magnoliopsida; order Magnoliales; family Magnoliaceae; genus Magnolia; species Magnolia kwangsiensis. Next base: position 71,084,524 of record CM073576.1, read on the forward strand.
GATTTGAATTTGAAATTCCAATTCTGTCCCTATTCGCACTCTCTTCGGTCCGGGCTCAATGAAATAGCCTGTGATTATCGGTTTGACTTGATTTTCGAAATGAGTGTCAAGTCCAGCTAGGCGGTTCTAACGGTCTAAGATAGGAGGTATCGAACTTTCGACGCACGGTCTAGATCCAATACAAAGATTCAAAGCGGTCCAGAGAACAAACCTGCTTAGAGTTTGGTCCGAGGTTATAGAGTGTTATAGAGTCGTTGGTTCTACTCGATTTGGGTCTTGTAGAACGTATTTAAAGTGATCAGGGACTATTTCCTAGCTACTCCAACGTTGCTCTAGCTAACTTAGTCATATTTTCTAAAAGAATTAATTCTACGCAATTTCGGGTCGAGTTGGTACTCGAGCCCAAGTATGGATTTTTCACGGGCGTTACAGGTATTCACATGTTTTTAGATGATGTGGGCACCTGAGTTCTGTGTACGGCTGATTTTTGGGGGTTTCCCATTTTTAATGGGGACCCATCAAATGCATGATGTAGATATTCAATATACATCAAAGTGGGACCGTGGGACCCACCGTCCCTGCCAACGTCCAGCAATAGGACGCTGCTTGCTGCAATGTCATCTTGACGCTGACAGCAACATCGTCCAATGTTGTTTATTTTTTTATTTTTATTTTTATTTTTATTTTTTGGTTTATTCATAATTTTTAATAGGTGGGGCCCACGTTAGGACGATCTAGTACGTCTGCTGGGTTCTTCGGCTCGTGACGGGTCCAATGAGCCCAATATTCAATATGTTTTTACATGCGGAAACATTATAGTGGGCCCTAACAAATTTTAACAGTAAATATCATTGTTTTCTATGATGTGGCCTATCAGAGATTCAGATTGGCTTCATTTTTTGGCTCAATGCCTAAAATGAACTGGGAAATTGAATGGACAGTGTGGATCAAATACATGCATCAAGGGTGGGGCCTGTTGTGGTCCCACAGCCCATCCCTATTGAAAGCAAGTTGGGATGCTGTTTGCTGTAGCGTCCACTCCTCCCTCTATTTTTTTTTAATTTTAATTATTTATTTATATATATTTTTTATGTTTTGGAATGTGGTGTGTGTGCACGTGTGTGCATAGGAGTGTGTGTGGCCAACCCAATGGGCCACACTTGGACTGTTTGGATGGCATATAAATATTTTGGTGGGGCCCACTATCAATGGGTCCCACATGAAGTCTATAATAATTTAGTTTTGTATATTTTCTCCTATACATCCACACCATTAATCATGTCATTATCATCATTATAATTATTTTCTCCAACAATCATATTATCTTCATCATCAACACCATCTCCACCATACATAAATACAATGAAAATAAAATAAGAATGAGTGAGGCAGGTGTACTCACCTTGATGAACTAGATGAATGGCTGAGATGGATGGAGGGATGGAATTGATGGAATGGATGGTTGAGATGGATGGAAGGGATGGAATTGATGGTTGAGATGGATGGAAGGGATGAGATTAATGGCCCACTAAGATCACTCTTCTCTCTCTCTCATGATAGGAAATGGTGAAAATGTTGAGGGATGGAAGGGTATTTGTGGAGAAATGGATAAAAGTGTGATTAGGTTAGATTAATGTTATTATGGTTAGCTTAAACTAGGATTATAGAAATTTGTATATGATTAAGACTTAATGGTGTATTAAAGGGATATGGGGTGGCATGGCATGATGACATCATACATGTGGTGTTGTACGAAGAGGGTTGACTTTGGACACACACATGAGAGAGGGATGGTATGGGTGTGTGACATCACACACATGGGTATTCTCTCACCCATGTGTGGTATGGTGCATGTGTGGGAGAATGTGTTGTACACGTGTGGAATGCAATATATAGCTCCATGCACACATGATACACTACCGATTATTTGCGGCGTATCTCACTAAGGAGCGTTGCATAGATGCATGGGTGGTACCTCCATGATCATGGCGATGGGGCGGTCGATATGAAATAGGTTTCGAAGTCTTGGGGTTCCGTTCAGTTGGGTGTGCACTATACATGGCTAGTCCAGGTCTGGGCAAGGGCGTCGATCATTATGCACATAGGTATAGAAAATGGTACGAAATGGATGAGGTGGTCATCATGGTATCAGTTTTGGTTATTTGAGGTAGCATTATGAGGGGTGTACTATAAGGGGTTCTTTCGAGCATTTGATTTGTACATGCAGGAATTACTGGGTTTTATTTCGGAAGGTGAGTCTCATCTACTAATTAATCAGTCGTACTTATAGGTTGGATCGGGTATTACATTTGAGATAAAGGGAATTGAAAAAAGCTATATAAATTAAATTATAAATACCATTCAATAGCTTTCTAATAACTTGAGCTTCTCTCTCTTACAAAAGGATTTTGACAATTAACTTGTGTAATTCGGAATGAGAGAAGAACTCAATTAAGTTCAGAGGTTCATAAATAGTATCCTGTGAATTGAGGGTTAATCCTTGTAAGACCCGTATCTTAGTCTGTATCATTCCGTAGGTTCTCACGATCCTCCCGACCGAATTCCGGCAACCCTCGACCTGTGTCTGACATTTGCGCGTAATCCTAAGCCGAGTCCTACAAACTAGAGTCGGCTCTACCTGAAACTTGTACCCAAGCGACTGCGCCGTTGCCGCGGTTCCGATGCCACGTCTCGCCTGCCGAGGTGATACCCAGGCCAGGAGATGTGGAGTCGTGTTCAGTTCGAAGAAAACGCCGCACGTACGAATTCTGAGAGAATCTCTACAACATGTTACATAAATCAATCAATTAATCAAACACCTCAACCAAGTACAAATCACCCACACCATATCCCCAAGAAACCCCATAAGTCAACAATTCCTTACACAACCCATACCCCTCTTACACAATCTACCCCAACAGTCAACAAAGCTCTTACACCCCCATCACTCACCTCACCCATCACTCCATCACCCATCCCTCTCTCTCTCTCATTTCTTAAACCCATTTCCAAGCAACTAAAAGCTCCAACGTATAAGCTTCCCAAGCTCTCATGGAGAAGCTCTAATGTGGCCCACTTCCTACCCTTTCATCTCCCATCTTAACCATCAAAACTTCATCATCTTCCATTGAAATCAAAGCCAAGGAGTTTAGGGTTCCATCGGACCAAGAAGGAGGCCAATAGGTGGGTGATCCACCATTGATTTTCTATTAGAAATCCCACTTGTGATGGGACCCATTTTTATGTATGTATTGTGATCATGGAGTGGCGAGGTCCCTCCACCACCATCCGATCTCTCCTTTTTCTCTTTCTCTCTCTTTTTTTATGGTGATGATGATGATGAGGTGTGGGCCCACCACGATGTTTACATCCAATCCATCTACGACCCCATCCATGTGGGACACACCATGATGTTTATATATCATCCCAACCGTCCATATAGGACATGGCCCACCCCACATGTGTGGGTGGGGCCCTTTTGATGTATTTATCCTTATCCACTCCGTCCATTCATCCAAAACGGTGTGGCCCACTATGATTTATGTATTTTATTTACGTCGTCCATTTATTTTATCCGGTCCATCTAGCGGGCCTAGATGATGAGAAAACACAAATATTAGACCAATCCAAAATAGGTGGGCCATGTGGGACCCACCTTAATGAGGTATATGCCACATCGTTCATCAGTGGAGGTGCTAATACTGAAGTGTTAACTGATAGTGCAGTGTAGCTATCACTGAAGTGAGAACTGACGCTGGAGTGTACTATCCAGCTAACTCCTTTTTTTTTTCTTTTTTTCTTTTAAATATATTATAATAAATATACTATATAATATATTATATTATAAGGTGAGAAACGTCCATGTGGGACCCACCATGATATCTGTATTGTATCCATACCGTCCAGCGTCTAAGGAAACTGGACATCAGCCGTGTAGGTGGACTGGCAGTGGGTGTACTCACCAGCAACAACAAAAATAAAATAATAATATCTTATTGTATGAGGGGGTGACCTGCACGTGGGACCCACCTCTACTCCTTTAGCTACAACATGCAGCAGGCAACTATGTGGCTACCGTACGTCAGCAGGGTCCTTGGGTCCAATCCATGTCATCCATCCATTTAGGTGGGCCACACCTCTTGCACGTGACGTCTCCACCATCCAAGGACGGTGGGACCCACCCCCATGTGTGGGGATACCCCTATGCAGGTAACTGTCTAGGCCCTGGGCGGCCTGGACGTTGGTATATTATACATATATTATATTATACATATATTACATTATATTATATTATATTATATTATACATGTATTATATATTATATTATATAATATATACATGGTGGTGGGCCCTACGTGGGACCCACCTCTGCCTTTCTTGTGTAGCCAGCCGCATGTACAATAGCTATATAGCTGCTCCTTTGATGGAAGCAAGCCCGCAGGCCCCACATTGATGTATGTATTTCTACACCATCCACTGTTTGGACAGTGGGGCCCACCATGATGCATACGCTGTATCCATACCGTCCAAACATTTTGAGATATCATTTTATGATATGAGTATAAGGATGAGTCAGATCTAAAGTTCGAGTGGACCCCACCTTTTAAATAATGGATTGTAACGCCTTGGAAAAATCCGTACTAAGACTCGAGTACCAACTCGACCCGAAATCACGTAGGATTAATTCCTTTAGAAATTAAGCATTAGTTAGCTAGCGCTACGCTAGAGTAGCCGTGAAATAGTCCCTGAACACTTTAAATACGTTCTACAAGACCCAAAACTTCTAGAATCAATGGTGCTATAATATCCTGAAACCTTGGATCAAACTCTAAACCTGTTTGCTCTCAGGAACTCTCTGAAACTTTGTATGGGATCTAGACCGTGCTTCGAAAGTCCGATACCTATAATCTTAGACCGTTATGACCGCTTAGCTGGACTTAACAATCATTTCAAAAATCAAGCCCAACCGACGTTCAGAGGCTATTTCATTGAGCCTGGAGTGAAGAGAGTGAGAAAAGGGTTAGATTTGGAAATTTAAATCCAAATCTGGCACGTGACTTGGCGTGTTATTATTAAGCATTCTGACCGTCAGAATTCAGCCAAATTACACCCTCGAATCAGGAAAAATTTCTCTTTCATATCATGAGACTTGTAGACCTGATTTAGGTGCGATGACCGCTGAACTGAAATTGGACCGCCACGTGCGATCTATGAACTCTACTGGTCTGAAAACTTCGTGTGAACAACATCCAGTATGCATGAGCTTAAGTCCGATCGCATTCGGCCAGAGAACCTCCCAAAACACTCTTTTGGACCAGAACAGCCCCGATTTGGTTATACCTTAAGTAAACTTTGTTCCCAAGCCTAATTTGGGAAGATTTTGGCCTATATAAGGGCTTTAAACCCTCACTTATCTCACCCATCCGAATTTGCTAGAAACCCTAGCTAGAGAGAGAGAAAAAGTGAGAGAGTGTGGGAGAGATCTTCCCGCCACTTGCTGCAGCTGCTACACGTGCCTAAGCACCGCATCCCAATCACTTTGTTGGTGATTCCGACGTATTTCTAAGTAAAGAAAACCCTAACTACTTGCTAATTTAGCATTCCGTCGATTCAAATAGCAAAGTAGCTAATACATCTTGTGCATTAGGTCGTCATTACGCCGTTGACGAAGCGTATCTGTTCTAATCGAAGCGATACACGTCTAGGGCAAAAGGTTTGGATTTTAGACGCCTTGATTGGCTGATTTCAAAGCTTTCAATGTCGTTTAATAGTAGATTATCGACGGTAACGCCGTATGACATGTACAACATGCTGTCTGTTTTCCATTTTGTAAGCGTATGGAAAATATGAGATTTAGGGCATTTTAGTCATTTGTAGGAAATACTGTTTACATTCATATTTTGCTGAAATGTTTTCCATGGCTTCTTGTCGTGTTAGTATATTAGGAATGCATGCATGATCGGTTTGGCGAAGAGATTCGCCCAAATGCGCACTTTGAGTCGACATACACTATGTAGACTAAAGTGTGTAGACTAAGTGTTTGTAGAAATATTTGTACTAGTATGTATTGAGTAAATGGAGTTGTGAATAAGTTTTGAGATTGAATTCTCACATATTATGCTGATGTATATGATTTTCACCATGTTGGCTATATGTATGAAATGCATGTGTTAGATAAATTGCTTAAGTGGTATGTTATAACATGTTTCAACATGCTTATGTTGTGTATTTCATTTCCATTACTCACATATAATTACTGATGCTGATTTATAAATGTTTGGGACTATGCTTAGTCCAGGCAGTCGGTAACAGAGTAAATTCGTGGTTGACCTATATTTGCCACGAAGGACGCATCGATGAACGCGGGTCGTGTTTTGAGTTGGCGGCAGTGGTTAGGCCACGCGAAGTGTTTCACGCACTTCATGTCGTTCGACTTGCGATGCGCTCGTACTAGTCGAGCCCGTCAAGTAACCCGACTGGCCGTTGATTGTTCACGTTGTATGAATCATAACTGCTTGAACCTAGGGTACTGAACTTACCATTGAAAACTCTGTTAACCATGGTACCTTGATCCATAAAGACTCATGAGCCGAGCATGGTGGTATGGGACACCGTAGTCGAGCTGTTGGCCTACGCTGGGGCCACAAACCTCCCCGTAGTGACCAGTGAGCACATTTGACTCGTGAGCAGATTATGGTGGTATGAGACACTATATTCTTACTGTCAGCCTACACTGATTAGGTGACGAGCCCTTTGTAGTGACCGCGAGCGTATTCTGAGTCTACGGGAGGCGACGACCCTTCCGTAGCAATGAGAGTACATTAGGCCTGTATTGATAAGGTGATGGGGGAGAGGTGCAATGAGTGTGAACAACAGCCCTGGCAGCCCTTGCAGGGACCTACAAATGTAACATCGTATGTGAATGCTAGGAGTGACGACCCTAGATTGGATCTGTGTTGGGAATGATATAAGCAAAGTACCTTAGTTTCCCAATACTGCTGTATGAAAAGGAATAATAATAACCTGGTAATCATATCACACTGCATGTGCCTGGAAGATGTGGAGCACTGTGGGAAGAAAGCATGCCGCGGGCGTAAGATGGTGCCGTATGAGGCAGTATGTCGATGAGGGCATCCATCATGTCATTTCATATTGCATTAACCACAGTATCTAAGAATGTTTGCTTTATTGCTTTACTATTATCGCAAGATTGATTTGAGAACATGCTAATCTTTGCTCTATTATTCCACTGAGTTGATCACTCACTCCCCCGTTATGGGATGGTGTTTGCAACACCCACCAGACCCTATCTTAGATGCAGGTGATGCGGCGATTTAGGAGGTAGAGCCAGATTACGATGAGGACCAGGACAAGTTCTCATATATACAGTTTCACGAAGGCTTTGCGTAGGTGACCTGGATCGGCGGGACTTCATAGTTAGACCTTATGACATGTTGATTTTTTTTGTTTATTTACATGTATATGAGACTCAGAGATGTATTCATACTTTGGAGACAGTTGAGATTTATTTTGTTTTCCATACAGTGATATATATAGTCTTCAGTCTTCCGCTTGCATTTTATCATTGAATCTGGAGTATGAATTGTAGTTTTGGTATAATCTTACTCATGTGAATGCTCTAACTCAGTCAACCTTAAATCATAATCATTCTTATTGCATAAGTGATGGTCTGGAACTCGAGAGTCGGGTTATACATGACCCCCAATTTTCAGGGTGTTACATGGATAGTGACATCCATTGTTCAAACTTCTAAGGGCCACAGTAGTTTCCAATTAAGCTGATATTTATTTTCACTTCATCTATCTCTATGTTAACTAATGAATAGGTCGAATCTCAAAAATACATAAGGGTGGGCCCAATTTGATATACATGAGGCCCATTGGTGCGACCTATTTAAAATACATGAAGCCCAGTGGTGCGACCTACATGATGTATTTTGGTCCGTGGGTGGGGCCCACTCGTTTGTATTGTTAGGCCCATGTAATGAGGCCTAGTATTGAGGCCCGTGCGATGAGGCCCATATGATATATTTGAGGCCCAGGTGCAAGGCCCACCTATTGTGTATTCGAGGCCCATTGTGATGTATGTTGGCCCATATGACGAGGAAGGTGTGACGTAAATAAGGACCATCATGATTGTATGTGAGGCTATGGGCCCACTATATGTTTGGCCCTATGTAGACCACTCCTTGGGAGCAATGTTGGTTAGATGTCCATATTGATGGGCAATGATGGTTGGATATCCACATTGTGACCTTCCCTTAGGCCTTGTTAGGCCCATTCTCATCATTCTCTTATGGGTTAACCTAGATAAGTGGGCCCCATTTTCCATAGATAGATGACTCCTTGCTATCAGATTTGATATAACCACGACCGATGGCTAATCTTTATTTTATGGTTGATTAGTTGTCCATCTATGAACCCCACTTTATTTATATATGCTGGTTGTTAGTGCTAATTAACGATGTTGATTATCGGTACCGATTGCTGATTCCGATTTCGATTGTCGAGGCTCAATGAGATGCATATGCGGCCCGTATTTGAGTCCCATTGTGATGTGCATTCTGCCCATGTTTAAGGCCCAATGTGATGTATATATGACCCGTATTTGAGGCCCATTGTGATGTGTATTCAGCCCATATTTAAGGCCCAATGTGATGTATATGAGGCCTATGTGATGAGGCCCATTATGATGTATTTGAGGGCTAGGTGATGGAGCCCATTGTGATGTATGTTAGGCCCATGTGAAAGACCCATCGTGATGTGTATTAAGCTCTTGAGTGAGGCCCATGGTGTTGTATATTTGGCCCTTGTGTGAGGTCATGGGTTCACTATATGTTAGATTCTATGTGGGTCATTCCTTGGAGGCAATGTTGGTTAAATTTCACATTGTTGAGGTCAATTGTCGATGTCGGTTATTGATACCAATTATGAGTATGTGACAACATAACATTATAATATACGCCCATACGCATCATCTGCATATTTGTTATGAGATATGATTAACCATTGCATATGCCATAGTCACAGTTATTATGAGACTCCCTGATAGGCGGAGATTGTCTCACATGAGTATACGGTATGCGCAGGGTTGATGCATGACTGGATTGTATGACTCACGCACTTGCATTATGTGTTATGATTACTATATACCCTAGCGACATCAGGGTCGTAGCCTCCACAGGCATATCGTTGATGGCCAGATGGGACACCAAAAATCTATTCTATATGGGGTACTATAGATATCCCTAGGTGAAAGTCTCAGAACCCTCTTGGTTCAAGAGGTTGCTCTAACATCTAGATCGAGTGGATGTATGGGCGCATGAGGGCTGTATACCATTACGTTGCGTCTCCCACTGTGTCGTGGTCGGTTTGAAGGGGGTACGACCTTACGTGCTGAGTGGAGGGACAATGCTAGGCTGAGTCTGACCAGCTTGAGGAATGGGTCTGCTATCGACTAGCTAGGCCTGATATTGACAAGAAGATAGTGAGGTCTCTTCCACTTACCTTATTGCGTGTGATGGGGCGGCAATCTGGTTTGGAGTGTAATAAACTCCAGTGATTATCTAGAGAGGAACTGTACTGATATATGGACTTATTGAGTAGGAATTGTATACTTATTCATTCATTCACTATCCACTCAGACTGGTGGTGCGTAACTATTTGTTACATGTACCTTATCATGGCTAGAATTTTGGTTGGGTGCGCGACTAACCTGAGAACAAGAGTTTACCACATTGTGTCTGACTATCCAAATTTAGGTATGAGACTGGTTTGAATAGAAGTCCCTTATAATGGACCCCGTAGCCTGCGATACTATGTACAATCATCCCGACTTCACATTCCAGCTTGGTCATTTCTTTCGCATCACATATTGCATCCACATGCATATGAAATTTTGGGTTGTTATATTTTCTATGCTTATATGGCCTAGACAGACTTAACAGGATTTACATATGTAACACCCTGAAAATCGGGGGTTGTGTAGAAACCCAACTCCCGAGTTCCAGACCATCACTTATACAACAAATATGTTTATAATTAAATGTTGTTTGAGTTAGTGCATTAACATGAGTGAGATTATACCAAAACTGCAATTCATACTCCAGATCTAGTGATAAAACGCAAGAGGAAGACTGAAAGATATATATATCACTGTATGTAAAATAAAACAATCTCAAACTGTCTCCAAAGTATGAATTCATCTCTGAGTCACATATACATGTATCAAACCAAAATTAAAATGACATATGATAGTCCAACTAGCAAAATCTCTCCGATCCAGGCCACTTATGCGAAGCCGTCAGAGAACTGCATATACGAGAACTCGTCTTGGTCCTCATAGTAGTCCGACTCCTCTTCCTGAATCACCTCACAACCTGCATCTAAGACAGAGTTTGGTAGGTGTTACAAGCACCGCCCCGTAACGTGGGAGTGAGTGATCAACTCAGTGGAATCATAGAGAAAAGATTAGCATGTTATCATATCAATCACACGATAATAGTAAAGCAATCAATCAGACATTCCTAGATACTGTTATTAATGCAAGTATGAGATGCAGTAATGATGCATGTCCTCACCGACATACTCCCTCATGCGACACCATCTTACGTCCGTGGCATGCTTTCTTCCCTCAGTGCTCCACATCTTTCAGGCACATGCAATGCGATGTGGATATGATTACCGAGTTGTTATTAATCCTTTCAAACAGTAGGATTAGAAAACTAAGGTACTTCCCTTATATCAATCCCAACACAGATCCTGTCTAGGGTCGTCACTCCTAGTATTCTCATATGATGATATATTTCTAGGTCATTGCAAGGGCTGCCATAGCTGTTGCTCGCACTCGTTGCACCGCTCCCCCATCACCTTATCAATACAGGCCTAGTTGTACTCTTGTCGCTACGGAAGGGTCGTCGCCTCACGTAGACTCAGAATACACTTGAGGTCACTACAAAGGGCTCATCACCAATCAGAGTAGGCCGATAGCTCGAATGTAGTATCCCATACCACCATAATTGACTCACGAGTCTAAGGTGCTCACTGGTCACTATGGGGATGTTTGTGGCCCCAACGTAGGCCGACATCTCGACCACGGTGTCTCATACCGCCATGTCCGGCTCATGAGTCTTAATGGATCAAGGTACCATGGTTATCAGGGTTTTCACTGGTAAGTTCAGTACCCTAGGTTCAAGCAGTTATGACCAATATAAGGTGAACATACAATGGTCAGTCGGGTTACTTGACGAGCTCGAGTAGTACGAGCGCACCTCAAGCTGAACGACATGAAGTGCATAAAACAACTCGTGTGGCTTAACCACTACCGTCAACCCAAAGCACGACTCGGGTTCGTCGACGCGTCCTTCATGGAGAATAGAATCCAACCACGATTTTAAATCTGTTACCGACTGTCTAGAATAGAGTATAGCCCCAAACACTTATAATCTAGATCAAGGATCATATGAGAGTGACAGAAATGAAACAAAAATAATCCAAGCATGTTAACAACATGTTATAACATACAACATAGGCAAATCAACCAAACATAAGCATTTCATATGTATAAGGAAATCAATTCAATATAACAACATGGAAGAAATCATGTGCATCATCATATTAGTTGAGAATCCAATCTCAAAACTAATCTACAACAACATTTACTCAATACTTACTAATACATACTTTTATACAAACACTTAGTCTACACACATTTGTCTACATAGCGTATGTCGACCCAAAGTGTGCATTAGGGCGAATCTCTTCTCCAAACAGATCATACACGCATAACTTATATAATAACTCGACAATTACTCATGGCAATTCTATCGGCAAAATACGGACGTATACAACATTTCCTACAAATGCCTAAAATACCCTAAATCTCATATTCTCCGTACGTAATCGAAATGGAAAATAGACAGCATGTTTTACATGTCAAACAACATCCTTGTCAATAATCTACTATTAAACGACATTGAAACCTTTGAAAACAGTTAACCTAAGCATCTAAAATCCTCACCTTACGTCGTAGAAGCGTATCAAATCGAATAGGAACTCTACACTTCGTCAACATCGATATGACGACCAAAATCACAAGTTAAGTCAGCTACTTCGCTACTTGTATCGATGGAATCCCTAAAACAGGTTGAGGTTAGGGTTTTCTTACCTAGAATGAAGGCGGAATCACCGGAAGAGTGATTAGAACACGATGGGTAAGCTCGTGTAGTAGTAGGATCGAGCGACAGGAACCTTTCCTCTCAACTCTCACAGAATCTCTCTCCTTTCTCTCTTCTCTTCTCTAGGGTTTTTACAAATTCGTATGGGAGGGATGTGAGAGGGTTTAAGGTCCTTAAATAGATTAGAAAGTCACCTATTTAGACTTTAAACCAAGGTATACTTGGGTTATAGCCAAATCGGGTCTTTTTCGATTCAAAAGAGCATTTCTGGAGGTCCCCTGACTAAATGCGGTCGGACTTAAGCTCATGGATGTTGGATCCTGACCGCATTAAGTTTTTAATTCAATCGGGTTTTCAGATCGCACGTGGCGGACCAGTTTCAGTTTAGCGGTCACTGAGACTCGATCGAAGATTCCAAGTACACTGACCTGAGTGAAAAATGTTCCCTGATCTGAGGGTGTATTTGGGTCAGATTTTGATGGTCTGAATGCTTATACTTAACCCGCAAGCATCACGTGCCAGATTTATTTAAATCACATTTAATTTATAAAGAATTTCACTCTTTCTCACACTCCCTGTTCCAGGCTCAATGAAATAGGCTCAGGACATTAGTTGGGCTTGATTTTTGGGGTGATAGTCAAGTCCAACTATGCGGTCATAATGATCTAAGTTCATTACTACCGGACTCACGACGCGCGGTCAGAATCCATTATAAAGTTTCAAAGGGTTCCTGAGAGCAAACGGGTTTAGATTTTGATCCTAGGTTTCAGGATGTTATAGCGTTAACAATTCCATAAGTTTTGGGTCTTGCTGAATGTATTTAAAGCATTCAGTGCTAATTTCACAGCTAATCTAGCATAGCGCTAGTTATCTTACGCTTAATTTCTAAAGGAATTAATCCTAAGTGATTTCTGATCGAGGTGGTACTCGGGTCTTTATACGGATTTTTTTGAGACGTTACAACATATTGCATTGTACCCTCTGCATCTGATATTTGGCTCTCTATGACTCCTTATTTACATAGTTGATCTGTATTGTGTACGCTGATATTGTATGACTCGTGGACTTGTCAATATTTTCACTTACTCTGTTATCGTATGATTCATGATCTTGCCAATACTTCCAATATTGTATGATTATGACATTGCATTGAATACTTGACACTTATCTTGTGCACACACTTACACCACCCTCTAAGCTTTCTATAAGCTTATGCACGATAGATGCATGCAGGTGATGTTAGGTCGCAATAACGTTGAGCTTGGAGTGTGCAGCGGACTTCTAGAGCGTTGTTTATCGATATATTATTTTCCTTTTTAGCTTTGTATTTAAATGTTTATATTAGTGAATATGTGTTGATGATATTGCCTTTGTAATTCAGGTAAACTTGTGGTTATGCTTCTTATGAGACAAATGTACGTTGGAAAATACTCCTTGTAGGATCCCAGATTGGTATCTGGCGAATGGGCGCTGAGAGCCTAGAATGGGGTACTGTAGAGGCTGTCGGCACTGGATTCTGAAATAGAGAATTTTGTGAGCCCGATTTTTGAGTTTAGGGCGTGACAATCCCACAGGGAGATGGTTTAAGAGAACGATAAATCAAAATGCAAAAATAAGGGAAACTAACCTATAAGAATTCTAATTAGTGTATGTAATGATTTTGAGGGTTTTGTTTTAACGGAATTTAATTAAATTAAAAACAACACCCAAGCTTCAAAGTTCCTGTAACACCTCGATTTTCAGAACCCGAGTATAGAACTTGTTTCCTAAAAACTTGAGTGTTAATTAATCAGGTAATTGGCAATATATCAAAATCAGAGTGTAATAGCATAAACTAAGTGTAGATAAATATCACATAACCAAGTATTAAGATCCATGTCCACTCAGCTGGGGACCTTAAGTACAAAACTCAAAGTTTCAAATGTATCAAGACAAACTAGGAAAGAAATACTGCAACTACTGATTAAGTCCATAGTATTTTGCCGCCTCCTGACGCGGCTCCTCCTCATAGTATCCCTCCTCCGGATCTACCGCAATGGCATTGAACCCTACACCATAGCTGTCCTCGCCTAAACCTGCATTCTCTATAAAGTTGAATATTCGATGAATGAGTGGCCAACTCAGTGTGAATTCCCCTCAAGATTACACACCACCGCCTTAGACAAGTATAGTTTAAAAATGTAACAGGGCATACAAAATAATACAAAATGCAGTTTTATTTAGTGCATGGATGTATTAGTGCACATCAACTGAGGATGCTCATCAAGTTGGCTTTTGGGCAAAACCCATGCATGTGGCCGATCACAAGTAAAAGTACATAGTACATGCGTAGTGCCAAACTCACCAAAAGTGTGTCGATAGTCGATGGTCTGAGAGCTAGCAAAATGATACCATGACTAAGGGCACGTGCTATAACATCCAGAATTAGTCACCTATCATCGCCTGTATGTTATGAATGTATGATTAACCCAACCATTATTATTCCATTTACAACCAGCTAGTTTAATAAAGCTCAAAGGTCATTACGGGGGGTTCATCACCCAGCGTAGGCCGACAGCTCAGACATAGTATCCCATGACCACCATCCCCAACTCATGAGACTACCACCTTAGGATGTTTAATAGAACCCATCGACTAGTGGTTAATCAAATTCAATACAGAGGAAATTACCATCACATGGTTATATGGGAATGAATTGTCGAAGCCGCAATGACAAATACCAAATCTTGGGATAAAATAAGTTGGTGCGGTAAAAGGGTGTATGATATAAATACTAAATTGAGATGGTAGGGCAAAGTTAAATCAGGACAGTAAAGAGTTCATCTTAAGGCCACGTAGGCGGAAACATGCCATGAATGGTAAATCCACATTAATAACTCACCACCAAAATAACCTCCAAGTTGAGGGTCTATTTCTAACACAATCTATCTCATTACACCCTAAGTGTGGACTCACATACATAAGTGGAGTTTCCACTATGTAGTGATTTGGATTCTATAGTGACTCGCAAACAAATCATTGATATGTGGAGGTATGTGGATACAACATGCAAGTTATGTGTTATAATAGAATTTGAACTATCACTAGAGATTATGAAATCAAAGTATAAGTTATTAATTAAAATGAAAACTTAGAATGTAAGTTTTAATGATTATCGCATGTGAACATGATTTACGAGTCATCAATTAAAAATGGAGACTTAGCATGTAGAGTCTAGTGTATATTTCATATGAACATGGTTTGCAGATTATCGATCATGGATCAATGTAAGCCATCTAATATGATTCGATATCAAGTATAAGTGATCAAAGTTCTAAGCTAGTAATCATGATTTAAATGGAAACTATCCTTGGACTAACTTGGAGATGAAAAGCTTAAGAGGAAAAGTCATCACCTTACAAGTCAACTGTCTCTCCACAGACTAAGAACCCCGCAACGCTATTTATTTGTCTTAGTGAGCTAACTTAGAGGTGCAATGGTCCAGTCCTAGTAAAGATAGATTAACTTCCTTAGAGACTGATCGACACAAGCTATCTATAGGTAGCTCTGACGCCTCTTTATATTTGGAAACAACTTAAGCAAGGAGAGAGTCGACTAACTCAGTTGACTCAGTTGGTCTAAACTCGGTTGAAGAGGATTACCTGAAGGGTGACCTTCATGTCAGGATTCTATCTGAGACGTTTGCTTGGCTGATTAATTAGCTAAGTATGTCCCTAAAATAACATGGCATTGAGTCAGTTCCTGTGACTCAAGGTGAGTCAACTCAGTGATTTAGAATTAGTGGAAGAGTCACCTATGACTGTGTGTGGCTGGCCAAGTTAGCTTAGGTGGTTAAGCAACTACGCAACAGTCCTAGCAATCACAACAGGTCTGCACAATGAACCTGAATGTCGAGCATGAGCCCGAGCCTTGCTGGACCACCTCAACTCTCCCTGGGTTGGGCTAGTTCGAGTGGTTGGTGCGGCAATGTTACCCTTAGCTTTCCTTCTCCTTCAACCCTCCCTAGATGTGCAAGGAACCAGCGTCACCTTGCCGGTTTGAAGGCTTGGTTGGAATGACGTCGCTGGTTACACCTACCGCTATGACGAGTCTTAGTTAAACTGCAGTGGGAACTCGACTTGATTCGAGCTGCAGTGTCGGCCTGGTGCTGACAGATTGCATCGACTCTGCATAGTCGACTGAGTCGACTGATGCAATGTGGCACGATGCACACTCTCTCCCTCTATTCTCTCTTATTCTCTTCATTCTCTCCCTTTGCCCTTCTTCCTCCTTGCCGTGATGTCTCTAGTTTGCACTGACCCAACTCGATCCGAACTATCCGGTTCGACTTGGTGCAATGAAGAACCGGGTGCAACACCTATGCGTATCCACTCTCTCTCCTTCCCTTTCTCTTCTCTCTCTCTCTCTCACTCTCTCTTTGATTTCCCTCTCTCTTTCTCTCTTGTAGTGGTGATACTGGTCTACACTGACCCAACTTGATCCGAGTTGACTAGGTTGACTTGGTGCAGTGCGGCACCGAGTTCACACTCACAATTGCACTTACTTGTTCCTTACCTCCCTCCTTTCTCTCTCTCACTCCCTAATTCCATGGTGGGAATCTTAAGACAACAACTGCTATTTATAAACTTAGGGTTCGTTTGCACCGTTGCAGCGAGTGGTCAGGATAGGAGAGGTTGCATTCATGGCCTTATCTTTGATCCTAGTGTGTATGGGCTTGATCCATTATGAGGGATGGATTCCCATCCCTGTGGCCCACCAAAAAAGTAATTCAGATCTACAAATGGGGCCCACACCATTATGGTGGGTATTTCGATCTAACGAGGAAGATGACGTGGTTAGTAATGGTGGATTTTTGTCTATGGCCTAACTAGATGATCCAGATCGTTTGAATGGGTCAAATGGGACTACAGATCATTGCAGGGGCCACTAATCCCACCATTCATTGCCATTTCATTCATCTTGTGATATTTTTTGCCGAGTATGCCTTCTCACGAGATGAGAAATCCTCCCCTAGTAGAGACGTTGCTACCTTAGAGGGGACGGTGAAGATCGTCTTACGTGGCTCCTTGAGAGATCTGGATTACACCAGTAAGACTTTCCCGAAGCAAAAATGTCTCCCATGCCCTTTTTCCCTTCTTAGTTGGTGTCTGCCTTTTTTTGGCGTTGGAAGGAGGGCGTGGATGCGACCTCGAAGAACGGTTGAGATTGAGAGAAAGGGGCATTCGTGGATTGCCCTCGTGGCTGGAGAAAAGTCCACCTATTTTGGAAGAGAGATTTACATACTCACCACCCACTGGGCCATGCTCATTTTATCAAGTAGATGCATGGGACCGTGCCAACCGATATCCCCGGCCAGATCTGTTTTCCAGTCATGATGGACGGACTGGATCACAAAGGTGCGTCTTAGTTTGGGCATTTAGATGCCGTTTATTTGAATTTGTTCGTGGGTGGGAAAACGGAATGAGGGTGAGATTTTCTCTCTTTTTCATAAGTTATCGAGTCAATCCTGTTTAACCAACGTCCCTAGTCTCATGCACTGCGGTGCATGCTTTCGGCAGTGCATGTTTAGTCCATTATGGGGTCCATAATGGTGCATCGTTGAATCTATTCCATCCATTTCTTTTAGAGGTTCCATACGAGGCCTCAGGTCCACCCTCAAGTTGATCCAACGTTCGGGTGGGTCCGCAATCGAGATCAGAGCACTCAACTATGGATTCTTATTGATCCAAGGGTCAAAACACCCGTAATTTCATCATCAACGGTTAAAAGGGTCTTTAGGGTCGTTGGTGCGTTTAGGTCTGGTTATTTTATCTATTGGGGACTCCCAATAGTATCGTTTGTATTATTACATCTTTTCATATTCGTGTAAACATCGACGCTTAGTTATTTGTTCAGTCATTTCTAGGATCCGTCTTCAATCAGGTTCCTTGATGTTGAGCCACCTGTCCAAGCTCATGCACTCCTATTCCTTGAGGAGTCTGTGGTTAGTTTTTATAATTCAGTGGTTGGATTAATTTGTAGAATGTTGAGGATCCTAAGTTGGTAATACGAGAGTCGAACTTGTTAGTGGATGTCCCAATTAGTTTCTAATCTCATCCAGGCATTAATGGATGACGTGAGGGACGGTTTAGGCTACATTCATTCACTGACTAGGTTCATACTTATACTAATATAGGTTTTAATGGTAATACCCATGTATCAAAGGTGCGGGTTGTTACAATTCCATACATAGGTTAATAACCCATAAATCATGACGATTTTGATAACACAATTAGGATTTAGAGAATAAAACAGTTCAAATATTTTTAATAAATGGCATGAGAGGTTAGAGAATCATGGATTTGTACCATTAACATATATTCTCCGGTGATTGCAAGCATTTAATATCCATGAGATAATAAATTAAACAATGTAATGGGTTGAAAATATCTCCCATCTAGGAAATATAATGATCCAGGTTAAGCCTATCCATCAATATGGATCTTACATGATAAAAACATATGGATCTCACATGAGGATCAAAAACCTAAACCTAAATAATTGATAACATGCATACACCATTCATCTTATCATTAAAAACAAATCAATCAATCATAACTTATGAATCATTAAACCCATGTGTTTCCCTTCTAGCTTGGGCTAGAGAGAATTAGAAAGACATAATTAAAAAAAAGAAAATAAAAAGTAAGTATATAAAAAATAAAGATCTAAAAAAAAACTTATAAAGAAAATTTAAAACTAAAACTATGAAACTTGAAACTTTTCTTAAAAAACTAGAAAGTTCTTTAAAAACCCTAGATCTTGCCCTTGAATACTCTGAATTATGCTTAGGAATGCCCTAGGAGGCCTTATTTAACCCATAGGTCATAATACATCACAATGGGCCTTAACTCATGGGCCCTAATACATCACAAAGGGGCCTCAACCCACGAGCCTTCATACATTACAATGGGCCTTAACCCATGGGCCCTAATATATCACAATGGGCCTCAACCCATGGCCCCAAAATCTTTACAATGGGCCTAAACCCATGGGCCACCAACACACCAAAGGTGGGCCTTAACAACGGGCCTTAAACATGGTAAGTGGGCCACATCACATGGGCCGCACTAATGATAATCAGCACTGCCCAAACATTGTCCAAGTAAGTTAGCACCGTCCAAACATTATCCATGTAAATGGGCATCGTCCAAATGTTGTCCGGCACCATTCAAACATTATTGACGTTGTGGATATAGATACATAAAGGTGGGCTCCACACAGCACGCTGCATTACCACAACAGGTATATGGCTGGTGCGTGTGGCAGACAGCCAAACCATATTATCATATAAATAATATAAATTATAATATATATTATATTAAGATGTAATAGGAAAGAGGCATCCAAGCCCAATCAACGTCTAGAGATGTACGGACGGCCTGGATGAAACTACGCGGGTGTACAAGGTGGCCCCATCCCACACGTGTGGGTTGGGCCACGTCTGGATGGACGACATACAATGGTGGGTCTCACGGAGCTTGGTGACATAATGGCAGTAGCCATGCAGCTGTGGGGGTAGATGGACGGTATAAACGAATACATCCCCGATGTGGGTCCCACGTGGGGCCCACCATATTGTTTATATGTCATCCAATCCGTTGATAAGGTAGCACAGACCCGGACGAATGGGAAAAATAAATTTCATATTAATCCAAAACTTCTATGACACCCAGAAAGGGTTTCAATGGCAGACATGCAATCACATTGTTTCCTGTGGTGTGGGCCACCTAAGCTTCGGATGGGGCTGATATTTGGAGGGTAGTCCACTGCCCTAAGGGCCTTCAAGATGGACGATGAGGGTATACAAAACACACATCATGGTGGGGCCCACGACTGGGCCGTTGAACTACTGTCCGTCCGCCCATGGCGCAGGACGCCTTCGCTTCCTCTGCACTGACAGCAGCAGCAGGCGCCGCTGCTGCTTAAAATTATTATTATTATTATTTTCCTCAAATTGAACACAGGTCTACATCTCCCTGCCAAGGTATCGAATCGGTGCATGAGTCACGGCGTTGTAACAGTGAAGACGGTGCGGTTGAAATGGTACAAGTCTCGAATTGAACCAACTTAGATATTCAGGATACGACTTAGGGTCGAGCGCAAACGTCGATCATCAGTCGTAAGTTGCTGGAATTCGACTGGAAGGATCGCGGGAGTTGACAGAACAGTACGGGCTAGGATACGGGTCTTACAGCTCTCCCCATCTAATAAAAATTTCTTCCTCGAAATTTAAAACACGGCACAACTAATACAAAGCTCAACCAAGGAAGGAAAATCCTATGCAAACATAATTAAGCACCTAAGAGATGGGGACAACACCTGCGAATCTCAGCATTCTGCTCCCAAAATGCCTCATCAACACTGCAACTATCCAACTGAGCCTTGAATCCTAGATCGAAACTGGAATATGATGAAGCCTCACAAGCTCGACGGTAGGGAACTATATCAGAAAATCTCTAAGTTATTCGAACTCGGGGATCTAACCATTCTAAGTTCTCAACAATCATAGAGCGAAGGGTAACTATCAGTAGATATGTGATGTTAGCTTCAGGTATTTCTAAGTTATGCTCTAATACCAACTTCTGTCATGCCCCAAACCCAAAAATCAGATTCGCAGGAATCCCGATCACCAAATCTAGTGCCGACAGCCTTCGTAGTGCCCCATTCTCGGCTCCCAACGCAGCATACGTCAGATTCCGATTCTGAAATCCTATAAGGAGGATTTTTCAACGTACGTTTGTCTTGTAATAAGCATAACCACAAGTTTACCCAAATCATAAAGACAACATCATCATCACATATACACTAATATAAACAGTTTAATACAATGCTGGAAGGAAAATACATATGTATCAAAATTAAAGCTCCTGAAAATTACTGCATGCTCCAAGCTCAACGCTGCGACAATCTAACGCCACCTGCACGCATCTATCGTGTATAAGCTTATAAAATCTTAGAGGGTGGTGTAAGTGTGTGTAAGGTAAGTGCTAGGTATATAATAAAGCTCATAAATCATACATCATCGGGATAAGCAGAAATACTGACAAGATCATGAATCATACGATATCACAGTAGCAATGCAGATCATAATGAGCCAAATATTATATACTGTAGATGCGATGCAATATGCAGATCCTGTCAAGTCCTTCTAAGCCATATAAGTACAGAAACGTAGTAATCCAAAATGTCATGTGTCGTGGATGAAATGTAATATGCGATGCGAATGAAATGACCAAGCTGGAGTGAAGTCGGGATGATAGTACGTAGTATCGCATGCTACGGGGTCCATCACAAGGGAATTCTATCCAAACCAGTCCCATACCTAAATTTGGATAGTCAAACACAATGTGGTAAACTCCTGATCTCAAGTTAGTCGCGCGCCCCAATCGAAATCTTGGCATTATAAAGGTACATGTAACAAATAGTTATGCACTGCCAGCCCGAGTGGATAGTGAATGGATGAATGAATGAGTATGCAACTCATACTCAATAACCTGTCAGCACAATAGCTTGCCAACCGCTGGTAGCTCGTCCAGTGTGGTAGCTCACCCAGCCCACATCATACCAGCCCACATCAGCGACCGCCCACGTGCACCCGCCCACATGTACAACACTGATGGGGTGTCATAATATCATGTCAGTCCTCATATCAAGTCCACATATAAGTACGGTTCCTCACTGGAAAATCACCGGGGTCTATTACACTCCATTCCGACTGCCTCCTCCTTAGCTGCACAGCCCAGCAAGCGTAAGAGACCTCACTATCTGCCTGGCCAATAGTCTCTCAATACCTATTCGGCACGTCGATAGTGGACCCATTTACGAGCTGGTCATACTCAGCCTAGCTTATAGTCCCCTCACTCGAGCGGATAAGGTCACACCCACTCCCAACCGACCACGACACAGTGGGAGACACAGCTGTAAGTGCTATGATTTCATATCCCTTTGGTTGTCAAATTTTGTGGTGCCAAAACTTATATCTATGTCTTGTATTTCTTGTGTTTCATGTTTAAGACTATTCATTGCTTCAAGACATCGTATTTCAAGATAAGAACTTAAATGAAGAAAGTTTTAAGTCATGGATGAAGAATTCAAGAATAGAAGTCTCCAAGTATGCTTGTTCAAGATTCAAACAAGTACAAGTATAGAAGAAGACTTTATTAACTCTAGAAAGGATCAAGTGTTGAGGGTCAAATAGTGCATATTAGACCCCATTTATTGCTTAGATTTACGAGCATAATACCATTTAACGCCCGGTTTTAATCGTGTTTTGTTGCAGGGTGTGATTAGGAGAGTTGACGGAAAAACGATGCCAAAAGCTTAGATTTAACGTTCTGATAATTATCAGGGCAAGAGACGGACTCTAGGGACTAAAATCGACAAATATGCACGCCAGGGACCAGAGAAATTTCAGTCGTTCACTTGAAAATGGCCTGAAATTGGTGTAGAATGCAAGATCACATGGTTCCCGCTATCCGATTGACTCAAAAATTTATACACGTGATGAGGGCCATAAATTAACCGTACATATAAAATTTCAGCCATTGAAGATCTCAGAAAGTGGGCCAACATACAGATCAGCCCATTAATATTCAAATTGGGGCCCACCTGATATCTGGAACTGCCTCAAAATTGTTCTCGACGGTTAAAATAATATGAGGAAAAGGATAGATGGATCGGATCTCTCAAAATCATTTCGGTGGACCTCACATGTATGGTGTGTACACATTGCACATGCACGCTGGCGCCGCACCAGAGCGCCTGACCCGGTCAAAGTCGGGTGTGACCGACTCCTCACGCAAAAGGCAACAGCCGTTTCGCACTGGCAGCGAACGGACGTTCGCTGTCCGTCTTGCGATCAGTTATGGGCCCTACCCATTGACTGTGCGTCTGATCCAAGCCATCCATCTTGTAAAGGAGTTCGAATACTACAAAACCATGCTGACCTTTTGCATCCATGCATACACACGTGTGCGATACAGGGGCCACAAAAGGGCTACCCTGGGACGTTCAAAATTGATCTTTTAGTGATTTCTTCTCTGGGCTTCGTCAATGGACGTTCAAAACTACCCATTCTTGACTGAAATTTCATCCTGAATCCAATGGACGGGGTGGATTTTCCAGAAAATGCTTCTGTGGGGCCCACCGATCACAACAGCGAAATGGTGCGAAAGGTTTCATACATCCGTGAAAACTGACTTTTCCAGGCAGTTTTGGCCCACCATCTTTGATCATATGGCAGATCTGAACCATCTATCATGTAGAGGACCCAATAAATCCTAAGGGACGGTGTTTCTTTAGAATTTGAGCGAGAAAAGTGGCGTGTTTCGAGGCACCGAACTTGGCTGCAAAAAAGCTTTCACTAGGCATGCATAGCTTTCCAAATCCGATTCAAATTCGATTTTCACCACTCCAGCAGTTATATAAGGAGGTTTTGGACGTGGGGAGCATTCATTCAGGTCTTGGAAGGAAGATTCAGAGCTGGGAAGGAAGGCTCAGGTCGGACGCCTGCAAGAGAGAGAGTTGAGTTTGTTTATTACTTTTATTTTTATTTTATTTTGAGATATCTAGCCTATTCATGTTGGGCTAAACCTCCTAGCTAGGGCTAGGAGGTGAAGCTTGTAGTGATATGGGAGAGTTTAATTTATGAATTTTTTTATTTAATTTATGAATTGAATTAATGTTGATGCTAGTTTAATTAATGGCATGTTTTAGTCTTTAATGGTCTTTTGTGACTAAAATTACAATGGGTCTGCAATGGCTTTGATCATGTCCTTCTACTTTTATGTTTATGACGTCAGGACGTCCTGTTGTTCCCCATAGTCTCCTGGGCATGGTTGGATGACGGTACCCTTCCTAACTTTCATACATATGATTGGGTGGTAATTAGTTTAATTCTGTTGTTTGCCATAGTCTTTTGGGCATGGTTTGGTGACGGAATCCATTCTAATTCATATACCTTTCATCTCTTGAAAACTAGATCAATGACAGTTCAGTTAATTTTCATGAAACATGCATAAGATCTCCCTGATCTCTACAAGTGGATCCTCTGAATCCCTAGTTCCCTTCTTCTGATTTTTCTCAAGTTTAGATAATTATTTCACCAGTATTCCTTCAAATTCAATCAGATTAGATTTCATCTTAGCCTAGTTCTAGTTCTAGATAATTTTAGAGAACGTACAAGTTTCAGTCCCTTGGGATTCGACCTCGGTCTTACCGAGTTATTACTACATCACAACCCTGCACTTGGGGAGTGAACAAGTTTTTGGCGCCGTTGCCAGGGACTGTTGGATACATTTTTCTGAAATTAATTAGTTTTAGGATTAGTTTAGGATTAGATTTTCTTTTTAGAAAATTTTAATTCTAGGTTTAGAAGCTTAGTTATTTTCCTTATTAGAAAATTTTTCCAACTTTAGAAACTTGTTATTCTTCCTTCTATCTGATTTTTTGAACTAACTCAATTTTTCTATTTTGTAGGAAGCTTCTAATTTAGTAAGCTCTTTCTAATTCTTCTTTCTTTGGAATTTCTTCTTTTCTCTAGAAATTAGTTTACTTTGAATTAGGACTTTCTATTCTTAGAAACTAACTTTTTTTTGTTTTGTTCTGCAGATTCTTAACCTAGGCCTCCAAATTTGATAACTTCTTTCCATCTTTCCCTTTTATTTTATAGATTTCTACTTCTTCCTTTCTCTTAGGTTTAAGTTAGAATTTGAGGGCTGAGTGTGTTTTATGCCTGTCACGCCCCAAACCCGGAAATCGGATTCATAGGAATCCCGATCGCCGAATCCGGTGCCGACAGCCTCCGTAGTACCCCATTCTCGGCTCCTAGCATTCATATGTCAGGTTCCGATCCTGGGATCCTACAAGGAGGATTTTTCTTTGTACATATAACTAATAATAAGCATAACCACAAGATTACCCAATTCACAACAGCAACATTGTCATCACATATTCACTAATATAATCATTTGAATACAATACAAAAAGGGAAATACATAAATAGATAATCAAGCTTCAGAAGACCACCGCACGCTCCAAGCTCAACACTGCTGCAGCCTAACATCACCTGCACGCATCTATCGTGCATAAGCTTATAGAAAGCTCAGAGGGTGGTGTAAGTGTGTGCACAAGGTAAGTGCCAAGTATTCAATACAATGCTATAATCATACGATACCGGAAAAATTGGTAATCCATAAACCATGCAATATCTAAATAAGCAGAAACACTAACAAGAGCAGAAATTATCAGAGTAAGCGAAAATACTGACAAGATGTAAGTCATACGATAACAGGGTAAGTGGAAGTATGGACAAGTCTATAAGTTAATCAATATCAGAATACGCAATATAGAACAACTATGCGATAAGGAGTCATAAAGAGCTAAATAGCAGATGTCGAGAATGCAATGCAATGTACAAATCCTGCTAAATCTATCCAGGCCATATAAGTGCAGAAATAACAACCCAAGATGCCATATGCCTGCGGACGTAATGTAATATGCGATGCGAATGAAATAACCATGCTGGAGTATGAAGTCGGGATGATAGTACGTAGTATCGCAGGCTATGGGGTCCACCACAAGGGACTTCTATCCAAACCAGTCCCATACCTAAATTTGGATAATCAGACTCATTGTGATAAACTCCTGATCTCAGGCTAGTCGCGCGCCCAACCGAAATCCTTGCCATAACGAAGGTACACAACAATTAGTTGCACACCACCAGCCCGAGTGGATAGTGAATGAACGAATGAGCATGCATCCCCTACTCAATAAGTCCACATGTCAGTACAGTTCCTCTCTGAGAAATCACCGGGGTCTAGTACACTCTAAACCAGATCGCCGCCACATCGCGCGCAATAAGGTAAGTGGAAGAGACCTCACTATCCGTCTGCCAATATCGGGCTCGACTCGTCGATAGCGGACCCATTCCTCGAGCTGGTCAGACTCAGCCTAGCATTGCCCCCTCCTCTCGGGCAGGTAAGGCCGCACCCCCTTCCAACCGACCACGAAACAGTGGAGAGCGCAGCCATCTGGTAATCGGCACACGGCGTTCATCTACCCACTCGGTCTAGACATTGGAGCAACCTCTGGAACCAAGAGGGTTTAGGGACTTTCACCCAGGGATATCTATAGCACCCCATGTAAAACAGATTTCCGGTGTCTCATCTGGCCATCCACGATATGCCTGTGGAGGCTACGGCCCTGATGTCGCTAGGGCATACAGTAATCACAACACACAATGCAAGATGCATGAGTCATATAATCCAGTCATGCATCAGTCCTACGCATACCGTGCACTAATGCGAGACAATCTCCGCCTATCAGGGAGTCTCATATCATCCTACCCAATGACATATGCAATGGTCAATCACATCTCATAACAAACATGCAGATGATGAGTATGGGCATGTATCATGATGCTATGCTGACACATACTCATAATCAGTATCAACAATCGGCCATCATAATTGGTAATCGGTCATGATAAACGGCCTCGATCGCTAATCGGCAATCGGTCAGGATAATCGGCCTCGATCGCTAATCGGTAATCGGTCATGATAAACGGCCTCGATCGCTAATCGACAATCGGTCAGGATAATCGGCCTCGATCGCTAATCGGTAATCAGTCATGATAATCGGCCTCGACCGCTAATCGGTAATCAGTCATGATAATCGGCCTCGGCCGTCAATCGACAATCGGTCATGATAATCTACCTCGATCGCTAATCGACAATCGGTCATGATAAACGGCCTCGATCGCTAATCGGCAATCGACCATGCAAATCAGAATCGATAATCGATAATCGACGCAAGGCGGGGTCCATAGATGGACGGCCGATGATGGTCCAAGCATTATCAATGAGGCCCATTCGTTTGGGTTAACCCACTAGAGAATGATGAGAATGGGCCTAAACAGGCTTAAGGGAAGGTCACAATGTGGACATCCAACCATCATTACCCATCAATGTGGACATTTAACCAACATTGCTCCGAAGGAGTAGTCCACATAGAAGCAAACACATAGTGGGCCCACGCCCTCGCACAAAGGCCTAATATACATCAAATGGGCCACACCAATGGGCCGCATCACATGGACCTCGAACACATCACAATGGCCTCACTTATGGCCCTCATATACACCACAGGTGGGCCCTACACATGAGCCTCAAATACATAACATATGGGCCCTACACATGGGTCCATTATGCATCAAATGGGCCACGTATCTGGGCCTTGAATACATCAGATGTGCTGCATCATATGAACCTATAATACAACTCAATGGGCCACTCCAAAAAGGGGCATAAATACATAACAGGCGGGCCCTGCACGTGAGCCCAATATACATAACAGGTGGGCCTCCAATATCCAACAAGTGGGACTTGAATATTCATTAGAGGTGGGCCCTGTACCTATAGCAAGTGGTCTACACATCATAGCTGGGCTTACCAGAGGTCCAGCTAAAGAACGGCTTGGATAACACACACATTACGATGGGTTGCATCATTAGGCCACACCAATGGGCCTCATATACAATAAGTGGGCCACATTAATGGGCACACTAATGGGCCATAAGTATATCAAAGTGGGTCTGACAGATGGGCCACAGACACATCAAAGGTGGGCCTCATGGATAGGCCATGAACATATCAAAGGTGGGCCTAATAACATGGGCCTCATATATACATCGAATGGGTCACCCAATTGGGCCTTACATACATTGTGATGGACCATAACCCATGAGCCTTGCATACATCATAATAGGCCGTATCTCATAGGCCTTACATTCATCAATGGGCCGTGTTATTGGGCCTCACTAATAGGCCTTATGTACATCGCAATCGGCCATAACCCATGGGCCTTAGAATACATCAAAATGGGCCCAATAACATAGGTCTTACATTCATATCAAGGTGGGCCTCAACAACGGCCCCATACACATTAAGGTGGGCCTCAATAATGGGCCATAAATATGACAAGATGGGCCTTATACATATAACAAGGTGGGTCTCAATGGATGTCTACAAATAAATAAAAATGTACATATAATAAACACAATTGAATCATATCAAAGATCAACTGGACCGCACCCAAGTAACAGTGGCAAGAATGGTTTCCACCATTGAATTCTCAAGGCCCACCATAGCGTTTATTTTCCGTCCAATCTATACATAAGGTCACAAAGACCTGAATTAAAGGAAAGCAATATCCTACTTGACCAACCTTTTGACCCAAGGGTTTTGATGGTGGACAGTTAGTCCAACACTGTTTCTATATTGTGGTCCACATGACTCTAGATCTGCCTTATTTTTTGTCTCAAGCCTTAAGTCTTATTTCAAAATGGTTGGGACTGTTTGGATGAAACACATGTATTATAATGGATTGCATCACATACACCAGTGGGTCACACTTGGGACCCACCATAATGTTTTCTTTCCATCCAACCCTGTTAATGAGGTCATATGGACCAGGGCCCACCATAATATTTATTTTTCCATCCAAACCTGTTGGTAAGGTCACATGTACAGGGGGCCACTGTAATGTTTATATGACATCCGAACTGTTCATAAGGTCATCCAGACCTAGGGCCCACTGCACTGTTATATGACATCCCAATTGTTCATAAGGCCACCAGGGCCCACTATACTGTTTATTTGCATCCAATCTATGCATAGGATCACGTGGACCAAGGGTCCATCATAATGTTTATTTAACATCCAATATGTTGATGAAGTCACGTGGGACGTGGGGTCCACGTTCCCTTATTGGACGGACAGTGTGAATAGAATACCACGTCACGGTGGGGTCCACGTCCAATGGGTTGGACGGTTGGGACATAACACATACCCATAATCAAGCCCACAGAACTTGCTGACGTTGACACAACAACTAAATTGCGGGTGGGATCCACATACTTGGATGGCATGGATAACAAATACATCACAACTGGCCCCACAAATGGACGCTGTGCAATACAACCATCACGGTGGGGTCCCACTATCTGGACGGATGGTGAGGATAAAACACACACTACAGTGGATCCCACCGTCCCAAACAATGGATAATGATGATTGCAACACGTGTAGGGCCCGAAACTCCATACAGCAGTGGGTGGTGGAGATATACATCGAGGTGGCCCACATCCAGATGGACGGTTGGATGTAAGACATATACATCAAAGGTGGGTTCCACCATTCAATGAACGGGACGGTGTGGATCAAAACCACACATCATGATGGAGCAGGACAGCACGTCCAACTAATCCATCACCGTCCAATTGGTCTAGACGGTGTGGATGAAACAATACATCACAGTGTGGCCCACATCACTATCCAAACACGTTCAGCAAATGGACGGATAGTGTGGAATAACACATCCAGAGACATGGGTCCCACCGTCCAGTGTGCTGGACAGTGTGTATAAGACCCATACATCACGGTGTCCCCACATGTCGAGTCCAGATTGACGGTTGGATGCAAAATAAATTCATCAAGGTGGGACCCACAGAACCTGATGACGCTAACACCAGCTATAGCTGCTGGGGTCTCCACGTTGCTGGAGCTGTACAGCCAGGATAGAACACATATACTAAGGTGGGCCACGTCCCTACTGGACGTCCGTTTGATGGACGGTCAGAATACTAAACGTATGACAAATCAGGGTCCACGTCCAGCACTATCTGAAAATGGTGGATGGTCTGGATTTTTGACGTGCAGCATGATGGGCCCCACGACACTTGCAGACGTGGTAAAGCAGCTATGCTGCACGTGCATCACACAGCAAAGGTGGGTTCCACGGTTAATGGACGGTGTGGATTAAACCACACGTGCAGCTGCCCTGCTGCGCATAAATCATGTGTGGCCCACTGTCCAGCCATCTGGACGGTGGGGATTACAAAACAGATGGACGGCCTGGGTTAAAACCCATATATCATGGTGGCCTCACACCAGATGACACATGCACCATGGTGGGACCCTCAGTTTGCTGATGTCATGCACGGAGTGCTACTGGGTTGTTGCCCAACATTTCAACAGACGGACGGTGTAAATACATCACAATGGGTCCCACGTCCATGTGCTGGACGGTGTGAGTACACCACACCTGATGGGTCCCACGTGGCATGTTCCACCTAAGATTTGGATCTGCGTCATTCTCCAGGTCTCGCAGGCCAGGATGGACGGTCGAAATATAACACATATGTCATATGTGGGCTCCACGGATGGGCGGTGTTGATGAAACATATGCATCATGCCATCGAGGTGGGCCCCACGTGCTATGCACGGATGGCAGGGATGAAATCTAGAGGATCAGACCCATGGACTTGCTGTTTGAAAAAAAAAAAAAAAAAAAAAAAAAAAAAAAAAAAAAAAAACAGCAGCTATACTACTGGTGTGCGGTATGCCAGCCGATCTTCTTTCACGGCCAAGGTGGGTCCCACATGATCGGACACTCACAACTTGGTAAGGCCAATACATCAGGTGGGCCAAACAATCAGGGGAGAGAGAGAGAGAGAGAGAGAGAGAGAAGCACCCACACTATAAAAATGTAGAAATCTAACCTATAGATGCACCCACCTTTGATCTTCCCTTCCTTCTTTCGCCAATGCATGATAGAGCTCCAAAGGTACAATTCCAACGGTGGAGATCGATTTTAGAGGGTGGGATTAGATGGTAGGAAGGTGGGCCACACTAACTCTCTCATGGGGAGCTTGGACGTGGGTGGCTTGGGAGGAAAAATGTGAGAGAGAATGAAAGAGAGAGAAATGAAAGATGTGATGTGAAGAGAGAGAGAGAGGGATGGATAAGAGAGTGATGGAGTGATGGGGAGAGAGATGGGTGAGGTGATGGGAAAGTTGACTTTTGGGGATGGGTAGTTGTACTTAGGGATGGGTGTACTTGGGACAAATGATTTGATTGATGTGATGGATTTTCTTGGGATTAGCAACGCGCGGTATTTTTCTTGAACTGAACGCAGGCCCACATCTCCTGGTCTGGGTATCGCCTCGGCGCGTGAGACGCGGCATCGGAACCGCGGCGACAGCGCGGTCGCACTGGTACAAGTCTCGGGTCAAACTGACTCAGACCGACAGGATCTGACTCAGGATTGCGCGCAACGCCGGTTGCAGATCGCGAGTCGCCGGAAATTGATCGGAATGACCGTGAAAGCCTCAGGGACAGTACGAATTAGGATACGGGTTTTACAGCTCTCCCCACCTAATAAAAATTTCATCCTCAAAATTTAAGAAAATAAACAAGGGGGGAGGAAACACCATCTCGTAAACTAACTTTTTTTTGTTTTGTTCTGCAGATTCTTAACCTAGGCCTCCAAATTTGATAACTTCTTTCCATCTTTCCCTTTTATTTTATAGATTTCTACTTCTTCCTTTCTCTTAGGTTTAAGTTAGAATTTGAGGGCTGAGTGTGTTTTATGCCCCAGTGGGCATGCGACAACACTCGACGTCTCGTGACTGAAGGAGGATTAGTTGAGGGGTTGACTGTCCATCGCAGGACTAGACACCACTTGAATTCTCCTGATTTAGAGGACGTTATGGCTGAAAATAAACCTCAAGCACTACCCCAACCAAGGGTTGAGGAAGTACATGATGAGAATGAGGTGCACCACGCACCCCCGCCTCGTACTTTATGAGATTATTTACAACCGGCGGGGGTGAGTACGCCCTCATGCATGATTTTTTTTGCGAATACAGGACATATGGACATCAAGCCAGGGGTTATCCAACTCCTTCCCAAGTTCCTTGGGCTTGAATCTGAAGAACCATACTTGCATTTGAAAGAGTTCGATGAAATCATAGGCACCTTATATTTCCCTAATGTATCTGAAGATACTATTAGGTTGAAACTCTTTTCATTTTCCTTAAAAAAAAAGCCAATACGTGGTTACATTCACTGCGTCCTAGATCCATTGGCACATGGAATGATATGCAGAGGGAATTTATAAAGAAAATTTTCCCACATCATAAGACAATTACCCTCAGGAGAGCAATCATGAACTTTGCCCAAAAGGAAGATGAAACATTCTTCCAATGTTGGGAAAAGTTCAAGGATCTGGTTAATGCATGCCCACAACATGGCTTTGAAATATGGCGCATTAAGAATTTTTTCTATGATGGGCTAACATCTTCCATGCGCCAAATGGTCGAGACAATGTGTAACGGAGATTTCATCAATAAAAATGTCGACGAGGTATGGGATTACCTCGATAGTCTCGCTGAAAAAATACAATCATGGGACTATTACCCAAGGACGAACACTACGTCTAGGCCGACTCAAAAAGGAGCAATATATCTCCAGAAAGAGGATGATGATCTTAATGCTAAGGTGGCTAATCTCACCAGAAAATTTGAGGCCATGGAAGGAAAGAAGGAAAAGGTTACTGAAAGTGTTTGTGGCATTTGTGATTGCAACTTTCATACTACTGAAAATTATCCTTCAATACCTGCTTTTCGAGAAGTATTGAATGAACAATCTAATGCCGTAAATAACCATCAAAGACCTTTCAATGGACCACCCTCTAATACGTACAATCCTGGCTGGAAAAATCATCCAAATTTTAGTTGGAGGAACGGACAAACTGCTACCCTTCAAGGTTTCTTCAATCAAAATCCAAATCAGGGGAGACCTCAAGAAGAACCGGCTCAAAATTCTGTGTAAGAGCTGTCGCAGATAATGCGGAATTTCATACAAAAGATAGATTCACGTATGACGGATATAGAAAAGGGGATGCTTCCTGTACAACCAATCCCCAATCCTAAACAGCAATACGAGACAGGTAATCCCAGCTCTTCAAATCAAATGGGGCACACTAAATCCATCACCACTCCTAGGAGTGGGAAGGTTATTGATAAAACCCTTCCGGTTAGGCCCGAAAAGCCTCAAGAACCAGAAGAGGACAACAATGATGGATCTAGTGACGCCCCCATAAAAATTTGAACCGGAACCTCTAGAGAATCCGGTTGCTCCGTTTCCCCAACGGTTGGTTGAACCAAAACGTCTATCTAACTCTTAGGATATCCTAGAGGTGTTGAAACAAGTGAAAGTCAACATTCCTCTACTTGACATTGTAAAACAGATTCCTTTATATGCTAAATTTCTAAAGGACTTATGCACTACCAAACGACGAAAAAGTGTTCAAAAGAAGATCTCCTTGACTGAGAAAGTGAGTGCCATCCTAAAACAAGATGTGCCGCAAAAATTCAAAGATCCCGGTTGCCCAACCATATCATGGGTAATCGGGAACTATCGAATTGATCATGCACTTCTTGACTTAGGAGCGAGTGTCAATCTGATTTCCTATTTGGTATACCAACAGTTAGGTTTGGGTGAATTAAAACCCACTCGAACCACACTACAACTTGCTAATTGTTCTGTTCGTATACCAAGAGGGATCATCGAGGATGTGTTGGTCCAGGTGGATAGATTCTACTACCCTGTTGATTTTATCATCTTGGACACCAAACCCATCAATGACACGAGCACTCAGATTCCCGTCATTCTTGGTCGCCCATTCCTGTCCACTTCAAATGCAATTATCAATTATAGGAATGGTGTCATGACTATGTCCTTTGAAAATTTGACATTGGAATCGAATATCTTTTTTAATAACGGCAGCAACTCAGAGGATGATGACGATTTTCACGATGTTAACATGATTGATTCTTTTGTGGAAGATAGAACGCCTTTCACCTTATCCTCTGATCCTCTAGAGACGTGTCTGGCCCACTCCCATGATCTTGATGATGATATAATTAGGGAGACGTGTGCCATGCTTGATACTGCACCGGTACTTGAAGTTAACCGGTGGAGGCCACAAATTGAAGAATTGTCCCAAACTGATGTAGTGCCTCTACCGTCTAACCTCAAGCCACCGAAGCTTGATCTAAAACCTTTGCCCTCTGATTTAAAATATGTCTATTTAGGTCAAGATGAGACATACTCGGTGGTGATCTCTGCCCACCTGGAGAAAGAACAGGAGAGTATGCTGATATCTACTCTCATTGAGCATAAGGGAGCTCTTGGATGGACGATAGCGGACCTCAAGGGGATTAACCCATCGATTTGTACTCACCGTATATATCTTGAGGACAATGCAAAGGCTGTTCGGCAATCACAACGTAAATTAAATCCAAACATGAAGGAAGTGGTTAAGGCCGAGGTTCTCAAACTATTGGATGTGGGGATCATATACCCCATATCCGATAGTCAATGAGTGAGTCCAACTCAGGTGGTTCCTAAGAAGTCCGGGATCACCATCGTAGCCAATACCAATAATGAACTCGTGCCGACCAGAGTTACCACTGGTTGGAGAATGTGCATTGACTACAGAAAGCTGAATACTGTCACAAGGAAAGACCACTTTCCTTTGCCCTTCATTGACCAAATCCTGGAAAGGCTAGCTGGTCATTCCTATTATTGTTTCCTTGACGGGTATTCAGGTTATAATCAGATTGAAAACGCCCCTGAGGATCAGAAAAAGACCACATTTACATGTCCCTATGGCACCTTTGCTTACAGAAGGATGCCATTCGGGTTATGTAATGCCCCTGCCACCTTTCAGCGATGTATGATGAGTATCTTTTCTGACATGGTGGGGAAATATTTAGAGGTCTTCATGGACGATTTCTCTATTTTCGGTTCATCTTTCAGCGAGTGCTTAGCAAGTCTTAAATGTGTGCTGAAAAGATGTGAAGAAAAAAATTTGGTACTTAACTGGGAGAAGTGTCATTTTATGGTTAAAAAGGGAATTGTCCTTAGGCATATCATCTCGTCCAAAGGAATCGAGGTAGATAAGGCAAAAATTGATCTTATCTCTAACCTACCTCCATCCAAGAATATCAGAGATGTACGATCCTTCTTGGGACACGCAGGATTTTACCGACGATTCATAAAGGACTTTAGTCTCCCCTCTCATCCTTTATGTAATCTTCTTCAAAAGGACGCACCATACGAGTGGACTGAGCAGTGCCAAGAAGCTTTCACTAAGCTTAAGGGTATGTTAACCACCGCACCGATCATGCAGCCACCCGACTGGAGTCTTCCTTTTGAACTTATGTGCGACGCCTCTGATTATGCTCTTGGAGCGGTTCTAGGCCAGAGAAAAGATAAGCGGCCTTACGTTATTCACTACGCAAGTAGGACTCTAAATCCTGCCCAAGTGAACTACTCGACTACGGAAAAGGAACTTTTAGCCGTAGTGTTCTCTTTGGACAAATTTCGATCCTACCTTGTAACACCCCGGATTTTGGCCAATCTGGGATTTGACGTCCTTAGGCAATGGGTCAACTAAAACACTTGGAAAATCGCTCAGAACCCAATTTCATAGCCAAAGAAACCACTTAGGATTAATTCCTATGGAAATTTAGCGTAAGTTAGCTAGCGCAATGCTGGAGTAGCTGGGAAACAGTCCCTGATCACTTTAAATACGTTATACAAGACCCAAATCGAGTAGAACGTATGACTCCATAATACTCTATAACCTCGGATCAAACTCTAAGCGGGTTTGTTCTCTGGACCACTTTGAATTCTTGTATTGGATTTAGACCGTGCGTCGAAAGTCCGTTACTTCCTATCTTAGACCGTTAGAACCGCCCAGCTGGACTTGACAATCATTTCGAAAATCAAGTCAAACCGATAATCACAGACTATTTCATTGAGCCCGGACTGAAGAGACCGCGAATAGGGACAGAATTGGAATTTCAAATTCAAATCTGGCACACGACTTGACGCGTCAGTATTAAGCGTTCTGACCGTCAGAATTCATCCAGATTACACCCTCGGATCAGGAAAAATTTCTATTTTATATCATGAGACTTTCAGCCCTGATCTACGTGCGGTGACCGCTGAACTGAAACTGGACCGCCACGTGCGATCTGCGAACCCTGCCGGACTGAAAACTTAATACATGCTATATCTGGTACGCATGATCTTAAGTTCGATCGCATTCGACTAGGGGACCTCCAGAAATGCTCTTTTGGACCGAAACAGCCCCGATTTGGTTACCCCTCAAGTGAACTTTGTTCCTGAGCCTATTTTGGGCATTTTTGAGCTTATAAAAGGGGTTGAAACCCTGACTCCTCTCTCCCATCCGAATTTGCAAAATCCCTAGATTGGGAGAGAGAAAAGGAGAGAGTTTGTGAGAGAAGGTGGGAGAGCTTTTCCTGCTACTGCTGCACGTGCTTAAGCGGCGTATTCCAATCACTTTGCTGGTGATTTCTCCGCATTTACAGGTAAGAAAATGCCCTAAAAAGTTGTTGATTTGATGCTTCTTTAGTTTCATAGTTTGTTAGTTGATAAATCTCGTAAATCAGGTTCCTATCGCCGTAGACGAAGCGTATACGCTCCGTTCGAATCACTTCACCTAT
This sequence comes from Magnolia kwangsiensis, assembly GCA_037074715.1. Classification (NCBI taxonomy): domain Eukaryota; kingdom Viridiplantae; phylum Streptophyta; class Magnoliopsida; order Magnoliales; family Magnoliaceae; genus Magnolia; species Magnolia kwangsiensis. Next base: position 71,121,141 of record CM073576.1, read on the forward strand.
AGGGGAAAAGGTGCGGATTTTAGACGCTTTGATTGACTGTTTTCAAAGCTTTCAATGTCGTTCAATAGTAGATTCTTGACGGCAACGCCGTTTGACATGTACAACATGCTGTCCGTTTCCTGTTTCGTAAACTAACGAAGAATATGAGATTTAGGGTATTTTAGTCATTTGTAGGAAGTACTGTTTTCATGCATATTTTGCTGATGTGATTGACATGATATGTTGTCGCATTAGGATGTTAGGAATACGTGCATAATTAGTTTGGCGAAGAGATTCGCCTAAATGCGCACTTCGGGTCGACATACTATATGTAGACTTAAGTTTGTAGTGTATGTGTTTGTATAAATGCTTGTATTAGTATGTATTGAATTAAATGGTGTTATGAATTAGTTTGAGATTGATTTCTCAATTAATATGCTGGTGTGAATGGTTTCCTACATGTTAGCCATATGCATGATTTCATGATATGAATGAAATGCATGTGCTTGACGATTCGCTTAAGCTGTATGTTATAACATGTGCTTGATGATTTCCTTATGAGTTACTTTGAGATTGAATTCTCAATTAATATGTTGATGGAGAGGATTTTCTATATGTTGGCGACATGCTTAATTTCATTATATGTGTGAAAGACATGTGTACGATGATTTGCTTAAGTTGTATGTAATAACATGTGTTAACATGCTCTCATGGTTGTATTTCATTTCCATTACCCTTACACAACTGCTGATGTGATTCTATGATTGTTTGGGACTATGCCTAGTCCAGGAAGTCGGTAACCGAGCGAATTCGTGGTTAGCTTATCTTCGCCACGAACGATGCGTCCATGAACGCGAGTCGTGTTTGGAGTTGACGGCAGTGGTTAGGCCACGCGAAGTGTTTTACGCACTTCATGTCGTTCGACTTGAGATGCGATCGTGCTAGTCGAGCCCGTCAAGTAACTCGACTGGCCGATGTATGTTCACCTTGTATAAGTCATAACTGCTTGAACCTAGGGTACTGAACTTACCATTGTAAACCCTGTTAACCATGGTACCTTGATCCATAAAGACTCATGAGCCGGGCATGGTGGTATGGGACACCGTGGTCGAGCTGTCGGCCTACGCTGGGGCCATAAACCTCCCCGTAGTGACCAGTGAGCACCTAGTCTCGTGAGCAGATTATGGTGATATGGGACACTATATTCTAGCTGTCGGCCTACACTGATCAGGCGACGAGTCCTTTGTAGTGACCGCGAGAGTATTCTGAGTCTACGGGAGGCGACGACCCTTCAGTAGCAGTAGAGTACAGTAGGCCTGTATTGATAAGGTGATGGGGGAGCGGAGCAACGAGTGCGTGCAACAGCCCTGGCAGCCCTTGCAGCGACCTACGAAATATACATCGTATGAGATTACTAGGAGTGACGACCCTAGACAGGATCTGTGTTGGGATTGATATAAGGGAAGTACCTTAGTTTCCCAATCTTGCTGTTTGAATGGACTAATAATAACTCGAAAATTATATCACCATAGCATTGCATGTGGCTGGAAGATGTGGAGCACTCTAGGGAGTGTGGCATGCCGCGGTCGTAAGATGTTACCGTATGAGGGAGATCGTCGGTGAGGGCATACATCACGTCATGTCATAATTGCATTAACAACAGTATTAGGAATGTTTGATTTATTGCTTTACTATTATCGCATGATTGATTTGAGAACATGTTAATCCTTGCTCTATTATTCCACTGAGTTAGCTACTCACTCCCACGTTACGGGACGGTGTTCCTGGACACCCACCAGACCCTTTTGTGATTGCAGATGATGGCGCGGCCTGCGAGGCGGAGCTGGACTTGATGATGATGAGGAGGATCCCTCCTTTATGCGTGTTTTGATTGACGGGATTACGGGGAGGTTAATTAGATACTTTGACACTTGTCATTTTATATTTTTAGTGCACTCATGTATATTCGTTTTGTCTACTTTTGGAGTATACATGTATGTATATAACCTGGTAACATATCCACACTCTGGAGGCATACAACAGTTTATATATGTTATACATACTATCACAGTCTTCCGCTTGTTAATTTAACCGTCTTTGGAGTATGATATGCTGTTCTAGCTTAATCTCACTCATGTTTAATGCGTTATCACAGACAACATTCAATCATACATATCTATGTTGCATAAATAACATTTTGGAACTCGGGAGTTGGGTTTTTGCTCGACCCCCCGATTTTCGGGATGTTACATACCTGATCGGATCCAAGATCATTATTTATACCGATCATGCGGTACTTAAGTATCTTCTTTCTAAGAATGATTCTAAGCCCCACCTGATACGATGGATCCTTCTACTCCAAGAATTTGATTTGGAAATTAAAGACAAAAAGGGAGTAGAGAACGTAGTGGCCGATCATCTTTCTCACCTTAATACCTCTGATTCCCTTGAGGTGACCCATATCAATGACATGTTCCCTGATGAACAACTGTTTAGAGTCTCTCATTCACCTTGGTTCGCTGATATTGCTAATTATCTTGCTATAGGTGCCATACCGACACACTGGACGTCACAAGATAAGAAGAAATTCTTTACCAAGGTGCGTAACTTTTTCTGGGATGATCCATATTTGTTTAAATATTGTCCAGACCAAATCTTAAGGAGATGTGTGCCAGATGATGAGAATCAGAGTATCATCTCCTTCTGTCACTCATAGGCCTGTGGTGGTCACTTTTCTGCTAAAAAGACCACGGCTAAGATTCTACAGTGTGGCTTTTACTGGCCCACTATGTTCAGGGACACTCATGAGTTTTGCAAAGCTTGTGAACGTTGTCAAAAATTGGGAGCATTGTCCCGTCAAAATATGATGCCTTTGAATCCCATCCTTATCATTGAAGCATTTGATTGCTGGGGCATTGATTTCATGGGACCATTCCCCCAATCATTTGGAAATCTGTATATTTTGCTCGCCGTAGATTATGTCACTAAATGGGTCGAAGCGATACCGTGTCACAAAAATGACCATCGCACGGTCATTAAATTTTTGAAAGAAAATATCTTGTTGCGGTTTGGAACGCCTCGAGCCATCATTAGTGACGGGGGCTCACACTTCTGCAATAGACCATTTGAGAGTTTAATGAAGAAATACGGTATCTCACATAAGGTGAGCACCCCATACCATCCACAAACAAGTGGACAAGCTGAGATTTCTAATAGAGAGATCAAATATATCCTATAGAAAACGGTTAACCCTGATCATAAGGACTGGTCAATTCGATTGACCGATGCCTTATGGGCGTACCGTACTGCTTTTAAAACTCCTATTGGAACATCTCCCTTTAGACTTGTCTACGGAAAGGCTTGTCATTTGCCTGTGGAACTGGAACATAAAGCATACTAGGTGATCAAAAATCTGAATTTCAATCTGGACAACGCTGGCTCGCTACGCAAACTTCAATTAAATGAACTTGAAAAAATTCGAAACGATGCGTACGAAAACTCAAGAATTTACAAGGACAGGGTGAAGGCGTTTCATGATCAACATATTATACGAAAATCATTCACGCCAGGTCAGAAAGCCCTCTTGTATGACTCTCGACTACATCTCTTTCCGGGTAAGTTTCGATCATGTTGGACCGGCCCTTACATTGTTGTCACTGCTTATTCTCATGGGGCCGTCGAGATAAAAGATCCCGACAATGGCAAGGAGTTTAAAGTAAATGGACATCGATTAAAGCCATTTGTCGAGACATTTGATTCAGAGGACATGTCCATGCCTCTGATTGCTCCAGTTTACCAGGACTGATCTCCTAGTCTGATGGAGGTATAGGTAGGTTTATCGCTTTCATAGGTCTAGGATAGTTATTTTATTTGTCTGGCTGAAGACGGTAAATTTAGCGCTCCTGGGAGGGAACCCAGCTTTTTTATTCCTTTTCATTCTTTAGTAGATGATTCGATGTTTGTGGGTAACTTTACTGCAAACCCTCACGAGACTACAACTCGTCCACTAGGGGTAACCTAGGGGTTTAAACGCTTGTTGTATACGCTAAATGCAATCGAGAGCACCTGCGAAAGTGGTATAGGTAGGATTTTATTTTCATTATTTTTGTTTTTCTTTTTCTCTCATGCTAACCGGCTTCCATACTGTGATCTCGTGGAAAATCTCTCTTGATTCGTTATCCAGGTACTATCTTCTCATCACTTTACTTTCGTTGTTCTATGTGCATTGCATGCCCATATCTTTTACATTGAGGACAATGTAGATTTTAGGTTGGGGGTGGGAGATTAGGCTTCCTAATCAGTATTTTCTTGGTCTTGAGCAAAAATTGTGAAACAATTGTGAAAATTTTTACAATTTTTTCAGAAAATTCTTGTGAATTCGAAATGATTTTGACAGATATCCCTAATTTATATTTTTAAGATACGTGATGTTGGTAATTTCGGACTCTGGGATTCAGTATCCGTTAAATTTCACAGTTAAGATCGAGTTATTAATCCATGATTAGAAGTTGTAAACATTGATTGAGTCATGATTTCACATGTCACGTCTCGCTTACACATTAAGATTTCAGTTCCATATCGAAGGATTAACTTAGTAATCACTAAGCACGAAAGGAACCAACCTGAAATATCTTACCATCATGGTATAAAAATTGAAAAAGTTGGATAATTAATCTTCACCATAGGTTTGCTCCCTATAGGTGTAGAGTTAATTCCCCATGAATGATATGTGAAAAAGAGTCAGGTGTACGATCTTCACCATAGGTTTGCTCCCTATAGGTGAGGATTTGATTCCCCTTCCTTGGCATTACGTTGAATAGAAGAATCACAAGTTAATAGGCTAATCTATGAGGCAAGTTTTGGATTAAGTTTTGGTTGTCATGAATTTTCTTATTGGTTACCAATGATATCATGAAATTGACGATTGGATCTCTTAATGATGATAAGCTGAGATTAGACTATACATCCATGGATCTCAATGTTTAAAATTTTTCTAATTGATGGATTAATACTTTACACTTGATTATGAAGTCTATCGTGCGCTTGAGCTCAGGAGAAAACAATTTCTAACATTCATGAATATTAAATTTCTCATATTTTGTTCAAAATCTCACTCGATTTCATAGTAAGTTCTCCTATAATTCTCAACTTATTTTTCGCATACTTTGCTTGGGACTAGCAAAATGCTGGTTGGGGGTTGTGTTGAGGGTCAAATAGTGCATATTAGACCCCATTTATTACTTAGATTTACGAGCATAATATCATTTAACGCCCGATTTTAATCGTGTTTTGTTGCAGGGTGTGATTAGGAGAGTTGACCGAAAAAGGATGCCAAAAGCTTAGATTTAACGTTCTGATAATCACCAGGGCAAGGGACGGACTTCAGGGACTAAAATCGACAAATATGCACGCCAGGGACCCGAGAAATTCCAGCCGTTCACTTGAAAATGGCCTGAAATTGGTGTAGAATGCAAGATCACATGGTTCCCACTATCCGATTGACTCAAAAATTTATACACGTGATGAGGGCCATAAATTAACCGTACATATAAAATTTTAGCCATTGAAGATCTCAGAAAGTGGGCCAACATACAGATCAGCCCATTAATATTCAAATTGGGGCCCACCTGATATCTGGAACTGCCTCAAAATTGTTCTCGACGGTTAAAATAATATGAGGAAAAGGATAGATGGATCGGATCTCTCAAAATCATTTCGGTGGACCCCACATGTATGGTGTGTATACATTGCACATGCACGCTGGCGCCGCACCGGAGCGCCTGACCTGGTCAAAGTTGGGTGTGACCGACTCCTCACGCAAACGGCAACAACCGTTTCGCACTGGCAGCGAACGGACGTTCGCTGTCCGTCTTGCGATCAGTTATGGGCCCTACCCATTGACTGTGCATCTGATCCAAGCCGTCCATCTTGTAGAGGAGTTCGAATACTACAAAACCATGCTGACCTTTTGCATCCATGCATACACACGTGTGCGATACAGGGGCCACAAAAGGGCTGCCCTGGGACGTTTAAAATTGATCCTTTAGTGATTTCTTCTCTGGACTTCGTCAATGGACGTTCAAAACTACCCATTCTTGACTGAAATTTCGTCTTGAATCCAATGGACGGGGTGAATTTTCTAGAAAATGCTTCTGTGGGGCCCACCGATCACAACAGTGAAATGGTGCGAAAGGTTTCGCACATCCGCGAAAACTGACTTTTCCAGGCGGTTTTGGCCCACCATCTTTGATCATATGGCAGATCTGAACCGTCTATCATGTAGAGGACCTAATAAAATCCTAAGAGACGATGTTTCTTTGGAATTTGAGCGAGAAAAGTGGTGTGTTTCGAGGCACCGAACTTGGCTGCGAAAATTCTTTCACTAGGCATGCATAGCTTTCCAAATCTGATTCAAATTCGATTTTCACCACTCCAGCAGTTATATAAGGAGGTTTTGGACGTGGGGAGCAATCATTCAGGTCTTGGGAGGAAGATTCAGAGCTGGGAAGGAAGGCTCAGGTCGGACGTCTGCAAGAGAGAGAGTTGAGTTTGTTTATTTCTTTTATTTTTATTTTATTTTGAGATATCTAGCATATTCATGTTGGGCTAAACCTCCTAGCTAGGGCTAGGAGGCGAAGCTTGTAGTGAGATGGGAGAGTTTAATTTATGAATTTTTTTATTTAATTTATGAATTGAATTAATGTTGATGCTAGTTTAATTAATAGCATGTTTTAGTCTTTAATGGTCTGTTGTGACTAAAATTACAATGGGTCTGCAATGGCTTTGATCATGTCCTTCTACTTTTATGTTTATGACATCAGGATGTCCTGTTGTTCACCATAGTCTCCTGGGCATGGTTGGATGACGGTACCCTTCATAACTTTCATACATGTGATTGGGTGGTAATTAGTTTAATTCTGTTGTTTGCCATAGTCTTTTAGGCATGGTTTGGTGATGGAATCCATTCTAATTCATATACCTTTCATCTCTTGAAAACTAGATCAATGACAGTTCAGTTAATTTTCATGAAACATGCATAAGATCTCCCTGATCTCTACAAGTGGATCCTCTGAATCCCTAGTTCCCTTCTTCTGATTTTTCTCAAGTTTAGATAATTATTTCACCAGTATTCCTTCAAATTCAATCAGATTAGATTTCATCTTAGCCTAGTTCTAGTTCTAGATAATTTTAGAGAACGTACAAGTTTCAGTCCCTTGGGATTCGACCTCGGTCTTACCGAGTTATTACTACATCACAACCTTGCACTTGGGGAGTGAACATCAAGCTCGAGAAGGCGTACAACAAGACTCGTAAATTCTCAAGCTTCTCTTAAGGGTCATCTGAGTGTACAGATTATCAATGTCCATTTCACTTTTAAGGTTTGTTTGACCTTAGATTGACCTTAGGATGGGCTTTACTGTAGGTCATTCTGGATACATAATTCTTATATTTTAATATGCTTGTTTGGGCTGTTTTAAGACCAATCCTAGGGACTTCAAGACCAGTCCTAGCTCTGCTACGACCAGTCTTAAGTTTTTCAGGACCAGTCCTAGGTTGTTGAAGATTTTTGGATCTTCTTGGTTGTTCTACAACCAGTCTTGGATATTCTATGACCAGTCCTATGAGCTGTACGACTTGTCCTTCGACCAGTCTTAGCCCTACGACTCAAACTCCATCAACTAAACAAGGGATCCTACGACCAGTCGTAGGTAGCCCATGACCGGTTGTAGGCTACCCAGGACCAGTCATGGAACAACTAATCCTTATCCCGTAGAAATCTTTAAAAATCTTTGAAGCTACGACCAGTCCTAGGATCCTAAGACCAGTCGTAGATGGGATTTTTCAGGCTATAAATAGAGCACGAACTTCAGAATTTTTTAATTCAATTCAATTCAATTCAAGCAATCTTTAGGCTATACTCTGAGATAAGTTCGTTTTTGTTTTTAAGCTATTTTGTGCTCATTTAATATTCCTTTTGCTAGCTTATTTATTATTTGATTTTGATCTACATTCCAATCTTATTTGAAAAAGGGGAATTTTTGATATTCCTTCTTCTTGGATTCAAAATCAAATAGAACTAGCCCTTTTAATTTAAAATCAATTAGACTTAGAACCATTCTTAAAGTGAGTATTGGACTTTGAACGTTGAATCGAACTTCTACTCCGATTGGTTCTACCGCGCTCTTCAAAAGGAGATTCAGGTATTTTACATTTTTGTAATTTACATTCTTTGGTTTTGTTTGAGATTTTTCAGAAAAATCTCATTGTTTTGATTATCTGAGGAGAGCCAGAAAACTCAGATTGTGTGGGTTTTTGGATTGTGTAAGCCTGAGATAAAAGACACAATTGTGAAGGTTTTAGGTAAACCTGTGAAACCTATTTTGATAGTGCATGCTAATATCCCCTGTGTGAGGATATTAGGAGTGGAGTAGCATTTTGTGTGGCTGTTGGATAACAGTTGGTGTACACACAGGCGAACCACTATATATCGTTGTGTTGTGGATGTGCTTTATTCTTTATTTCCTTTATTCATTCAGTTTTGTGGATTGTATTTGTGGATGAATGTTGTAATCATTTTATTTCAAGCAAGTGTGAGAATGTTGTAATAACTTAGGATTTATTTCTACAAGTTATTTTGGTTTCCTTACTTTTTATTTATTATTGGTTTGTGATACAAAGGACGTTCTAAAAATAAGGTTGTCCTACCTTAAACCTTTGGTTTTTGGTGTAAGGTTGTCCTTAGAACTGATATAATATTATTCTCTTAATTCTAGGTTATTGAGATTACTTTTAATTCAGCATTGTGCTTTATTTCTTTTATTATTACGCTGTTTTAAGTTTTATTTGGCATTGCCCTATTCACCCCCCATCTAGGGCATATAGCTAGGCCCTTTCAAGTGGTATCAGAGCCTAATAACTCGTGCTTATTGTTTATTTATTGGATTTATTTCCTGAGCTAACGATCTAAGTTATATTAAGATGTCAAATTTTGATAGCCTATCAGTCACTAGGCCACCACCCTTTAATGGCACAAACTATGCCTATTGGAAAGCCAGGATGAGGATCTTCCTCAAATCCTTGGATGAAAGTGTGTGGCTGGCTACAGTGAATGAAAGTAACAGCTTATTCTCTTTGGATCGCTCTTCAGAAAAGTGAGAGTAGTGCCAATGCAAAAGCACTAAATGCAATTACTTATGCATTATCACCAGATGAATTCAAAAGAATCATCTCTTGTGAAAATGCAAAACAAGCATGGGATGTATTAGAAATGACACACGAGGGTACATCAATTGTCAAGAAATCTAAAGTCTAAATCCTCACAACTAAATTTGAAGAAATTCATATGGAGGAAAATGAGATGTTTATGGACTTATACACTAGATTGAATGACATTTTGAACTCTATGTAGGGTCTTGGTGATAAAATCCCAGAAAGTAAAGTGTGCGCAAAGATACTATGCTCACTTCTTGAACGGTTCAATTCTAAAGTGACCGCGATTCAGGAACTTCGTGATACGGATACCATGAGGGTTGAGGAACTAGTTGGTTTACTACAAACCTACGAGTTGTCCTTTAAAGCTCCTAAAGGAAAATCAATTGCTCTCAAATCATCAAATGTTTCACAAGAAAGCACTTCGAACTTAGAAAATTCCGAAGATGATATGGCACTTTTAGCAAAAAAGTTTTACAAAATTTTCAAAAGCAAGAAAAAAGTTAATTTTCAAAAGTCAAATGATAAGAGACGATCTAAATCTAGAGCTTAAAAATCTTTAAAAGATATTCAATGTTACAACTGTCAAGAGTATGGGCACTTAGCTAACAAATGTCCTAAAAAAGACAAATCAAAAAGGAAAAGCATGATGGCTACTTGGGATGAATCGTCTGATTCTGAATCCTCTTCTAAATCAGAAGATTCTGAAATCGAGTCGGGCGATGATGTTAAAGCCCTTATGAATCTAGCCAAGATCACTTTTTCAGATAATGATGATATATCTAGTGAAGAAAATCTGAATAGTGATTGCGATAATGAAGATGATCTTCAAGATGCTTATAATGCCCTTTATAAGGAGAGTTGTAAAATTACCGTCAAGCTTAAATTACAAAAAGAAAATTTTTTTAAGCTTAAGGAAGTTTATGAGTCTCTCGTTTTAGAAAAGTCTCATATTTTTTATTCTTTTGAAAAGACCAAATGTGATTTAGATTTCAAAACCTCCAAAATTGAAGATTTGAGATCCAAAAATGAGAAACTCAAAAATGAGGTAGCTTCTCTTCTGAGTTTGAAAGACACATGGAGATATGCCCAAGGTTATCCTAAATTGGAAAAATTATTGTCCGGATCAAGAAAATGTGGTGATCGATCCGGGTTGGGCTATGATAGGAATACATCTCCTAAACAAAAGAATATTACACCTAAATTTGTAAAAGGAGAGTCTTCAACCTCAAAAGAAAAGAATACTTATCAAGGTTTTTTTAAAAATTCAAGGACTTTTCAAAAACCTAAAGGTAGTCATGTCAACTTTGATTTTTAAAATCGAAATCCATTGGCTAAAAAAAATAATCGATCTACTCAAGGAGCTATTAAAGTCTAACTCTATAGGTCTCTCCTATAACAACAGACAGAAAAAGACCATCTATACTCCTAAACCCAAAACAGTTCTGAAATGGGTTCCTAAAGTTGCCTGCTTGGTTGCCCACACTGCTTTCAAAGCTACAAGCCATTTAAAGTGGTATCTAGATAGTGGTTGCTCCAGGCATATGACAGGCGACAAGGCTTTATTCACCGATCTAAAAGATATAACTGACGGGTCAGTCACATTTGTTGATGGAAGTAATTGCAAGATCATAGGCCAAGGTACGGTTCAGCTTTATAACCTTCCCTTATTTAAGAATATTTTATATGTTGAGGGCTTGAAACACGACCTACTAAGCATTTCTCAGATATGCGATAACAACCATAGTGTGAAGTTTTCTAATCAAGGTTGTAAGATACTTAATAAAAAGGGTTTTGTTATATTAACTGGTCACAGAACTTCTGAAAACTGCTACATCGTTAGTGATGCAAGCTCATCTACTCAATCATGTTACATGGTCCATACCGATGAGACTGAATTATGACATAAACACCTTGGACATGTACATTACCGAAACTTATTTAGATTGAGCAAAAGAGAACTAATTAGAGGTCTACCCAAATTGCTAAAAGTAGACAAAATATGTGGTGAATGCCAGTTGGGCAAACATATTAGGAGCTCTCACAAGAAAGTGAACTCCAATACCACATCTAGACCACTCGAGCTTCTCCACATGGATCTTATTAGACCAACCAGAACGGAGAGTCGAGGAGGCAAAAAATACATCTTGGTTATCGTAGATGACTATACCAGATTCACTTGGGTATCATTCTTAAAAGACAAAACTGAAACCTTGGATGAAGTGAAAAAGGTCATTAAACGAATTCAAAATGAAAAAGGTTCTCATGTTAGTAAGATCCGTAGTGATCTTGGATCCGAATTCGAAAACAGTAGTTTTGAGAAATTTTGTAGCAATCAGAGAATATCGCATGAATTCTCTGCGCCCAAAACACCGCAACAAAATGGTATAGTTGAAAGAAAAAATAGAGTGCTTCAAGATATGGCTAATGTTATGTTGAATAGCATGAAGCTCTCTATAAATCTTTGGGCTGAAGCAGTTAATACCGCATGTTATATTATTAGTCAGGTTTATACCAGTAAATCTGATAATAAGACTGCTTATGAATTATAGTTTGAAAAGAAACCTACTGTCAAATACTTTTGAGTTTTTGGCAGCAAGTGTTATATTTTATGTGATCGTGAAAATTTGAAAAAGTTTGATATGAAGAGTGATGAAGGTATTTTTCTTGGTTATTCTTTGAACAGTCGAGCTTATAGGGTTCTAAATAAGAGAACTGGTGTGATTCAAGAGTCCATCAATGTGGTCATTGATGATCATTTGAATACACCAGCTCCGAGTTCAGATGATGATGAAGCTCTTATTATCGATAATCAAGATACCTCATCAAGTCAAAAAGAGTCTGAACCAAGGACTGTCAAAGATCATCCAACCAATCAAATTCTTGAAAACCCTCTCACTGGTGTTCGTACTCTCAAACAACTTAAGAACATATGTAATTATGTTTGTTTTACATCCCAAATAGAACCAGTCAATGTGAAAGAAGTACTTTCTGATGAAAATTAGATAATTGCTATGCAGGATGAACTTAATCAATTTGTTCGTAATGATGTCTGGTATCTTGTTCTTCGACCTAAAGATAAACACATTATTGGAACAAAATAGATCTTTAAAAATAAGTCTGATGAACTTGGACATATAATACGAAACAAGGCTAGACTGGTTGTATAAGGGTACACTCAGATTGAAGGCATTGATTACGATGAAACCTTTGCTCCAGTCACTCACCTTGAATCAATCAGACTTTTTATTTTCATCGCATGCTTTAGAAAATTTAAGATTTATCAGATGGATGTAAAGAGTGCCTTCTTAAATGACGATTTACATGAAGAGGTGTATGTTGAACAACCTTCAGGGTTTGAAGACCCCAAGTTATCTAACCATATATTTTGTCTCAAAAAAGCTCTCTATGGTCTAAAACAAGCGCCTAGGGCATGGTATGAGAAATTGATTAAATTCTTACTTAGTCATAGCTTTCAAGTAGGAAGTGTTGATAAGACGCTCTTTGTTAAGAAACATAACAATGATATTTTGATGATTCAAATTTATGTTGATGATATTATTTATGGATCAACTTGCTCTAACATGTCTATTGAGTTTGCAGAGTTAATGAAATCAAGGTTCGAAATGAGCATGGTTGGAGAACTAAACTATTTCCTAGGGTTGCAAGTAAAACAACAACCTAATGGAATTTTCATTTCCCAGACCAAATATGCTTCAAACTTGGTTAAAAGGTTTGGATTTGAGAATGGTAAGAACTTTGATACTCCTATGAGTACAACGTTAAGACTCTCAAAAGACTCTACAGGTAAAGATATAGACCTAAACTATATCGTAGTATGAATGGTAGTTTGTTGTATCTAACTGCTAGTAGACCTGATATCGCGTTAAGTGTTGGCATTTGTGCAAGATATCAGTCTAATCCTAAGGAATCACATCTTACTACTGTTAAAAGGATTATTAGATATGTCGCAAGTACTATAAATCTAGGGCTTTGGTATCCTTTTGATACTAGTGTTTAATTAGCCGGGTACTCAGATGCTGATTAGGCCGGTAATATCGATGATAGAAAATCAACCAGTGGTGGTTGTTTTTACATTGAAAATTGCTTAGTTTCTTGGTTCAGCAAGAAGTAAAGCTCAATATCGCTCTCCACTGCTGAGGCTGAGTATATGCAGCTAGATATGCATGTACTCAACTAGTTTGGATGAAACGCATGCTAAGCGATTATGAAATTAATCAAAATTCAATGATCTTACATTGTGATAATTCCAATGCTATAAATATTTCTAAAAATCCAATCCAGCATTCATGTACTAAGCACATTGACATTAGGTATCATTACATTCGTGAGTTGGTTGAAGAAAAAGTTAGTTCCTTGGAATATATACCAATCGAAACTCAACTTGCTGATATATTTACTAAACCGCTCGACAAAAGCAGGTTTAATAAATTGAAATTTGATCTTGGTATGTACATTTTACATTGAGTATTCTTTCTTACATGTATCATAGTGTATTATATTTGGTATTATATGTGTTTAAATTTTATTTTTTTATATTAAATATGTATTTTTGGTCGATACTCGACCGGTCATAGCTGTATACGACTAGTCGTGGTACGATCGGTCGTGAACCGCACTCGACCGGTCGTGGAGCTCGTGAACATGATATAATTTGTGGAAAACCTCCTTCTTCTTCATTTCCACTCCGACCTACGACGAGGCGTGACTCGACCAGTCATAATATTTCTTGTATTTCTTCAAGGTTAGTCTTATTTCTTCATTTTTCTTGAAGTTTGATATTCTCTATGCTTTGATTTGATCATTATGTAGCTTGGTTTCATCTTTTTATTAGATTTTTCAAGGGTTTCTTCTCAAATTACTGATCAAGAGAAAACCCATCCTTCTTTTTGTGCATTTCTCTTGCTCTTTATATATCTTGTTGAAGATGGATGCTAGAGGGAAGAAGAAAAAATCCCGTGGTCCATCCTCATCTAAATCTACACCGATAACAAAACGGCACCTTCGGTCACCCAAAGATGATCCTCAAGATGTATGGGATTTGTGTGTCCGTAATGTTATCGTTGAGCATACCACTGATCTCAATCACATTGCTCCATATGGTATTGTCCCTCTCCTTGAATCTGTTGGCTAGGCTAATATTTTGCTTTGGGGTGCGCCTGCATACCAGTCTATTGCACAATCAATGGTTGCATGTATCTCAGAATTCTCCCTTAACAACTTAAATTTTTCAATTGATACTAGAGAAGGAAAATTTGAAGTAGACCATCATTTAATATCAAGTATTATGGATATACCCGTTAATGATGAAGGTATTCCGATTCATACTTTATACATCAAACCATTTGAATCGAAAAAATGCATGTTAACAAGAGACTTATGCAAAATTAATGCACAATGGACACACAAAGGGAATGCGCTCCATTCAAAGTATCTGTTACCTAGATACAGAGTGTTACATCATTTTTTCATTTCAAATCTGTATCCTCGGTTTGGTAATAAAACTAAGTTGACTTCTTTCATGGTTCGTGTGTTGCATTCTATTGCTTCTGGTACCAAGGTCTGCCTTCCTTCATTGATCTGTCACTTTATTATACAGTTTCATCTCCATCCGGGTCATAGTGATATTCCGTTTGGTTATCTTATGACTGTGTTAGCAACTCACATGCCTGTCGATAAACCTATTAATGAGGCACCAATTCATCATCTTATTTTCAACAATACCAATCTTAATAAGATGAAGTTGGATTTGCTTCCTGGTCAAGTTGATGAAGGTGGTGTTGGTGGTGATGGTGGTGAAGCCGAAAATGAAGGGGAAGCTGGCGATCTTCCTCAACAAGATGTTAATATGGATGAGTTATTTGATGAGATAGAAACTGATTCGCCAAATGATCCTGATTACGATCCATCTAGTTATGATGTATGCCTTCGTGCATTAGAGGAGAAGGTTGATAACATGAGTGTAGCCCACGATATGCAGTTTAAATATATACAAAAATATCTTCGTCGCATTAATAGGGGCTTACGCTAGATTGATCCTACTATCCCTGCTCCCTCCTCTTGATCTGATTAGGCGAATTATCTTTTGGATTGTATAACATTATCTTATCTTTTATTTTGGATATTGTATTAACTTGGTTATGGCTTGATGATTCTGGTTTATATTTTGAAATATGCTATGTCCTTCCATATTTCTTTCTCATTATCTGCTTTTTATTATTCTCTATGTTGTTGTGACTTTCCTATTGTGACTTTCCCTTGTCATTTTGTGACAAAAAGGGGGAGTAATATGGTAAAGGGGAGTAGTATGGAAAGGGGGAGTAATTTGTTTGGATTGATTGATTGATACGGATATGTGGATTAAGAATATGGAGTCTTGATGTTTACATGTTGTTTATTGTTTATATGAGCAGTACTCATATTTATTGTTTATATGAGCAGTACTCATATCTCTCATGTGTTTTGTCACAAATTTGACAAAGGGGGAGATTGTAAGTGCTATGATTTCATATCCCTTTGGTTGTCAAATTTTGTGGTGCTAAAACCTATATCTATGTCTTGTATTTATTATGTTTCATGTTTGAGACTATTCATTGCTTCAAGACATCGTATTTCAAGACAAGAACTTAAATGAAGAAAGTTTCAAGTCATAGATGAAGAATTCAAGAATGGAAGTCTCCAAGTATGCTTGTTCAAGATTCAAACAAGTACAAGTATAGAAGAAGACTTTGTCAACTCTAAAAATGATCAAGCTCGAGAAGGCCTACAACAAGACTTGTAAATTCTCAAGCTTCTCTTAAGGGTCATCTGAGTGTACAGACTATCAATGTCCATCTCACTTTTAAGGTTTGTTTGACCTTAGATTGACCTTGGGATGGGCTTTACTGTAGGTCATTCTGGATACATAATTTGTATATTTTAATATACTTGTTGGGGCTGTTCTAAGACCAGTCTTAGGGACTTCAAGACCAGTTCTAGCTCTGCTACGACCAGTCTTAAGTTTTTCAGAACCAGTCCTAGGTTGTTGAAGATTTTTAGATCTTTCTGGTTGTTCTACGACCAGTCCTGGACATTATACGACCAGTCCTGTGAGCTGTACGACTTGTCCTTCTACCAGTCTTAGCCCTACGACTCAAACTCCATCAACTAAACTGGGGGTCATACGACCGGTCGTAGGTAACCCACAACCAGTCGTAGGTGGCCCACGACTGGTCGTAGGCTACCCAGGACCAGTCGTGGAATAACTAATCCTTATCCCATGAAAATCTTTAAAAATCTTTGAAGCTACGACCAGTCCTAGGATCCTAAGACCAGTCGTAGATGAGATTTTTCAGGCTATAAATAGAGTACGAACATCAGAGTTTTTCAATTCATTTCAATTCAATTCAAGCAATCTTTAGGCTATACTCTGAGATACGTTCGTGTTTGTTTTTAAGCTACTTTGTGCTCATTTAATATTCCTTTTGTTAGCTTGTTTATTATTTGATTTTGATCTACATTCCAATCTTATTTGAAAAGGGGAATTTCTGATATTCCTTCTTCTTGGATTCAAAATCAAATAAAACTAGCCCTTTTGATTTAAAATCAATTAGACTTAGAACCATTCTTAAAGTGAGTATTGGACTTTGAACGTTGAATCGAACTTCTACTTTGATTGGTTCTACCGGGCTACTTCAAAAGGAGATTCAGGTATTTTACATTTTTGTAATTTACATTCTTTGGTTTTGTTTGAGATTTTTCAGAAAAATCTCATTGTTTTGATTATCTGAGGAGATCCAGAAAACTCAGATTGTGTGGGTTTTTGGATTGTGTAAGCCCGAGATAAAAGACACAATTGTGAAGGTTTTAGGTAAACCTGCGAAACCTATTTTGATAGTGCATGCTAATATCCCCTGTGTGAGGATATTAGGAGTGGAGTAGCATTTTGTGTAGCTGTTGGATAACAGTTGGTGTACACACAGGCGAACCACTATATATCGTTGTGTTGTGGATGTGCTTTATTTTTTCATTCAGTTTTGTGGATTGTATTTGTGGATGAATGTTGTAATTATTTTATTTCAAGCAAGTGTGGGAATGTTGTAATAACTCAGGATTTATTTCTGTAAGTTATTTTGGTTTCCTTACTTTTTATTTGTTATTGGTTTGTGATACAAAGGACGTTCTAGAAATAAGGTTGTCCTACCTTAAACCTTTGGTTTTTGGTGTAAGGTTGTCCTTAGAACTGATATAGTATCGTTCTCTTAATTCTAGGTTATTGAGATTACTTTTAATTCAGCATTGTGCTTTGTTTCTTTTATTATTCTGCTGTTTTAAGTTTTATTTGGCATTGCCCTATTCACCCCCCCCCCTCTAGGGCATATAGCTAGGCCCTTTCAACAGCCTACCGATATTCGGCACTCGGGCCTCATGTTCCACTCGGTCTAGACGTTGGGGCTACTGCTGGCCTCGGAGGTTCTGGGACTTTCATCAAAGGACATCCTAAGTTCCCACAATGCTAGAACCAAGTATTTTCGGTTTCCCATTTAGCCATCCATGATGTGCCTGTAGAGGCCACGGCCCTGATGTCACTAGGGTGTACAATGATCAAGTCACATATATGTGGGATACATGAGTCATACTATCCTGTCATGCAGCTATCTTGCGCGTACGACGTGATAATGTGGGCACTCCGTCTCATAAGGAGTCCCGTAAATAGTCTGTCCAATGACATATGCTATGATCAAACAATCCTCATATTAGGCATACATATGATGCGCATGGGCATGAATCATGGAGTTACACTAAGCATGTTATAAGGTGATGAACTACTCTCACAACGAAGATGGGCCTTGATGGCCTACACACAACAAGTATGGGCCTATCAATGAGCCCTAGGGAGAGTCATAATGCGGACATTTAACCAACATTATTCTTATAATGCGGACATCAAACCAACATTGCTCCCAAGGCATGACCCGTCATAAACATCATTACCTATATTATAGTGAAATCACACATTACATCGGGTGCACATTTCTCGCATTGAACCGTATGTACACCACATTGGGCCTAGCCATGCAGGCCATAAATACCTCAAGATGGGCCTCATCACATGGGCTAAAAATATATCAAATGGGTCACAACATATGAGCCAGAAACACATCACAATGGGCCTCAACCCATGGGCTCCCAAATACAGTACAATGGGTCTCAACGGATGGGCCATAACTACATCAAGATGGGCCTTATATATATACCAAGGTGGACCTCAATGGAAAGCTAAAAATAAATCAAGATGGGCCTCATAATATGGGCCTTACATTCATACCAAGGTGGAACTCAACAATGGGCCATAAATACATCAAGATTGGCCTCGTAACATGGGCCTCATATATATCAAAGTGGGCCACATCAATGGGCTACACCAATAGGCTTATATACATTATAATGGGCCATAACCCATGGGCCTTAGAATGCATCACAGTGCGCCTTAACCCATAGGTCATAATACATCATAATGGGCCTTAACTCATGGGCCCTAATACATCACAAAGGGGCCTCAACCCACGGGCCTTCATACATTACAATGGGCCTTAACCCATGGGCCTAATACATCACAATGGGCCTCAACCCATGGCCCCAAATTCATTACAATGGGCCTTAACCCATAGGCCACCAGCACACCAAAGGTGGTCCTCAACAACGGGCCTTAAACATGGTAAGTGGGCCACATCACATAGGCCGCACTAATGATAATCAGCACTGCCCAAACATTGTCTAAGTAAGTTAGCATCGTCCAAACATTATCCATGTAAATGGGCATCATCCAAATGTTGTCCGGCACCATTCAAACATTATTGATGGTGTGGATATAGATACATAAAGGTGGGCTCCACACAGCAGGTATATGGCTGGTGCGTGTGGGAGACTGCCAAACCATATTATCATATACATAATATAAATTATAATATATATTATATTATATTAAGATGTAATAGGAAAGAGGCATCCAAGCCCAATCAACGTCCAGAGATGTACGGACGGCCTGGATGAAACTATGCAGGTGTGCAAGGTGGCCCCATCCCACACGTGTGGGGTGGGCCACGTCTGGACAGACGGCATACAATGATGGGTCTCACGGAGCTTGGTGACGTGATGGCAGTAGCCATGCAGCTGCGGGGGTGGATGGACGGTATAAATGAATACATCCCCAACATGGGTCCCACGTGGGGCCCACCATATTGTTCATATGTCATCCAATCCGTTGATAAGGTAGCACAGACCCGAACGAATGGAAAAAATAAATTTCATATTAATCCAAGACTTCTATGAAACCCAGAAAGGCTTTCAATGGCAGACATGCAATCAGACTGTTTCCTATGGTGTGGGCCACCTAAGCTTCGGATGGGGATAATATTTGGAGGGTAGCCCCCTGCCTTAAGGGCCTTCAAGATGGACGGTGAGGGTATACAAAACACACATCATGGTGGGGCCCACGGTTGGGCCGTGAGATTGCTGTCTGTCCGCCCATGGCGTAGGACGCCTGTGCGTCCTCTGCACTGACAACAGCAGCAGGCGCTACTGCTGCTTAAATTATTTTTTGAAAAGTGATTTTCTGAGGTTTTTCATAGGTGAGGCCCACATTAGGGGAATCCGTCCCATCAATTACACTCTACGGCTCAAGACCGTCCAAACGAGCCCAAATATCCAGTATATTTCGGCGTGTAGAAACATAAAGGTGAGTTTCAACGCTGAAAATCACTATTTTCAAAGGTATGGCCCACTAGAAAGTTGGATCAGATTCAATTTTCAGCTCAACGCCTAAAATGAATTGTTAAATAAGATGGAAGGCGTGGATCGAATCCATACATCTATGTGGGGCCTATACAAGTTGCTCACCCATAGGCTTAAGAATCAAGCTAAAATATGTGTTTTTTCCCAGTTCACGTCCAGACGCTGGACGGTTCTAGGCAAGGCAAATACCATTAAGGTGGGCCCTACTTAGGTGGGCCACCACATAGCTTGGTGGTATGGAACAACATATATACAAGTGGGTCCCACCTACAAATCATTTGGATCAAATACGTGATTTATGGTTGGGTCCATTTGGGGGGGCCACATGGACATATCATCACATGAAAAGAAAAAGGGAGAGAGAAAAAGAGAGAGAGACGGGACACGTATGATGGAGGGGCCTCGACACTATGGGCCCTCTAATCCATGCATACAATCATACATCAAGTGGGTCCCATTACACGTGGGCCCATCAAACTAAAAATTGATGGTGGAGATCCTTTCTCCACCAAATGTAAGGTCTAGATGACCCTATGCATTGAAGAAAAATAAACATCATGATGGGGTCCATGGAGAATGGCCCCATCATGAAATGATCATGAGGATCAAGGTGGTCCATCGGCCACATCAAGGGTCCAAAGTGAGATCCACACCATCAATCGGCAGGCCTCACTTGGTCCATCATCAAAACATGAAAAATCTATCCTAATGAGCACCCACCTATTGATCTTCTCAGTCTAATGGAAAGCATATCTCCTTGTGCTTCTCTTTGATGGAGGGAGATGAGGTTTGAATGGTTAGGATGGAAGATCTTGGGAGAGGAATGGGCCACACACAACACACACTCTCTTGGAAAGCCATGTACATCCATCACTTCTCTTGTTTGAAAAATGAGTTGAGAGAGAGAGAGAGAGAGAATGGAAGTTGTAAGGGAGAGGTGATGGATGTGAGTGATGGAAGTGAGGTGATGTGGTACTTGACATGTATGGGTGTGTAAGAGAGTGGGTGAGAAAGAGTTGACTTTGGAGAGAGAAAGCATGGGTGTGTGTACTTGACATGAGGTGATTGATTGATTGATGGAGTGATTGATTGATGGGACATGTTGTAGAGATTCTCTTGGGATTTACAACATGCGTGTTTTTTTTTTCAAACTAAACGCGGGTCTACATCTCCCTACTAGGGTATCGAATCGGTGCACGAATCACGGCGTTGTAACCGCGGCGACGGTGCCATCGAAATGGTACAAGTCTTGGATTGAACCGACTCAGATATTTAGGATATGACTTAGGGTCAAGCGCAAACGTCGATTATCGGTCGCAAGTTGCCAGAATTCGACCGGGAGGATCGCGGGAATTGACGGAACAGTACGAGCTAGGATATGTGTCTTATAGATTAATTTGTAGAATGTTGAGGATCCTAAGTTAGTCATTCGAGAGTCGAACTTGTTAGTGGATGTCCCAATTAGTTTCTAATCTCATCTAGGCATTAATGGATGACTTGAGGGACGGTTTAGGCTACATTCATTCACTAACTAGGTTCATACTTATACTAATATAGGTTTTAATGGTAATACCCATGTATCAAAGGTGCGGGTTGTTACAGTTCCACACATAGGTTAATAACCCATAAATCATGACGATTTTGATAACACAATTATGATTTAGAGAATAAAACAATTTAAATCTTTTTAATAAATGGCATGAGAGGTAAGGGAATCATGGATTTGTACCATTAACATATATTCTCAATCGCCGGTGATTGTAATCATTTAATATCCATGAGATAATAAATTAAATAATTTAATGGGTTGAAAATATCTCCCATCTAGGAAATCTAATGATCCAGGTTAAGCCTATCCATCAATATGGATCTTACATGATAAAAACATATGGATCTCAGCTGAGGATCAAGAACCTAAACCTAAATAATTGATAACATGCATACACCATTCATCTTATCATTAAAAACAAATCAATTAATCATAACTTATGAATCATTAAACCCATGTGTTTCCCTTCTAGCTTGGGCTAGAGAGAATTAGAAAGACATAATTAAAAAAAAGAAAATAAAAAGTACATAAATAAATAAAGATCTAAAAAAAACTTATAAAGAAAATTAAAAACTAAAACTATGAAACTTGAAACTTTTTTTAAAAAACTAGAAAGTTCTTTGAAAACCCTAGATCTTGCCCTTGAATACTCTGAATGATGCTTAGGAATGCCCTAGGAAGCCCTATTTATAAGTGGGAACTCCCTCCTTCAAAATGACTTGAAAAATCCAGAAACTGCCTCAAATTTTCTCACTTCGTGTAGAATTTGCGTAACCTTAGGCTAGCCTAAGCAAAGCTTTGGCTAGCCAAACCCTCACAAATTCCAGACAAACATGTTGAATTTTCAGCCAAACTTTCTCGGGCTGGCCGAATTCTTGGGCTAGCCGACCAACACTTCAAATCTTGGATTCTCTTCATTCCTCACTTGGTTTCCTTGGATCTTTGACATGTGACTTCTTCAATCTTGGTCTCCAAAGGTCCATTATTTGCCTTGGTGATTCTTGTGCATCAAATCCATGCTTTTAACATTCTATTCAATATAAGCTCTTAAACTCACCTTGCAATAAGAACATGTATAAAATATAACATTGAGCATTATCATATCATAAAACCAAGATATAAATAGGGGAAAATACGCAATATTTGAGTCTCAAGACCGAGCAGACCGGATTCAATTAAATGGACTTTGGAACACATGAGAGAAGATTTATCTAAAATTTAGCTAGCCCAAGGTCAACTTCGACTAGTTGAACAGCCCAATTCGGCTAGTCGAATTTGACCTTCGGCTGGCTGAATTCCAAAAGATGAAGTTACTAGAATTTGACCCGAACTTTCTCGAGCTAGTCGAATTTTAAGCTCGGGCTAGTCGAACCAAAACTCGTGTTATCCGAATTTGCAACAAAAATTAGTTGTTGCTTCGGGCTTGAAGTTGGGTTGGTTGAGAAAGCTCAGACTAGCCGAACTAAAAGTTGCCGAATTCTAAGCAAAATAAGAATAAAAACCTAAAATAATACATTTTTGAAAGTACCTAGTCCTAAGGTCTTTCTAAGGTTTTATACCACCCGAGATATATCAAATATTTGTTCTTCTTTGATTGAACTAAATCTCGAACTTTATCTTGACTTTGAGCTTGATCTTTTCTTGAACATTAGTCGATCTTGAGCTTGATCTTCTCTTAAGTATGAACCGGTCTTGAGCTTAATATTCTCTTGATTGAGCTTGATCTTCTCTTGAACATAGACCGATCGTGAAGATCTATTGTCAAGTTGTTTTGACTATATGAAATTTGACAACTAATGTGTGCTCAACATTTTAGCACTTACACCTATCATCACAACCATTTCAGCAATCAACCAGGGGCATACCCTGCTTGCCTTAGCTTCAACAAACTAGGGGCACACCTTGCCTACCTCAACTTCAACCAACCAGGGGCACACCTTGCCTTTCTCAGCCTCAGTCAACCACGAGCACACCCTGCCTGTCTCAGCCTCAATGAACCAGGGACCACTACAAGAAATATGGTTTTTACTAATGAAATTTTTTTCATAGGTAAAGATGACTTTTACCGGCAAAAGTTTACTTTTACCAACGAAATTCAATTTTGTAGGTAAAAGTCATCTTTACCTACGAAAATTTTCATAGGCAAAGGGTGTTTTGAATTTTTGAAAAAACAAAAAATCGAAAAGTATACTTTTACCTACGAAATATAATTTCATAGGTAAAAGCAATCTTTATCGATGAAACTGTTCGTAGGTAAAGGGTGTTTTGAGTTTTTGAAAAAACCAAAAATCGAAAAGTTTACTTTTACCTACGAAATTAAAAACCAAAAATCGAAAAGTTTACTTTTACCTATGAAATATAATTTCGTAGGTAAAAGTCATTTTTACCTACGAAAATATTTGTAGGTAAAGGGTGTTTTGAATTTTTCAAAAAACTAAAAATTGAAAAGTTTACATTTCCTATGAAATATAATATCGTAGGTAAAAGTCATCTTTACCTATGAAAATGTTCGTAGGTAAAGGGTGTTTTGAATTTTTGAAAAAACCAAAAATTGAAAAATTTACTTTTACCTACCAAAGGTTTCGTAGGTAAAAAAACATGTTTGAGACTTTTACGTGTGACTATTTTCGTAGGTAAAAAACGTGTATGAGACTTTTGCCTACAAAATATTTCGTAGGTAAAAATATAATATTCAACTTAAATTTCAAACGTAGATGAGACTTTTACCTGCGAAAATGGTCGTAGCTAAAAAACGTGTATGAGCCTTTTACCTACACAATGGTTCGTAGGTAAAAATATAATCTTTAACTTAAATTTCAAACTTAGTTGGGACCTTTACCTACGAAAATGGTCATAAGTAAAAAACGTGTATGAGACTTTTACCTACGACATGGTTCGTAGGTAAAAATATAATATTTAAGAATTTTACCTATGAAATATTTTGTAGGTAAAAAACGCGGATGAAACCTTTACCTACGAAATATTTTGTAGGTAAAAGTCTCTTCTTTTTTTTTTTCAATTTTTCAGCTCAAAATTCCTGATATACATGACCTGTTACAATATAGTTCATCATATTCTTCCTGATATACACCTACTATATAATATATTTCATCATATTCACATTCACATCCATCTAAACCCAAACTATGTAAATCCATCCAAACATAAACTACATTCTTTCAAATATAAACTACATCCATCCAAACATAAACAATCTTATCCACATGACATTCATCCATGCATAAATACATATAAGTTTAACATGATAAATAAAATATAAAAAATTATTCATAGCTTTAGGGAATTGAGAATAGGTTAAGGTTTAGGTTTAGAAAATCGGGTTCGGGTTCGGGATCGGGTTTAGGTTTGGGTTTTCAAGTTTAGGTTTAGGTTTAGGTTTAGGTTAGGGAGTTGAGATTATGATTAGGTGTAGGTTTAGGTTTAGGGATTTAAGAATACATTTAGATTTTAGGTTTAGGTTTAGGTTTTAGGCTATAGGTTAAGTTTAGGTTTTAGGTTTAGTTTAGGTTATAGGATATAAGTTTAGGTTATAGGTTAAGGTTTGGGTCATAGGTTTTGGTTTTGTTTAAGGTTATAGGTTTAGGTTTAGGTTAAGGTTTAGGTTTAGGTTATAAGTTATAACTTTAGGGAATTGAGAATAGGTTAAGGTTTAGGTTTAGGAAATCGGGTTCGGGTTTAGGTTTGGGTTTTCAAGTTAAGGTTTAGGTTTAGGTTAGGGAGTTGAGATTAGAATTAGGTGTAGGTTTAAGTTTAGGGATTTGAGAATACATTTAGGTTTTAGGTTTAGGTTATAGGTTAAGGTTTAGGTTTTAGGTTTAGGTTAAGGTTAAGGTTAGGTTATAGGTTATAAGTTTATGTTATAGGTTAAGGTTTAGGTCATAGGTTTTGGTTTAGGTTAAGGTTATAAGTTATAGCTTTAGGGAGTTGAGAATAGGTTAAGGTTTAGGTTTAGGAAATCGGGTTTAGGTTCGGGATCAGGTGTCATGTCCCAAACTCAAAAACTGGGCTCACAAAATTCTCAATCCTCGAATATAGCGCCGACAGCCTCCGTAGAACTCCATTCTCGGCTCCCAGCGTCCATTCACCAGGTTCCGATCCTGAGATACTATGAGGAGGATTTTCAACATCAGTTTGATTCGTAATAAGCATAACCAAAGGCATAACCCACAAACAACAACCAAAAACTTGATTACATTTTCACTATGATAAAAAACTTTACAAGTACAATGAGTATAAAGGGAAATATAATGATGATGAACAAAAGCTCCAAGATGATCTGCAAAGCGCTCCTGCCTCAGTGCTTTACCTCCTCCACTCGGGTGGGTAAGGCCGCACCCCCTTCCAACCAACCACGACATAGTGGAAAGCGCGGCCGTCTGGTAATCGGCACTCAGTGCTCCTTTACCCACTCAGTCTAGACATTGGAGTAACCTCTTGGTAACATAAGGGTTTAGGGACTTTCATCCAGTGATATCTATAGCACCCCATGTAGAACAAGATTTTTGGTATCCAATCCTACCATCCACGATACACCTGTGGACGCTACGGCCCTGATGTCGCTAGGCCGTACAGTAACCATGACACACAATGCGAATGCATGAATCACACTATCCAGTCATGCAGAAATCCTGCGCGTATCGTGTGCTCATATAGGGTAACACCTCCTAACCGGGAGCCCATAAATAATCTACCTGAAGGCATATGCTATGACTAGTCGCTTCTCATATCAAGCATACATATGATGCGTATGATCATAAGACATGGAACTATACTAAACATGTAATAAAGTAATGAACTATCCTTACAACGCAGATGGGCCTAGACGGCCTGCATGCAATAAGTACGGGCTTATCGATGGGCCCTACGGAGAGTCGTAATGCAGACATTTAACCAACATTATAGTTGCAATGTGGACGCCAAACCATCATTGCTCCCAAGGCATAGCCCGTTATAAAACATCCTTACACAAACCATAGAGGAATCACACATTGTAATGGACCTTAAGGGCATCCCATAGGGCCTCGACCCATAGGCCTCTGATACATCAAATGGGCTGCCTCATATAGGCCTTACATAGATCAAGTGGGCCGCATCCATAGGCCTTATGTACATCGCAATGGGCCATAACCATGACCATAACCCCATGGGCCTTAGAGTACATCATAATGGGCCTCAAACCATGGGCCCTAATACATCACAATGGTTCTCAACCCATGGGCCTTATATTCATCAAGTGGGCCACACCGACTGGGCCTTATATATATCAAAATGGGCTTTAACCCATGGGCCTTAGAATACATCAAAACGGGTCTAATCCTATGAGCCTTAAAATACATCAAATGGGCCTAATCCCATGGGCCTTAGAATACATCAAAATGGGTGTAATCCCATGGGCCTTAAAATACATCAAATGGGCTTTAGAATACATCAAAATGGGTCTAATCCCATGGGCCATATATATATATATATATATATATATATATATATATATATATATATATATATATATATCAAATGGGCCACCCCAACGGCCACAAATACATCAATATGAGCCCCATCTCATGGGCCTTATAAATGCCAAGGTGGGCCTCAATGGATGGTCACAATTAAATCAAGATGAGCCTCAATCCATGGGTCCTAATACATCACAGGTGGCCCTTAAAAGTTTAAAATGGTGGATGTCACTGTCCACATAGATGGTGGGGTCCACTTGAACCTAGATTTAACTCATTCTTAGTGTCTAACCAAAAAATGAGCTTTCCAAGTGAATGGACGGTTTGGATGCAGCACACGCATCATGGTGGGTCCCACTGTCGTTCGACAGTGAATAAAACACATGCATTACAGTGGGTTCTGTCCGCTGGACGGTGTGAATAAGACAGATATATCTTGGTGGGTTCCACTGTCCACAGCCGTGGACGGTGTGGTAAACACATACATCAATGGTGGGTTCCACATGTGTGGCCCACTATAATGTTTACCTATCATCCAAACCGTTCATTCGGTCACAGGAACCTGGATGAGGAGGAAAAATAAATTTCAGATTGATTCAAAACTTTTGTGATGCTAAAAAGGTGTTTCAATGGCAGAATTCATTCACCGTTGTTTTCCTGTGATGTGGGCCACCTGAGCATCAGATGGGACCCATTTTTAGAGGGGGCTCACCTCAGGGGGTGGCCCACCATATGAACGGGTTGGATGACATACATAAATCATGGTGGGGTCCACGGCTGGAACCATGGGATCCTGTCCGCCCACACGTCCATGCGCAGCAGGCACTGCCTACACCTCTGGCAGCAGTAACAACCAGCTGCTTATAATATTTTTTTTTGGGGTTTTTGAGGTTTTTCCTCAA
Source organism: Magnolia kwangsiensis (assembly GCA_037074715.1). Taxonomy (NCBI): domain Eukaryota; kingdom Viridiplantae; phylum Streptophyta; class Magnoliopsida; order Magnoliales; family Magnoliaceae; genus Magnolia; species Magnolia kwangsiensis. Next base: position 71,149,049 of record CM073576.1, read on the forward strand.
TGGGGCCCGCATCAGAAGTATCCACTCCGCCCATTAGTTCCCATATCTCAAGACAAGCCTAACGAGCCCAATATCCAATATATTTTGGTGTGTGGACACATCATGTGAGCTTTTTAATGTTGAAACCACCGTTTTCCATGTTATGGCCCGCCGGAAGGTCGGATTGGCCCCATTTTTCGGCTCAACGCTTAAAAGGGTCTGAGGAAAAGGATGGACGGCGTGGATTGAATACATACATCATGGTGAGGCTTATATGAGTGGGTCACCCCACAAGCTTGAAAACAAGCTAATATTTGTGTTTTTCCTAGTTCACGTCCAGTGTCCTAGACGTTGGACGGTTGGGCATAAGACATGCATTGGGGTGGGCCCCACTAAGGTGGGTCACCAAATGATTGATGGTGTAGGGTACAACACATATAAGGTGGGCCCCACTTATAGATTGCTTGGATAAAATATATACTTCATGGTGGGATCCATCCGAGCGGGCCACACAACCACATCACCATCTCCTAAAAAAATGAAAAGGAGAGGGAGAGAGAGAGAGGAAGAAAGTGGGACACGTGTGTGATGGAGGGCTCCGCCACTATGAGCCCTCCCTTGTAAGAATTCATACATCAAATGGGTCCCTTTACACATGGGTTTATCGAAATCGAAAATTAACGGTGGAGATCCTTTCCCCACCAATATGGACGATCTAGATGACCTTTTTAATGCAAGGAAATAAACATCGTGATGGGGTCCATGGAGATTGGCCCCATCATGGAATGATCATGATGATCAAAGTGGGCCATCGGCCACATCTTAGGGTCGTAAGTGAGATCCAAACCATTGATCGGTTGGCCTCACTTGGCCCATCTTAAAAATATGAAAACTACTCTATCAAAGCACCCCACTGCTTGATCTTCTTGCTCCCTTGGCTTGCCGGTCTCCTTGTGCTTCTCTTTGATGGAGGAAGATGAGAAATGGACGGCTAGGATGAGAGATCTTGGGATGAAAAGGTGGGCCACACTTGTTGTTCTCTTGAAAGAGCTTGGAGAGGCTCATACGTATGGTGCTCTCTTGCTTGGGAAAGTGAATTAAAAAATGAAGGAGAGAGAGAATTGTAAAGGGAGAGAGAGAGTGATGGGTGATGGAGTGATGGATGTGGTGAGTGATGGGTGTAAGGGACTTTTTTACTTTTGTGGCAAATGGTGTAAGACCGCGGAAGTCTACGGAATAGTACGGTCTAAGATACCGGGCATACAGCTCTCCCTTCTTAATAAAAATTTTATCCTCGAAATTTACACAATCATCACAACTAGGCATAACTCACGAGGAAGAAGAAACATACTCATCATCATAAAACATCAGAGATAATATAGAAAATACAACACATGATCGTTCATCAAAGAGATGGGGATAACGCTCTTGAATATCGGCCTCGCGCTCTCAAGAAGCCTCCTCAACAGAATGGTGACCCCACTGAACCTTCACCAATGGAATGACCTTGGTCTGGAGGACCTGCTCCTTCCAATCAAGGATACGGACTGGTTGCTCATTGTAAGAAGAGTCCTCACGAACCTCCAGCGGCTGCCAATCAATAACATGAATTATGTATGACCCACACTTCCTCAATATAGAGACATGGAACACATTGTGGACTCCAGACAATTGAGATGGCAAGGTAAGCCGATAGGCCACGGTACCAATGGTCCAAGTGATCTCGAAAGGTCGTATAAATCTCAGGGCAAGCTTGCCCTTCGCCCCAAATCAAACTACGCCCTCCATAGGCAAGACCTTGAGATACACATGGTCCCCTACATTAAACTCCAAGGGACGACACCGACGATCAGCAAAACTCTTCTGCCGGCTTTGAGTTGTGCGCATCCTCTGCCTAATAATATCAATAGCTTCTGACGTCTCCTGCACAAGCTCGGGACCTAAGAGACGGCGCTCTCCAACCTCGGTCCAACAACTCGGTGATCTGCATGGTCTGCCATATATTGCCTCAAAAGGAGCCATGCCGATGGTCGTCTGATAGCTGTTGTTGTATGCGAACTCAGCCAATCGCAGATGCTCATCCCAGCTACCTCCAAAATTAATCGCGCAGGCCCGAAGCATATCCTCAAGGATTTGGTTGACCCTCTCAGTCTAGCCATCAGTCTGTAGATGGTATACGGTGCTGAGCTGTAAATCAGTCCCCATCGCTCTCTGAAAGCTCCCCCAAAACTGAGACGTAAACCTCGAATCTGAAAAGGCCTAGCTATAAGTCTTAGAGGGGGAGGGGGATGAATAGGACAATGCCAAATAAAACTTGTAATAATGAAAATTAAATAAATATGATAGCTAACACTTAAAGTAAACCAATCCCAATGTAGGAATGCAAAGAATGTAAAGCAACCTCAAAATTCAGATCTTGAGAGGTTGATACAAATGTTATTCTAAGGACAACCTTACACCAAAAACCAGAGTTTATAGTAGGACAACCTTATTTCTAAAAAGGTCTTTGTATCAAAACTCAAATCGAAGAGAAAAAGAAAATTAAATGCAAACAGTATAGAAGAATAAACTGCAATCAATTATATACTATTCTAAGGACAACCATACACCATAGAAATGGTAGGGCAACCTTATTAGAATAAATAAGAATGCTAATAAAGGAATCGAAAGAAATAATTGCTAAATTATTACAACATTCCCACAATGCTTGAAATAAATGATTACAACATTCACATCCACATATACATCCCACAAATAAATAATAAAAGATATGAAAAATAAATCATTTAATCACAAGACATAAGGGATTATAGTGGCTTTCCTATGTATTCACCAACTGTTTAATAACAGCCACACAGAATGCTACTCCACTCCTAATATCCTCACACAGGGGATATTAGCGTTCACTATCAAGTTCGGTTTTTACAGGTTCATCCAAAACCTTACAATTGTGTCTTTCTATGTGGGCTTACATAATTTAAAAAACTCCACTTCTGAGTTTTTCTGGCTCTCCTCAGATAACCAATACAATGAGATTTTTCAGGCAAATCCCAAATAAAACCAAAACAAAAATGAATTTACAATTAAATGTAAAATATTTGAATATTTCCTTCGTTGTAGCAGCCTATAAGAACCAATTCAGAGTAGATGATTGAATGTCCAAGTTCAATGTCCAAACTCACTTTACAATGGTTCTAGTTCTAATTGGTTTTAAATTAAACCAAATTGGGCATAGCTCTATTTAATTTTAATTCTAAGAAGAAGGAATATAACAATTCCTCTTTTCAAATTAGATTGGAATTCAGGAACAAAATCAAATAATGAAAGCTAACAAAAGAGAATAGAAATTACGCACAATGTAGCTTAAAATGAACACTAGCTTATCTTAGAGTGGAGCTTTGAATATACTTGAATTACATATCAAACCTCTGAAATTCGTGTTCAATTTATAGCTAAATAAATCACGTCTTCGATTGGTCTTAAGACCCCTATGAATGGTCTTAGAACCAACAAATATTTGAAATTTTGAGCGGGATAAGATAAGACAGTTTCACAACCGGTCGTGGGTACCCTACGACTGGTCGTAGGTCACCTTCGACCGGTCATAGATTCCACACGACTGGTCGTAGACCTATAAAATTCACTGCTGGACTTTGAGTCGAAGGTCTACGACTGGTTGAAGAACCAGTCGACACTATTCCTACGACTAGTCGAACAGTCATCAGGACTGGTCGAAGAGTAACCGAAAAATTCTAAAAATCCTCAAAAACTTAGGACTGGTTGAACCAGTGCTAGGACTAGTCGAACAAGGTCTAGGACTAGTCTTAGAACAAACCAAATTTACGTACAAAACATATATGGATTATGTATCCAAAATATCCTACATTAAAGGTCAACCTAAGATCAATCTTACCTCAATAGTGAAGCAAGGACATTAAAACTTGAAGACAAGTGACCTTTGAGTATAACAAAGCCTGAGATCTTTGAACTTGAAGGCTTCTTGAACTCAAACATTTCTGAGATCTTGAAGGCTTCTTAAACTTGAACATTCTTGAGATCTTGAGAGCTTCTTGAACTTGAACACTTCTGAGATCATGAAAGCTTCAAAGTAGTGTCTTTGTCACCACAAATTTGACAGTAACAGGGGCTATGAACTATAGCACTTACAATCTCTTCCTTTGTCAAATTCGTGACAAAACACATATCCAAGATATGATACATAACACTGAATGTCTGATTAAAGAATCATGCACCAGTTGATATCAACTAGCACACATTTCATGTACCCGCAAATATTCATACACTTCCTACAATTAACACACATACACTCATGCTCATATAGTCTATCTCTTCACATACTCCCCCTGAGTAACATATATTCAGAAATCAGATCTACTCCCCCTTTTTATTACAATATTACAAAGGAAGTACAAAATAGGGTGGTAAGGAGAATAATCAAGGAGATAAATAAGATGATAACAGATAAGAATTGAGAGCATACTATAAGCAACATATATAATGTAGAAACGGAGCTAAATCAACAATAGCAAATCTAGTCAAATGAACATAGTGGAAATATAGTTATTACAGGACAGCAAGTAGAAAATGTACTAATCTAAACCAGATGAAGGAGCAGGGATGGAAGGATCAGGTTTATGCATGCCCTTATTCAAACGCCTAAGATACTTACGCATATATTTGAATTGTAAATCATGGGCAATAGACATGTTTTCCATCTTAACATTTATATTCTCAACTTTCTCCTCCAATGCACTCAGTCGAGCATCAAAGACAAAAGGTTCATAATCTGGATCATTTGCAGAGTCAGATTCAATTTTTTCAAAAATGTCATCCATATTAATATCATCAGGAGGAAGATCACCAGTATCTTCCTCATGTTCAGCTTCAGCCACACCACCATCTCTTTGGCTAGGAAGAAATTCCAGCTTCATCTTATTGATATTAGAGTTGTTGAATATCAGATGATGGATAGGGGCTTCACCAACTGGCATGTCAATTAACATATGGGTGGCCAAAACAGTTATCAAATAACCAAAAGGGATATCACTATGATTAAGATGGAGTCGAAATGAATGATAGAGTGACAAATCAAGGATGGTAAGCAGATATTTGCACCTCTGGCAATATTATGAAGAACACGAACTATGAATGCCGTTAACTCAGTTTTATTTCCAGAACGAGAATACAAATTTGACACAAAGATCCTATGAAGCACTCTTTATTTGGGTAACAAAAATTTTTAGGGGAGCTCATTTCCTTTATGTGTCCATTGAGCATCTAGATTACATAAGTCCTTTGTTAGCATATGTTTTTCAGTTTGTGAGGGTTTTTCAGATAGTGTATGAATGGGAACTCCCTCATCATTCACAGAAATTTCTATAAGAGCTGAAATCAAGTGACGATCTACGTCAAATGGTCCTTCTCTTGTGATAATTCTAAACGTTAGATTTTCCAATGAAAAATCAAATATGAAAGCAAACTTGGATTGGGCAATGGACCGGTATGCAGGCCCACCCCAATGAAATAAGTTATCCTAACCTACAGCTAGGAGCATAGGAAGGATATTAAAATGAGCAGTATGATTAACATTAACAGGATGTTCAAAAATAACATTATGCAATTGGATGTCCCGAACAAAGGATGGATCATCCTCGGGAGCCCTAAGATGACGCTTAGAGATAGTGGCCGATCTGGAAGAAGATGGACCACAAGAAGTTATTTTTCTTCCCCTATAAGCCATTTGCAATAAGGATTTCAAAGAAATAAAGAGTTGTAAACGATTGAGAAGTGGGTTTTCTCAAATCAGATTTTACAAAAGAAAAACTCCAAATCTCAATGAAATTTGAAATAAATAACTTCAAGAGAGAAATTGAAGTAATCTAAACACAAAATCACAAGAAGAAATGAAAATGGAGCACTAACCATGAGGATTTTGGAAGTTGGCTTCGACTAGTCGAGGTTCGGCCTCTTGGAGCGTAAAATATAAATGAGGAAGATGATGGATTTTCCCCAAATAAAAGGTGTCCACGCGATTCATGACTGGTCGTGGATGTACACGACCGGTTGTACCACGACTGGTCGAGTACCAGCCAAAAATGCAGTATTCCATTAAATTTACACAATATTTCAGTATTAATTACAAAAATTAAAGTCTAAACTAGTAAGAATATACAATATAATACAAAAAGGCATAAATTATCATCTTAAAATGCACATGCCAAGATCAAATTTTATTTGGTTAAACCTACTTTTATCGAGAGGTTTAGTGAAAATATCAGCACGTTGATTCTCGGTAGGTATATATTCCAAACATATAACCTTTTCTTCTACTAACTCTCGGATATAATGAAATCTAATGTCAATGTGCTTAGTGTGAAAATGCTGAATAGGATTTTTTAAAATATTTATAGCACTGGAATTATCACAATATAATAACATAGAATTCAGTTTAATTCCATAATCACTTAACATTCGATTCATCCAAACAAGCTACGTACACGCATTACCAGCTGCGATGTATTCAGCTTCAGCTGTTGAAAGTGATACAAAACTTTGTTTCTTGCTAAACCAAGAAACTAAACAGTTTCTGATATAAAAGCAACCACCACTGGTTGATTTTCTATCATCTAGATTACCAACCAAATCAACATCCAAGTACCCAGCTAGTTGAACACTAGTCTCATGTGGATACTAGAGACCGAGATTCACAGTACTTGCGACATATCGAATAATCCGCTTGACAACAATTAAATGCAATTCTTTAGGATCAGATTGATATCTGGCACAAATACCAATACTTAGTATGATATTAGGTCTACTAGTAGTTAAATATAATAGGTTACCAATCATACTCTGATATAATTTCGGATCAACATTTTTACTTTTAGAATCTTTTGAGAGTTTCAATGTAGTACTCATAAGAGTATCAAAGTTCTTACCATTCTCAAATCTAAATCTTTTAATTAGATTCAAGGCATATTTAGATTGAGAAATGAATATTCCATCAGGTTGTTACTTTACTTTCAACCTTTAGAAATAATTCAATTCCCCAACCATGCTCATTTCAAACTACGACTTCATCAAATCTGCAAACTCAGTAGTTATGTTAGTATAGGTAGATCCATAAATGATATCATCAACATAAATCTGTACCATTAAAATATGATCATTACATTTTTTAACAAATAGAGTTTTATCAACAGATCCCATTTGAAAATTATGGATTAACAAAAACTTTGTTGGTTTCTCATACCATGCCCTGAGAGGTTGTTTTAATCCATAAAGTGCCTTTTTAAGGCGATACACATGATCAGTATTTTTAGGATCTTCAAAGCCCATTGGTTGTTGAACGTAGACTTCCTCATGAAAATCACCATTTAAGAAAGCATTTTTCACATCCATTTGATAAATCTTGATTTTTTTAAAACATGCAATGGATATATATAGTCTGATTGATTCAAGACATGCTACTGGTGCAAAGGTTTCATCAAAATCAATACCTTCAATTTGAGTATAACCTTGTACCACTAGCCTAGCCTTGTTCCTAATTATATTTCCAAGCTCATCAGACTTATTCTTAAAAATTCATTTTGTTCAAATGATGTGTTTATCTTTGGGTCTAGGTATGAGATATTAAACATCATTTCTTACGAATTGGTTAAGTTCTTCTTACATCGTAACAATCCAGTTTTCATCAGCAAGGGCTTCTTTTACGCTAGATGGTTCTATCTGAGATGTAAAACATACGTAATTACATATATCCTTAAGTTGTTTATGAGTACGCACACCAGTGAGAGGGTTTCTAAGAATTTGAGTAGTTGGATGATCTTTAACAGTCCTTAGTTCAGAATCAGTCTGATTAGATAAAGTATCAGGTGTATCGACTACAAAAACTTTATCATTATCTGAACTTGAGATTGGTGTGTTTAAGTGATCATCAATGACCACATTGTTAGACTCTTGAATCACACTGGTCCTTTTGTTTAGAACCCTATAAGCACGACTATTTAAAGAATACCTGTCACGCCCCAAATCCAGAAATCGGATTCATAGGAATCTCGACCGCCGAATCCGGTGCCGACAGCCTCTATAGTACCCCATTCTTGGCTCCTAGCATTCATATGCCAGATCCCGATCCTGGGATCCTACAAGGAGGATTTTTATTTTTTATTTTTTTTAATGTACATTTAACTAGTAATAAGCATAACTACAAGATTACCCAATTCACAAAGGCAACATCATCATCATCACATATCCACTAATATAATCATTTGATTACAACACTGAAAGGAAAATACATAAATAGAAAATCAAGCTCCAGAAGACCACTGCATGCTCCGAGCTCAACACTGCTGCAACCTAACATCACCTGCACGCATCTATCGTGCATAAGCTTATAGAAAGCTTAGAGGGTGGTGTATGTGCACAAGGTAAGTGCCAAGTATTCAATACAATGTCATAATCATACAATACTAAAAAATTGGTAATCCATAAACCATACAATGTCTGAATAAGCAGAAACACTGACAAGATCATAAATCATACGATAACAGAGTAAACGAAAGTATGGACAAGTCTATAAGTCAATCAATAACAGAATATACAATGTAGAACAACTATGCAATGAGTCATAAAGAGTCAAATATCAGATGTCGAGGATGCAATGCAATATACAAATCTTGCTAAGCCTGTCTAGGCCATATAAGTGTAGAAACATAGCAACCCAAAATGCAATATGCCTGCGGATGAAATGTAATATGCGATGCGAATGAAATGACCATACCGGAGTGCGAAGTCGGGATGATAGTACGTAGTATTGCAGGCTATAAGGTTCACCACAAGGGACTTTTATCCAAACCAGTCCTATACCTAAGTTTGGATAGTCAGACTCAACGTAGTAAACTCCTGATCTCATGTTAGTCGCGCGTCCAACTAAAATCCTTGCCATAACGAAGGTACAAAATAATTAGTTGCGCACCACCAGCCTGAGTGGATAGTGAATGAATGAGCATGCAACTCCTACTCAATAAGTCCACATATCAGTATGGTTCCTCTCTAGAAAATCACCGGGGTCTATTACACTCCAAACCAGATTTCCACCCTATCACGCGCAACAAGGTGAGTGGAAGAGACCTCACTATCCACCTGCTAATATCGGTCCTGGCTCGTCGATAGCAGACCCATTCCTCAAGTTGGTCAGACTCAGCCTAGCATTGCCCCCTCCTCTCGGGCAGGTAAGGTCGCACCCCCTTCCAACCGACCACGACATAGTGGGAGACGTGGCGCAACGGTATACGGCCCTCATGCGCTCATCCTTCCACTCGGTCTAGACATTAGAGCAACCTCTGGAACCAAGAGGTTTTAGGAACTTTCACCCAGGGATATCTATAACACCCCATGTAGAACAGATTTTCAGTTTTCCATCTGACCATCCACGAAATACCTGTGGAGGCTACGACCCTGATGTCGCTAGGGCGTACAGTAATCACAACATGCAATGCAAGATGCATGAGTTATACAATCCAGTCATGCATCAATCTTGCACATACCCTGTGCTCATGTGAGACAATCTCCACCTATCAGGGAGTCTCATGACAACCGACACTATGACATATGCAATGGTAAATCATATCTCATAACAGACATGCAGATGATGCGTATGAGCATGTATTATGATACTATGCAGTCACATACTCATAATCGGTATCAATAACCGGCATCAACAATCGGCCTCGACAATGTGGACATCTAACCAACATTATCCCAAAAAATGACCCTCACAAGGCCAAACACATAATGGGCCGATGGCCTCACACAAAGGCCTAATATACAACCCTCATAAGCCAAACACACAATGGGCTGACAGCCTCATACAAAGGCCTAATATACAATACAGTGGGCTTTGCCCAAGGACCACAGCTACATCACAATGGGCCTCAACTACGAGCCGCATATGCATCATATAGGTCTCGACAATCAGCCTTGGCAATCAAAATCGAAATCGGAGTAGGCCTTTGTAATTAGAATCGGTCACGACAATTAGAATCGTCAATCGGCCACGACAATCGAAATTGATCAATAATTGGCCTCGATAATCAGAATCGACAATCGGTCATGACAATCAAAATCATCAATCGGTCATGAAAATCGGGATCGATCAATAATCATAATCGGTAAATCAGTCACATTAATCGCATCGATAATCAACAGATAAACAAAATGGGGTCCATAGATAATCAGTCGATCAACTATAGTATAAAGATTAGCACTCGACCGTGGTTATATCAAATCCGATAACACGAAGCCATCTCTCTACGGTGAATGAGGCCCACTTATTTGGGTTAACCCACTGAGGGAATGATGAGAATGGGCCTAATAAGGCATAAGGGAAGGTCACAATGTGGACATCCAACCATCATTGCCCAATAATGTGGACATCTAACCAACATTACTCCCAAGCAGTGGTCCACATAGAGTCAAGCATAAGGTGGGCTCAAATATTCAACAAGTGGGCCTCAAATAGTCATTACAGGCAGGCCTTACACATCACGATGGGTCGATACATTGGGTCACACCATTGAGCCTATTATATACATCATGGTGGGTTACATCATTGGGCTGCACCAATGGGCCTCATATACAACAATGGGCCGCAATAATGGGCCTTATACACATCAAGTCAGGCCTCAATAAATAGGCTAAAAATATATCACAATGGGCCATGAGATACAGGCAGGAAATACGTCACAATGGGCCTCGACCCATGGGTCCAAAATACATCTCAGTGAGCCTTACCAAACGGGCCATAAACACATCCTAATGGGCCTCAACCATGGACCTTTAATATATCATAACGGGCCACAACCATGGGCCTCAAACGGCCATAACCATGGGTTTCAATATACATCGCAATGGCCCGCAACCCATGGGCCTCGCATACATCGTGTGGGCCGCAATACACGGGCCTTATACACCTCAGTTAGGCCCTGCTCATGGGCCTCAAATACATAACATGTGGGCCCTACACATGGGCCTTATACGCATCAAATGGGCCATGTATCTAAGCCTTGAACACATCAAATAGGCCACGCGTCATGGGCCCAATACATATCACAATGGGCTTGCATCAATGGGCCGCACTAATAGGCCATCATATATATCGAGTGGGTTGCATCAATGGGCCGCACTAATGGGCCATCATATATATTGAGTGGGCCGCATCAATGGGCCTCAACGGGTGGCCACAAATATGTTAAGATGGGCCTCATCACATGGGCTGAAAATACATCACAGGTGGGCCCTGCACCTAGCCTCAAAACACGCAATAGGTGGGCTCCGCCCATGGGTCAAAGATACATCCTGATGAGTCACGTGTATATCAAAGTGGGCCTCTTGATTGGGCCATAAAATACATCAAAGTGGGCCTGACGAATGGGCCACAAAGTACATCAAGGTGGGCCTCACAGATGGCCACAAAACACATCTAAGTGGGCCTCAATGGATGATCATATCACGGAGTGGCCCGCCGTGATGTGTTTGAGATCCAACCAATTCATAAGTTTAACATAGAGCTAGATGAAGTGAAAGAAAAATATAAGCTTAATTGGAAGTTAATGTGGCTCCTAAGAAGTTTGAATGGTGGATGTCACTGTCACCACTATGTTCAATGGTGGGGTCCACTTGAACCTTAGATCTGCCTTATTTTTAGTCTCAAGCCTTGAGACAAGCTAGCCAAATGGATGGATAGTTGGATAGTCCTTAGTCAGGGTGGGCCGCTGGATGGCGTAGCTAAAACATATACATTAAAGTGGGATCTCCACCGTCCTAGTCAGCGGACGGTGGAGATGAACGGTCTGGATGTTGCACATACCCCATGATCAGACCCTCTTGTTGGTGTCACCACAACAGGTAGGTGGGACCCACAGAGTTGTTGACGTCAGTACAGCAACCCCACAGTTGGTGTGAGGTACGTCAGTCAATCCACTCCTAACCATGTCCTGGATTGGACGGTGTGCACAGCCACATATCAAGGTGGGCTCCATCGTCCATAGCTGGACGGTGGATGAATGGACGAGATACGTGCATCTGGTAGGTTCCATGTGGATGTGGCCCACCATCTCATTCCTTTAAGTATAATATAATATATAAAATAACATTATATATATATATATATATATATATATATATATATATATATATATATATATATATATATATATATATATATATATATGTTGTAACCTACCATCCAATTGAATCTGGAGGTGCAGAATTATTTTATATTAAAGGTGGGTTCCACGTAAAAGTAGCCCACCATCATAAGGTAATATAATATATTATATTATATAACAATATATTATATTAAGATATGCATAAGTGTGTGTGTGTGCGAGAGTGCAAATAGCCGGCGTCCAGACCCCTGGATGCTGGATGGACGACTTAGATGGAATATATCCATCAGCAGTGGGTCCCACATTGCACGGATGCGGCTCACGTACAGAGGGCAGGCACATATGAAACACATACTTCATGGTTAAGCCCACCGTCCAACTATCTGTACGGTGAGGGCCAACCATAAACATCAAGGTGCGGTCCCAAGTGGGGCCCACCATAACGTTTATTTACCGTCCAATCGGTTGGTAGGGCCACATGGACCCAGATGCAGAAGAAAAACAAATTTCATATCAATCCAAAGCTTATGTTACAACCCAAAAAGGGTTTCAATGGCAGATGTTCATCCACACTATTCCATGTGATGTGGGCCACCTGAGTAGCGGATATGGCTGGTTTTTGGGGTGGCCCCTGATCAAAAGTTCCCCATCAAAATGTACGGTGTTGATGTTCCAACACACATGATGGGGTCCACGACTGGGACCCGTGGTCCAGCCCAAATCGTCCACTCGCTAGGGTAGGCGCTGCCAGCATCTGCAGCAGCAGCAGCGCTGACGCTGCTGTGTATATATATGTATTTTTTTTTTTTAGTCTCATTTTTTCATGGTTTTCACAGGTGGGGCCCACATCAAGGAGATCCGCCCCACCCATTGGTCCCTATCGCTCAATACAAACGCATCAAGCCCAATGCAGCAAAATTTTGGGGTGTAGAAACATTAGAATATATTTTAACAGCTAGAACCACCATTTTCCATGCAATGGCCCGCCAGAAAGTCGGATTGGCTCCATTTTTTGGCTCAACGCCTAAAATGAGCTAGTAAACAGAATGGACGGCTTGGATTAGAAACATATGTCAGGGTGGGGCCTGCATGGGTGGCCCTTCCCAAAAGCCTTAAAACCCTTCCCTTCTTCTTTTCTTTTGCAGACGGTGCACCTCACTGTCTCTCCACTCTTTAATGAAGACGTCCATCGTCCGCATCAAGGTGGGTCCCACGTAGACGTGGCCACCCCACACGGCAGGGATGAAATACATTAATCACAGGGGGGTCCACATATACTAAGCTAATATTTATTATTTCTCTCCATCCTAGCTGGCCCAAAATGGGCAACAAGACGGGCCCCATTCACTAGACGTCCAAAAAATATGGACAGTCCAGATTGTCGATCAGGTGGACCATACACACATATCATCATATCATGAAAAGAAATAAAGAGAGGAGAGAGGAAGAAAGAAGGATCTAACCATAGAAGACACCCACCTTTGATTTCTTCTTTCTTCTTCCACCAACACGATCTAGAGCACCAAGGAGACGATTTCAATGGTCAAGATGTTCTTTGGATGGTGGAGATGGGAGGTATGAAGTGGGCCACACAAGGTTCTCTTATGGAGCTCTCATGGATGTGGGTTGCTTGGAAGGAAAAATGAGAGAGAGAATGAAAGAGAGAGAGATGATGGGAAAGGAGTGATGGGGTGTGTAAGAGATGGGATGGAAAGGTTGACTTTGGGGATGGTGTTGTATACTTGGGGGATGGAATAGGGTACTTGACTTGATGGGTGTACTTTGACAAGTGAAGTGATTGATGTGATGGATTTTCTAAGGATTGTAACACGCAGCATTTTTCCTCGAACTAAACGCGGACGCACATCTCTCGACCAGGGTATCGTCTCAACGCGCGATTTGCGGCATCAAAACCGCGGCGACGATGCGGTCGCTATGGTAAAGGTCTTGGGTTGAGTCGACTCGAATTGACGGCGTGTGAATTAGGGTCACGCGTAAATATCGATTAAAGGTCGAAGGTTGCCGAAATTCAACTGAGAAGACCGCAAAAGTCTATAGAACGGTACAGTCTAGGATACGGGTCTGACAATACCCTAGAAAGATCCCTTCATCACTTTTCATATCAAATTTTTCCAGATTTTCACAATCTCGTAAAATATAGCACTTGCTGCCAAAAACTCGAAAGTATTTGACAGTAGGATTTTTATCAAACCACGTTTCATAAGCCATTTTATTATTGCCTTTAGTAGTGTAAACTCAGTTAATAATATAGCAAGTTGTATTGACTGCTTTAGCCCAAAGATTCTTAGAGAGCTTCATGTTATTCAACATGACATTAGCCATTTCTTGTAGCACTCTATTTTTTCTTTCCACTATCCCATTTTATTGTGGAGTTTTGGGCGTTGAAAATTCATGTAATATTCCTTGGTCACTACAGAACTTCTCAAAACCGCTATTTTCAAATTCAGATCCATGATTACTATGAATCTTACTGATTTGAGAACCTTTTTCAATTTGAATCCTTTTAAGAACTTTTCTTACTTCTTCAAGAGTTTTTGATTTGTCCCTTAAGAAGACTACCCATGTATATCTAGTAAAGTCATTTACTGTTACTAAGATATACCTTTTGCCACCACGACTCTCCATTCTGGTAGGTCCTATCAGATCCATGTGGAGAAATTTGAGTGGTCTTGATGTGGTATTGAAATTCACCTTTTTGTGTGAGTTCATTGTTTGTTTGCCAAACTGGCATTCACCACATATCATATCTAACTTTTAAAGTTTGGGTAGATCTCTTATAAGTTCCTTTTTGCTCAATCTAAATAAATTTCGGTAGTGTACATGTCCAAGACGTTTGTGCCATAATTCAGTCTCGTCTGAATGGACCATGTAACATGTTTGATTAGATGAGCTGGATTCACTAACAATATAGCAGTTTTTAGACGTTCTGCATCCAGTTAATATTACTGAACCCTTATTATTTAGAATCTGACAGCTTTGATTAGAAAATCGAACACTATGGTTATTATCGCATATTTGAGATATGCTTAGCAAATTATATTTTACTCCTTCAACATATAAGACATTCTTAAATAACTGAAGGTTATAGAGTTGAACCGTACCTTGACCCATAATTTTGCAGTTACAGCCATCACCAAATGTGACTGAACCATCAGTCATATCTTTTATATCGGTGAATAGCGCCTTGTCGCCTATCATATGCCTGGAACATCCACTATCTAGGTACCACTTTGAACGGCTTGTAGCTTTGAAAGTAGCGTGGGCAACTAAGCAAGTGACCTTTGGAATCCATTTCATAACCATTTTAGGTCTGGATGGATAGTTGGTTTTCTTCCGATTATAAGAATTATAAGTACGACCTATTGAGTTAGACTTTAGAAGCTCCTTAAGTAAATCAACTATCTTTTCAGCCAAAGGGTTTTGGTTATGCTTCCTATAGTTGAAATAATTTCCTTCAGGTTTTTCAACAGACTTATGGTCTTTAGAAAACACTTGTCCTTTCCCTTTTGAGTTTAAGGTCTCTCCTTTTACAAACTTAGGAGGTGCATTCTTCAGTTTAGGAGAAACATTTTATCATAACCTAGACCGGATCGATCACCACATTTTCTTGATCCTGATAAGAGTTTTTCTTAATTTAGAATCACCTTGGGAATATTTTCAAGTTTCCTTTAAACTCAAGAGAGAAGAGACTTCATGTTTTAATTGGTCATTTTCAGATTTAAGAGTTTCAACTTGGGCAGTCTTAAAATTCAAATCGCATTTTATTTTTTCAAAACAGTCTGAAATATGGAACTTTTCTAAAATAAGAGATTCATAAAGTTCTTTGAGTTTAGAAAATTTTTCTTTTTAAAGTTTCAGTTTTATCACAATTTCACAACTCTCCTTGTATAGGGCATAATAGGCATCTTGAAGATCATCTTCATTTTCACATTCACTATTCAGATTTTCTTCACTTGTTGAATCATTATCTGAAAATGTAAAATTGGCTAGAGTCATAAGGGCTTTCACTTCATTCCTTGACTCAGTTTCAGAATCTTCAGATTTAGAAGAAGCTTCAGAATCAGAGGATTCATCCCAAGTAGCCAACATACCCATCTTCTTGGGTTTATCCTTTTTAGGACACTTGTTAGCCAAATGCCCATATTCTTGGCAGTTGTAACATTGACTATCTTTCAAAGATTTTCTAGTTTTAGATTTTAATTTTTTCTTATCATTTCCTTTTTGAAAATCAACTCTCTTTTTACTTTTAAAGATTTTATAAAAATTTTTTACCAAAAGAGCCATTTCATCTTCAGAGTTATCTACATCAGAATTTTCTTGAAAATTATTTTTAGAAGTTTTAAGAGCAATCAATTTTGCTTTTGGAGCTTTAAAAGTTAACTCGTAAGTTTGTAGAGAACCAACTAACTCTTTAACCCTCATATTATCTGTATCACGAAGTTCCTGGATTGCGGTTACTTTAGAGTTGAATCGTTCAGGAAGTGAGTGTAGTATTTTTGCACACACTTTACTTTCTGGGATTCTATCACCAAGACCCCACATAGAGTTTATAATGTTATTTAATCAAGTATAAAAGTCCATAAATATTTCATTTTCCTCCATATGAATTTTCTTCAAATTTAGTTGTAAGGAGTTGGACTTTTGATTTCTTGACAATTGAGGTACCCTCGTGTGTCATTTCTAATAGATCCCAAGCTTGTTTTGTAGAATCACAGGATATAATTCTTTTGAATTCATCCGTCGATAGTGCGCAAGTAATTACATTTAGTGCTTTAACATTCGCACTACTCTCACTTTTCTGAAGTGTGGTCCACGAGAAATAAGGTGTTATTATCATAGATTTTGAACCATCAACTCTAGTTACTTCAGTGGTAGGAGGATTCCAACCATTCATAGTGGCCAGCCACACACTTTCATCCAAGGATTTTAAGAATATTTTCATCCTGGTTTTCCAATAAGCATAGTTAGAGCCATCAAAGGGTGGTGGCCTAGTGACTGATAGGCTATCAAAATTTGACATCTTAAATAGGTAAAATCGTTAGCTCAGGAAATAAATCCAAGAATTAATAAAAAAGAGCTATTAGGCTCTAATACCACTTGAAAAGGCCTAGCTATAAGTCCTAGAGGGGGGGGAGGGGGGGGTAAATAGGACAATGCCAAATAAAACTTGTAACAACGGAAATTAAACAAATACGATAGCCAACACTTAAAGTAAACCAATCCCAATGCAGGAATGTAAAGAATGTACCTCAAAATTCAGATCTTGAGAGGTTAATACAAATGTTATTCTAAGGACAACCTTACATCAAAAACCAGAGTTTATGGTAGGACAACCTTATTTCTACAAAGGTCTTTGTATCAAAACTCAAATCGAAGAGGAAAAGAAAATTAAATGTAAACAGTACAGAAGAATAAACTGCAATTAATTATATACTGTTCTAAGGACAACCATGCACCATAAAAATGGCAGGGCAACCTTACTATAATAAATAAGAATGCTGGTAAAGGAATCGAAAGAAATAATTGCTAAATTATTACAACATTCCCACAATGCTTGAAATAAATGATTACAGCATTCACATCCACATATACATCCCATAAATAAATAATAAAAGATATGAAAAATAAACCATTTAACCATGAGACACAAGGGATTATAGTGGTTCGCCTGTGTGTTCACCAACTGTTTAATAACAGCCACATAGAATGCTACTCCACTCCTAATATCCTCACACAGGGGATATTATCGTTCACTATCAAGTTAGGTTTTTAGAGGTTCACCCAATACTTTACAATTGTGTCTTTCTATGTGGGCTACATAATTAAAAAAATCTCACTTCTGAGTTTTCCTGACTCTCCTCAGATAACCAATACAATTAGATTTTTTTGAAAAATCCCAAACAAAACCAAAACAAAAGGGAATTTACAATTAAATGTAAGATACCTGAATATCTCCTTCGTTGTAGCAGCCTAGAAGAACCAAGTTAAAGTAGATGATTGAATATCCAAGTTCAATGTCCAAACTCACTTTACAATGGTTTTAGTTCTAATTAATTTTAAATTAAACTAAATTGGGCGTAACTCTATTTAATTTTAATTCCAAGAAGAAGGAATACAACAATTCCTCTTTTCAAATTAGATTGGAATTCAGGAACAAAATCAAATAATGAAAGCTAACAAAAGAGAATAGAAATTACGCACAATGTAGCTTAAAATGAACACTAACTTATCTTAGAGTGAAGCTTTGAATATACTTGAATTACACATCAAACCTCTGAAATTCGTGTTCAATTTATAGCTAAATAAATCACGTCTTCGATTGGTCTTAAGACCCCTACGAATGGTCTTAGAACCAACAGATATTTGAAATTTCGAGCGGGATAAGATAAGACGGTTTCACAACCGGTCGTGGGTACCCTACGACTGGTCGTAGGTCACCTTCGACCGATCATAGGTTCCACACGACTGGTCGTAGACCTATAAAATTCACTGCTGGACTTTGATTCGAAGGTCTACGACTGGTTGAAGAACCAGTCAACATTGTTCCTACGAATGGTCGAACAGTCACCAGGACTGGTTGAAGAGTAACCAAATTTTTTTGAAAATCCTCAACAACTTAGTACTGGTCGTGGAATTTCTTAGACTGGTCGAACTAGTGCTAGGACTACTCGAACAAAGTCCAGGAGTAGTCTTAGAACAGACCAAATTTACGTACAAAACATATATGAATTATGTATCGAAAATGTCCTACATTAAAGGTCAACCTAAGGTCAGTCTTACCTCAATAGTGAAGCAAGGACATTGAAACTTGAAGACAAGTGACCTTTGAGTATAATAAAGCCTGAGATCTTTAAACTTAGAGGCTTCTTGAACTTAAACATTTCTGAGATCTTGAAGGCTTCTTGAACTTGAACATTTCTGAGATCTTAAAAGCTTCTTGAACTTGAACACTTCTGAAATCTTAAAAGCTTCAAAGTAGCGTCTTTGTCACCATAAATTTGACAATAACAATGGGCTATGAACTATAGCACTTATAGAATCTCGTTCAGAAATGATAGAGACTGGAATGCCATGCAGTCTCACAATCTCCTCGATAAATAACCTCGCAAACCGGTCCATAGACCAAGTCGCACGCATCGCAAGAAAATGTGTCGACTTCATCAAACGATACACAATAACCCAAATGGTGTCATGACCGCGCTGAGTCCTCGACAATTCCATAATGAAATCTGTCGACACGTGCTCTCATTTCCACATCGAGACTCTCAACGGCTGCAATAGACCAGGGGGTCTTTGATGATCGGCCTTGACACACTAGCATGTGTCACACTTGGCCACAAAACTGGTGATCTGGCACTTCATTCCCGCCTAAAAATATTATCGCCTCATGTCACAGTACATCTTCGTCGAGCCAGGGTAGATAAAAAATCGTGATTGATGTGCCTTGGTCATAAGGTCTCTACGTAACTCAGGAATATCCAAGATGCATAATCAGCATCTGAAGCGAAGTCCACCATCTGTACCAATATACTAATCTGCCTGACTCTCAGATGCTGCCTCAGCCATATAACTCTGCAATGACTCATTAGCCTACTGAGCCTCGATCACCCTTGCGATAAGAGAGGGTTAAATCGACAGGCTCGATGACTGCATGATAGAAGACTGCAGGCCGAACTCAAAATCATACTCTGCGATATCCTCAAGCATCCGTCACTCCTGAATCATCATATGCGTCACTAAGCCACGTGGCTACTGGCTGAGGGCATCTGCCACCAAATTCGCCTTACCTAGGTGGTACTGAAGATCAAAATCATAGTCCTTCAAGAGCTTCATCCAACGCCTCTGCCATGTTCAACTTAGACTTCGAGAAGAGGTACTTCAAGTTCTTGTGGTCGAAGAAGAGCTCGAACCTGACCCCATAAAGGTAGTGTCTCCACACCTTCAGTGCGAAGACAACTGCTGCCAGCTCTAAATCATGCATGGGATAGTTCAGCTCATGGACCTTGAGCTGACGAGACGCAAAGGCCACTGGTCTCCCGTGCTGCATCAAGACAGCACCCAAACTAATATGTGAAGCATCGGTAAATACAATAAATTTGTCACTCCCAGAGGGAAGAGTGAGGACAGGAGAAGACGTCAGACGGTCCTTCAACTCCATAAATGCTAGCTCACAGGCGTCACTCTAAATAAACTCTATGCCCTTCCGAGTCAACCTGGTCAATGGGGCTGCAATACGAGAGAAGCCCTCAATGAAACGCCGGTAATAGCCCGCCAAACCAAGAAAACTGCGAATCTCTATCGCAGTCGTGGGCTGGACCCAGTGACGCACTGCCTCAACGTTCGAGGGGTTCACTGCGTCGCCCTCCCTCTTCATCACGTGACTGAGGAACTTCACCTCCTCCTGTCAGAACTCGTACTTCTCCAGCTTCGCATATAGCTGGTGTGCGCGGAGGGTCTGCAAAGTGAACTCCAAATGCTGCTCGTGCTCCTCACGGGTCCTCAAATAGATCAGAATATCATTGATGAAGACTATAAAAATTGATCGAGATAATGGCAGAAGACCTCGTTCATCAGCTGTATGAAGACTGCAGGTGCATTGGTCAGTTCGAGGGACATGACCTGGAACTCAAAATGACCGTAGCGCGTCCTGAAAGCTGTCTTCAAAATGTCCTCCTCTCAGACCCGAATCTGATGATAAGTGGAATGTAGGTCAATCTTCAAAAAGAACTGTGCACCCTACAGCTGATCAAACAAATCATCAATCCTCGAGAGCGGGTACCTATTCCTGATCGTGACTTTGTTGAGCTCGGGGTAATCTACGCAGAGCCTCAACGAGCCATCCTTCTTCTTCACGAAGAGTACCGACGCTCCCCACGGTGAACTGCTCGGACGGATAAAGCCTAACTCGCGTAACTCGTCCAACTGCTTCTACAGTTCCCGCAACTCCAATCCATACGATACGGGGCCTTCAAAATAGATGCGTTACCGGGCACGAGATCAATCTGAAACTCGGTGAGTCGACGGGGTGGTAATCCCGAAATCTCCTGGAACATATCGAGAAAATCGGATTCACAGGAATCCTGATCGTCGAATCCGGTGCTGACAACCTCCGTAGTGCTCCATTCTTGGCTCCTGACAATCATATGTCAGATTCTGATCCTGGGATCCTACAAGGAGGATTTTTAAAATGATTTTTTTTATATAATGGAGCATAACTACAAGCATAACCAAGTTATAAAACAACATCATCACATATCCACTATATCAAAAACTTTAAGTACAATGCAAAAAAGAAAAATACAAGGTGATCAAAAACTCCAAAATAGCCAGATGCACACTCCTGCTCAGCACTACTGTTGTCCAACACTACCTGCATGCAACTATCATGCATAAGCTTACAAAAGTTTAGAGGGTAGTGTAAGTGTGTGCGCAAGGCAAGCACCAAGTGTACAATATCAGGTGAAGTAGAAATATGTGGTAAGTCGATGAATTCTATCAGCCATGCCAAGGCCATACGATGCGAGACCTATGTAGCTAAATGTCATATGCGAGATGCAAAGAAAACATGTCATTCCTCATCAAGTACACATATCAGTACAGTTCCCCTCTGAATATCACCGGGGTCTAATACACTTCACAGTGACTGCCTCCTCCTTAGCTGCACAGTCAAGCAAGCAGAATAAATCTCACTATCTGCCTGACCAGTAGTTTGTCAATACCTACCCGGCTCATTGAAAGCGGACTCATTTACAAGCTGGTCAAACTCATCCTAGCTTATAACCCCCTCACTCAGGCGGATAAGGCCACACCCCCTTCCAACTGACCACGACACAGTAGGAGATGCGGCCTACTGGTATTTGGCACTCAGGCGCTCATGTATCCATTCGGTCTAAACGTTGGAGCAACTCCTGGTACCAAAAAAGTTCTGGGACTTTCACCCAAGGACATCTTGAGTGCCCACAGTGCTAGAACAAGGTATTTTCAGTATCTGATACGACCATCCATGATGTGCCTGTGAAGCCACGGCCCTGATGTCGTTAGGTCGTGCAGTGATCACGACACACAATGTGAAATGTATGAGTCACACCGTTAGTCAATGTAGTAATCCTGCGTATATCACGTGATCATGCGGGGCACTCCGTCTCATAAGGAGTCCCATAATGTCTCATCCCAACGGTTTATGTTATAATCAAACATTCCTCATATCAAGCATACATATGATGCGTATGGCATGAGACATGGAATTATACTAAGCATGTTATAAAGTGATGAATTGTTAACAAGTATGGGCCTATCAATGGACCCTAAGGAGAGTTACAATGCGGATATTTAACCAACATTGTACTTATAATGTGGACGTCAAATCATCATTGTTCCCTAGGCACGACCCACCATAAATATCATTACATGAACCATGGAAAATCACACATTGCAATGGACTCTAAGGACATCCCGTTGGGCCTCGACCCATGGGCCTTAAATACATCAAATGGGCCGCCTTATACGAGCCTTATATAAATCAAGTGGGCCACTTCAATGGGCTTTATGTACATTGCAATGGGCCATATCCCATGGGCCTTTGAATGCATCAAAATGGGCCTAATGTCATGGGCCTTATGCATACCAAATGGGCCTAATCATATGGGCCCTAGATATATACCAAGGTGGGCCTCAATGGACAACCAATAGTAAATCAAGATGGGCCCCATACATATGCCAAGGTGGGGTCCATTTGAACTACAGATCCATTTTATTTTTAGTCTCAAGCCTTAAAATGGGCTTTCAAAATGATAGGACAGCTTGGATGCAGCACATGCATCATGGTGAGGGCCCACATGAAGGCCCACCATCAGGTATATTATATATAATATAATATATAAACTATATATAGTATATATATACAATATTATATATAATATAATATTTTATATATGTATACACATAGAGAGGGCCCCACACATGGGGGGAGGGGTCCCACCGTCCAATGTGGACGGTGCAGATAGAACACATAAATCCTGGTGGGGTCCCACCGTCCACTGTCAGTGGATGGTGCAAATGAAACACATACATCACTGTGGATCCCATGTGGGGCCCACCATAACATATATTTTCCATCTAATCTGTTGATAAGGTCATACAGACCTGGATGAAGAGGAAATAAAAATTTCAGCTTGATCCAAAACTTTTTATAAGTGCTATGATTTCATATCCCTTTAGTTATCAAATTTTATGGTGCCAAAACTTATATCTATGTCTTGTATATCTTATGTTTTATGTTTGAAGACTAGTCATTGCAATCAAGACATATCAAGACATCGCATTTCAAGACAAGATCTTAAATGAAGAAAGTTTTCAAGTCTTGGATGAAGAAATCAAGAATAGAAGTTTTCAAGGTTGCATGTTCAAGATTTGATCAAGTTCAAGTTTACTAGAAGACTTTGTCAAGTCAAGATCAAGCTCATGAAGGCCTACTACAAGTTTTGTATATTCACAAGCTTCTCTTAAGGGTCATCTGAGAGAACAGACTTTCAATGTCCATCTCACTTTTAAGGTTTGTTTGACCTTAGATTGACCTTAGGATGGGTTTTATTGTAGGTCATTCTGAATACATAACTCATATATTTTAATATGCTTTTTTGGAGTGTTCTAAGACCAGTCCTAGGGACTTCAAGACCAGTCCTAGCTTTGCTACGACCAGTCTTAAGTTTTTCAGGACCAGTCCTAGGTAGTTGAAGATTTTTGGATCTTTCTAGTTGTCCTACGACCAGTCCTGGAAGTTCTACGACTCATACTTCGACCGGTCGTAGCCCTGCGACTCAAACTCCAGCAACCGTTTTTGGGGTCCTACGACCGGTCGTAGGTGATCCACGACCAGTCGTAGGTGACCCAGGACCGGTCGTAAACCACCCAGTCTGCGACCGATCGTGGAACTGAAAATCTTATCCCGCGAAAATCTTTCAAAAATCTTTGATGCTACGACCAGTCCTACGATCCTAAGACCAGTCGTAGACGGGATTTTTCATGCTATAAATAGAGCACGAACTTCAGAGTTTTAGCACTTCAAATCAATTCTATTCAAGCATTCTTTAGGCTATTCTCTGAGATAAGTTTGTGTTTATTTTAAGCTACATTGTGCTTATTTAATATTCCTTTTTCCAGCTTATTTTTATTTGATTTTGATCTACATTCCAATCTTATTAGAAAAGGAGAATTTCTGATATTCCTTCTTCTTGGATTCAAAATCAAATAGATCTAGCCCGTTTGATCTAAAATCAATTAGACTTAGAACCATTCTTAAAGTGAGTATTGGACTTTGAACGTCGAATCGAACTTCTACTCTGATTGGTTCTACCGGGCTTCTTCAAAAGGTGATTCAGGTATTTTACATGTTTTGTAATTTACTTTCTCTGGTTTTTGTTTGAGATTCACTAGAAAAATCTCATTGTAGTGGTTATCTGAGGAGAGCCAGAGAACTCAGATTGTGGGGTTTTTGGATTGTGTAAGCCCGAGATCAAAGACACAATTGTGAAGGTTTTAGGTGAACCTGTGAAACCTATTTTGATAGTGCATGCTAATATCCCCTGTGTGAGGATATTAGGAGTGGAGTAGCAATCTGTGTGGCTGTTGGATAACAGTTGGTGTACACACAGGCGAACCACTATATATCGTTGTGTTGTGGATGTGCTTCATTCTTTCATTCCTTTATTCATTCAGTTTTGTGGTTTGTGTTTGTGGATGAATGTTGTAATCACTTCAAGCAAGTGTGGATGAATGTTGTAATAACTTAGGATTTATTTTCCACAAGTTATTTTAATTTCATTACTTATTATTCCTCTTTGGTTTGTGATACTAAGGACGTTCTAGAAATAAGGTTGTCCTACCTTAAACCTCTGGTTTTTGGTGTAAGGTTGTCCTTAGAACTGATAAAGTATCAATCTCTTTATTTTAGGCTATTGTGATTGTTTTATATTCAGCATTGTGCTTTAAATCTTTTATTATTCCGCCGTTATTAGTTTTATTTGGCATTGCCCTATTCATCCCCCCTCTAGGGCATATAGCTAGGCCCTTTCACTTTTGTGGATCCAAAAATGGGTTTCAATGGTAGGCTTTAAATCACCACTGTTTCCTCTAATGTGAGCCACTTGAGCCTTGGATGAGGCTAATTTTTGGGTGGGGCCTGCTTAAGGTAGGGGCCCACCATACAGACAGGTTAAATAGCAAATAAACATCAAGGTGGGGCCCACGGCTGGAGCCGTGGGTGCCTTGGCGTCCGCCCGCCCGCCCCCCCGTGGCACTACTGACAGCAGCAGCATCCTGCTGCTTATATGTGTTGTTTTTATTTTTTATTTTTTGAAAACATGATTTCTCAGGGTTTATCATGCGTGGGGGCCGCATCTGATGAATCCACTCCAGCCATTGGATTCCACAGCCCATAACAAATCTATCAAGACCAATATCGGGCCTCTTTCAGTGTGTAGAAAAAATCTAGATAGATTTCAATGGTAATAATACTGTTTTCAACACTATGGCCCACTAGATACTCCGATCAACCTCATTTTTCAGCTCAACACCTTAAATGAGTTGGTAAATGGAATAGATGGCATGGATTGAATACATACATCAAGGTGGGGCCTATATGAGTGGCCTTTCTCCAATGCTTGGAAAGCCAAGCTCATATTTGTGTTTTCTTTCCAGCAACGTCCAGACGCTGGACGTTTTTGGGCTTAACAAACATATTTAAGGTGGGCCACCACATGATGGATGGTGTTAATACAATACATATAAGATGGGCCCCACTTATAGATGGTTTGGGTAAAATACATGCCTCATAGCGGGGCCCATCCAAGTAGACCACACAACTACATCATCATCACAAAAAAATTAAAAAGGAGGGGGAAGAGAGAGAGAAAAAGAGTAGGACATGCATAATGGAGGAACCCAGATACTATGGGCCCTCCCTTCCATGATCTACAACATACATCAAGTAGGTCCCATTACATGTGGGCCCATAAAAATTAAAATCCAATGGTGGAGATCCCTTTTCCACGAAAATAGATGGTCTAGATGACCCATATACAAGCTAGGAAGGTAAACATCATGATGGGGTCCATGGAGAATGGCCCCATCATGGAATGATATTGATAATCAAGGTGGGCCATCGGCCACATCCTAGGGTCCAAAGTGAGATCCAAACCATTGATTGGTAGGCCTCACTTGGCCCATCATAAAAAAATATGAAATCTAGGCTATGGAAGCACCCACCTATCGATCTTCTCGGTCCGATGGAAAGAATATCTCCTTATGCTTCTCTTTAATGGTGGAAGATGAAAAATGGATGGCTAGGATGGAGGTTTTTGGGAAGGGAAAGGTGGACCACATAACTCACATTTCTCTCATGGAGGAGCTTGGACGTGTGCACCCTTGGTTGCTTAGGAAATGGTTGGAAAATGTGAAGAGAAAGAGAGAGAGAGAGAGAGGTGGTTGTAAGGGAAGTGATGGGAGATGGGTGATGGATGTGAGTGATGGGTGAGGTGATGGATTGGTTGACTTTTGGGTTTTCTTAACTTGTGGAGAAAGGAAGCATGGGTGCTTTGTACATGACATGAGATGATTAATGGGATTGATTTGATATCTTGTAGAGATTCTCTTAGAATTTGCAACACTCAGTGTTTTCCTCGAACTGAACGCAGGACTGCATCTCCCTGCCAGGGTATCGGATCGGTGAGCGAGTCACGGCGTCAGAACTGCGGCGACGATGCGGTCGCAATGGTACAAGTCTCAGATTAAGTCGATTCAAATCTACAGGGCATAACTTAGGATCACTCACAAACATCGATTATAGGTAGCAGGTTACCAAAATTTGACGGGAAGAATCACGGGAGTTGACGGAACAATACGGATTAAGATATGGATCTTACAATCGGCAAATAAAAAGGTATCCCCGACTAGAACGGGGCAAGACGAGCAAAATCGACCCAACACTGCAGTCTTCCCTAAGGGAGTTGATACTGACAGACCCTCGTGAGCAGACTCTAACGGCAAGCCAGTCGATCGGTAGAAACTCTCAGCCACAAAAGAATGTGATGCACCAGAATCAAACAACACACATACAGTGCATGCAGAGATTAAAAGCATACCCTCGACCACCCCTCCAGATGATTGCAGATCCTGCTGAGCCGCTTAGAACCTAGCACGAGCCGGCTAGGGAGGTACCTGTCTTCTCTAAGCGTGTTGCTGCTGCTGGGGTCTTTAAGGAGGTCGAAACTGCTGCCTTTGCTGCTACGGCCTAGAGGGTTGATGCTGATGCTGCTGCTGAGGTGGCCTCAGTGGTGGGGGCTGTTGTAGCTACTGGTGTGGGGGTCTCTGCTGTTGTTGTGGTGGAGGCTGTTATGGACCTCTCGAATGTTGCTACGGTTAAGGGCAAGGACACTTCCACATACGGTGTCCCAACGTACCGTACCCAAAACAGGTGCCGGTGAATTATCTCGGAGGTGGTGTTAGAGGTGATGCTAGTGCTCGGAAGGCTGGGCGACCTGTGTGCCTTTACTGCTGTAGTCGACACTGCTGAGAGTCATCGGAAGGAACTCGCCTCTTCTGATCTCTCCTCTGACTGCGATCAGACTAAGAATCAGCCCACTCAGCCTCAAAAATCTGGGCCTTCCGTACCACTCCTTCAAAAGTCGGGAACTCATGCCCAATAACACAGCCTCGAAGACCGTAATGCAAGTCATCCTCAAAGCGGTGGGCTCTCCTCTCCTCATCATCTACCAGATAGGGTACAAATCTGGACAGTGCTATAAAGCGAGCCGCGTACTGTGTCACTGTCATATCACCCTACACTAGGGCCTCAAACTCCAATGCTTGCTGTCGTCGGATGTGATCAGGAAAGTACTGTCAGTCAAACCGATCCATGAAATCCTCCCAAGTCCACACAAAATCGGCGCCTGCTGCTCGGGAGACTAATGTTGACCAATACTCAGCCTCTTTATAGAGAAGAAATATGGCTAATTGGACTCACCACTCGGTCGTGCATCTCATCGTATTAAATATCTTCTCCACATCGGAGCGTCATCTCTCAACTGCTATCGAGTCTGGCTCACCCTGAAAATGCGGGGGATCGAGCCGTCCAAACTCTCGAAGGAGGGCACTCGCGTGCTCCTGCTCTGCCTGTGCAGGTGAAACAATAGGGTGCCTGCCCTTCCCCTGAAGTGCAGCCGTCACAGCCTATAACATCTGCTGTAACTGGGAGGCACTCATGGATACGGTCGAATCAGCACCAGTCTCTAGTGGAGGACCTACATCCATAGGCTGGGTAGTACGAATCTTTAGTGGTGGAGTGGGCATCGTAGGTGGTAGTGCGGGAGTCACAAGTGGTGGAGCGGGAGTCTCAGGTGGTGGTGCCGGAGTCGATCGGGTTACTCTCCTAGGAATCTCATCCTACAGGAAAGAGCGAAGGCGTCTATCAACTTTAGAAAATTCTCGAAGGCACGCACGTTAAAGGTCTGTAAAGGAAGATCGCTAAGCTATCTGAACTTTGGGACTCAATTATTCATAGCAGACATGTAATGTTGTTCTTAGTTATCCCCAAGTTATGCTCTGATACCAACTTCAGTCATGCCCCAAACTCAGAAACCGGACTCACAAAATTCTCGATCACCGAATTTAGCACCAATAGCCTCCATAGAACCCTATTCTCGGCTCCCAGTGCCCATTCGCCAGGTTTCGATCCTGGGATGCTACGAGGAGGATTTTCAACATTAGTTTGATTCGTAATAAGCATAACCAAAGGCATAACCCACAAACAACAACTAAAAACTCCATTACATTTCCACTATGATAAAAAACTTTACAAGTACAATGAGCATAAAGGGAAAATCAATGATGATGAACAAAAGCTCTAAGATGATCTGCAAACCGCTCCTGCCTCAGCGCTGTTGTGCCCCTATGTCACTTGCATGCAATGATTGTGCATAAGCTTATAGAAAGCTTAGAGGGTGGTGAAAGTGTGTGCGTAAGGTGGTAATGCAGTTATGCAGTATTAGAGTAATGTGGAACATGCTGATGAATCCATGAATACCATTAGTCATACCAAGGCTATGTAATGCAAGGCATGAGTGATGTTGGCCATACCAAGGCTATGCGATTCAAGATGCAAGATGCAAGTCAAGCATACAAATCCTTATTTAATTCCACATATCAATACAACTTAACTCTGGAATATCACCAGGGTCTAGTACACTCTAAACCAGATTACCGCCCCATCGCGCGCAATAAGGTAAGTGGAAGAGACCTCACTATCCGCCTGCCAATATCGGGCTTGGCTGGTCGATAGTGGACCCATTCCTCGAGCTGGTCAAACTCAGCCTAGCTTTACCTCCTCCACTCGGGTGGGTAAGGCCGCACCCCCTTCCAACCAACCACGACATAGTGGAAAGTGTGACCGTTTGGTAATCGGCACTCGGCGCTCTTGTACCCACTCGGTCTAGACATTGGAGTAACCTTTTAGTACCATAAGGGTTTAGGGACTTTCACCCAGCGATATCTATAGCACCCTATGTAGAATAAAATTTTTGATATCCAATCCTACCATCCACTATACACCTGTGGATGATACGGCCCTGATGTCGTTAGGTCGTACAGTAACCATGACACACAATGCGAATGCATGAATCACACTATTCAGTCATGCAGAAATCCTTCGCGTATCGTGTGCTCATATAGGGTAACACCTCCTAACCGAGAGCCCATAAACAATCTGTCCAAAGGTATATGCTATGATCAGTCGCTTCTCATATCAAGCATACATATGATGCGTATGATCATGAGACATGGAACTATATTAAACATATAATAAAGTAATGAACTATCCTTACAATGCAGATGGGCCTAGACGGCCTACACGCAATAAGTACGGGCTTATCAATGGCCCCTAGGGAGAGTCATAATGCGGACATTTAACCAACATTATACTTGCAATGTGGACGTCAAACCATCATTGCTCCCAAGGCATAGCCCGTCGTGAAGCATCCTTACACAAACCATGGAGGAATCACACATTTTAATGGACCCTAAGGGCATCCTATAGGGCCTCGACCCATAGGCCTCCGATACATCAAATGGGCTGCCTCATATAGGCCTTACATAGATCAAGTAGGCCCCATCCATAGGCCTTATGTACATCGCAATGGGCCATAACCTTGACCATAACCCCATGGGCCTTCGAGTACATCACAATGGGCCTCAACCCATGGGCCCTAATACATCACAATGGTTCTCGACCCATGAGCCTTATATTCATCAAGTGGGCCACACCGACTGGGCCTTATATATATCAAAATGGGCTTTAACCCATGGGCCTTAGAATACATCAAAATGGGTCTAATCCCATGAGCCTTAAAATACATCAAGTAGGCCACACCGACTGGGCCTTATATATATCAAAATGGGCTTTAACCCATGGGCCTTAAAATACATCAAATGGGCCTAATCCCATGGGCCTTAGAATACATCAAAATGGGTCTAATCTCATAGGCCTTATATATATCAGATGGGCCACGCCAATGGCCACAAATACATCAATATGAGCCCCATCTCATGGGCCTTATAAATGCCAAGGTGGGCCTGAATGGACGGCCACAATTAAATTAAGATGGGCCTCAATCCATGGGTCCTAATACATCACAGGTGGCCCTTAAAAGTTTAAAATAGTGGATGTCATTGTCCACATAGATGGTGGGGTCCACTTGAACCTAGATCTGATTCATTCTTAGTGTCAAACCAAAAAAATGAGCTTTCCAAGTGGATGGATGGTTTGGATGCAACATACGCATCATGGTGGGTCCCACTGTCGTTGGACGGTGAATAAAACACATGCATTACAGTGGGCTCCACCGTCCACTGGATGGTGTGAATAAGAAAGACATATCTTGGTGGGTTCCATCGTCCACAGCCGTGGACGGTGTGGTAAACACATACATCAATGGTGGGTTCCACATATGTGGCCCACCATCATGTTTACCTACCATCCAAACCGTTCATTCGGTCACAAGAACCTGAATGAGAGGAAAAATAAATTTCAGATTGATTCAAGACTTCTATGATGCCAAAAAGGTGTTTCAATGGTAGAATTCATTCACCGTTGTTTGCCTGTGATGTGGGCCACCTGAGCATCAGATGGGACCCATTTTTGGAGGGGGCTCACCTCAGGGGGTAGACCACCATATGAACGGGTTAGATGACAAACATACATCATGGTGGGGTCCACGGCTGGAGCCGTGGGACCCTGTCCGCCCGTACATCCGTGCACAGCAGGCGCTGCCTGTGCCTTTGGCAGCTGCAGCGACCTGTTGCTTATACTGTTTTTATTTTTTTAGGGGGTTTTTTTGAGGTTTTTCCTAAGTGGGGCCCGCATCGGAAGTATCCACTCCGTCCATTAGTTCCCATATCTCAAGACAAGACTAACGAGCCCAGTATCCAATATATTTTGGTGTGTGGACACATCATGTGAGCTTTTTAATGGTGAAAACCACCATTTTCCATGCTATGGCCTACCGGAAGGTCGGATTGGCCCCATTTTTTGGCTCAACACTTAAAAGGGTCTGAGGAAAAGGATGGACAGCGTGGATTGAATACATACATCATGGTGAGGCTTATATGAGTGGGTCACCCCACAAGCTTTAAAACAAGCTAATATTTGTGTTTTTCCTAGTTCACATCCAGCGTCCCAGATGCTGGACGGTTGGGCATAAGGCATGCATTGGGGTGGGCCCCAGTAAGGTGGGTCACCAAATGATTGATGGTGTAGGGTACAACACATATAAGGTGGGCCCCACTTATAGATTGCTTGGATAAAATATATACTTCATGGTGGGGTCCATCCGAGCGGGCCACACAACCACATCACCATCTCCTAAAAAAATGAAAACGAGAGGGAGAGAGAGAGAGGAAGAGAGTGGGACACGCATGTGATGGAGGGCTCCGCCACTATGAGCCCTCCCTTGTAAGAATTCATACATCAAATGGGTCCCTTTACACATGGGTTTATCGAAATCAAAAATCAACGGTGGAGATCCTTTCCCCACCAATATGGACGGTCTAGATGACCTTTTTAATGCAAGGAAATAAACATCGTGATGGGGTCCATGGAGATTGGCCCCATCATGGAATGATCATGATGATCAAAGTGGGCTATCGGCCACATCTTAGGGTCGTAAGTGAGATCCAAACCATTGATCGGTTGGCCTCACTTGTCCCATCTTTAAAACATGAAAAATACTCTATCAAAGCACCCACCACTTGATCTTCTTGCTCCCTCGGCTTATCGGTCTCCTTGTGCTTCTTTTTGATGGGGGAAGATGAGAAATGGATGGCTAGGATGGGAGATCTTGGGATGGACAGGAGGGCCACACTTGTGGCTCTCTTGGAAGAGCTTGGAGAGGCTCATACGTATGGTGCTCTCTTGCTTGGAAAAGTGAATTGAAAAATGAAGGAGAGAGAGAATTGTAAAGGGAGAGAGAGAGTGATGGGTGATGGAGTGATGAATGTGGTAAATGATGGGTGTAAGGGACTTTTTGACTTTTGTGGCAAATGGTGTAAGAAAAGTATGAGTTTTGTAAGAACTTTTTGACTTTTGGGGCTTGCTTGGGAAAGAGTGAAAGGTGATGTGTACTTGACATGTTGAGATTGATGGATTGATGTGACAAGTCTTAGAGATTCTCTTAGATTTTGCAACGCGCAGCGTTTTCCTCACATCGAACACTGGCCCGCATCTCCTGGCCAGAGTATCACCTCGGCGTGCGAGTCCCGGCATCGGAACCGCGACGACGACGCAGTCGCTAGAGTATAAGTCTCAGGTTGAGTCCAATCAGGTTGACGGCATGTAAATCAGGGTCACGGTTAAATATCGGTTAAGGGTCGAAGGTTGCCAGAATTCAACTGGGAAGACCGCAGAAGTCTATGGAATGGTACGGTTTAAGATACGGGGCTTACATCGGGTATAGGTTTGGGTTTTAAAGTTTAGGTTTGGGTTTTCAGAGTAAGTTTGGGTTTTTCAAGTTTAGCTTTAGGTTTTCAAGTTTAGGTTTGGGTTTTCAAGTTTAGGTTTAGGTTTAGGTTAGGCTGTTGAGATTAGGATTAGGTGTAGGTTTAAGTTTAGGGATTTGAGAATACGTTTAGGTTTTAGGTTATAGGTTAAGGTTTAGGTTTTAGGTTTAGGTTAAGGTTAAGGTTAGGTTATAAGGTATAAGTTTAGGTTATAGGTTAAGGCTTAAGTCATAGGTTTTGGTTTAGGTTAAGGTTATAGGTTTAGGTTTTGGTTAAGGTTTAGGTTTAGGTTATAGGTTTAGGTTTAGGTTATAAGTTATAGCTTTAGGGAATTGAGAATAGATTAAGGTTTAGGTTTACGAAATCGGGTTTGGGATCAGGTTTAGGTTTGGGTTTTCAAGTTTAGGTTTGGGTTTTCAAGAGTAGGTTTGGGTTTTCAAGTTTAGGTTTAGGTTTTCAAGTTTAGGTTTGGGTTTAAGTTAGGGAGTTGAGATTAGGATTAGGTATAGGTTTAGGTTTAGAGATTTGAGAATACATTTAGGTTTAAGGTTTAGGTTTAGGTTTGGGGTTTAGGTTATAGGTTACAGCTTTTGAGAATTGAGAATAGGTTAAGGCTTAGGTTTAGAAAATCGAGTTCGGGTTTAGGATCAAGTTTAGGTTTGGGTTTTCAAGTTTAGGTTTTGGATAGGGAGTTGAGATTAAGATTAGGTGTAGGTTTAGGTTTAGGGATTTAGAATACATTTAGGTTTTAGGTTTAGGTTTAGGTTTAGGTTATAGGTTATAGGTTAAGGTTTAGGTTTTATGTTTAGGTTAAGGTTAATGTTAGGTTATAGGTTATAAGTTTAGGTTATAGGTTATAGGTTATAGGTTAAGGTTTAGGTCATAGGTTTTGGTTTAGGTTAAGGTTATAGGTTTAGGTTTAGTTTAAGGTTTAGGTTTAGATTATAGGTTTAGGTTTAGGTTATAAGTTATAGCTTTAGGGAATTGAGAATAGGTTAAGGTTTAGGTTTAGGAAATCGAGTTCGGGATCAAGTTTAGGTTTGAGTTTTCAAGTTTAGGTTTAGGTTAGGGAGTTGAGATTAAGATTAGGTGTAGGTTTAGGTTTAGGGATTTGAGAATACATTTAGATTTTAGGTTTAGGTTTAGGTTTTAGGTTATAGATTAAGTTTTAGGTTTTAGGTTTAGGTTAAGGTTAATGTTAGGTTATAAGTTATAAGTTTAGGTTATAGGTTATAGGTTATAGGTTAAGGTTTAGGTCATAGGTTTTGGTTTAGGTTAAGGTTATAGGTTTAGGCTTAGGTTTAGGTTATAGGTTTAGGTTAAGGTTTTGGTTTAGGTTATAAGTTATAGCTTTAGGGAATTGAGAATAGGTTAAGGTTTAGGTTTATGAAATTGCATTCGGGTTCAGGATCAGGTTTAGGTTTGGGTTTTCATGTTTAGGTTTAGGTTTAGGTTAGGGAGTTGAGATTAGGATTAGGTGTAGGTTTAGGTTTAAGGATTTGAGAATACATATAGGTTTTAGGTTTAGGTTTAAGTTTTAAGTTGTAAGTTAAGGTTTAGGTTTTAGGCTTAGGTTAAGGTTAATGTTAGGTTATAGGTTGTAGGTTATAGGTTAAGGTTTAGGTCATAGGTTTTGGCTTAAGTTAAGGTTATAGGTTTAGGTTAAGGTTATAAGTTATAGCTTTAGGGAATTGAGAATAGGTTAAGGTTTTGGTTTTAGGAAATTGGGTTCGGGTTCAGGATCGGGTTTAGTTTTGGGTTTTCAAGTTTAGGTTTAGGTTTAGGTTAGGGAGTTGCGATTAGGATTAGGTGTAGGTTTAGGTTTAGGGATTTGAGAATACATTTAGGTTTTAGGTTTAGGTTTAGGTTTTAGGTTATAGGTTAAGGTTTAGGTTTTAGGTTTAGGTTAAGGTTAATGTTAGGTTATAGGTTATAAGTTTAGGTTATAGGTTTAGGTTATAGGTTAAGGCTTAGGTCATAGGTTTTGGTTTAGGTTATGGTTATAGGTTTAGGTTTAGGTTAAGGTTTTTATTTAGGTTAAGGTTATAAGTTATAGATTTAGGGAATTGAGAATAGGTTAAGGTTTAGGTTTAGGAAATTGGGTTAGGGTTCAGGATCGGGTTTAGGTTTGGCTTTTCAACTTTAGGTTTAGGTTTAGGTTAGGGAGTTGATATTAAGATTAGGTGTAGGTTTAGGTTTAGAAATTTGAGAATACATTTAGGTTTTAGGTTTTAGGTTAAGGTTTAGGTTTTAGGTTTAGGTTAAGGTTAATGTTAGGTTGTAGGTTATAAGTTTAGGTTATAGGTTAAGGTTTAGGTTTTAGGTTTAGGTTAAGGTTAATGTTAGGTTGTAGGTTATAAGTTTAGGTTATAGGTTAAGGTTTAGGTCATAGGTTTTGGTCGTAGGTTTAGGTTTAGGTTAAGGTTATAGGTTTAGGTTAAGGTTTAGGTTTAGGTTATAGGTTTAGGTTAAGGTTTAGGTTTAGGTTATAAGTTATAGCTTTAGGAAATTAAGAATAGGTTAAGGTTTAGGTTTAGGAAATCGGGTTCGGGTTTGAGATTGGGTTTAGGTTTGGGTTTTCAAGTTTAGGCTTATGTTAGGGAGTTGATATTAGGATTAGCTGTAGGTTTAGGTTTAGGGATTTGAGAATACATTTAGGTTTTAGGTTATAGGTTAAGGTTTAGGTTTTAGGTTTAGGTTAAGGTTAATGTTAGGTTATAAGTTAAAAGTTTAGGTTATAGGTTAAGGTTTAGGTCATAGGTTTTGGTTTAGGTTAAGGTTATAGGTTTAGGTTTAGGTTAAGGTTTAGGTTTAGGTTTAGATTATAGGTTTAGGTTAAGGTTTAGGTTTAGGTTATAAGTTATAGCTTTAGGGAATTGAGAATAGGTTAAGGTTTTGGTTTAGGTAATCAGGTTCAAGTTTGAGATCGGGTTTAGGTTTGAGTTTTCAAGTTTAGGTTTGGGTTTTCAAGTTTAGGTCTAGGTTTAGGTTAGGGAGTTGATATTAGGATTAAGTGTAGGTTTAGGTTTAAGAATTTGAGAATACATTTAGGTTTTAGGTTATAGGTTAAGGTTTAGGTTTTAGGTTTAAGTTAAGGTTAATGTTAGGTTATAGGTTATAAGTTTAGGTCATAGTTTTTGGTTTAGGTTAAGGTTATAGGTTTAGGTTTTAGTTAAGGTTTAGGTTTAGGTTATAAGTTATAGCTTTAGGGAATTGAGAATAGGTTAAGGTTTAGGTTTAGGAAATCGGGTTCGGGTTCAGGATCGGGATTGGGTTTAGGTTTGGGTTTTCAAGTTTAGGTTTGGGTTAGGGAGTTGAGATTAGGATTAGGTGTAGGTTTAGTTTTAGGGATTTGAGAATACCTTTAGGTTTTAGGTTTAGGTTTAAGTTTTAGGTTTTATGTTAAGGTTTAGGTTTTAGGTTTAGGTTTAGGTTATAGGTTATAGGTTAAGGTTTAGGTTTTAGGTTTAGGTTAAGGTTAATGTTACGTTATAGGTTATAAGTTTAGGTTATAGGTTAAGGTTTAGGTCATTGGTTTTGGTTTAGGTTAAGGTTATAGGTTTAGGTTATAAGTTATAGCTTCAGGGAATTGAGAATAGGTTAAGGTTTAGGTTTTGAAAATCAGGTTCAGGTTCGGGATCGGGTATAGGTTTGGGTTTTCAAGTTTAGGTTTGGGTTTTCAAGTTTAAGTTTAGGTTTAGGTTAGGGAGTTGAGATTAGGATTAAGTGTAGGTTTAGGTTTAGGGATTTGAGAATACATTTAGGTTTTAGGTTTAGGTTTAGGTTATAGGTTTAGGTTTAGGTTTTAGGTTAAGGTTAAGGTTAAGTTTTAGGTTATAAGTTTAGGTTATAGGTTATAAGTTATAGGTTTTAGGTTAAGGTTTAGGTTATAGGTTTTGGTTTAGGTTATAGGTTTTAGGATATAGCTCTAGGAAATTGAGAATAGGTTAAGGTTTAGGTTTAAGAAATCAGGTTCGGGTTTGAGATCGGATTTAGATTTGGGTTTTCAAGTTTAGGTTTAGGTTTAGGTTAGGGAGTTGAGATTACGATTAGGTGTAGGTTTAGGTTTAGGGATTTAAGAATACTAGGTTATAGGTTTAAGTTTAGGTTTTAGTTTATTAGTTTAGGTTTAGGTTTTAGGTTTTGGTTAAGGTTAGGTTATAGGTTACAAGTTTAGGTTATAGGTTAAGGTTTAGGTTATAGGTTTTGTTTAGGTTAAGGTTTTAGGTTTTGGTTTTGGTTTAGGTTTAGGTTTTAGGTTTAGGTTAAGGTTATAGGTTTAAGTTTAGGTTATAGGTTATAACTTTAGGGAATTGAGAATAGGTTAAGGTTTAGGGTTAGGAAATCGGGTTCGGGTTCGGGATCAGGTTTGGGTTTTCAAGTTTAGGTTAAGGTTACAGGTTTAAGTTTAGGTTATAAGTGTAGGTTATAAGTTTGGATTTAGGGTTAGGGATTTGAGAATACATTTAGGTTTTAGTTTAGGTTTAGGTTTTATGTTTAGGTTAAGGTTATAGGTTTAGGTTTAGGTTATAAATTAGGTTATAGGTTTAGGTTTATGTTTAAGGAATTGAGAATAAGCTAAGGTTTAGGTTTAAGAAATCGGGTTCAGGTTCAGGTTCGGGTTTAGGTTTGGGATTTCAAGTTTACGTTTAGGTTAAGGAGTTGAGATTTGGATTAGGTGTAGGGTTAGTTTAGGTATTTGAGAATACATTTAAGTTTTAGGTTTAGGTTAAGGTTTTACATTTAGGTTAAGGTTACAGGTTTAGGTTATAGGTTTTGGTTTAGGTTATAAGTGTAGGTTATAGGTTTAGGTTTAGGTTAGGGTATAGGTTAAGGTTTAGGGAATTGAGAATAGGTTTATGTTTATAAGTGTAGGTTATAAGTTTAGGTTATAGGTTATAGGTTAAGGTTTAGGGAATTGAAAATAGGTTAAGGTTTATGTTTAGGAAATCGAGTTTAAGTTCGGGATCCGGTTTATATTTGGGTTTAGGTTATAGGTTATAGGTTATAGGTTATAGGTTTAGGTTTTGGTTTAAGTTATAGGTTTAGGTTTTAAGTTTTAGGTTTAGGTTATAGGTTTAGGTCAGGTGAAGGTTATAGGTTTAGGTCTAGGTTATAGGTTTAGGTTTAGGTTTAGGTTTAGGTTATAGGTTTATGTCATAGGTTTAGGTTTAGGTTATAGGTTTAGGTTTAGGTTTGGGTTATAGGTTTAAGTTTAGATTTAGGGAATCAGGTTCGGTTTTAGGTTCAGATTGAGTTTAGGTATTCTCTAATATTATCTACTATTGAACCTAGTATTATCGACTACATACTAGTAACATACAACCAATATTTGGGAACCATACCATAAGCTATAAGTGTAAGACCCATATCCTAGACCATACCATTCCGTTGGCTTCCGCGGTCCTACCGGTCGAATTTCAGTAATCCTCGACCTGTATCCGACGTTTGCTCACGATCCTAAGCCGGGTCCTGTATACCGAAGTCGGCTTGATCCGAAACTTGTACCTTAGTGACCGCACCATCGCTGCGGTTCTAATGCCGTGACTCATGTACGGAACTGATACCTTGGTTAGAAGTTGTATGTCTGCATTCATTTTGAAGAAACACCACGTGTTACGAATTTTGAGGGAATCTTTATGATGTCCCATTAATCAATGTCAAGTACACACCATGCCCTAGGTACAAGTAACCCATCCCTCTTTCTCCACAAGTCAACTCTCTCTCTCTCCACCTCATCATTTCCCTTTACAAAATTTCAACCACAACCATACCCCTTTTATAAATTTTCAACCCAACCCATATCCTTCTTTACATCACCCCATCCATATCATTCCCATCACCTCACTCTCTCTCTCATTTCTCAAAACTCCCAAAGTAACACACCATCCCACATCCAAGCTCTCTTTCTCCCAAAGCCAAGTGTGGCCCACTTTCCCACCCTCTCATCTCTCATCCACACCATCAAAATTTCATCATTCACCGTTAAATGTTGAGCATAGGAGCTAGTAAGGAGGCTAGTAAGGTGGGTGATCCACCATTTATTTTCATTTTAAGGGTCCACTTGTTATGGGACCCACTTGATGTATGTTTTATATCAATGGAGGGCCCATAGTGGCGGGCTCCCTCCTCTCCATCACCATCTCTCTCATCTTTCTTTCCCTCTCTTTCCTTAATTTCTTTGCGATGATGTGGCTACATGGCCCACCCAGATAGATTCCACCATGAAGTATGTAACTCATCCATGCTATCCATCGTTGTGGGACCCACCTACTGGATGTGTTCTACACCGTCCAGCCATTATCGGGCCTAGATGGAAGGAAAATGCAAATATTAGATTGATCTAAATCAGGTGGGCCACATACATGTGGGACCCACCACAATGTTGTGTTTATCCCAGCCGTCTAGCATCTTTGGACGCTAGACGTGAGGCAGGGGTAGCTAACATGGAGTGCGTGTACTGACATGGGTGAGTGTAATAATAATATAATAATTATATTACACTTTTTGGTGGGCCACTCATACAAGCCCCACCTAGATGCATGTACTTAATCAAAGCCATCCATCCTCTTCCTCAGATCATTTTAGGTGTTGAGCCAAAAAATGAAGTTAATCCAAGTGTCTTGTGGGCCGTATCTTGGAAAATGGTGGCCCTTACTATTAAAAATTCACTTAATGATCCTATATACCAAAATACATCGGATATTAGACTCGTTTGGCTTATCTTGAGCCATAGGAGCGAGTGGACGGTGTGGATTTTGTTGATGCAGGCCCCGCGGGTGAGAATCTATAAAAAAACTCAAAAATAAAAAAAAGAAGGGCAGCGCTGACGCTGCTGCTGTAGAACGCA
Source organism: Magnolia kwangsiensis (assembly GCA_037074715.1). NCBI lineage: Eukaryota > Viridiplantae > Streptophyta > Magnoliopsida > Magnoliales > Magnoliaceae > Magnolia > Magnolia kwangsiensis. The sequence continues at coordinate 71,189,132 of CM073576.1, forward strand.
CGCAGGCAGCGCCTACGGCTGAAGGACGGCCAGACCAGGCAGGGTCCCATGGTCCTAGCCGTGGGCCCCACCATGATGTGTGATGAGCATCCACTCCGTCCATTTGATAGGCCCGCCTCAGGGCTGTGGGCTACCCAAAAATTGGCCATATGTGGTGCTCAGGTGGCCCACATCACAGGGAACAGTTGGATTAAACAGCTGCCATTGAAACCCTTTTTGGGTGTCCAAAAGTTTTGGATTATTATGAAATTTGTTTCCCACTTCATCTGGGTCCGTATAACCTCATCAACGGACTAGATGGCAGATAAACATTATGGTGGGCCCCTGGTCCACATGACCTTATGAATAAATTGGATGCAAATAAACATTACAGTGGGCTAAGTTGGGTGGAAATAAACATTGTTGTGGGCCCTAGGTCTGAGTGACCTTATCAATGGGTTGGACGGAAAATAAACATTATAGTAGGTCCCATATGGGACCCACCTGATGTATGTATTGTAATCCACACCTCCTATTAGTGTGAGCCCCACCATGGGTATGTACCTCATCTATGTCGTCCATCCTTTCAATCATTATGGGATCTACCAGGATGCATGTGTTTCATCCAAACCGTCCAACCATTTTGGAGATAATTTAAGGCCCATTGTTGAGGCCACCTTAATTTGCATAAGGCCCATTGTTGAGGCCCATCTTGATGTATTGGTGGCCCTTGTTGAGGCCCACCTTAATATATATATATAAGGCCCATGTTGTGAGGCCATTATGATTTATGCAACGCCCATGGGTTATGGCCCATTGCAATGTACATAAGACCCGTTGGTGCGGCTTATTGATACGGCCCACTTGATGAATATAAGGCCCTTATGATACAGCCCAATTGATGTACTTAAGGCCCAATGGGGTGCAATTAGGTCCTTTACAATGTGTGATTCCTCCATGGTGTATATAATGATGTTTACAACGGGTAGCACTTTGAAAAAAAAAATGGTTAGATGCCCACATTGTAATGATGATGTCAGTTAAATGTCCGTATGTCACTCTCCCTAAGGCCCATTGATAGGCCCATACTGGTAGTGTGTAGGCCGTCCAGGCCATCTTCATTTATGAGCAGAGTCCATCATCATATAGCATATTTAGTATAAATCCGTGATTCATGATCATACGCATCAAATGTATGTTTTATATAAAGAGTGACTGATCATAAAATATGCCCTCGGGCAGATTGTTTATAGGCTCCCTGATAGGCAGAATTGCCCTACATGAGCGCGTGGTATACACAGGATTGTTGCATGTCTAGTAGTATGATTCATGCACTTGTATTTGTGTGATTGTGATTATTATATGCCCTAGCGACATCAGGGCCATAGCCTCCACAGACACATCGTGGGTGGCTGGATTAGATATCAAAAATATTGTTATTAAGCATCGGGGCACCATAGATGTCCCTGGGTGAAAATTTCTAAACCCAATGGTACCAGAGGATGACTTCAACGTTGAGACCGAGTGGATATATGAGCGCACAAGGGCCGAATACCAGGAGTCCCCGTCTCCCACTGTGTCATGGTCAGTTGGAAAGGGTTGTGGCCTTACTCATCCGAGGGTAGAGGGCAATACTTGGCTGAGTCTAACCGGCTTGTGAATGGGTCTTCTATCGACGTGCCGGATAGGTATTGGCAGGTTATTGGCCAGGCGGATAGTGAGGTTTCTTATGCTCACTTGGACTATGCGGTTGGGAGAGCAGCAGTACCATTTAGAGTATATTAAACCCCAGTGATTATCCAGAATGAGAACTATACTGATATTGATAACCCGTATGAGGGTTTGGATGAGGATTGGTATGCTTGAGTTGTATCATGCATTGCATGGTCTTGATATGGCCAATGACATTCATATCTTGCACTGCATAGCTTTGGTACAGCTGATTGCATTCATGTACTCATCAGCATATTTTCGCATTACTCTGACCTTACATTCTGAGCACGCTCATATTACGCACACACTTACACCACCCTCTAAGCTTTTTATAAGCTTATGCATGATCGATGCATACAGGTGATGCCAAGACGCAGTTGTAGATGGAGCATACAGTCCGCAATTAGGAGCACACAGTCGAGCTTCTGGAGTTTCCTGTTATTTTCATTATCCTGTATTTCCATTTCATACGCATTGTACTCAAAAGTTTTTAATCATAGTGGATTGTGTGATGATGTTCTTGTGGTTATTGTTCGTGGGTTATGCTTGTGGTTATGCTCATTATAAATCAGATTGATGATTAGAAATCCTCCTTGTAGCATCCCAGGATCGGAACCTGGTGTATGGGTGCCGAGAGCCAAGAATGGGGTACTACGGAGGTTGTCGGCACCGGATTCGGCGATCAAAAATTTTGTGAGCCCGGTACCCTAGTTCGGGGTGTGACAATAAGAATTTCATATCCCCCTAAACAAGGTATCCTCCATTGATAACATAAATATATATATATATATATATATATATATATATATATATATATATATATATATATATATATATATATATATGTATGTGTGTGTGTGTGTGTGTGTATATATATATAATAAGTTCTTTATTTTCATTTACATTCCTAAAAGGTTGTTCTGCCTATATGTGACCCACCCTTCTACAATAAGAGAAGGGTAGTTGAAAAAAGAAATGACAAAAGGTCCATCTTAAAAATACAAATGCAATAATGACCAAACTGGCCCCTTTTTTTTTCAACCAGAGCAAAGTTGCCCATCCTCAACATACACGGGATGTAACCTGGACCACACACATACACATGCCAGGTATAAATATGGGCATTCATTTCAGGTCCAACATGAGTACAAATATAGGTTTTAGTACCCTTGCACCTAACTCAAACTGGCCAATTACAATACTTTGAAATGATTAGGCCTTGGAAACTAGTTAGCCTGTGGTTGGTTCGGGCCTTATAATTGAAATGGTTGGACTTTTTGGGACATTTAGTAATCAAATAATTGCAAGAAGAGGCATACATGATAAGTTCACATTTTATGGGGGTTTAAAAGCACGTGTCATTGTAAAATATCAGTGCAATAGTAACTAGAATGAGTTTGTATAATATAAATGCGTCCAATCCAATCATCCATCCATGCATATGCACATGTCTAACCATCCAACCATCCATCCATGTAAATCAGAAATCCCTAATTCTAGTTGGATCCTCAGATCCCCAAAATCCTAAAATCCCCAAATCCCTAATTTGTAAAATCAGAAAAATTCCAATTTGAGGTCCACATTCAAATCTGTAAGCCCCAAAATCCCTAATTTGTAAAATTAAAAAAATCCCAAATCGGGGTCCGCATTTAAATATGTAAGCCCCAAAATCCCTAATTTGTAAAATCAGAAATCCCTAATTTGTAAAATCAAAAATTCCTAATTCTGGTTGGATCCTCAGATCCCTAAAATCTCCAAATCCCTAATTTGTAAAATCAGAAAAACCCCAATTTGGGGTCCACATTCAAATCTGTAAGCCCTAAAATCTCCAAATCCCTAAATGAGGGTCCACATCAAATCAAAAATCCATAAATTACTAAATCCCCAAATTAGGGCTGGAAATTTTGAAATGAAAATCACTAGGAAGAATCGCACCTGCATTGAAGGAGCGTACCTACCTTCTTCGACGGAGTGAAGGCCTTTGTTTCCTGGGATACTACAAGGAAGATTTCTAATCATCAATTTGATTCATAATGAGCATAACGACAAGCATAACCCACGAACAATAACCACAAGAACATCATCACATAATTCACTATGATCAAAAACTTTTGAGTACAATGCGCATGAAAGGGAAATACAGGATAATGAAAATGACAAGAAACTCCAGAAGCTCAACTGTGTACTCCAAACTGCGGACCGTATGCTCCAACCACGGCTGTGTCTTGGCGTCACCTGCACGCAACGATTGTGCATAAGCTTATAGGAAGCTTAGAGGGTGGTGTAAGTGTGTGCGCAATAAGAGCGTACTCAAAATGCAAGGTCAGAGAAATGCGGAATCATGCTGGTGAATACATGAATGCAATCAGCCGTACCAAGGCTATATGGTGTAAGATATGAATGTTATCTGCTATAAACGGCCATGCGATGTGAGATGCAACTCGAGCATTGTCACGTCTCAAACTCAGAAACAGGGCTCACAAAATTTTCGATCACCGAATCCGGTGTCGACAGCCTCCATAGAACCCCATTCTCGGCTCCCAGCTCCCATTCGCCAGGTTCCAATCTTGGGATGCTACAAGGAGGATTTTCAACGTCAGTTTGATTCGTAATAAGCATAACCAAAGGCATAACCCACAAACAATAACCAAGAACTCCATTACATTTCCACTATGATCAAAAAATTTACAAGTACAATGAGCATAAAGGGAAATACAATGGTAAGGAAAAAAACTCCAAAAATGATCTGCAAGTGCTCCAGCCTCAACGCTGTTGTGCCCCAACATCACCTGCACGCAACGGTCGTGCATAAGCTTATAGAAAGCTTAGAGGGTGGTGAAAGTGTTTGCGCAAGGTAGTAATATGAACTTGCAGTATTAGAGTAATGCGGAATATGCAGATGGATTCATAATATCATGAGACATACCAAGGCTATGTGATGCAAGATGCAAGTCAAGCATACAATCCTCATCTAAGCCCACATGTCAATACAGCTCAAATCTGGGATATCACCGGGGTCTAGTATACTCTAAACCAGATCGCCGCCACATCACGCGCGATAAGGTAAGTGGAAGAGACCTCACTATCCGTCTGCCACTATCGGGCTCGACTCGTCGATAGCGGACCCATTCCTCGAACTGGTCAGACTCAGCCTAGCATTGTCCCCTACACTCAGGCGGGTAAGGCCGCACCCCCTTCCAACCGACCACGACATAATGGAGAGCGCAACCATCTGATAATTGGCACTCAACGCTCATCTTCCCACTTGGTCTAGACGTTGGAGCAACCTCTTGGTACCATAAAGGTTTAGGGACTTTCTCTCAGGGATATCTATAGCACCCCATGTAGAATGAGATTTTCGGTATCCAAATCCTACCAACCACGATCTGTCTGTGGAGGCTACGGCCCCGATGTCGCTAGAGCGTACAATAACCATGTCACACAAATGAAAAATGAATGAATCACGCTATCCAGTCATGCAACAAATCCTGCGCATATTGTACGCTCATGTAGGGCAACACCGCCTAACCGGGAGCCCATAAAGAACCTGTCCGAAGGCATATGCTATGATCAGTCAATTCTCATGTCAAGCATACATATGATGCGTATGATCATGAGTCATGGAACTATACTAAACATGTTATAATAAGATGAACTATCCTTACAATGCAGATGGACCTGGACGGTCTATACACAATAAGAACGGGCCTAACAATGGGCCCTAAGGAGAGTCGTAATGTGGACATCCAACCAACATTTCACTCGCAATGTGGACATCAAACCCACATTGCGCCCAAGACACGATTGTCGTAAACATCGTACATAATCTGTGTTGGGATCACACATTGTAATGGACCTTAGGTATGTCCCATTGGGTCTCAAATACATCAAATGGGCCATGTCATATGGGCCTTTTATTCATCAAATGGGCCACATAAATGGACCACACCAATGGGCCTTATGTGCATTGCAATGGGTCATAACCCGTGGGCCTTAGATTGCATCAAATGAGCCTAATCTTATGGGTCTTATATGTAATAAATGGACCACACTAGTTGGGCCCCATATGTACGTCAAATGGGCCTCAACCCATCAGCCCTAGTACATCTCAATGGGCCTTAACCCATGGGCCCCTAAAACATCCAATAGCCTAATCTCATGGGTTTTAAAATATATCAAATGGGTCCAACCCCATGGACCTTGGAATACATCAAATGGGTCCACTCCCATGGGCCTTATAATACACCAAATGGCCCCATTCCATGGGCCTTAGATCCACATCAAAGTGGGCCCTAATGGACTACCACAAACACCTTAAGATGGGCCTCGAACATGCCAAGGTGGGGTCCACTTAGGCTATGGATCTGGCCCATTCCTTAACTCATTTCATAAAATGAGCTTTTAAAACAGATGGACAGATTGGATGCAGCTCCTGCACCAAGGGTGGGGGCCCACATGAAGGCCCACCATCATGTACATTACATAATATAATATAATATATATATGTATATATTATATAATATATATATATATATGTATATATACATATATATATAATATACAATATAATATATATATATACACACACACACACACTGCACACACACACGCACGTACACCCAAACGCACACACAGCGGGCTCCACCATCGGCTGGACGGTGGAGCAATACACATACATCATGGGGGGGGTACCACCGTCCGCCTGGACGGTGGATGCCAAATACATACATCACTGTGGGTCCCATGTGGGGCCCACTGTAATGCTTATAAGCCATCCAGACCATTCATAAGGTCACTCAGACCTGGATGAAGGGAAAACACAAATTTCAACTTGATCCAAAACTTCTGTGGACCCCTGGACAGGTTTCAACGATAGATGTTCATTCACACTGTTTCTCATAGTGTGGGCCACCTGAGCTTTAGATGCACCTCATTTTTGGGGAGGGCCCTCCTCAAAAGGTGGGCCACCTTATGGACAGGCCGGATGGTAAATAAACATTAAGGTGGGGTCCACACGGTCATCCATGGGACCACCTGCGTCCACCCCCCTGCTGCACGCGACAGCAGGCTGCTGATGTAGAACCGTCAGAGGTAGAGGCTCTGCCTCTGCCATTTTTTATTATTTTTTTTGAGAAAACCTACTTTTTTACGATTTTTGGCATCTAGGGCCCACCATAAGGAAATCCATCCTGACCATTTGCTTCCCTGGCTCGAAACAAGCCCAACGAGTCTAAAGTTTGAATTTTTTTTATGATTAGAAAATGAAAAAAAATAAGAAAAGGATCATTGAATGGTAATGATGCATTCTTCAATGCTATGGCCCACCAGATCTTCCAATCAATCCCAAATCTTGGCTCAACGCCTTAAAAGAGATAGGTAAGAGGATGGACGGCTTGGATTGTACCAAAACATCAAGGTGGGGCCTATACAAGTGGGTCACACCCAAAGCTTGAACAAAGCTTATATTTGTGTTTTCCTTTAAATAGGGACGTCCAGTGTCCCAGACGATGGACGGTCTGGCCATTGCAAGAAGGGGCGTGGAGGTGGGCCCTGTTTAGGTGGGCCATTACACGGCTACCCATACACATACAAGGTGGGCCCATCTAAAAACGGAATGGACCCAATACATGCATCCTTGTGGAGTCTATCCAAGTGGGCCACACAACCATATATAATGACATAAAATAAAATAAATAAATAAACAAAATGAAATGAGAAGGGAGAGAGAGATGGAAAGTGGAACACGCTTGTGATGGAGGGCTCCGCCACTATGAGCTCTCCCTTGAAGAAATTATACAATCAAATGGGTCCCTTTTACACATGGGACCACCTAAATCAAAATCAACGGTGGGGATCCTTTCCCCACCAATGTGGACGGTCTAGATGACCTTCCAAAGCAATAAATAAACATCATGATGATCCTAGTGGGCCATCGGCCACATCTTAGGGTCCCAAGTGAGATCCAAACCATTGATCGGTTGGCCTCACTTGGCCCATCTCAAAAATAGGAAAAACTACTATGATCATGCACCCACCGTCCGATCTTCTTGCTCCTATAGGCTCCTTAGCACCTTAGCTTCAATCCTAATGTAGGAGATGAGAAATGGATGGCTAGGATGGGAGATCTTGGGATGGAGAGGTGGGCCACACTTAGAGCTTTGGAAAGCTTGGAGGATGTCTCATACGTTGGATTTTTTGCTTGAGAAAATGAGATGAGAAATGAGAGAGAGAGAGAGAGAGAGAGAGAGAGAGTAAAAGGGAGATGTGAGGTGATGGAGTGATGGATGGGAGAGAGAGAGGGGTGTGTAAGAAAATCTTGACTTTGGTGCCCTTTTGTGTAAGAAAGGCATGGGAGGTGTAAGAGATTCTTGACTTTTGAGGCATTTGTGTAAGAAAAGTATGGGCATGGAGGACTTTTATGGCTTGCTTGGGAGAGGGTGAAAGTGATGTGTACTTGACATGTGATGGATTGATGGATTGATTGATTGATGGGATTGATGGGATTGATGTGACACATCGTAGAGATTCTCTTGGATTTCGCAACGCGCGGCGTTTTCCTGGCACCGAACGTTGGCCCACATCTCTTGATCAGGGTATCGCCTGGGCGTGCAAGTCACGACATTGAAACCGCAGCGATGGCGCGGTCGCTATGGTAATGGTCTTGGGTTGAGTCGATATGGTTTAATGGCGTATGAATCAGGGTCGCACGTGAATATCGATTAAGGGTCGAAGGTTGCCGTAATTCGACCGGTAAGACTGCGGAAGTCTATGGAATGGTACGGACTAAGATACGGGTCTTACAAGCATACCAATCCTCATCATATATCAATACAGTTCTCATTCTAGATAATCACCAGGGTTTAGTACACTCCAAATGGCACTGCCGCTCTCCCAGCCCCACAGTCCAAGTGAGCGTAAGAAACCTCACTATCTGTCTAACCAATAGTCTGCCAATACCTATCCAATACGTCGATAGCAGACTCATTCATGAGCTGGTCAGACTTAGCTTAGTATTATCCCCTACCCTCGGGCAAGTAAGGCCACACCCCTTTCCAACCTACCACGACACAGTGGGAGACGTGGCCTTCTGATATTCGGCCCTCGTGCGCTCATATATCCACTCCGTCTCGACTTTGGAGTCATCATCTGGTACCATCAGGTTTAGAAATTTTCACCCAGGGACATCTATGGCGCCCTGATGCTTAGTAATAATATTTTTGGTATCCAATCCAGCCACCCACGATGTGTCTATGGAGGCTATGGCCCTGATGTCGCTAGGGCATACAATAATCACAATCACATAAATGCAAGTGCATGGATCATACTACCAAACATGCAACAATCCTGCGCATACTACACGCTCATGTAGGGCAACTCCACCTATCAGGGAGCCCATAAACTATCTACCTGAAGGCATATGTTATGATTAGTCACTTCTCATATCAAGCATACATATGATGTGTATGATCATGAATCGTGGATCTATACTATACATGTTATGTGGTGATGGGCTCTAATCAAAACGAAGATGGGCCTAGACGACATATGCACTACAGGTATGGGCCTATCAATGGGCCTTAGGGACAATGCGGACATTTAACCAACATCATCCTTATAATGTGGACGTCAAACCATTATTGCTCCCAAGGCATAGCCCGCTATCGACACATAAACCATGGTGGAATCACACTACAATGGGTCTTGTGTACGTCTCATCGGCCCTTGACCCATGGGCCTCCAATACATCAAATGGGCCTCATGTACATGGGTCTCGTATATATCAAGATGGGCCCCAACTACATCAAGATAGGCCTAATCACATGGTCCTCATATATATATTAAGGTGGGTCTCAACAATGGGCCTTATACAAATCAAGGTGGGCCTCAACAATGGGTCATAAATATTGTAAGTCGGTGTCACGCCCCAAACTCAGAAACCGGGCTCACAAAATTTTTAATCGCCGAATCTCACGCCGACAACCTCCGTAGAACCCCATTCTCAGCTCCCAGCTCCCATTCACTAGGTTCCGATCCTGGGATGCTACGAGGAGGATTTTTAAAATCAGTTTGAATCGTGATAAGCATAACCAAAGGCATAACCCACAAACAATAACCAAAAACTTCATTACATTTTCACTATGATCAAAAAATTTACAAGTACAATGAGCATAAAGGGGAAATCAATGATGATGAACAAAAACTCTCAAATGATCTACTAAGCGCTCCTGCCTCAACGCTGCTGCGAACCAACATCACCTGAACGCAACGGTCGTGCATAAGCTTATAGTAAGCTTAGAGGGTGGTGAAAGTGTGTGTGCAATATAGTAATGAAATATCAGAGTAATGCGGAGTATGCTGATGAATCCATGAAAGTTATGGGCCGTACCAAGGCCATACTATGTAAGACATGAATGTTGTCGACCATACCAAGGCCATGCGATCGAGATGCAACTCAAACATGCAAATCAAGTCCATATATCAATATAGTTCAACTCCAGGATATCACCGGGGTCTAGTACACTCTAAACCAGATTGCCACCTCATCGCGTGCAATAAGGTAAGTGGAAGAGACCTCACTATCCGTCTGCCAATATCAGGCTCGACTCGTCGATAGTGGACCCATTCCTCGAGCTGGTCAGACTCAGCCTAGTTTTGTCCCCTACTCTCGGGCGGGTAAGGCCGCACCCCCTTCCAACCGATTACGATACAGTGGAGAGCGTAACTATCTGGTAATCGACACTCAACACTCATCTACCCACTCAGTGTAGACGTTGGAGCAACTTCTTGGTATCATAAGGGTTTAGAGACTTTCACCCAGGGATATCTATAATACCCTATGTAGAATGAGATTTTCGATATCCAATCCTACCAACCACGATATGCCTGTGGAGGCTACAGTCCCAATGTCGCTAGGACGTATAGTAACCATATCACATAATGTGAAATGCATGAATCACACTATCCAATCATGCAGCAAATCCTGCGCGTCTCTTGCGCTCATGCAGAGTAACACCGCCTAATCGGGATCCCATAAACAATCTGCCCAAAGGCATATGCTATGATCAGTCTCTTCTCATATCAAGCATACATATGATGCGTATAATCATGGGTCATGAAACTATACTAAACATGTAAATAAGTAATGAACCATTCTTATAACGCAGATGGGCCTAGACGGCCTATACACAACAAGTATGGGCCTATCAATGGGCCTTAGGGAGAGTCGTAATGCGGACGTTTAACCAACATTATACTTGCAATGTGGACGTCAAACCATCATTGCTCCCAAGTCATAACCCGTAGTAAACATCATTACATAAACCAGGTTAGGATCACACATTGCAATGGACCTTAGGTACACCCCGTTGGGCCTTAAATACATCAAATGGACCGTGTCATATGGGCCTTTTACTCATCAAATGGGCCACCAATGGGCCGTACCAATGGGCCTTATGTGCATTGCAATGAGTCAAAACCCGTGGGCCTTAGATTGCATCAAATGGGCCTAATCTCGCAGGTCTTATATGTAACAAATGGGCCACACCAATTGGGCCCCATATGTACATCAAATGGGCCTCAACCCATAGGCCCTAGTACATCTCAATGGGCCTTAACCCCATGGGCCTTGGAATACATCAAAATGGGTCCAATCCCATGGGCTTAGAGGCCCACTGTAATATTTATTTGCCATTCAAACTGGCAAGGGGCCTACTGAAATGTTTATTTGTCATTCAAACTGGCAAAGGGGCCCATTGTAATGTTTATTTTCTAGCCAACCTATTGATGAGGTCACCCGGATAGGGAGCCCACCATAATATTTTTTTTCCATCCACCTGCTGATAAGTCACACAGACCTGGGGTGGGGCTGGTCCCACCGTCCAGAGGTGGAAGGTGCAGATATAACACAATCATGGTGGGTCCCACCGTCCAGGGGTGGACGGTGCGGACAGAACACAATCAGGGTGGGCTCCACCGTCTGCCTGGACGATGGAGGTAAAACACATGCATCACTGTGGGTTCCCATGTGGGGCCCACTGAAATGTTTAAATGCCATCCAAACCGTTCATAAGGTCACTCAGACTTGGATGAAGAGAAAACACAAATTTCATTTTGATCCAAAACTTCTATGGCCCAGGAAAAGGGTTTTAAGGGCAGATGTTCAATCACACTGTTTCCCATGATGTGGGCCACCTGAGCGTTGGATGCGGCTGAAATTTGGAGGATGGCCCATTGCCCTAAGGGCCCACCATATGGACGGCATGGATTTCACATATACATCATGGTGGGCCCCACAGTAGTAGCCGTGGGACGCTGCCCGCCCGCCCGCTGCTGCTGCTGTGTCAGAGAGGCAGAGGTGCTGCCTCCTGGGTTTTGTTTTTTTTTTTCTTAAAAAAAATCACATGTGGGGCCCACTCCTTGGAAATCCACTCCGCCCAATAGATTCTAAGGCCCAAACATGTCGTACAAGTCCAATGTTTGGCATTTATCTGGCGTGTAGAAACAACAAGATGGACCCTAATAGCCTTTGAAAGGTAAGAAATACCGTTTTCTATGGTATGACCCGCATGATCATCGGATTGACCTCATTCTTTGGCTCAACGCCTAAAATGATATGGGAAAGAGGATGGACGGCTTGAATTGTACCCATACATCAAGGTGGGGCCTACACAAATGGTCCACTCCCAAGGCTTGAACCAAGCTATATTTGTGTTTTCCATTCAGCGTCCAGGGAACGTCTAATGTCCCTGGACATAATACATATGTTCAGGTGGACCTTACTAAGGTGGGCCACCACTGATGGATGAACACATATAAGGTGGGCCCCACTTATAAGTGGCTTGGGTAGGATACAAGCCTCATGGTGGGGTCCATTCAAGTGGGCCACATGGTCACATAAATCATACAAAGAAAAATAAATAAAAATGAGAGGGAGAGAGAGAGAGAAAGATAGGATGGGACACGCATGATGGAGGGTCCCCGGCATTATGGGCCCTCCCTTTCATGATGTACAACATAAATCATTGCATATAGGCCCACCTAATCAAGAATCAATGGTGGAGATTCATTCTCCATGAAAATAAATGGTCTAGATGACCTTATTTACAAGCTAGGAGAGTTAAACATCATGATGGGGTCCATGGAGAATGGCCCTATCATGGAATGATATGGATAATCAAGGTGAGTCATCGGCCACATCTTAGGATCCAAAGTGAGAGGGCCTCACTTGGCCCATCATAAAAATAAGTAAACTACCCTATAGAGGCACCCACCGTTCGATCTTCTTGCTCCAATGGGTTCCTTAGCACCTTAGCTTTGATTCCAATGGAAGAGATGAGGTATGGATGGTTAGGATGAAGGATCTTAGGATGGAAAGGTGGGCCACACTTGGAGTTTTGGAAGAGAGGGAGAGCTTCATACGATGGGGGTTTCTCTCTTACTTGGAATGGGTTTGAAAATGAGAGAGAGAGAGACTTGTAAAGGAAGAGAGAGAGAGAGAGAGAGTGATGGATGATGGGGTGATGGATGTGGTGGTGATGGGTGTGTAAGACACCTTTTTGACTTTTGTGGCCTTTTGTGTAAGAAAGGCATGGGAGGTGTAAGAACTTTTTGACTTTGAGGGTTTTTGGTGTAAGAAAGGTATGGGCTTTGTAAGAGATTCTTGACTTTTATGGTTGCTTGGGAATGGGTGAAAGGTGATGTGTACTTAACATGTACTTGACATGTGATGTGATGAGATTAATTGATTGATGGGATTGATGTGACACCTCGTAGAGATTCTCTTGAGTTTCGCAACGCGTGGCGTTTCCTCGCACCGAACGCTGACCCATATCTCCTGACCAGGGTATTGCCTCCGCACGCGAGTCGTGGCATCGGAACCCAGGGACGGCGCGGTCGCTATGGTAAAGATCTTGGGTTGAGTTGACTCGGGTTGACGGCATACGAATTAAGGTCTCGCGTAAATATTGGTTAAGGGTCCAAGGTTACCGAAATTCGACCGGTAAGACCGTAAAAGTCTATGGAACGGTATGGACTAAGATATGGGTCTTATAGTGGGCCACATCACATGGGCCACGTGTATACCAAATGGGCCACACCCAAATATAAGCGATAATAAGGATTTTCACCATTAAACTTTCTAAGGGTTTAATGGTGGACGCTCAAACCCACTATTTTCTATAATGTGGTCCACCTGATCCTAGAATTGCCTTATTTTATTCCATCACAAGCCTTAAAATAATCTCCAAAATGGTTGGACGATTTGGATGAAACACATGCATCATGGTGGATCCCATAGTGATTGAAAGGATGGACGACAAAGATGAGGTACATACCCATGGTGGGGGGGTCCCCATTGATGAGAGGTGTGGGTACAATACATACATTAGTGGGTCCCATGTGGGGCCCACCACAATGTCTATTTTCCACCCAAATTGTGGATAAGATCACACAGACATGGGGGCCCACCGAAATGTTTATTTGCATCCAATCTGTTCATAAGATCACTTGGACCAAGGGCCCACCACAATGTTTATTTGCATCCAACTCGTCCAGGGGCCCACGATGATGTTTATTCACCACCCAAACTATTTATAAGGTCGCGTGGACCTAGAGCCCATAGTGATATTTGTTTGCCATCCAAACTATTCATAAGGTCACGTGGACTTGGGGCCCACGGTGATGTGGTTCACAAATCCAGCCCACCCATTATGTGCGTCCCACTTAGCTGAGGGTTCAAACCAAGTTTCAGTTGCATCCAAATTTCAGGTAGGCCCCACCGGGTGATTTTATATGTTTTAGGCATGTATTCCCATGATTTTAGATGGTATGGCCCACCTGAGTTCCGTATACGGCTGATTTTTGGGGCAAGACATTTTTAGAAGGCGGGCCCCACAATGGACATTGTTGATGTACAAAACGCATCATGGTGGGACCCACAGCTGGGGCCGTGAGGGCCAGCTCATCCGTCCGCCCGCCCACTGACAGCGGCAGCAGCATGTGTTGCTGCCCTGCTTTCCCTTTTTCTTTTTCTTTTTTTTGAAAACGGGAAATCTCATGGTTTTTGGTAGGTGGGGCCGGCCTAAGACAAATCCAACCCAGCCATTGGATTCTAAGGCCCCTGATCGACCAAATGAGACCAACATGTGGCGTATTTTTTACGTAAAGAAACGTCGGGGTGGATTTTGACAGTAAGGCCACTATTTTATACACTATGGCCCGCCTGATGATCAGATTGGTCCCAAATTTTAGCTCAACGCCTAAAGTGATCTGGGGAATGAAATAGACGGTGTGGATTAAACTTATATGCCAAGGTGGGGCCTGCATGAGAAGCCCACCCAAATACTAAATATAAATAATATTTTATTTTATTTTTGTTAGCCATCAGTGCACACCCAAGCTAGTACACGCACTCCATATCACACATCCAGTGTCCCTGGATGCTGGATGGTGTGGATAATCACAATATCATGGTGAGTCCCACACGTACGTGGCCCACCATATACATATATATGTGTATATATATATAATGTTAATATAATATAATATATTATATATCATCTCGCCTGAAATGTGGTGGGCCTTACCGTTTGATGGATGGAGTAGATTTATCATGAATTGGTGGGGCCCACTTCATTTTAGGGGAAGGATAAAGAGAGAGAAAGAAAGAGAGAGAGAACAAGAGAGAGACGGTGATGGAGAGGAGGGACCCCTCCACTATGGGCCCTCCATTGATACAACACATACATCAAGTGGGCCCTTAAAGTTGAAATAAATGATGGATCACCCACCTATTGCACTCCTCCTTGATCCCTTAGCTTGCGTGCTCCTTACCTTTTCTTTTCATGGAGGTGATGGGGTTTGATGGTGGGGATGAGAGATGAGAGGGTGGGCCACACTTGTGGTTTGAGAAATCTTAGAGAGAGTGCTTGGGAAGGCTTGGACATTTGATGCTTTGGTTGCTTGGAAGTGTAGAGATGGAATGAGAGAGAAAGAATAATAAAAAGGATGGGATGATGTGGAGGCATGGGTGTGGTTGAAAATTGTAAAAAGAGGGATGGGTGTAACGCCTGTGAAAAATCCATACTTGGGCTCGAGTACCAACTCGACCCGAAATTTGTGTAGAATTCATTCCTTTAGAAAATATGACTAGGTTAGCTAGTGCAACGTTAGAATAGCTGGGAAATGGTCCCTGATCACTTTAAATACGTTCTGCAAGGCCCAAAGCGAGTGGAACCAAGGGTGCTATAATGCTCTAAAGCCTCGGATCAAACTATAAACTGGTTTGTTCTCGGGACCTCCTTGAACTTTGTATTGGATCTAGACTGCGCGTCGTAAGTCAGATACCTACCATCTTAGACCGTTATGACCACTTAGCTAGGCTTGGCAATCGTTTCGAAAATCAAGTCCAACTGATGTTCAGAGGCTATTTCATTGAGCCTGGAGTGAAGAGAGTGAGAATAGGGTTAGAATTGGAATTTGAAATTCAAATCTGGCACACAAATTTGACGCATCAGTATTAAGCGTTCTGACCGTCAGAATACAGCCAAATTACACCCTTGGATCAGGAAAAATTTCTATTACATATCACGAGACTTATAGGCCTGATCTTGGTGCGGTGACCGTTAAACTGAAACTGGACCGCCACGTGCGATCTGGGAACCCTACCAGTCCAAAAACTGGATGTGTGCTAGATCCAGTATGCATGAGCTTAAGTCCGACCGCATTTGGCCAGGGGACCATCAGAAATGCTCTTTTGGACCGAAACGGCCCCGATTTGGTTAGGCACCAAGTAAACATTGTTCCCAAGCCTGTTTTCGGTATTTTTAAGCTTATAAAAAGGGTTGAAACCCTCATTTCTCTCTCCCATCTGAAAATTGCAAACCCTAGAGAAAAGGAGAGAGAGTTTGAGAGAGAGAGTGGAAGGGATTTTTCCCGTCTCCGAGCCACCGATTGCTACTGCTTCAGCAACTCTTCCCAATCACCTGACTGGTGATTTCTTCGTTCTTTCAGGTATAAAACAACCCTAGAACTTGCTGATTTGGGGTTTACTTAGATTCACGACGTGTTAGCTAACGTAACTTGTAAAATAGGTTCTCCTACTGCCGTAGACGAAGCATACACGCTCCGTTCAAAATCCGGCATCCGTAAGAGACTAGGTGAGGATTTTAGACGCTTTGATTGACGGTTTACAACGATTTCAATGTCATTTAATAGTATATTATCGACGGCATCGCCGTTTGACATGTACAACATGCTCTCCGTTTCCTGTTTCGTAAATTAATGAAGAATATGAGATTTAGGGTATTTTAGTCATTTGTAGGAAGTACGGTCTACATTCATATTTTGCTGACGAGATTGACATGGTTTGTTGTCGCATTAGGGAGTTAGGAATGCTTGCATAATTAGTTTGGCGAAGAGATTCGCCTAGTTGCGCACTTTGGGTCAACATGCTATATGTAGACTTAAGGGTGTAGTGTATGTGTTTGTATAAATGCTTGTATTAGTATGTATTGAATTAAATGATGTTATGTGGTAGTTTGAGATTGATTTCTTAGTTAATATGCTGACCTAAATGATTTCCTACATGTTGACCATATGCATGATTCCATTACATGCATGGAAAGTATGTGCTGAAGATTTGCTTAAGTTAAATGTTATAACATGTGTTAACATGCTCATATGATTATATTTCAATTCCAATACCTTTACATATATTGGTAATGTGATTCCATAAATGTTTGGGACTAGACTTAGTCCAGGCAGTCGGTAACCGAGCGAATTCGTGGCTGACTGGTCATAGCCACGAACGACGCGTCGATGAACGTGATTCGTGTTTGAAGTTGGCGGTAGTGGTTAGGCCATGCGAAGTGTTTTACGCACTTCATGTCGTTCGACTTGAGATGCGATCGCGCTAGTCGAGCCCGTCAAGCAACCCGACTGGCCGATGTATGTTCACCTTGTATGAGTCATAACTGCTTGAACCTAGGGTACTGGACTTACCACTGAAAACCCTGTTAACCATGGTACCTTGATCCACGAAGACTCATGAGCCGGGCATGGTAGTATGGGACACCGTGGTCGAGCTGTCGGCCTACGCTGGGGCCACAAACCTCCCCGTAGTGACCAATGAGCACCTAGACTCGTGAGCAGATTATGGTGGTATGGGACACTATATTCTAGCTGTCGGCCTACATTGATCAGGCGACGAGTCCTTTGTAGTGACCGCGAGCGTATTCTGAGTCCACGGGAGGCGACGACCCTTCCGTTGCAGTAGAGTACGGTAGGCCTGTATTGATAAGGTGATGGGGGAGCGGTGCAACGAGTGCGAGCAACAGCCCTGGCAGCCCTTGCAGTGACCTACGAAATATACATCGTATGAGATTACTAGGAGTGACGACCCTAGACAGGATCTGTGTTGGGATCGATACAAGGAAAGTACCTTAGTTTCCCAATCCTGCTGTTTAAATGGACTAATAACAACTTGGAAATCATATCACCATAGCATTGCATGTGCCTGGAAGATGTGGAGCACTCTAGGGAGTGTGGCATGCCGCGGTCGTAAGATGTTGCCGTATGAGGGAGATCGTCGGTGAGGGCATACATCACGTCATGTCAGCTTGCATTAACAACAGTATTAGGATTGTCTGATTTACTGCTTTACTATTATCGCATGATTGAATTGTGAACATGCTAATCTTTGCTCTATGATTCCACTGAGTTGATCACTCACTCCCACGTTACAGGATGGTGTTTACAACACCCACCAGACCCTGTTGTAGATGCAGGTGAGGCTGAGATCCAGGAGGTGGAGCCAGACATCGACGAGGACCAGGACGAGTTCTCGTACATGCAGTATCATGATGGCTTCGAGTAGGCGACCTGGATCGATGGGATTTTAGTGGGACCATTTTGGATATTTATTTTGTTCATGTATATTATATGAGACTCAGAGATGTAGTCATACTTTGGAGACAGATGAGATTTACTTATTTTTTTCATACAGTGATATATATATTGTTTAGTCTTCCGCTTGCTTATATCACTGGATCTGAAGTATGAATTGCAGTTTTGGTATACTTTTACTCATGTGAATGCTTTAAATCAGACAACATTGAGTCATAATCATTTTTTTTGCATAAGTGACGGTCTGGAACTCGGGAGTTGAGTTTATACACGACCCCCGATTTTCAGGGTGTTACAATGGGTTTGTTTGAAAACTTGTAAAAGAGGAGTGGTGAGGGGAGGGAGAGGGTTGACTTGTGGGAAAAGAGAGAGAGGCCACTTATACTTGTTGTTGGGTGAGGTGGCATGGAGGTAAGGTGGTGTACTTGATTTGATGTGACATGTCGTAAAGATTCCCTCAAAGTTCACAACGCGTGGTGTTTTTCTTGAAATAAATGTGGACCCTCATCTTCTGGCACGAGTATCGGTTTGGTGCGCGAGTAGCGGCGTTGGAACCACAGCGACGGCGTGGTCACTATGATACAAGTTCTGGTTAGAGCTGACTTTGGTATGTGGGATCTGGCTTAGGATCGCATGCAAATGTTGGATACGGGTCGCAGATTGTCAGAGTTCGACCGGAAGGACCGCGGAAGCCTACGGAACAGTATGGTCTAGGATACGGGTCTTACACCAGCAATGAGAAATTTCAGATGTCTAAAGAGGGAAAATGCATACTTAATAATTGTCGGCATCAATGACTAATACCAGCAAAATCGCTCCCCATCTTCATCTTCCCAATCAACACCACCAACCACATTTAATGGTGGCATCTAACCCATCGCTGCTATCACCACCTCTCTTCTTCCCCAATCAGATTTGTGCGATAGCTGGTCTTTCGTTGCATTGGCGGCGCCGCTGTTGAAATTTTGAAAAGAAGAGGTGTTGTGGTTGGGATTCTTGGACGATGTTTTTGGAATAGAGGGAGAGAGAGAGAGAGAGAGAGAGAGAGAGAGAGAGAGGGAGGGAGGGAGGGAGGGAGGGAGAGGATTAGGTTGAGAGAGAGAGGAAAGGGGAAATCGAATTGTGTACTAAGTTACTCAGTACGCTCTTATCATACTGAGTAAACTCAGTTCGGCCCATCGCGAATGCATGTGGTTTATCCACACCGTCCATTCATTTTTTCAGATCATTTTATGGGTTCAACCCAAAATTGATGCATATACAAAGCTCAAGTGGGCCCTACCACTAGAAAAAGTGGAACTATTGATTTCAAATGTTGAAAATTTTCTAAGGCCCCCAGTGATGTTTATTTGTCATCCAACTTGTTCATAAGATCAAAAGGACATGGATGAAGGGAAAACACAAATATCATCTTGATCTAAAACCTCTGTTGTCCCCAAGAAATTTTCAACAGTAGATGTTCAATTCACACAGTTTCTGGTGGTGTGGTCCATTTGAGGTTTTAATATACTCCATTTTTGGTATAGAGCTTAAAATTATGTGTTAAAAGAGATGGACAGAGTGGATACAATGCATGAATCACATAGGGGCCCACGGAGTTTACTCAGTACGCTTACCATACTGAGTTACTCAGTACGTAATCCGCTTCGAGGAGAGGGGGACGCAGAACGAAATCCCTAATTCATATTGAGTTACTCGGTATGCTCTTATCGTACTGAGTAAGCTCAGTTGGGCCCACCGTGAATGTATGTAGTCTATCCACGCCCTTCATTCATTTTTCCAAATAATTTAAGGGGTTGAACCCAAAATTGAAGGATATCCAAAGATCAAGCGGATCATACCACAGGAAACAATGGGAATAATGATTTCCACCGTTGAAACCTTACTAGGCCCCACAGTGATGTTTATTTGTCATCCAACCAATTCATAAGATCGTATAGATATAGACATGGATGAATGGAAAACATAAAAATAAGCTTGATCCAAAACTTATGTAGCCCCCAAGAATTTTTCAACAATAGATGTTCAATTCACATTGTTTTCTGTTGTGTGGTCCATTTTAGTGTTGGATATGCTTAATTTTTGGGTTAAAGTCCTAAACTTATCCAATAAAATGGATGGACGAAGTGGATCAAATACATAAATCATGGTCTACTTCATGGAGTTTACTCAGTGCGCTGAGCGTACCGAGTTACTCAGTACGCAATCCGCTTCCGCTACTGACAGGTTGAGAGAGAGGAAGAGGATTAGGGCGAGAGAGAGAGAGAGAGGAGTGGGGGACGCAGATTAGCTACTGACGGGTTATGTAGCGAGACAACTACTAAAGTGATGTCACCAAGTTCCGTGTTGCCCACTACGATGTATGTGTTGTATCCACACCGTCCATCCATTTGGAGATATCATTTTAGGGCATTATCCAAAGAATGAGGTAGATCCAAAGCTTTAGTAGACCCCATAACAAAAAACAGTGGAAAGAGTGATTCTCATCGTTGAAACCTTCCTAAGGCCGACCATGATGTTTATTTTCAATCCAAATTGCTCACAAGTTAACACAAACACAAAAGAAGGTAAACTAAAAGTATCATCTTGATCAAAAACTTTTTTGGGCCTTAGAAGTTTTTAATGGTGGGTGTCACTCTCACCACTCTTTTCTATGGTGTGGTCCACTGAAGGTTTGGATTAGACTCAAGCTACATGTCAACAGCTGATCTTAAGTAGACTACAACATAAAAAATAATGGTTTAAATGGTTGACGCTCATTCAACATTGTTTCCTATAATGTGGTCAATTTCATATTGGGATGTGCCTCATTTTTGGTCTTATTTCATAAGATGATCTTTAAAAATAAATAGACGACATGGATTAAACACATACATCATGGTAGGGCCCACAGAGCACCAACCACCAGCCATTGGATGGTGTCAGGGGGAGTAGCCAATCTGTTCCCCTTGTGGTGTAGTCCATTTAATATTTGGATATGATTCATTTTTTGGATAATTCTCTAAAATTATCTCGACCCATCCTAAAAAATCAGCTCGATCATTTTTTGGACAATCTTATTGACCCATCCATCCTACCCTATCATTCTCCTCAAACAATTCATTTGCAACTAATCATATTATTATTAGAAATGTCCATGGTACTATTTTTTAGGATTATTTATTATTTTCTTCTCCATCCTCCTTGTAGTTAAGAGCTTAAGCAAATGCAGATTGGACAAGTGATCTTTCTTATCAACATTTATCTACCAACTTTTGTGTAATTCTTAAAAGATTCCTCCAAAGATGCATAAAGCAAGATATTGTGGCATGATCCAATGCTAAGTTTGAATTTAAAGTTATGGCATAGATTATGGCTGAGGGTGTTTAGCTAATTGCAGACTAAGTGTTCAATTAACATTTATTCTTTCAATTGAGGGGTCTTAGTCTACTTTTATTTATTTATTTTTACACATGCACTCGACTTCACACACACACATTACTCACATCATAGTTGGATTTCACGATAACAGTTACTCAATCCATGATCTTGTGTTGAAACTCTTGTGAGTCTACCACCAAGACATATACTTTTTGTAATAACAAAAGTGCACTATTTAGATAAGGAGTAATTCTGTGTTTTATGAGAGGATGAAGTACATGCAGGTATGTTGTAACTTTGCTAATAAAAGGTTCTTCCATGATGAAACTATTTCATCAACGATGGAAATCATTAAAACATTATGGAGGGCCATAAAAGTTTTGAATCGAGATGATTTTTGTTTTTCCCCTTCAGTTAGGCCTGGATGACCCAATAAACAAATTGGATGCCAAATAAACAGTACAATGGGCTGTACGAGGATTTTAATGATGGATATCCAATCACTATTATTTTCATGTGGTGTGGTGCACCTAATATTTATATACCTCTCACTCTTGGGCCCTACCATTAAAAACTTCTAAAGGCCACGAAAGTTTTAGATTAAGCTGATATTTGTGTTTTACCTTATTTCATGTCTTTGTGGACATATATGTGGACCACACCAAAAATAGTAGTGGAGATAATGATTTTTGCCATTAAAAAATTCATAAGCCCATCATAATGTTTATTTTTCATACAATCTGTTCATAAGGCAACATATACGTGTATGAAGATTAAAAAAACACTACTAAAAAAATGAGCAAAGGATACAGAACATGTAGGATTTTAACTAAGGATATAAATTGTAGTTGGTACACTACTAGAAATGAATGGTCCTGGAATGGACGTTTTGAGGCCCATCACAATATATGTGTTCTATCTAATCCGTCCATCTATTTTAAAATATAATATTATGGTATCTTCCTAAAAAATAAGGTATATTGAAGGCTTAAGTGGACCACACGGTAGGAAACAATACAGATTAAATCACAAGTGATTCCTATGGTGTGGTCTAGTTTGGCCTTCAATATAACTCATTTTTAATATCATTTGGTGAATTTATTTATAAAAATAAATGGACGAAATGGATAAACCATATACATCATGGTGGGCCCCACGTAGGTACCCAATCCACACCCAAAAAAATTAGGCGCGTGCTTAAAACACTGCCGTGCGCCAAAATGAATATGCGACCCTCCCTGTTCGTCTCTCTCTCTCTCTCTCACTCTGTCTGTGCCCAAAACCGAAAATCCCTCTCGCCCTCTCCCTCTCCCTCGCCCTCTTTCTCTCCCTCTCTCCCTCTCTCTCAATCTCGCTGTCATTCTCGTGGGCTGCAAGAAGTTGACAACCATAAAAGGCCTCTCTCTCTCTCTCTCTCTCTCTCTCTCTCTCTCTCTCTCTCTCTCTCTCTCTCTCTCTCTCTCTCTCTCTCTCTCTCTCTCTCTCTCTCTCCTTTTATCAATCTTTCTTCCTCTCGATCGGACTGGTAGCTACGCTCAACTGCAACATCCTGGTAACCTATCTTCACGCATAGGGGTTTGAATCTATTAAGCGCATTCACGAACGAGGTTGAGATAAGGGTTAGGGTTTTGATTTGAGCACATGATTCTTAAAATCAAAGTTAATGGAGTGAAAATATATTCTAATTTTGGATTCAAATGCTAGCCTCATAGAAAAACTGCATGCTCAAGGTTTTCATTCAGGCCAACATTTATACAGGTATGGTGTTCATAGATCTGTTTGATTCATCTTGCAGGCCACAATATGAATTGGGAATGAGCAAAAGGGCTCCTCCATTGAACAATCCCAACCATCTAATCAGTATACGTGCCTCCTCTTGCATATTATGTGTTGAGCCAATTGGTCATATTTCCATTTTAATTGTACATTTGCAGGAAAGTCATTGACTGGCTAGGATTTTTTTATTGAGGATATTTTTAGTCCATTGCAAAGCTCCTTGTATTTTTTTATATATTTTTTTTCCTTTCTATTTTTCATGGAGAATGGTTGATTTTCAGGAAGTTTTTTCTTTCCTCTAATTTTTTATTATTGAATGTTTTTTAATTATTGGCTTTGATTTTTTGGAAGGCAATAAATTTTGTTTATGGCCTTATGTACTATGGTTTGTGTCACTAATCATGAAGGATTTAGATTAAATTGCCTTTTAAGAAAGCATGCACGATTATATGATGTTTGTTAGATATTTGATGAAATGGGCATGTCAAGTTTGGTTGTTTGGATGATGCTTATTAGATATTTGATGAAATGCCCAGGAGAAATCTTATCTGGGTAGAAGTAATTCCATAGTTTGTGTATGAAATAAGTATTCTTTTATTTAGGAAAGAATACTGAAATCTTGTTTGGTTGTTTGGAGAATGAAAGGGGAGTTTGATGGGGTGGTGATGATGGTCACCTTGAGGCCTCTGCATGAGAGGGCCTTGGAGAGTTCCAGCCAAGGGATGGTGTGGCCCAAGGCCATGATTGGGAAAATGACCACATGGGGCTCTTTGGATTCCATGGGAAATGGGCTGTGTTAATGGAGACTGATTTGGGCTGACGGAGTTGTGAGGTCTTTATAGGGTTTAGTGGGTCATTAATGTGTTGGCCCCAGCCCAGGAAAAGATTCCGCACTTTGGCAGAGTGGGATGGATGAATGATGATACGCAGGAACTCTATCCTTTGGTAGTTCTTATTTCCTTTGCTTCTATCATAAATTCTGTTTATTCTTTTTGTCATTACATTGATTGTTTCAAAGATTTTATTTTGAATGAAGCTTGAATAGTAGCAACAATGTGTGATCTAGGTTGTATGAATGAAACTATAATAGTTATCAGCTGCATCTAGTTTATCTACTTAATGTTAACCATCATTTTCTGTTGCAAAGTTACAATCAGGATCTGTTCATGTTTCTCTAATATGTATCTAATATTGAACTAACTCACCAATTTGTTCAAGTGTTGATATATCATCATACAGGAACCGGACACTTAGAATGCCTTAGATGAGAAGCAACGATAGTTGGTGAATGCCAACACTAAGGATAGACGCATCTATGAACAAGTAAGAAAGCTTATTTCTACATGAAAGTTGAATCTAATTAATGCTTCTTACATTGGTATAACAATGTTGCCCACACCCAATGTGAGTTGTAACCAAAATAAAATCCTTGTTATATATGTTCAACAGGCCTATTAGATATCCTTGGTGACCATATATCTTATGGACATGTCTTTGTAGAGATTTCTTCTTATGTCTGGCAGCATTTATATTCATTTTGTTTAGGTCATAGTTTAGCTACTATAATACATTTTCTTATATATTAGGTGTTTGGAACCAAGAGAGAATATATGTTTTAAAAACATAATCTTATTCACACCCATTATTTAATGCAAAGGCAGAGAAGTTTCTTTACTTTTTGGTAAAATGTCTATTGATGAAATATCACGCTCTCCAAAAAAAAACACTATGCACACCAATGTGGTGATCACTGTGGATGTCTATCAGCTTGTGTTTTTATTAGGATATGTATTCTTGGTTCCAAATTAACCTCATCACATATAATGTAATATCAACATCTTAATCATAATCAACTCAAAATCAACCTAGTACATAGAAGGAATATAGATACACTAGTAATTCCCCTCAATATCTTCATATGGATGTTTCTTGCTTTACTTACCTTTTATGTTGTCTTTAAATGTATTAGCTCGAAATTGATGGAGCAAACCCGAATGTGCATCGGAGTTATCCGGATGTTGAGCAAGGGTCCCTTGAAGGTGGGAACCGCTGTTATGACCATGATGAAGCTGTCCATTTTCTATGGACACCATTGGAGTGGCCTGACCATTTGGACAGGCCGTGTTTATGTATTAGCTCGAAATTGATGGATTAAACCCGGATGTGCGTCGGAGCAATCCGGATGTTGAGTGGGGGTCCCTAGATGGTGGGAACCGCTGTTTATGTTTGGGTAAGATAAGATACATGATTTTCATTTTCAACTGTTAGTCATAGAGTGACAGTACTTGTTTTAATTTTCTTGGATGGATGATGAATGCATTCGCGAATATAAATGAAAATAAAGAACTTATAATATAAATATATATATATATATATATATATATATATATATATATATATATATGTTATCAATGGAGGATACCTTGTTTAGGGGGACATAAAAT
The DNA here is from genome assembly GCA_037074715.1 of Magnolia kwangsiensis. NCBI lineage: Eukaryota > Viridiplantae > Streptophyta > Magnoliopsida > Magnoliales > Magnoliaceae > Magnolia > Magnolia kwangsiensis. Next base: position 71,215,306 of record CM073576.1, read on the forward strand.
TCTTGTAGCTTATGGTATGGTGCCCCAATATTGGTTGTATGTTACTAGTATGTAGTAGATAATACTAGGTTCAATAGTAGATAATACTAGAGAATACCTAAACCCGATCCGAACCCGAAATCGAACCTGATTCCCTAAACCTAAATTTAAACCTATAACCTAAACCTAAACCTATAACCTAGACCTAAACATATAACCTTAACCTAAACCTAAGACCTAAACCTAAACCTAAAACCTAAATTTATTCTCAAATCCCTAAACCTATAACCTATAACCTAAACCCAAACCTAAACCTATAACCTTAACCTAAACCTAAAACCTAAACCTAAACCTAAAACCTAAATGTATTCTCAAATCCCTAAACCTATAACCTATAACCTAAACCTATAACCTTAACCTAAACCTATAACCTAAACCTAAACCTAAACCTTAACCTATAACCTATAACCTATAAACAAAACCTATAACCTATAACCTAAAACCTAAACCCAAACCCAAACTTGAACCCGAACCTGATTTCCTAAACCCAAACCTTAACCTATTCTCAATTCCCTACACCTTAACCTGTAACCTAACCTAAACTTAAACCTATATCCTATACTTATAACCTAAACCTGTAACCTTAACCTAAATGTAAAACCTAAACCTAAACCTAAAACCTAAATGTATTCTCAAATCCCTAAACCTAAACCTACACCTAATCCTAATCTCAACTCTCTAACCTAAACTTAAACCTAAACTTGAAAACCCAAACCTAAACCCGATTCCGAACCCAAATTTGAATCCCTAAACCCTTAGCCTAAACCTAAACCTAAACCTAAACCTAAACCTAAAACCTAAATGTATTCTCAAATCCTTAAACTTAAACCTACACCTAATCCTAATCTCAACTCCCTAACCTAAACCTAAACCTAAACTTGAAAACCCAAACCTAAACCCGAACCCAATTTCCTAAACCTAAACCTTAACCTATTTTCCATTCCCTAAAGCTATAACCTAAACCTAAACCTAAACCTAAAACCTAAACCTAAACCTATAACCTTAACCTAAACCAAAACCTATAACCTAAACTTTAACCTATAACCTATAACCTAAACTTATAACCTTAACCTAAACCTAAAACTTAAACATAAATTTATAACCTAAACCTAACCTAAACCTAAATCTAAAACCAAAATGTATTCTTAAATCCCTAGACCTAAACCTACACCTAACCCTAATCTCAACTCCTTAACCTAAACCTAAACTTGAAAACCCAAACCCGAACCTGAACCCGATTTCCTAAACTTAAACCTTAACCTATTCTCAATTCCCTAAACCTTAACCTCTAACCTAACCTAAATTTAAAACCTAAATGTATTCTCAAATCCCTAAACATAAACCTAAACTTAAACCTATAACCTACAGCATTAACATAAACTTATAACCTAAACCTATAACCTACAACATTAACCTAAACCTATACTTATAACGTAAACCTATTCTCGAATCCCAAAACCTATAATCTATAACCTAAACCTTAACCTAAACCTAAACCTAAACCTATAACCTAAACCTAAACCTTAACCTATACCTATAACATAAACTCAATTTCCTAAACCTTAACCTATAACATAACCTAAACCTAAACCTATAACCTACACTTATAACCTAAACCTAAACCTGTAACTTTAACCTAAACGTAAAACCAAAACCCAAACCTAAAATGTAAATGTATTCTCAAATCCCTAAACCTAAACCTATAACCTACAACATTAATATAAACTTATAACCTAAACCTATAACCTAAACCAAAACCTATATCCTAAACCTTAACCTATAACCTATAACCTATAACCTAAACTTATAACCTATAACCTAAACCTATAACCTAAATCTAAACCTAAAACCTAAATGTATTCTCAAATCCCTAAACCTAAACCTACACCTAATCTTAATCTCAACTCCCTAACCTAAACTTGAAAACCCAGACCTAAACCCGAACCCGATTTCCTAAACCTAAACATTAACCTATTTTCAATTTCCTAAAGGTATAACCTATAACCTATAACCTAAACCTAAACCTAAACCTAAAACCTAAATGTATTCTCAAATCCTTAAACCTAAACCTACACATAATCCTAATCTCGATTCTTTAACCTAAACCTAAACTTGAAAACCCAAACCTAAATCCGATCCTGAACTCAAACCCGATTTCCTAAACCTCAACCTTAACCTATTCTCAATTCCCTAAACCTATAACATATTAACTAAACCTATAACCTAAACCTTAACCTAAACCTAAATCTAAAACCTAAATGTATTCTCAAATCCCTCAACCTAAACTTACATCTAACCCTAATCTCAACTCCTTAACCTACACCTGAACTTGAAAACTCAAACCTAAACCCGAACCCGATTTCCTAAAAACCTTAACCTATTCTCAATTCCCTAATCCTTAACCTATAACCTAACCTAAACCTAAACCTATAACCTACACTTATAACCTAAACCTATAACCCAAACTTGTAACCTTAACTTAAACGTAAAACCTAAATGTATTCTCAAATCTCTAAACCTAAACCTATAACCTACAACATTAACATAAACTTATAACCTAGACCTATAACCTACAACATTAACCTAAACCTATTCTCAAATACCAAAACCTATAACCTAAACCTAAACCTAAACCTATAACCTAAAACTAAACCTAAACCTTAACCTTTAACCTAAACCTTAACCTATAACCTATAACCTATAACCTATAACCTAAACCTTTAACCTATAACCTAAACTCAAGTCCCTAAACCTTAACCTATAACCTAACCTAAACCTAAACCTATAACCTATACTTATAACCTAAACCTAAACCTAAACCCAAACCTAAACCTGTAACCTTAACCTAAACATAAACCTAAAATCTAAATGTATTCTCAAATCTCTAAACCTAATCCTAATCTCAACTCCCTGACCTAAACCTAAACCTAAACTTGAAAACCCAATCTAATCCCGAACCTGATTTCCTAAACCTAAACCTAAACCTTAACCTATTCTCAATTCCCTAAAGCTATAACCTATAACCTAAAACCTATAACCTAAACCTATAACCTTAACATAAACCAAAACCTATAACCTAAACCTTAACCTATAACCTATAACCTACAACCTAAACTTATAACCTATAACCTAACCTTAACCTTAACCTAAACCTTCCAAGAAGGAAGAGAAATTACTCCGGATGTTCTTGCTACTGTAGGTAAATGGTGAAGCATATGTTAAACTTCATTCTTTCATAGCACCCATTGAGAAAGTTTGTTCAAGTCAATTATGATAAAGTAGAATGGACTATTGCACATGGTTCTTTATTCATTGATAAGCATAAACCTGGATTGATACCTAACTTTCCTATCTCTGCAGAGCTGGAGAATTTGGGACCTCCATTATTAGAAGGTTTGGATATATTAATAGCTATACGTATGTGATTTTATTTTTTTACTAAGTTATATGCAATGTTCTTTATAAGTTTTGTATAAATATTCTAACTTGCTTATGGATTGATTATTTTCCAGAAAAGTAAACTTTCACCTAAGAAAAATGATCCTGATCTAGATGGTAAAGAAATTTCTCTCGTTTTAACGATTACAGAAAGGAAGTTGTTGAAATTTGTGGGTTTTTTGGTTTTTTAATTAGCTTGTTGGTGATGATGTAGTAACTCAGTACCAATCACCATCATTCCAATGGTTCACATCAAAGTCTTCAAAAAAGGTGATCTTTGTGGTTCACTGTTATCATGTTTACATATTTTCATTTTATTAGGAAGGAGTTTTAATTTACATAACCCCAAATGGACTCAGCTCTACATTTTTTGGCCTTTTTTTGTTGGCGGGTTTGTATTGGAGTTATCATATAGATGCAATTTTGGTGTACTTCTGATATTTGGATATCTAAATGTTTCTATTTTTACTTTAATCTTAATAGTGGAGATGGATTAATATGATATCTATATTTTCTAGCCACTACCTTGACTCTCTTATTGTTTGATGCATGATATGCAGCACCCTTTATTCTGCTATAGTTATTGAGTTTATCATAAAGAGCACCTATTTATAAGGTAATTTTACTTTTAACATTTCTTGCATGTTCGGGTACCCCTTGGCTCTGTCACATCGATAATTTGATGGCTTAAAGAAGCTATACATTGAAAAGCTGAAGCCCCTGGAAGTTACCTATTGATTTAATGATTTTGTTTCTCCTTTATTGGTGAGCAATAGCAAACATGTGGACCTTGAATCAATTTTATCAGTTTATGTTTTAATGTAGTTAAATCATCTTCTTTCCGTAGAAACTGCACTCGAGATTGTGTGGGAGAAGTTGCAGAAGTTGTTCTTGCTAGATAGTACATGCAAAAGTTTCTATCAACTATAATCAATTGCTTTTGGGGCTGGTTCCTTTTTGCAGACAAGTAGTGATTTCGATGCTAGGCCAGTGGTTATGCTCGTGGGCCAGTACTCCACTAGGAAAACAACATTCATTAAACATTTGCTAAACTACAGTTATCTAGGTAGATTAAAATGTTTACTTCCATTTCGCAATATATGTGCATTTATATGCCTGTGCTTACCATTTCCATTGTTTTGAACAGGAGTGCACATCGGACCGGAACCTATGACTGACAGATTTGTTCTTGTTATGGTATGCACCCAAATCCCAAAGCTAATTATAAATTTTTGAATTACTCTGGCACCTTTAAAAAAAAAGTTTGCTCTCATATTATGCTGATTCGGTGATTCCATTATGGACGTCAGACCATTTTCTGGATTTTTGTGGCACTTGTAGATTTCTTTGACAACAAAGAGAATTGTGTTCAAGAATCTAGTGTAGGCTGCACGAATATGCAGTCACGATCACCGGATATACGTTTAGGTTAAGGTTAAGGTTAGGTTATAGGTTTGGATGGATGTAGTTTGTGTTTGGATTGATGTAGTTTATGTTTGGATGGATTTACGTAGTTTGGATTTAGATGGATGTGAATGCGAATATGATGAAATATAGTATATAATAGGTATATATCATGATAAAATATATTGTAACATGTGAAAAAAAGAGACTTTTACCTACGAAAATATTCGTAGGTAAAGGTTTTGTAAATATTTTTACCTACGAAAATATTCGTAGGTATAAGTTTTGTAAATTTTTTTACCTACGACAATATTCGTAGGTAAACGTTTTGTAAACATTTTTAGCTACGAAACAATTCGTAGGTAAAAGTTTTGTAAATATTTTTAGCTACGAAAATATTCGTAGGCAAAAGTTTTGTAAATACTTTTAACTATGAAAATATTCGTAGGTAAACGTTTTGTAAATATTATTACCCATGAAAAAATTCGTAGGTAAACTTTTTGAAAATATTATTACCTACAAAAAAATTCGCAGGTAAAATTTTTGTAAATATTTTTAGCTACGAAAATATTCATAGTTTAAAGTTTTGTAATAATTTTTTCCTACGAAAAAATTCGTAGGTAAACGTTTTGTGAATATTTTTAGCTACGAAAATATTTGTAGGTATAAGTTTTGTAAATATTTTTACCTACAAAAATATTCACTGGTAAAAGTTTTGTAAATATTTTTACCTACGAAAATATTCGTAGGTTAAAATTTTGTAAATATTTTTAGCTACGAAAATATTTGTAGGTATAAGTTTTTACCTACAAAAATATTCGTAGGTAAAAATTTTTGTCAATATTTTTACCTATGAAAAAAAGCATTGAGTTTTTACCAACGAAAAAATTCGTCGGCAAAAGTCTTACCTTTGCCAACAAAATTATTTTTTCATTGGTAAAAGTTTTTCCCCTCGATCTTTTAGCCACGAAAAATTTTATTGGTAAAACTTTTTGCCTACGAAAAAAAGGCTTTTAGCGACGAAAATTTTCATTGATAAAAGTGGCTTTTCTTGTAGTGGACACACCCTGCCTATCTCATCCTCAATCAAATAGGGGAACACCCTACTTGTCTCAGCTTCAATCAACCAAGAGCACTCCCTACCCATCTTAGCTTCAATCAACCTGGGGCATGCCTTGCCAGCATTGCTTACACCATCAACTACACTAACATCATCCATTGACAACTAGGGACAAAGATCCCCATCATCCAAGCACAACATAGTAGTCCAATCCATTGGACCAAGAAGGGGAAGTGGCCAGCCTTAGATTGGTCCAACGTAGAAATCCTGATGTAATACCTGATGGTGGAGTCTGAAGAGCTCCAATACACGATAAGTGATTCAGGAGGGACTGAGTAAAGCTCAAATCTTAAACTTGACCAAGGGGAAATCATGATCATTGGGCCAGTCTATGACTCTCCCTTTAATAGATCAACTCCCGCATCTTTAAGAGAGGGAATGCGAGGTCTCAACTGGACCACTACTCCCCTAACCATCGAGTCAGCCAGTGAGAAATCAGATCGACCCCTGCCTCTTTAAGAGAGGGAATGCGAGGTCTCAATTGGACTACTACTCCCCTAACCATCGAGTTAGCCGGTGAGAAATCTAAGGATGTTAGTCTAAAAAAAAAATGCCAATTTAAATAACATTTGGCATCCTAAGTTAGGTCAGGATCCGTTATGGTTCGCAATGCTGGCCTGCTTAGGGTCCATTGGAACCCAAAATTCTAAAAAAAATCAAAAGTCTTAAAAAACCAAAAACATTCAACTTTCGAATTTCTAAATTTTTTCAAAAAAGCCTTTCAATTCCTGCATTTAATATTGTGCCTAGTTCGTTTAAAGTGTTATATGAGTTCAAAGCTGACACATGATTTTGACATCAACTTAGACTTCAAACTCATGAGTCTAGATGAAGCCCAAGGAAGGGACAATTATGACCCAGCTCCTAAACTTGAGAATCTCCTCAACATGTTTGAAACCAAAGCAAATGTCATAACTGACGACTTCAAGGTAGTAAACTTGGGAACCCCTGAAGTCCCTAAGGAAGTACGCATTGGGAAATCCTTGCCACCAGAATTTAAGAAGAGAATGGTAGATTTCTTGACTCCGAGACTGTCACGCCCCAAACTCGATAACTGGGATTACAAAATTCTCGATCGCCGAATCTGGTGCTGACAGCCTCCATAATACCTCATTCTCAGCTCCCAGTGCATATGCACCAGATTTTGATACTGGGATCCTATAAGGAGGATTTTCTAACGTACATTTATCTCATAAGAAGCATAACCACAAGTATACCCAAGTCACAAGAGCAACATCATTATCACATATCCCCTAATATAAAATTTTGAATACAGTGCCGAAAGGGAAATACATATATTAAAAATTAAGGCTCCAAAAGTCCGCTACATGCTCCAAGCTCCACGCTGCTGCAACCTAACATCACTTGTATGCATCTATCGTGCATAAGCTTATAGAAAGCTTAGAGAGTGGTGTAAGTGTGTGCACAAGGTGAGTGTCAAGCATTCCACGCAATGCCATAATCGTATAATGTCGAAATAGGGGCAAGATCATGAATTATACAATATCAGAGTGAGCAAAAATACTGACAAGTCCATGAGTCAAACAATATCAAGAGAAAATACTGAGAAGTCCATAAGTCAAACAATATTAGCGTATGCCATATAGATCAGCTATACAAATGAGGATTCATAAAGAGTCAAATATCAAATGTCAAGGATGCAATACAATATACAAATTCTGATGAGTTCACAAATAACGTCAACCATACCTAGACCATATAAATGCAAAAACACAGTGACCCAAAATGCCAAATGCTGCAGATATAATGCAATATACGATGCGAATGGAGTGACCATGCTAGAGTGTGAAGTCGGGGTGATAGTACGTAATATCGCAGGCTATGGAGCCCATCACAAGGGACTTCTATCTAAACTAGTTTCATACCTAATTTGGATAGTTAGACTCAATGTGTTAAACTCCTGATCTCAGGTTAGTCGTGCACCCCAACCGAAATCCTGGCCATTGCGAATGTACACATAACCAAAAGTTATATACCACCAACCCGAGTGGATAGTGAATGAATGGATGAATGAGTATGTAACTCCTGCCTAATAAGTCCATATATCAATACAATTCATCTCTAGGATCATCACCAAGATCCAGTACACTCTACACCAACTTACTGCCCCATCGAGTGCACAACTAGGTAAGTGGAAAAGACCTCACTATCCGCCTGGCCAGTAGCCGGCCAATATCTACCCGACACATCGATAGGGGACCCATTCACGAGCTGGTCAAACTCAGCCTAGATATGCCTACTCCCTCAGGCGGGTAAGGCCACACCCCCTCCCAACCGACCATGACACAATAGGAGACACAGCCTACCGGTATACGGTCCTCATGCGCTCATACATATCCACTCAGTCTCAAAGTTGGGGTATTCTCTGGTATTAAGAGGGATTAGGGATTTTCACCTAGGGCTATCTATGGCAGCCCGATGCTAGAATAAATTTTCAGTGTCCCGTCTAGCCATCCACGATATGCCTGTGGAGGCTACGACCCTGATGTCGCTAGGGCGTACAACACACAATGCAAGATGCATGAGTCATACAATCCAGTCATACATCAATCCTGCACATGCCATGTGTAAGTCCCGTATCTTAGACTGTGTCACTCCATAGGCTTCTGCGGTCCTTACGGTCGAATTTCAGTGACCCGTGATCTGTTATCGGCATTTGCATGCGATTTTGAGTCGTGTTCGGTATATCTAAGTCGGCTCAATTCGAAACTTGTACCATTATGACTGCATTGTCGCTGCAATTCCAATATCGCGTCTCGTGTGTTAATGTGACGCTTAGAGTAGAAGTTATGACCCCCACTTTATAATGGTTGTAGACTACACTTTAAGGGACCCACCTATCCCCATTGTTGTACTTCCTTAGAAAGCCATAATTATGATGATGTCACTATAGGGGTGACATCACCCTACCATACCCCTAGCCATAACTCCTTACAAGCAACCACTCCTTCGCTTTTTCCCATAAGTCAAACTCATTAATTGCCTAGAAACCATCACCTCTCTCTCTCTCCTATCTCTCTCTCGCTCCCTTTTTCTTCTTCATTTTACCTCCATCATTACAAGCTTGGGATGTCCAAGACACCCAAAATCAAGTCATCTCCCACCCATTCTCCCTACTAATCCAACTCACCAAACCCCATCTGGACCGTTAAATCACCCTCCTTGGAGCTCTAAAACCTATTAGAGGAAGGAGGAGTTCAAGATCTAGAGGTGGGTGCTTCTCTCTCTCCCTCTCTTTTTCATTTTTATGTGATTATGTGATTGTATGTCCCACCCAAATGGACCCCACCATGAAGCATGCATTTTTCCCTAGCCATCTGATAAGTGGGGCCCACATTAAAATGTGTTGTATGGGGACCGTCCGGCGTCCTGAGACGCTGGACGCGGCTACACAGGCAGTATGAACTGACAGTGGCGTGCACTGACAGTAGAAAAAAAAAGTAACGTCAACTTGATTTCAAACTTTTGAGTGAGCTACTTATATAGGCCCCACCTTGATGTATGGTTTTAATCCACATTGTCCATTCCATTCTCCAGATTATTTTAGGCGTTAAGTCAGAAAAATGAGATTAATCTGATTATGTGGCGGGCCATTGCATAGAAAATAGTGGTTTTCTCCATGTGATTGTTAAGAACTTAGAATGGTTAAATCCCCGAGTTTGAATAACTTAGAGATTTTCTGATATAGCTCCCTACCGTTGAGATTATGAAGCTGCATGATATTTCCGTTTCGATCATTTCTGATCCGAGATCTGAGGATTAGTATGATTCACCATTCTATTAAGGAGGCGTCTTGAGAGCGCAAGGATGAGATTAGAGGACGTTATCTCCATTTGTTTATAGATTGATTATGCCTTATATATGTTTATGTCAATGCTTCCTCTTCCCTCACTTTGTCCTACGTGATAGTAAATTTTGAGGACGAAAATTTTTATTAGGTGGTGAGAGCTGTAAGACCTGTATCTTAGACTGTGTCATTCCATAAGCTTCCGCGGTCCTTCTGATCGAATTTCGGTGACCCAGAATCTGTTATCGGAATTTGTGCGTGATCTTGAGTCGTGTCTAGTATATCTGAGTTGGCTCGACTCAAAACTTGTACCGTCATGACTGCATTGTCACCGAGATTCCAATGTCGTGTCTCGTGCGTCAATGTGACGCTTAGAATAGAAGTTGTGGCCCACGCATTATAATGGCTATAGACTGCACTTTACGGGACCCACCTATCCCCATTGTTGTACTTCCTTAGAAAGCCATAATTATGATGTGTCACCCTAGGGGTGACATCACCCTACCCTACCCCTAACCATAACTCCTTACAAGCAACCAACCCCATAAGTCAAACTCATTAATTTCCTAGAAACCATCACCTCTCTCTCTCTCTCTCCTATCTCTCTCTCCCTCCCTTTTTTTTCTTCATTTTACCTCCATCATTGCAAGCTTGGGATGTCCAAGACACCCAAAATCAAGCCATCTCCCACCCATTCTCCCTACTAATCCAACTCACCAAACCCCATCTCGATCGTTAAATCACCCTCCTTGGAGCTGTAAAACCTATTAGAGGAAGGAGGAGTTCAAGATCTAGAGGTGGGTGCTTCTCTCTCTCCCTCTCTTTTTCATTTTTATGTGATTATGTGACTGTATGTCCCACCCAAATGGACCCCACCATGAAGCATGCATTTTTCCCAAGCTATCTAATAAGTGGGGCCCACATTAAAATGTGTTGTATGGGGACCGTCTGGCGTCCTGAGACGTTGTACGCGGCTACACAGGCAGTATGAACTGACAATGGCGTGCACTAACAGTAGTAAAAAAAAAAGAAGTAACGTCAACTTGATTTCAAACTTTCGAGTGAGCTACTTATATAGGCCCCACCTTGATGTATGGTTTTAATCCACGCCGTCCATTCCATTCTCCAGATTATTTTAGGCGTTGAGCCAGAAAAATAAGATTAATCAGATTATATGGTGGGCCATTGCATAGAAAATTGTGGTTTTCAGCATTAAAATTCACTCTGATGTTTCTATACCCCGAAACATACTCAATATTGGTCTTGATGGGTCTGTCCTGAGCCATGAAAACCAACGGTTGGGTCGGATTCCCCTGATGAAGGCCCCACCTGTGAAAAACCCCCAAAAAAATATTTTAAAAAAAATATATCCTCCTTGTGGGATCCCAGGATCGGAATCTGGCGTTTGGACGCTAGGAGCTGAGAATGGGATACTACGGAGGTTGTCGGCACTGGATTCGGCGATCGTAATTCCTGTGAATCCGATTTTCAAGTTTAGGGTGTGACACCGTGCGCTCATGTGAGATAACCTCCACTTATCAGGAATTCTCAAATTAACCTACCCAATTATATATGCAATGGTCAATCACATCTCATAACAAACATGTAGATGATGCGTATGGGCATGTATCATGATGTTATGCTGTCACATACTCAGAACCAGTATCGACAATCAACCTCGACAATGTGGCAATTTAACCAATATTTCCCCCAAGGAATGGCCCACATAGAGCCTAACATATAATCGGCCCATAACCTCACATAAGGGCCAAATATACAACACTATGGGCCTCACTAAAGAGCTTAATACACATCACGATAGGCCTTTCACATGGTCCTAACATACATTACAATGGGCTCTATCGCCTGCCCCTCAATGCATCACATTGGGCCTCTTCTCATAGGCCTCATATACATCACATTAGGCCTTAAACACGGGCTGAATTTACATCACAATGGGCCTCAACTATGGGCCGTATATACATCACATTGGGCCTCAACAATCGGCCTCGATATCTGGCCTTAACAATAGAAATCGACAATCAGAATCAGCCACGATAATTGACCTCGACAATCAGCCTATACAATCGACCTTAACAATCAGAATCGGCAATCGGTCAGCCTCGATCACTAATCGACAATCGGCCACGACAATCGGAATTGATCAATAATCGACCTCGGTGATCAGAATCGGCAATCGGGTACAATAATCAAAATCAATCGATAATCGACCTCGATAATCGGCTGATCAAGGCCTAAGGGAAGGTCATAATGTGGACATTCAACCATCATTGCCCATCAATATAGACATTTAACCAACATTACTCCCAAGGAGTGGCCCACATAGAGGTGAACATATAGTGGGTCCATAGCCTCGCACAAGGGCCTAATACACATCACTATGGGCTGCATCAACAGGCCTCATATATATCAAAGTGGGCCTCAACAACTGGCCATAGATACATCAAGATGGGTTTAATCACATGGGCCTGATATATATATATCAAAGTGGGCCTCAACCACGGGCCACAAATACATCAAAATGGGCCTAATCACATGGGCCAATCAAATGGGCCGAGTCAAATGGGCCCCCAAATACATCGAATCGGGCTTCATCAAGTGAGCCCCAAATACATCAAATTGGCCTCATCAAGTGGGCCCCAAATACCTAAAACAATCCATGCCTATGGGCCGATTTAAAATCATTCATCCATTGTTATAATTCATTAAAGGACTTATATAAAAAATGAACTATATCCAAAGGATCAACTGGACCATACCACAAATGGTGGTGGTGACCATGATTCACACTGTTAAAATTTAGAGGGCCCACCATGGAATTTATTTCCCATCTAGACTATTCATAAGGTCACAATGACCTGAACAGTGTGGAGAAACAAATATTATATTGATTCAAAACTTCTTTAACTCAAAAGGGGTTTCAATGGTAGACTTTTAATCCCCACTTTATTGTAGTGTGGTCCACCCGATACCAAGATCTGCCTCATTTTTAGTCTCAAGCCGTGAGACGAGCTTTCAAAATGGTTGGACGGTTTGGATGCAACACATGCATCATAGTGAGTCCCATAGGGATGGAAGGGATGGACGGCATAGATGAAGTGCAAACATCATGGTGGGGCCAACACTAACGGAGGGTGTGGATTACAATACATACATTAGTGGGTCCCATGTGGGGCCCACCATAATGTTTATTTTCCATCCAGCCTGTTGATAAGGTCACACATTCATGGGGGCCCACCATAATGTTTGTTTTCCATCCAACCCATTAATAAGGTCACACGTGACCTGGGCCCACCGTAATATTTATTTTCCACCCAACTTGTTGATGAGGTCACACGAACCAAGGGCCCACCATAATGTTTATTTTCCATCCATCCTATTGACAGGGTCACACAGTCATGGGGCCCACCGTAATGTTTATTTTCCATCTAAACTGTTGATAAGGTCACAGGGACCTAGGGAAGAGTAAAAATAAATATCATACCTGATCCAAAACTTTTGCAACCCAAAAGGGTTTCAAGGGCAAACGTTCAATCCAACAATCTCCTGTGATGTGGGCCACCTGAGATCCGAATGGGGCTGATTTTAGGGATGGCCCACCGTCAGAAGGAGGCCCATCAAAATGCACAGTGTGGATGGTAACACACATCATGGTGGGGCCCACGGCTGGGACCGTGGGTCCCTGTCCATCCGACGTCCACGGCAAAGGACGCTATAATGTTCTATTTTTTTAATCACAAATCTTGTGGTTTTTGGTAGGTGGGGCCCGCCTCAGACAAATCTAACCCAGTCATTGGTCCCTGTAGCTCAATACAAACCTATCAAGTCCAATATTGGATGGGTTTTGATGTACAACAACATCAGGGAGTATTTCAATGGTAGGAACACTGTTTTCTATACTATGGCCTGCCAAGAAACCAGATCAGCCTCATTTTTTGGCTCAATGCTTAAAATGATCTGAGGAAAAGGATGGATGGCTTGGATTAAGTACATACATCAAGGTGAGGCCTGTAGAAGCGACCCACCCCAAAATTTAAAAAGGGCTATATTATTTCTTTGTTAGATGTCAGTACACGAACATGTCAGTACACGCACTCCATGTTATCCACCCCTATTTCGTCCAGTGTCCAAAGACGCTGGATGGAATGGACATCATGGTGGGTCCCACATGCACGTGGCCCACCTGATGAGTCTAATATTTGTGTTTTTCCACCATCCAAGTAAGGCCCACTGGATGGCATGGATAAAGCAGATGGACGGCGTCGATAGAATACATCCATCATGGTGGGTCCACGATCGGTGTGGATCTAGTGGACCACAACCATAACAAAAGAGAGAAGAGGGAGAGAGATAGAGAGAGAGAGAGAGATACGGTGAGATAGAGGGACCCCGCCACTATGGCCCCTCTCTACATTGCATATATCATTTTGGGTCCCACAACAAGTGGGCCCTAAAAGTAGAAATCAACGGTGGGTCACCCACCTCTAAGCCTTCTCCTTGGTCCCTTAGTCTTCTATGCACCTATGCTCAACGTTCAACGGTGGATGATAGAGTCTTAATGATGGGGATGAGAGATGAGAGGGTGGGAAAATGGGCCACGCTTGTTGTTGTTGTTTAGGAGAGAAGAGAGGTTGGATGTGGGATGCTTGGGAGTGAAGAGATGGAATGAGAGAGAGAGAGAGAGAGAAGTTATGGTGGAAAGGGATGGGGTGATGTATGATGGGTGATGGGTGGAGTGATTTGTTGTAAGAAAGGGATGGGTGGAGAGAGAGAGAGAGAGAGTTGACTTTGGGAACAGGAAGGGATGGGTTGTTGTACTTGGGTATGGCTTATAATTGACTTATACTTGACATTGATTGATTGATGGATTGATGGGACATGTTGTAAAGATTCCCTCAAAATTCACAATGTGTGACATTTTCTTCGAATTGAATGCGGTCGCACATCTTCTAACCTGGATATCGGATCGGTGCGTGAGTCACGGCGTTGGAACTGCGGCGACAGCGCTGTCGCCAAGGTACAGGTTTTGGTTCAAACCGAATTTGGCATGCATGACTCAACTTAGGATCGCGTGCAAACGTCAGATACGGGTCGAGGGTTACCGAAATTCAACTGGGAGGACTGCGGAAGGATACGGAATGGTACGAACTAGGATACGGGTCTTACAGAGACTTTCCAATGTCATGTTCTCATATAAAGACATGCTGAGGCTCGATGAAGAGCTCGTTGTACATCATCTACCAATAAAGCCAGAGATGAAGCTAGTAAAGAAGTTTAGAAGAATGAAGCCAAAATTGGCCTTGAAAGTTCGCGACGAAGTCATTAAATAATAGAATGTGGGATTCTTGGTATTCTCTAACTGTTGAGTGTCAAATATTACATATTTTTCCCTATTTATATCTTGGTTTTATAAACATGATAATGCTTAATGGGTATATTTTATACATATTTGTATTGCGAGGTGAGTCTGAGAGCTTGGATTGAAAAGAATGTTAAAAGTATAGATTTGATGGTTAAGAATCACCAAGGTAAGGGATGGATCTTATGAGACAAAGATTGAAGATTTCAAGGGTCCAAGATACAAGAAAACTAAGTGGAGAAGGAATGAAGTTGAAAGTGCAAAGTGCAGAAATTTAGAAAAACTGAACTTCACTATCGATGACATCGAACACCTTTCAATGGCATAGAAGTGAGAGTTCGATGACATCAATTGCATCAAGAATTACATGAAAATCAAATTTTCTTACTGGACTAATTGGGAATTTCTCGATGATAACGATGGCCTATTTGATTAATCGAAGATCTGCTCGACGACATCAATATTTTTAGAGATTTTTGAAGAAGCTTCTGGAACACTGAACACTTTTTTGAGTAATCGAACACCTCTCATATTCGATGACATTGAAGGAAGTTCGATGGCATCGAAGATTTATATAGTGCAAAAAGGTGCGACTCTCGAATTTGATTCAACTTGGGATTGTACCTTCGATGACATTGAAGGCTATTTGATGACATCAAAGGTGTTACACAGAGTGCGTAAATTTGAGGTGGTTTCTAAAGGCGGTTTGGAAAAGCTTGTAAAATATGGGTTCTTAAGGAGTTCTAAACACGAATTACAGTTCAAGGAGTAGGGAAAAAGGCTAGAGCAGCCTCTCAAGAGTTTTTCTTCTTTGTTAATTTATTTTTAATATTTTGTTTAAGGGTTTTAGTCTTAATCATGTCTATGGTTAACTAAATCTCTTAGCTAGGCTAAGAGGTGAAGCATGTAGTTTATTGGGATGTTTATGTTGCTTTGATTCATGTTTATGTTGAACTTCATTGATTTCTAGTTTAAATTAAGGAATAGTTTCAATTTTCTATGATTTATTATGATTCAAATTACAATAGATGTTGTGATGGCTTTGAATATCTTCTTATCTATTTTGATATTTTTGAGATTGGTAAAATTTGTGATTCACCATCGTCTCTTGGGCATGGTGGATGGTTGAATTCCCTTCCAATCATCACAATGGTTCTCCATGTGTGAACTATTTCAATGAGAAGTTCAGATTGTATTTCAATTGTTTTATCTTCCAACTGGATAAGATGGGACTCCAATTCCAGTTGTGTTTGTTGAAAAAAGTGAGGTAGCATCTTAATAGCTACAAGTAGATCCTTGGCACTATAGTTTCCTTTTTATTATTGATAATTTATTCACAATTATTCTCAACTATTATATATTTTAGTTTAAATCTCATCCTTGTTCTAGTTCTAGTTATTTTCAAAATACATACAAGTTAAGTCTCTGTGGATTTGACCTTGGTCTCACCGAGTTATTACTACATCGCAGCCTTGCACTTGGGGTTGTGAATACTAACTACCTTAAATGGCTCACTAACATTATGACAGTACTAAAGAAGGATGACAAGGTTTGGATGTGCATTTACTTCAAAGATCTTAACATGGCCAATCTTAAAGATGCCTTTCCTCTGCTGCACATCGACACTTTGGTCGACAACACTATAGGGCACAAGATCTTCTCGTTCATGGACAGTTTCTCAAGCTACAATCAAATTAACATGGTCGTCAAAGATCGCTAGAAGACTTCATTCATCACACCATGGAAAACTTTTTTCTAAAGGATTATGTCATTCGATCTAAAGAATGCAGGAGCTACATACCAGCAAGCAATGACAAGCTTGTCCCATGACATGATGAATGAGAAAATGAAAGTATATGTTGATGACATGATCGGCAAATCTCGCACGATTGAAGGACACTTTGAAGAACTGAAGAAGCTCCTTGACAGGTTAGAGTAGTACAAGCTCTAAATTAACCCTAAAAAACATGTCTTCTGTGCAACCAAAGGCAAAGTTCTCAGTTTCGTAGTTAGTGAGGAAGGCATCAGGGTCGATGTAATGAAGGCAAGAGCCATCATAGAGATGCCACCTCTAAAGATAGAATAGGAAATTCGCAGCTTCCTCGGCAGAATCCAGTACATCGGCCGCTTCATTGCACAACTCACTCCCATCTGTGAGCCAATATTCAGGCTCCTTCGGAAGAATTCACCTAAGGAAAGGAATGATGATTGTCAACCGACCTTTGTCATATCAAAAGATATCTCATGCATTCCCCATTTGTAGTTCTACCAACTCCCAGAAGACCTCTATTGTACATCTTAGTAGTAGTGGACGATATTGTCTATGTCCTCAGCCACCACAATGAAACAAGAAGAAATGAACAAGAAATATATTATCTAAGTTGCAAGTTCACCGATTATGAGACCAAATATTCAGCACTTGATAAGACATGCATGGACTTAATCAGGGCAACTCAGTGACTTAGACAATACATGATCGCATATCATATCCTTCTCCTAGCGGGTATAGATCTGTTCGAATACCTATTTGAGAAGATGACAATCACTGGAAGGATAACCAAATTACAGTTATTCTTTCTGAGTTCGACATCATTGTAACTCCCTGAAAATTGGCACCCAAGTATATGGAATCCAGTCCCGAGTTTTCGGGTATAAACTTAATAAAATACACATGTGTCCTCATTCAGATCGAAATTCATTTCACACACAGATAATCAGAATTGCGTAATTCAACTTAGAGGAACCAAAATGAGGTAAAGATAATAAAAATTCATAAATATATGGCTAAGAGTAAAAAAAATTACAATTCCAATAGTGATGAATGCTCAAAATAGGGATTATATAAGCCATAACAAACATGGGACAAAATTTATATATAAAACACGCCCGATCGGGACTAGCATATACATGCACAAAATTAAAATAAAAGCAAGGTATTCCAGCTTCAACCGACACTCCCAAGGCATCACGACGAAAGTGCAAGCTGACCCAAGTTTACCTTCTGGACACCTCGATGGAACCTGCATCAACAACAATGTATGGTTGATGTTCTAAACACTTTTCCAGGTGGGAATGAGTAGCTAACTTAGTGGTTCCATTAATTCTAAGTTACACATATTATCAACTCAATTAATGTAATTAATGATAAACAAAATATTAAATATTCTTAAATACTCTTGTTAAATGCACAAATGAGATGATGCATGCACTTAACAATCCAACACTCCCCCACAAGCAACTTCAACGCCTATTTCGCAAATGCCAACACTCCCTCACAAGTGACTCCAGCACCAAATTGTAACCTATCCTAGGGTATGCATGATTAGCCAAGTGATTATTAATTCTAATTCATATAGTAGATTGGCGAAGCTAGGATACCAACGTTATATCACAAGTCCTTATTTGAATCATGTGGCATGAGCGGCTCCTCACCAATGTTTATTAATCCAAATTTAGGTATCATTTGTTTATCTCACAAATCAGTGATTCAAAAGGCATGACATGATACCCAAATGTATGAGGATCAACTCGATATGGGTTATCACCCAAACACCGAGTATGATCACTCGGTTTCGAACTGCGAGCTTATCACGTAAAATCAAATTAGCATAAAGGAAAGGGTTCGTCACCCAATTCCATTCATGCCCGGGTCGTTCGAATGATACTTTGACATGTAACCATCGGCCAGGTAATTTGACAAGAGTCATTCGAACAATAATTTATCACTTCCATCAGAGTTACTACAGGGAGGATCGTCACCCCATCATAAGCTAACAACTCGGAGATGGTGTCCCATACCACCATACACGACTCATGAGTTTTAGTGGGATCGTATCATACTAATAGTTATGAATTGACTCATTCATTGGGAACAAGGTATCTTAGATTCTATTTGGTTGGGTCATACATTGTGAACATAAATGATCAATCGGCTAATGGACCAATTTGATTGGCCTAAGAGAACCCCAACGCAACAAACATTGGGTGGAAGCATCCCGTGTAGTCCAACTACTATCGATCGTCCTTGTTCAACCCATGTCGATCAAACAAGCTTAGGGTAGCCAACCTAACTCGGGCCACACTTTTAGTTCAGGAGGTTAGCCAACTGACCCAACATCATAAGCAATCCTAAACAACACTACAAAATTATTAATTCATCATGCCGTCATAGCATATATTCAACGACACAAGCACTTACACATTTCATCAAACATGTGAGCATCAATAAAAATAACACACCTACTTAGGCATTTTATTAAACATGTGGGCATCAATTAAATAACACATTTACTTAGGCATTTCATCAAGCATGCAATCATTAATAAAGAAACACACTCAATCAATTAGGAATTTTATCAAACATATGGGCGTCAATAGACGATTAACAATACATGTTGCAATAAAACTTGAAATATGAACATGCTAGCAATCGATAAAAGCATTCACTACAAGAGATCATTAACCGAACCCTTAAAGATAGATAAAAAGGCAACCTATGATAATGGTCCGCACCTTTACACTAATTCATTCGACTCAAAGTGCTCTTAGGATTAGGAAATTGGGAAAATTGATTCTTATACTAATATAGATGAAATTATGTAAAATTCATGCAATTTAATATAGTAAAACCTACGTTGGAAAGTAGGATTCATTTCTTACCTATCGATCACGAGTGGGATAGATTCAGTAGAGAACAACGATCGAGGCTAATTCTTGATCGAAGGGAACTCATCAACAACACTCCAAGATCTCCCTCATCTCTCTCTCTCTCTCTCTCTCTCTCTCTCTCTCTCTCTCTCTCTCTCTCTCTCTCTCTCTCTCTCTCTTACTAGTGTCAATTTGTATGGGGAGAGGGGGTGTGAAATAAAATGGTCTTTATAGTGTCAGATATTGCACAAATGGCCCAAATGACCCTTTATTCATTATAGTAACCTTAGAGAGGGCTGTTTCCAACCAATGGGACCTACTAGAAGGTGTATGGGTTAATCTAAGCCATGTGATAAGTATCCCAATAGGCAATCTATATTTGGACACAACCATCTAATGATCGGACGTGTCGATTAACCAGGAAGGTCCTACCTTAGATCGACAGTCACCGATGATCAATCGGGGCTACGACTATACGAATATGTGAGGAAAAATATCTTTAGTTGGCACCCCAACTTTCTTTGTAAATTGATGGTCTGAAAGTTACAATTTTGTGAAAGAACAAAGGGACTAGTTTCACTTAAGTTCTTAATTTTCATATAAGGTATTAACACAACCCAAGCACTCGCCTTGCGAGTCCAAGTTAAGTGATTTAAGACACGACCTCGGGTCGATCTCTCGCAATGGACGTCAAGCCCATTAAGAAGAAATCTTTCTATAGTCTCAAGTTTAATGGCCCACTAACGAATGGTCTAGAGCTTGTTCGTATAATTAGGTCATTTCTGGAATGAATTGGGTAGCAAGATTTCTTGTGTGCAATGATTAGGGTTTGGATTAGCTAAGTTCATAGTGTGGCCTATTCGCAACTAGCAAAAATGATGATTCAATCATAATCACCCTAAACCATTGGTTCTTAGGCTAAAAGGATAACTGGATCGGTTTAGTTTGTTAATTAAGATCTGACCACTAGTTATCTTAGATTTTAGTAGGTCTTTATTTAGTTATGCATGTCTTGATTAGTTAGAGATAGGTCGGCTAGATTTGGACTCTGTGTTAGCAAATCACGTAGCTAGAATGATATTTAAGTGATCGACCAGATTTATTGGATTCCTGCAGTTGATTAATCAGATTTATGCAGTTATTTATTGGTACCACTCGCATATAGGTTAACATCGAGTGTAAATGGTCAGTAAGTGACACATGATTTAATTATAATGAAAAAAATTCATGGGTTTTCAAAAATTCAAAATATCCAAAATCTAAGACGTTATAATCTACCCCCCTTAAAAACCATTTCGTCCCCGAAATTTCCTAATGGTAATAAGTAAAGATATTATCATTTCGTTCGCCTAAACTTTTTTTTTATTTCAGGTTTATATGCATGGTAGAGTGTATAGTAACTACACTAGCCTTGCTTATTATAGTCTACCTCCCTTAAAGCTTTCGCCTTTAAGATTTGAGAAAAAAAATATCAAAATCGTTATTATTGACAAAGTTTAACTTTGGGTGGTGTATTATGTTCTCCACGATTGGGCTAATACAAAAAAAAAAAAAAAATAGTTGTGGTATGCTTAAATCTGATATGTCGATGTTCTACCTGACTAGGATATAAATCTTGTTGTATCCCTTCTTAGTCTTGGTGGATCCTGGTCTTTTGCCCAGTCAAAGCAGTGAATCCATTGGTAGTCACCTAGGATTGAGAATTAGGTCAAGCTATGAATTCATCTCAAGTGTATGGTTTTGTAATTTCGTAGTCCGATCATTCTAAATGTTTGGGAATATCATAAATAATTGGAAAGTTTAAGTCTCACACTTATAAGATTGACCTTTGGGTATTGTTCAACAAGAGTTCTTATTTAATTTATGTTTGACTTGGTAGATAATAAATTCTTCTATGGTGCCTATAGTCAAAAGGCTATACTAGAAGGATTTTTAAGGGCCTAAAATTATATATGTGTGTTATCATTTCGATCATATGGCTAGTGGGTTATAAGAAAATCATGCTTCGATTTCGTTAATTTCAAGAGGAAATGAAGAATCGGGAGTTCTAAGGCATTTTGGAGGTTTGGAGGATTAATAACGCTAAGACAGGCACGAAAAATGAAAGTGGAAGAACATCGTCTCCTCAATGTGGTATGAACCTTGAGTACACTAGAGAATAAGAATCGAAATTATTCTAGTGAAGTCCACCTCGAATATGAACTTACAGAGTCCTAAACAATGAAACTCATCCCTACTCAAGAGGCTTAATTCAACTATATTGGAACTACTTGAAATATATATATATATATATATATATATATATATATATATATATATATATATATATATATAGAGAGAGAGAGAGAGAGAGTCATGCTCACCTATGCACCTACGCACGTGCGCACCTTTGCACACGTGTCATGGGTGTCTAATCTAAACAGTCCATGTGATGCGGAATCCCATGAAACCCCATGTGACAAATTTTCATCCTGATCTAAAATTCTGGTGGGCCATAGCAAAGAGAAATGCAAATCAAGGGAGGAAATTGTTTTCATTTTTCATGGTCCATCAAAGTTTTAGATCAAAGTAAAACTTGGGCCCAGGGGATTTCACAAGGTGCTGCTTCACATGAACGGTTCAGATTTTGGATCCACATCACGTATGATGGGTTCTCAAAAAAGATAGCACCAGTTCCGTGCGAACTGGTGTGCAGGTGAGCATTTCCACACACACACACACACACACACAAAAATCTAATTTAATCATACATGATGATTCCTGGCATGATTAGAAGAAATTCGTAAAAAGACATTGAATATTAAGATGTAAGACCCGTATCTTGGTTCGTACCTTTCCGTACACTTCCGTGGTCTTACCGGTCGAATTCCGGCAACTTTCGACCCTTAACCAGTATCGACGCGCGACCCTGATTCATGTGCCGACAACCCGAGTCGACTCAACCCGAGACCTATACCATAGCGACCGCGCCGTCGTTGCGGTTCCGATACCGCGACTCGCGCGCCGAGGCGATACCCTGATCAAGAGTTATGGGCCAACGTTCGGTGCGAGAAAACGCCACGCGTTGTAAAAACCAAGGGAATCTCAACGATGTGTCACATCAATCACATCAATCCCATCAATCAATCACCCATCAACCCATCACATGTCGAGTACACATCACTTCCATCCCTTTTCCCAAGCAACCACAAAAGTCTCCCAAACTCATACCTCTCTTACACAAAAAGCCAACAAAGTCTTCTTAACCCATACCTTTCTTACACAAAAGGCCAAAAAGTCAAGTTTTTCTTACACCACCATCACTCACCCATCCATCCATCACTCTCTCTCTCTCCCTTTACATCACTCTCTCTCTTTCTCTCTTTCTCATTTCAAAATTTTCAAGCAACAACAATTCCAAGGGCTCCATACGTATGGAATTTCTCTAAAGTCCCTAAGCTCTAAGTGGCCCACCTTCCTACCCCAAAATCTCCCATCTCAACCCTCCATTCTTCATCTTAGCCATTGAAGTTGAAGACAAGGTGCCAAGGAACCCCTAGGAGCGAGAAGATCGGACGGTGGGTGCTTCTATAGGGTAGATTTTCTTATTTTTATGGTGGACCAAGTGAGGCCCACCGATCAATGGTGTGGATCTCACTTGGGACCCTTATTTGTGGCCGATGGACCACTTGGATCATCATGATCGTTCCATGATGGGGCCACCGATGGACCACTTGGATCATCATGATCGTTCCATGATGGGGCCATTCTCCATGGACCCCATCATGATGTTTATTTCATTGCAAAAAGGTCATCTAGACCGTCCATATCGGTGGAGAATGGATCTCCACCGTTGATTTACATTTTTAATGGTCCCATGTGCAAGGGATCCATTTAAAGTATAATCTTCTTGTAAGGGAGGGCCCATAATGACGGGGTCCCTCCATCACAAGCCGTGTCCCACTCTCCATGTCTCTCTCTCTCTCTCTTTTATTTTATTTTATTTTATTTTATTTTATTTTATTGCAATAGGATGGTGTGGCCCACTTGAATAGGTCCCATCTTGATGTATTTATTTTATCCAAGTGGGGCCCACCTTACACGTCATTCCCATGCCGCCCATCATGTGGTGGCCCACTTCATCAGGGCCTACCATTTTCAAAAAAAATATATAATAAAAAAAATTATATAACTGTCCAGCGTCTGGGACGCTGGACGTTGTAAAGGAAAAAAAAAAAAAAAAGGGAAGAATGAAAGGAAAGATTTTGGGGTGGCCTCCTTGCATAGGCCCCACCCTGATGTTTATATCCGATCCGAGCCGTCCATCCTCTTACCCACGACTTTTTAGCCGTTGGGTAGAAGTTTTGGGTTGATTGGAAGACCTGGTGGGCCATAGCATCAAATAATGTACCTAGACTATTCAAGGATCCATTTTCTCATTTTATTCATCTTCTAGCATCAAAACAATCTAAACTTTGGACTCATTTGGACGGCCTCGGGTCACTGATCGCTATGGCTGGAGTGGATTTTCAGAAAGCGGGCCCCACACGTATTTTATGTCAAAAATCAAAATTTAAGGAGAGAGAGATGGAGTGAGGCAGCAAGATGCTGCTGTGTCAGGCGCTGGCAGCGCCTGCACGGCTGTCAGGCGACGGGCGGGCGGACGCCGTGGGCCCCACCTTGATGTTTATATGATATTCAAACCGTTCATCGGCCACCCTCTAAAGTGGCCCCCCTCCAAAAATGAGTTAGATCCAAAACTCAGGTGGCCCACACCACGCGTAACAGTATGAATTGAATTCTACCGTTGAAAGGTTTCTGGGCCCACAGAAGTGTTGGATCAAGCTGAAAATTTTACTGTCCCTTCATACAGGTCTGAGTGACCTTATGAACGGGTTGGATTTTAAATAAACATCACGGTGGGCCATATACGTGGGACCCACATTGATTTATGCATTTTATTCACACCGTCCACGGTCCGTGAACAGTGACGCCCACTGTGATGTGCGTTGTTCCCTCACCGTCCCCACTGGACGATGGGGCCCACATATATATATTATTATATTATATCTATATTACACATAATATTGTATATATTACCTATATTATAATATATGTAGTTTATATATTATATAATATATACGATTGTACGCCTTCATGTGGGCCCCACCATTGTCAGGCAATGCATCCAGGCCGTCCATCCACTCGAAAAGATCATTTTAGGCCTATGGTTTAGGCCCATTTGAATTTCAAAAGGGCTATGGGTTAGGCCTATTGAATTATAAAATGCTTATGGGTTAAGCCCATTTGATTCGTACGAGTCCTATGAACTTGGGCCCACTTGCTATGAAAGGCCTAAGAATTTGGGCTCATTTGATTCATATAAGGCCTATGGACTTAGGCCCATTTGATGTGTTGCAAGTCCATGGGACTAGGCCCATTTGATGTAGTTCAAGGTCCAGGTGATTGGACCCCTTTTGTTGAAATTTAAAGCCCATGTAAGTAGGTCATTTGATATATGTAAGGCCTAGGGATTTAGGTCCATTGGACTCATGTTAGGTCTATGGGTTGAGGCTCACTTGATCTACATGTGGGGCCCAATTGGTATGGCCCATTGGTCATATTTTAGACTCACGAGACTAAGTTCATTTGACGCAATCCAAGGCCCACGGGTTTGACCCATTGCAATGCACATAAGGCCCATTGGTTTGGCCCATTTATGTGGCCCATCTGATGAATAAAAAGCCCATAAGATATGGCCCATTTGATATATATGTAAGGCCCAATGGGAACAACCTACGGTCCATTGCAATGTGTAAATCCCTTATAGGCTAAGTACCAATGTTTACAAAGATCGTGCCTTGGGAGCGATGATGGTTTGACGTCCACATTGCGAGTGTAATGTTGGTTGGATGTCCACATTACGACTCTCCTTAGGGTCCATTACTGGGCTGTACTTATTGTATTTAGGCCGTCCAGGTCCATCTGCATTGTAAATAGTTCATTTTGTTATAACATGTTTAGTCCAGTTCATGACTCATGATCATATGCATCATATGTATGCTTGACGTGAAAATTGCCTGATCATAGCATTTGCCTTCGGACAGGTTGTTTATGGGCTCCCGGTTAGGCGGTGCTGCCCTACATGAGCGCACGGTATGCGTAGGATTGGTTGCATGACTGGATAGCATGATTCATGCATTCCGCATTTGTGTGACATAGTTATTGTACGCCCTAGCGACATCAGGGTCGTAGCCTCCACAGACGCATCGTGGTTGGCAGGATTGGATACCGGAAATCTTGTTCTACATGGGGTACTATAGATATCCCTGGGTGAGAGTCCCTAAACCCTTATGGTACCAAGAGGTTGCTCCAACGTCTAGACCGAGTGGGTAGATGAGTGTTGAGTGCCGAATACCAGTTGGCTGTGCTCTTCACTGTATCGTGGTCGGTTGGAAGGGGGTGCGGCCTTACCCGCCTGAGGGTAGGGGGCAATGCTAGGCTGAGTTTGACCAGCTCGAGGAATGGGTCCGCTATCGACGAGTCGTGCCCGATATTGGCAGACGGATAGTGAGGTCTCTTCCACTTATCTTATTGCGCGCGATGTGGCGCAATCTGGTTTAGAGTGTACTAGACCCTGGTGATATCCCATATTTTGAGCTGTATTGATGTGTGGACATAGATGAGGACCTGTATGCTTGAGCTGCATTGCACATCGCATGGCCTTGGGATGGCCGATACCATTCATGTCTTGCACCGCATAAGCCTTGGTACGGCTCATGATATCATAGATCCATCTGCATATTCTGCATTACTTTGACATTGCATGTTCATATTACTACCTTGCGCACACACTTTCACCACCCTCTAAGCTTTCTGTAAGCTTATGTACGACCGTTGCGTGCAGGTGACGTTGGATCGCAGCAGCGTTGAGGCAGGAGCACGTTGCTGATCATTTTGGAGTTTTTCTGTTATTTACCATTGTATTTCCCTTTATGCCCATTGTACTTGTAAAGTTTTTTATCATAGTGGAAATGTAATGGATTTCTTGGTTGTTGTTTGTGGGTTATTCCTTTGGTTATGCTTATTACGAATCACACTGACATTGAAAATCCTCCTCGTAGCATCCCAGGATCGAAACCTGGCGAATGGGAGCTAGGAGCCGAGAATGGGGTTCTACGGAGGCTGTCGGCGCCGGATCGGCGATCGGGAATTTTGTGAGCCCGGTTTCAGAGTTTGGGGCGTGACATAAGACTCCAAGATAAAAAAGATACGTCCAGTCTATCGGCAACTTGTACTTGCAGAAATTTTCAATTTCAATGTCTTTTGTTCATAACGTATTTATCACTTTTAATTACTGAATTATTTTTATAAATTTTTTAAAAACTCATAATTAAGTTAACCTTTATCTCACATAATTTTATTTCATTTTAACCTACAAAAAAATTATAAAAATTTGGGAAGAACCAGTTGTCCAATACCAATGATTTTCTATATGATTCCAAAACGTCTTTATTTCTTGTAATGTTTCTTGTACGTTTATTAAATGAATTATTTTTAAAATTTTTATGATAGTTTATCATTAAGTTTAAACTCATCCCATAAAATTTCAGTTCATTTCGAGTTGTAGAAAAATATTAAAATTCTAGAAGTAACAGCTGACCAAAAATAATGACTTTTTGACAATTGTAAAAACATCCTAAAATTAACTATATTTTAATTTTTATTTATTTTTATATAAAATCAAACTTATCAAGCTTCAATCTGGATTTTGAGTTACCCTAATCGGAATTATATTAAAGGAGAAATGAATTTTTGAAGTTGGCACAAAAATAAAAAAAATAATAAAAAAAATCTCGAAGTTTCCAGTGGTGGCACTGCCACCGCCTGAATTTTTTTTTTTCTATATTTTTCTCTTTTATATATATATATATATATATATAGACACACACACACATATACATACATTCATATATACATATAGGGGTGTATGTCGAGTCGAACCAAGTCAAGCTAGCCACAGCTTGACTCGGCTCGGCCACTAGCTGACCTCAGCTCGAACTCAACTCAGTTCGGGCCAATTCAAGCTAAGATCGAGCTGAGTTTCGCTGTGCGTCATTTTCACAAACACTTTGACTGCACCTTCAAATTTTCACTGTATTTAAGACAACAGCAATGATTTATAGGTATTTTATCAAACACCTTCTAAGCATCATAAAAATCAAGAAAAAAGGGTATTGGTTTCATATACATACCTTCCTTGCCACCAACCACACTTCGTTGAGTCATTTCATCAAACACTTGGTGAGCAACATCAATATCATAGTAACCGAGTCACCAAACTGGTTCGATCCGAGTTCGATTCGAGCTGGGTTCGATTCGAGCTGGGGCCAGCTCGAACACGGCTCAAACTCATTTTTTAGCTCAAAAAATCAGCTCGACTCGGCTTGAACTCAGCTTCAATCCGATTTGAATCGAGATTTTTCGAGTCGAGTCGAGCGAGCTAACCGAGTTAGCTCAGTTCATGTACACCTTATATATATATATATATATATATATATATCTGTGTATGTGTGTAAATATTTATTTCTTTGTTCTTTCATCATCTCCTTTTTTTTTGCATTCATTTTTTTACTATTATTTTTTTTTACCATTCATTTCATTCAATCCTCATTCCTCATTCATCCATTCATTTTATTTATAGTTAATTAAAAAAATTCTTTTTATTCATACCTCATTTCTCATCCATCCATTTATTTTATAAAAAAAAATATTATTATTATTATTATTTTCATTCATATTATTTTGTTTTCATTTATTCATTATACATGTATGTATGTATACATTTTATGTTATTTTTCTCTTCTTCTTCTTTTTCTTTCTTTCTTTATTCATGTCATTCATCATCCATTTGTTTCCCTTTTTTCATTTCATTTTTTTCCATTCATTTCATTTATTTATCATCCATCATTCACCCATTCATAATTTTATTCAAAATAAATTATTTTTTTTCTCATTTATTTCATTCGTCCTTAATTCTTTAATTCTTTTTTTTTTTCATTCTATATTTTTCTCCTTTCATTCTTTTCATTCATTCATCATTTTTCATCCATTCATTCATTTCAATTCGTCATTCATCATAATCATCACCATTAGTATTATTATTTCATCATTTATTTTCTCCCCCTTTTTTTCTTAACTGTCACTTGGCGGCATTAAGCACCACTACCCCTATTTTTGTAAAATTCAAACTTTGCACTTATCGAACCCCAATGCTAAATCTTACTCATAAAGCTATGGTTTATTAAATTTACTCGGTTCTAAGTTGGAATAACACACACTCAAACACTTTATACATGACAAAACAAACCAAGGCAGCCATAAGTTTCTGATTTCTAAATTTAGGTTTGAAAGCATTACAAAATCAGATATTTGATCCTATTGTTCATGATATCTAAGTTTAAATTTATAATCATAGAAAATTGAGAATAATGTCCTAAGATTTATTGTCTCTAATTTATCATATTTTTTACACTAATGGGTACTCCTACAATCAGAGAAATTTCCTACAGGACCAAACCTCTAATCCTAAGTGTCTCAACCCTAGTTATTATGGTTTGTATAGTCCTCATTCCTAAGTTCCTAGTTATCTCAATACTCCACTCTGATACCAACTTGTAACGCCTTGAAAATTGGCACCTGAGTATATGGACTCCGGTCCCGAGTTTCCGAGTGTTAACTTAATAAAATACACATATGTCATTCAGATTCAAATTCATTTCATACACAGATAATCAAAGTTGGACAATTCAACTTAGCAGAATCAAAGCAAGGTAGAGATAATAAAAATTCATAAATACAGGGCTAAGAGTCAAAAATACAATTCCAATAGTGATGATTGCCCAAAATAAGGATTATACAAGCCATAATGAACATGCGACAAAATTTACACATAAAGCGCGCCCGATACGGGACTCTAACATATACATGCACAAAACTAAAATAAAAGCAATATCTTCCAGCTTCACCCGACACTCCCAAGGCATCACTGTGAAAGTGCGAGATGACCCCAGTCTACCCTCTGGAAGCCTCGGTGGAACTTGTATCAACAACAATGCCTGGGTAGTGTCTTAAAACATCATCCTAAGTAAGAATAAGTAGCTAACTCAGTGGTTCCATTAGTTTTAAGTTACACATGTTATTGACTCAATTAATGCAGTTAATGATAAACAAAACATCAAACATTCCTAAATACTCTTGTTAAATGCACAAATGAGATTATGAATTATGCATGCACCTTATAATCCAACACTCCTCACAAGCGACTTCAATACTTATTTCACAAATGATAACACTCTCACAAGCGACTCTAACGCCAAATCGCAACCTATCCTATGATATGCATGACTAGCCGAATGATTATTAATTTCAATTCATACAATAGATTAGTGAAGCGAGGATACCAACGTTATATCACGAGTCCTTAACCGGATCATGTGGCACATGGTGGTACGTGGTGGCACGTAGTGGCTTCTCATCAATGTCCATTTATCCAAATTTATGCATCACCCATTTATCTCACAAATCAGCGATTCTAAAGGCACCTCATCATACCTAAATGTATGAGGATCAACTTAGTATGGGTCACCACCTAAACGCTGAGTATGATCACTCAGTTCCGAGGTGCGGGCTTATCACATAAAATCAAATTACTACAAAGGAAAGGGCTCGTCACCCAATTTTATTCATGCCAGATCATTCGAATGATACTCTGACATGGAACCATTGGCCTGGTAATTTGATGGGGGCCCTTCGAACAATGATCTATCACTTTCATCAGTGCTCACTGGTTAATACGGGGAGAATCATCACCCCGACATAGGCCAACAGCTCGAACATGATGTCTCATACTACCATGCTTAGCTCATGAGTCTTAATGGGATCATATCGCACTAACGGTTATGAACGAACTCATCCATTGGGAACGGGGTATCTTAGATTCTATTTGGTTGGGTCATACATTATGAAGATAAATAATCAATCAGCTAATGGACTAATTTGATTGGCCTAAGAGAACCTTGGCACAACCGCCATTTGGTGTAAGCATCCCGTGTAGTCCAATTACTGTCGGTTGTTCGTGTTCAACCTGCGTCGATCAAACAAGCCTAGGGTGGCCAACCTAACTTGAGCCACCCTTTTAGTTCGAGCAGTTAGCTAACTGACACATAATCATAAGCAATCCTGAACACTACGGACTTAGCAATTCATCATATTATCATAGCATATATTCAACAACACAACTGCATGCATTTCATCAAACATGTGAGCATCAATAAAAGCATTACACCTACCTAGGCATTTTATCAAACATGTGAGCATCAATGAAACAATACATTTACTTAGGCATTTTATCAAGCATGTAAGTATCAATAAAGAAATACACTCAATTAATTAGGCATTTTATCAAACATGTGGGCGTTAATAGACGATAACGATACATGTTGGAATAAAACTTAAAATATGAACATACTAACAATCAAGAAAAATATTCACTATAAGATATCATTAACTAGACCCTCAAAGGTCGATAAAAAGGCAACCTAGGGATAATGATCCGCACCTTTACAGTGATTCACCCAACTCAAAGCCTCATAAGATTAGGGATTCCTATACTAATTTAGAAGCAATTAGGTAAGATTCATGCAATTTAATCTAGAAAAACCTACGATGAAAAGTAAGATTCGTTTCTTACTTATCTATCGCGAATGGGATGGATTCGGCGGAGGAGAACGATCAAGGCTAATTCTTGATTGAAGGGAACTCATCAATAATACTCCAAGATCTCCCTCTCCCTCTCTCTCCCTCTCTCTCTCTCTAGGGGATATTTGTATACGGAGAGGGGGTGTGAAATGAAATGGTGTTTATAGTGCTAGATGTTGTACAAATGGCCCCAATGGCCCTTTACTCATTATACTAATGCTGAAGGGGTCTGTTTCCAACCAATGGGACCCGCTGAGAGGTGTACGGGTTAATCTAAGCCATGTAATAAATGTCTCAATAAGCGATCTATATTTGGACACAACCGTCCAATGATCGGACCTGCCAATTAACTAGAAAGGCCCTACCTTAGATCAACGGTCACCAATGATCAATCGGGGCCATAGCTATACAGATATCTATGGAGAAATATCTTTAGTTGGTACCTCAACTTTGGTTATAAATTAACGGTTTGAAAGTTACAATTTTGTAAAAGAACAAAGGGACTAGTTTCACTTAAGTTCTAGATTTTCATATATGGTATTCTCACAACCCAAGTACTCGCCTTGTGAGTCCAAGTTGAGTGATTCAAGATGCGACCTGAAGTCAATGTCTCGCAATGGACATCAAGCCCACTAAGAAGAACGTCTTTCTATAGTATTAGGTTTAATGACCCACTAACGAGCGGTATAGAGCTTATTTGTTTAATCAGGTCATTTCTGAAATAAATTAGGTAGCGAGATTTCTTGTAATTAGGATTTGGATTAGCTAAGTTTATAATGTGGCTTATTCGTAACTAACAAAAATGACGATTCAATCATAATCATCATAAACCATTGGTTCTTAGGTTAAAAGGATAACTAGATTAGTTTGGGTCGTTAATTAAGATCTGACCACTAGTTATCTCGGATTTTAGGTCTTTATTTAGTTGTGCATGTCTTGATTAGTCAGCAATAGGTCGGCTAGATTTGGGCTATATGTGAGCAAATCACGTAGTTAAACTCGATGTTTAAGTGATCGGCTGGATTTGTTGGCTTCCTACGATTGATTAATCAAATTTATATAATTTTTTATTAATACCACCCGCGTATAGGCTAACATTGAGTGTTAATAGTCAATAAGTGATAACACAAGTTAATTATAAAAAAAAAAATTCAAAATTTTTTGAAAATCCAAAATATTAAAAATATAGGACGTTACAATTACCTATGTCACTCAGAAGGCAATAAAGGGGCAAGCCCTCGATGATCATCTTACTGCCCACTCATTGCCTGATTATTAGCCATTGAAGAATTTCTTCCCTGATGAAGATGTCTTACTCATTAAGGAAGAAGAAAGAAAGGTAGACGAGTGGATACTATTCTTCGATGGTGCATCAAACTCTAAGGGGAGTGGAATTGGAGCTATCCTCTACTCTCCCGATGATGTCTCAATTCCTATCTCCAAGCATATAGTGTTCGAGCGCACCAAAAAAATGGTAGAGTATGAAGCTTGCATTACTAGTATAAAAGAAGCCATACTTGCATTACTAGTATAAAAGAAGCCATAATCTTAGGCATAAAGGAGCTACAAGTATTCAAGGAGTCCTAGCTTATCATCAACTAGACCAATGGCGACTGAAAGACAAAAGATTAGAAGTTAATACTGTACCATGTATACCTCGAAAATTCGATCGAAGAATTCAAAGAAGTCACCTTCTCATACATGCCACAGCAAAGAATTAGTTCATAGGCATTCTCGACACATTAGCATCGATGTTGGAGATTCCAAGAGGAGCTTCAAAATGGGAGCTCACAGTTGAACTTCAAGATAAACTTGCCTTCTGCCTACAAATTGAAGAGAGCGAAGGCACCCCTATCAGGAAACCCTGGTATACTAATATCAAATAGTATATGGAAAGCTAGGAGTACCCAAAAGAAGCTACGTCAACCGACCACCGAACCATCCAACATTTGGCAAGGCAATTCACAATCAACGGTGAAATTCTCTATAAACGATCCTATAATCAAGTTCTCCTCCAATGCATTGATGAATCCAAAGTTACAAAAATTATGTAAGAGATACTCTCAATTGCACTAGTTCCCATGCATTCAAAGTACTTAATTGATGAACTAACATCTATTTTGTACGTGTAAGGTAATCTAGAAAACAAATATGAAATCATGCATAAGAAGAAGGGTTAAAGATGAAAAGATTAATCAAAAGAAGACAAAAGAAGACTTGGAGATTTAGAGGTGTTTAATGAAGAATTCAAATACCAAATATCCAAAAAAACCAAGTACAAAGGGTGAAGATAATATTGAGAATAATGCAGTGCAAATAACAAAATAAACAGACTATTTGGTGCCACCTAAAGTTAGTTCAGTCCGACCAAAAGTGCACAAAATAGTCCAGTAACAAATGGTAATTTTCGAAGATAATTCGGCTTGACTTTAGGTTCCACCGAAGTGTTGTTCAGTGCCACCAAAGTGTTATTCAGTGCGATGTAAGGAACACAAAGACTTCGGATGCAAATCAAATAAATTCAACTGAAACCAAGAGTTAATTCAGTGCAACCGAAGCTCGCAGTCGGTTGTAACTGAAGTGTAACCAAAAGTGCATAAATTGGAGTCGGTGTGAAATTTTCTTATTCAAGGAGGTATTTTAAGCTTTCTTAGGTATGGATTAGGATAAAAGGGATAAAACAATGAGTTGTGGAGCCTCCAAGGAGTCTTCCTTCCTCTCAAAACCTTCAGTTCTAGTTAGTTTTTATGTTTTTCTTTTTAAGTTTTAGCTCAATCATGTCTTTCATGTTCTATGGCTCTTGCTCAGCAAGAGCCATAGAAACTGGACTGAATTTTAATGAAATTCTTATGCGGAATGTGACATCGGCTAGGATGGTGCATAATGCGCACAAAGTACACTACAGTCCTCTAGTTAGAAATTTACGATATTACCTACAACCGGCAAGAACAACCACACCATTTTGCATGATTTGTCTGTTCAATGTAGGTAACATAGATTTCAAACTGGGAGTGATCCAACTTCTTAAATTTCACAGACTTGATTCAGAAAGCCCGTATCTACATCTCAAAGAATTCGATGAGATTGTAGCGACTTTGTATTACAACAACATCTCTCAAGATGTTATTAGAGTTAAGTTATTTCTCTTCTCTCTAAAGGAGAGGGCCAAGTCATGGCTCCATTCAGTGAGATCGTGCTCCATAGGCAAGTCGGCTAAGATGACCCAGGAGTTCCTTAAAAGGTTCTTCTCTATTCACAAAACCAATACCTTAAGACACACCATTATGAACTTCCCCACAAATGAAGACGAGACATTCTTCCAATGTTGGGAGAGATTCAATGACATGTTACTCACATGCCCACACCGTGGTAATGAGATTTGGCTACTAATCAATTTCTTCTATGATGGACTAAATTCAAATATGCACCAATTTGTTAAGATGATATATAATGCTAAGTTCATGACAAATGACCCAGAGGAGGCATGGGATTACCTTAACAGGTTGGCTGAAAATGCAAAATCATGGGACACCACCAACAAATCAAGTAATTCCAAGCCCAACCCTAAGGAAAAAGGGGGAATGTACGTCCTCAAGGAGGAGGAGGATGTAAATGCAAAGATTGCAGGTCTCAGCTGAAAAGTTCAGACCATGGAACTAAGGAAGGCAGAACTGATCCAACCCACCAATGTGGCTGTGAAAGTGCATGTGGCATCTGCGAGAGTGATGCATAGCTTAGAAAGGATTGTCCTACAATCCCTACAATCCCAGCTCTTCAAGATGTGTTGCAAGCTCAAGTAAACGCCATGAATGCTTACCAACGCCCATTCAGTTACGCTGAACTCTAATACATATAATCTTAACTGGCAGAACCATCCCAACTTTAGTTAGAGAAATGGGCAAACTGTTAATACAAGCACTTCTCAATGACCCCCCTCCCCCCTTACACCTCAAAGTACACCACAAGTGCAACCACAGAAGAGGAGCCTTGAGGACACACTGCAAGCATTCATGCAAGGGTAGACACAATTCAATCAAACCACATTGTGGGCTATAATTGATTTTAAAACATTAGTTTGTAGGATTGAATCACACTTGACCGTTAAGAAGAAAGGGACTTTTTCGGCCTAACCTCAGCCTAACCTAAAAGGGAAATATGAAGCGAGTGATTCAAATCCTCTTAATCTTCATATGAAATAAGTCAAGTCCATCATCACTCTTAAAAGTGGTAAGGAAATAGACAAGATGATACTGATGAAGGCCGACACGCCTAAGGATTCGGAAAATTCCGATAAGGATGATGGACCAAGTCTAATTCCACATGATAAAGAGCCGATGCCTGAACACAAGCCCATGACACCATTTTCCCAACGACTAGTCTCATCAAAATAGCCATCAGAGAATTAAGACAGCTTGAAAATTTTTCAACAAGTCAAAATAAACATTCCCTTGTTAAATGCGATTAAACAAATTCTCTCATATGCCAAGTTTCTTAAGGACCTTTTCACAGTTATGTTCATCGTTTCTTTTCTCACATGGTGGGTGTGATCGTGCCAGAATTGGGATTGCGGCTCCAATTTAAACCAAACAACAATGACTCCGAGTGCCAAAGTAGGTAGACACGGGGTATGACCAAGATATGAGAAGATTGGTTGCTTATTCAGCCACTCGCTCATTATGTAAATGGATCAGGTAATAGTCAGAAGGTGGGGTTCGTCCTCTAATCATGAGTTATTCCTTTGCCTTCCGTACAAAAGGACTTTTCAATACAAATTAAATGAAATGAGAAATAAATCCTTATAGTCGACTGTTGTTAGCTACTAAAGGATACTCTGATGATCAGGTTAAGTCCGGCATGCGTGCGTAAACTTTAGTTACAACTAAGATAACCAACTACTGAATTAATGATAAGAATTACACTACGAAATGTAATGGCAAGTTCGGAAAGTAAATGATTATGCTAAGAAATGTAATTGACTCTCAAAAGGATAAGGTAAATGATTACTCCAAGGAATGTAAATTAATGAGATAATTGCAAAGATAATTGAAAGATAGATTTTGGTTTGATTGGTTTGGTATGAGACGATTTGTTTTGTTTTGATGTTCCTTTATTTATAGCGTCGATCTGGCCATCTGGATTCTTCCCACGTTTTGACGGTTATCGTAACTATTTCCTATTACTGGCTTCCAGATGCTTCCCGTGCTTTTGCTGCTCTGAACCTTTAGCCATCTGTCAAGCGGTCGTGTGCACTCGATCGCTTAACATGTGTCATAAAAACGTCTAAACTCGGTCTCTTTTCCTCTCAATTTCTCTAATGGTGCTTGGTTACAAGTGATACAATGTGGCTCCACTTCCCAAAGAATCACCGTACATATTTGTAGGAAATCTTCCAGCACCCATGCATATCCGTACAGATCACACGTACTCTGCCCTAATTGGCTGAAATAGGATTCGACCGGAACGGGTACAAACATTGCCCCCCTCATCACTGTCCTTTAGGAGAAAGTGACAGCAATGTTTGATGCTTCATTAATGCTGTCATCAATGCTCACACGTGTCACCCAAATGTGAACCGCCTTCGACTATTTTCATCAGTATCGACCGCGTTGAATGAATCTTGTATCTACACGTGTCTTTAATAGTTGTTCTGCCAAAATAAACATGATTTTGCAATAAATGATGCCTCTCCTTTCATTTACACCTTTCGAATTCCCTTCCCTTCGTAAGCTTCTTCTCGAAATCTCTGCTTGTAAGCAATTCTCCTGCAATGGCCACCTCTTCATCATCCACCCCATCCTTCGACCAAAAAGATATTATTGCGGTGATGGATCTGCTTTCAAAGAAATGCACAGAGGACACCATTTTCAAATCTCTGTTGGGTGATGAGATCCTTTACTTGGGCCTAGCATTTTCTACAAAAGTTATGGCCGATGAGGTCCATCCTCTGAATCCTTTCTTCCCGATCTATCCGAGAGAAGAGATATTGACCTGATCTAGATCCATCCCGGATGTGGCAAATGCTTTGAAGACGCCTTAGACCTGGCCAAAGCCTCTTCAAGATTGGGAGACTTGGTTTGTCCGGGTATCTTCTCAATATGAAGCATTGTGGAAGAGGATCGGCATCTATAAGTACATAAGACTCTGTCAAAGAGTATAAAGCCAATCTAACTCTTCTTCTCGCTCTTTCATCATTTTGGAGCACTTCGACTAATACCTTTCTTTTCATTGTGGTCGGATGAGCCCCACCATTAAAGATATTTGTCACCTGACCGAGCTGCTGCCCTTCATGACTATTGTAAGGAGATTTATAAATAGAAAAAGAATTCAACAAAGTAAAGTCTCACACATACCAAACCAATCAAACCAATTATATTATTAATTATCTTTTATGTTCCTTAGCATAATCAGTCCTTTTATGTTCCTTAGTGTAACTAGTAACCAAATCTTACATTATAAGTAGTAGTAATTCAGTAGCTGTAATCCAGGTCTATGCCCATATACTGGATTAGTTCTATCTCAATACAAGTGGTTTTTCTTTTGGAAAAGTGATTTGCAGTTGCTTTTAGTGACCAACTATAAGCATTTCCGTTCATTCTGCTTTGGTGCTACAAAAGTTCTTTTGGTACGGCAGAGAAGGTGCAAACCATTTTCTGAGGACAAACCCTACCATTCGATAATCGCCTAATTATATTAAACAATATCTTGTGAGTGATTGAATAGGTGACTAGTCTTCTCGTATCTCAGTCATATACGCTCAGTTATAACGTACCTACCGATCTTGGCACTTTGTTTGGCTCTTCTCATATCTACCTATCTTGGCACTTTGTTTAGTTGGAATCAAGCAGCACAGTCGGTTCTAACATGCCACACATTTCACCTGGCAAGAATTGTAAACCGCGAGGCAACAACCGTAACCTTTTCCAACCAAGGGTCTGGATCTTCCGATGTCAGCAATTCTCCCGGGCCATTAACCATCCAGATTGGGATGCATTAGATCAAAAGTCCGTCCTCACGGAACAATGGCCCCACAGCGGACACAGCAATTACAGAACCGTGAGCGTAAGCTTGGTGAAGAAGCTAGCCCATCCTAGACCGTTCAATACATGGTAAACCTCTCGGATTGTTCCCAGCGAAAATTTCTCACAATGCTGATGATCACAACCACTCAAATCTATTGGGTTTTCTTCTTCTTTCTATTTATTTGAAACTATCAATAGCCCCACTCAAAACGTAGGTAATCAGTTGAATGGTCCAGATTGAGAAGCATATAGACTTCTCCATCATGCTTTTGTTCCTCAGAAAACAAATGAAGAATAAATCTGGACCACCCACTTGATTTGACATTCCACCTCTTCTTTCTTTTTTCTTTCTTTTTCTTTTTCCCCCTTTACCAAATGGCTGATAGTCCACTTTATTAGGTAGTAGCTCAAAATCACTCCATTTGGACTACCCAACCATCCAAACAACTCCCTAACGTTTTTGAGAGCCAAACATAAGGGCTTGGCCCCGTTGGATCGGACTGATGGTCGACCCAAGCCAAACTCAACATCAAGAGGACCCAACCGGCAACCAAGACTTGAATTTCAGCCTAAGGGTAACCAGACCGGATTCCTCTGTATTCAACCCTAAACAGCCCAACCTAACATCAAGAAGACCCAAACCTGCAACCTGACTTGAATTCCAACCTCAGGTGCTCCACCCGAACCTGAATTACTCTATTCTCAACCCTAAACCAACTAAACCCATCCCGAATGTATATGATTACTCCCAGCCCAACTAAATCCATCGTGAATTTGTTCAACCCGACCCCAACCCTATTTCACATAAGGTTGGGAGTTTTCCAACCCTACCCCATTCCAAGAGGATGCTGGCAACCCGACCAACCCAAACTCAGGTTGGAACCCAAACCCAAGTTGCACCGCACCCAAAAAAGGGTCCACAAAGTCCATAAATCACAAGTTGCAAGTCCTAATTGGTGTGAACTATGTAGGAGCTCACATAATACAAGAGGTAGAAGTGCATGCTTCAACGGTCTTAGTGAATGAAAACATCATCATAGGGAACTTTACCATACTTCAAGCACACAATGAACATTAAGAAATAAAACAGAAATGGGTCATTTACAAGAAGTTACGTGCTAGATTAATACGTCAAGGAAGCTAGCTTCCATGCAATGGTTACATAGGATTCTCTATAAAACAATAGCCAAAAAAGATCCCACTACAGGTTCCCATCTACAATCATCATACATATACATGCATACATATATAGTTTATTATCCCCACAAAT
This sequence comes from Magnolia kwangsiensis, assembly GCA_037074715.1. Taxonomy (NCBI): domain Eukaryota; kingdom Viridiplantae; phylum Streptophyta; class Magnoliopsida; order Magnoliales; family Magnoliaceae; genus Magnolia; species Magnolia kwangsiensis. The sequence continues at coordinate 71,255,170 of CM073576.1, forward strand.
GAAAATATAAACAAAGATTACCAAAAAAAAAAAACCATTGCATTTGTTCTCTACACAAATATAATATCCCTAGATCACGATGCAAGGCACCTCCATACACCTACAAACAGTATGGCGAGGATTATAAATAGACCTGCATAGACTATAGAGATATACAGGGAACGGGTGTTAGATGCTGCATGCTGGTCCCTAAATAGGACGGATGAGCCATGCTGGTTGCTGCTGCCTGTTTTATCATCCGGCTTCACTCTCAACCTTGGACCTGAACTTGACTGTAGGATCATACAATGCCCTTCATTGCCAGAATTGGGAAGGTATGCTTCTTTGTGATGGGACTTGTTGGCAAGGTGCAGGCCAGATGAACAGGTGGGCATTTGGGGCTTCACGGATGTGTGTGTCCCATCTGCATGAGAATGGTGACAATTAGCAAAGAAATGGATAAATAGTTAACTAAAACACTTCACTAATTGAATGGTCAAAGATTGTTTTTTTTGAAGTACCATGATTAGGGGAATCCTCAGGGCTAGTGTCTTGAATGGGTTTTGATGCTTCCATTCCTTTTCCCTTAGTATCTTCCACATTTCCTTCAGCCTGTGCAACTCCATTGGTATCTTCCACATTTCCTTCAGACTGCGCTCCTTTTCCGTTGGTATCTTCCACATTTCCTTCAGACTGCGCTCCTTTTCCGTTGGTATCTTCCACATTTCCTTCAGCCTGCAGCAGACAGTAATCAGAACTCTCAATTAGGGTACCCAAGACCACCAGGACGTGCCAGTAGAAAAGCACAGTTAAAACAAGAATGTTCACATCTCAACCATGTTTTCTGGTGGAATATGTTAGATCGCTCAGCACAAGTAGCATTTCCCATGCTACTTCAAAATCTCAAGGTCATTATGCTGGCCTGGGAAGAAGCCAACCATGATTTGGAGGCATATACAAACGCTACCTTAATTTTCCTTTTAATGAGACGATCAGGACAATATCTCACCTTAGATATTACCGTTTCAGCTTCATGGCATTCTTTGTCTCTGTTCAACTCACTATCCTTGCTAGTAGTAAAAGCCATTTGTGGCTCATAGCATTCTTTGTCCCTGCTCAACTCACTGCCCTTGCTGGTAGTATGAGAAATTTGTAGATGAATCCTCCTTGGGGCAAAGCCCTGCCTCGACATAAGTGTTTGAGAACTGTGCTGCGGCTGGCGGGCCCTTATCTTGATTCCGGTTCCATCACGGCCATCAATACTGTCAGTCAAACTATTCTGACTGGTCGATTCCTTGCTATTATTGTACATGTCATGCAAGGACCCGGTGGTGGAATTGAGCAAGTAAATGTCCTGCCCAAGACGGTCATCACGGATCACACCCATATTTTGCTTTCCATATGAACCATCAAGTGGAGGCCCAGGATGCACAAATGCTGTATCCATAGAATCCACATGTTGAAACTCTGGCTCAGAGGGAAACACAGAGGGTGCCAGCTTTGGATCCACCTGAAAGTCGGAGATTAAAAAAATACATTATAATTCCCTTGTTTTGGTAATGTAGCCCTGGAAAAAGAAAGCAAATGAATCACAACTAGACTGCAATTCAAAACGAACAGGGTTAAACAAATAGCATGTTCTAAAAATTGTATTTGTACAGGAGAGCATGTCACTTCTGGGGCAGTTAATTAACACGGAAAACCAAGATTTACACAAAACTTCTACAAAGTTTGCAGTTTACAAGTCTCCTTATTAGAATAAACCGGATATCAGGAATATATATATATATATATATATATATATATATATATATATATATATATATATATTAGGAAGAACAAATCATGATAAAAATTCAGTGGGAAATACAAAAAATACCACGAACATACTTTTTGTGGTTTTCCACACATTGGAAATGTTATTTTTTTTCAGTCATTATTTTTGCCTTATTCCTGTTTTTTTCCCACTTTATATCTATATTGTCTTTATTACCAGAGAGATTGTCCCCAATATATCCCAAGGAAATTGCCCAAATTTTAAAATTTGACAAGACATTCCCATGTTGAAAAAACTCGAGAAAGAAAAAGTTACAACGCTTACAGGAGATCTTGATAATTCAGCATCTGCTTCACTACTGGATGCACTAACCATGCTTGAGAGTTCCCATGGTTCGACACTCTGCAATGAAGCATTTTGAGCCTGGAACTGTAACATCGGACCTTGAGCCTGGAAACCACCATTGGGGTTGATTCCAAATCCAGCACTGGTTTGCCCTTCAGAGGAATGTTCGCCATGATTATCATTGATCATTGCATCAAATAATTCGGAGACCAAGTCAATAGATGAAGCATCCTGCTCAGCTGTGTTATCCTGAAACAGCCCAGCTGGTGGTCCATTTCCAAATACGTCATAGTATGGAGGGTCCACATAAGGCCCTAGGCCAATGTGCATCTGTGGATTGATATATGAAGGATAGAGCGGCTCAAATGTTGGCACGTAGAAATTTTCCAGCAGTGCTTCCACCTGAAGTAAAATAAAGATAAGAAGGAAATCAAGAAAAATCATGTATTAGTTTGAGTTCATAGCCATGCTCAGGCAGTGATATGGAATGGAAAAAGCAAGCAAATATATACAGTTATACTGAATTTACCCATGAGCTGGACAGATGTGTGCTTTTCACCATTTTGTAAATGGTTGTGACTTAGCCATAGTACGTGGCATACATGTACATAAATCCAGACCTTCCAAATCATGGGCCACATTGTGAACAGAGCAGAGGGTACTTGAATATCACATTTTCAGATAATCAGAACTATTTGATTGGTGGACATCAAATGGATCAAATGAAAAAAGTGAATGGTCAGACTATATGAACAGTGTGATCTTTTGGGCTATCCTCCATCCACAATTGGGCGCAAGATTTGGATGCGATTTGGATTGGAGTACATGTACCAACATCTATGGCAGGTGCACTGTCGCAATTTAAGAAGTAATTTAGACCACTTAGTTTCAGGAAAGTAATCTTGAGAAACATAGGTGCATAAATTTTCATATTAGAAGAGTATCTCCATGAGTACTTAATTGGCAAATCTCCTCACCTCCTCACGATCACCTACATCAGAAGCCATAGTGCTATTGCACTGGCTCCCTTCTGATGCTGGAGGAAAAGCTGTTCCATTGTCTGCTCTGTCTGCTAACCACCTCTTAATATTCACTGTTTCCTCCACTGTTTCAACCGATGGTTGTGGGTCCTCTCGCATATCCGATTCAGGTAATCCTTGGTTTGATGGGGTCGCAGACTGCTCCACAGAATCTCCTGCATGCTGTGTGTCGTCAGGAGAGGACTTGGTCGTGGTAGGAGAGTAGCCACTTGGGTCCACCTCATCAAAGGTAGATGTTCCATTCTCCTCAGGCTTTCTGAATAGACGGCAAATAACAAAAGCACCCTACACAAGGTGGAGAAAGGAATAAAAGTCTGGAACATTAAAGAGGGATCTACCACCTGTGAATGCATACAGTTAAACAAAAAGCCTGCAGAACAGTGAAACAAAAAGGAAATATAAAATCAGAACGTTGATGCTAGAACAAAAGAAACACAGACATCTGCCACAGAATGAGGACATGAAGAAAATAAGAACTCTGGATTTTTTATTTTTTTTGGTGACACTCCATGTCCAGCACCTCAAGTTAAGGGTATATGTCAAAGTCGCAGGAAAGACCAAGAAACATTTGTAGCATCAAATTTTTTTACTTTAAAAAGATGGTGACTTTTTTTTTTTCATAGTGACTGATTCTGTTTTCTAAACTCTAGTGAATCCTACATTTGGAAATATTACGAACCCATATTTCCTATGCTCTAATCACTTACAATCTTCAAACCACTCTTGGACATCCTTCTTGGAGAAAGTTGGCTGTTAATGTTGTACCGATCAACTTGAACAGTGAGTCTGGAACTGTACATCTCACATTTTCTAGTGTCCTGTTAAACCAGATTACACAGATTTTGAGTAGATGAGTACCACAGGGATAAGGTATTGCGTATCCTCCAAAGTCCAAACTCCCAGGATGTAAGTACAGCTAGAATTGGCTACAAATTGTAAGTACAATCATGTTAAATTAGTTCCCCGTAATATCATGAGTTGGTCATTCCACTACAAATTATGGTGTCAACAGCCTGGAAGCCCATTGAGCTTCGCCTGACAGAGAGCAGGCTTGAGCTGTACACCAGGTTCATTGGCCCAATCCAAGCCCAAGGGCCAAGACCTGGCCACTTATAAATGTCGTGAGCCAAACCTTGGCTTCAATTTCTGGCACAACAGCAAGTGCATGCCCATCTCAAGGGCAAAAACATTGATGGGCTCAGCTCAAGCTTATCCACAGCACAAGATCAACCTGTTGACAACCCTACTCTAATTTTAACTATGTTAGGAGTAGGTCTGAAGCTTAAAAGGTAGATTTGGAGTGAGAACTGAGGAAAGACACCTTGCTGAGATTCAAGTGTTGAAGTTGATTACTCAAGCTTTTTTGAACGATCCAGTAAGACAGCAGCTAATGATATGGGTAAACTACATTTGTAATCTGCATTCATCTGAGATTTACTATTATCCATACATGTTCATTTGAATAAGTAGACTACACTGGCTTCATAAAATGATTTACTTTTGTACACCTGCTTGATCAAGCCATTTATTTAGATGAAAAATGCCCACTTCACATATAAATATAATACAAATTTTTAACAGAATGAGTTCATCTAGCCTCTGTGCCAACCCACAAAGTCAATCCAGTATGTCTCGCCCCATTGCGGTTCACATGTTGAGAAGGTCCAACAATCAAATCTGTCCATGTTCTGGATTCCATGCAATATGGGCCATCGAAAGAAACTGACACTGAACGGGTGACCCAGACCATCACTATGTCCAGATGAATTTGGAAGAAAATTTTCAGTGGCTCACATTAAACTCCAAAAATTAAATGTCATGATCATCACTGACGCAAGATTACAGGATCATATCTTATTTATAGTAGCGTCAGCATCTCAGCATGTGTCAAAGCATGTGGGTCCCAAGTCTCTGCTGATTTGATGAGCTGGAAGAAACAGTGTGGTGTGTTTGAGTTATCCAGGGTTCAATCCCTGGTGCTGTTAACGTTCAAAACAAAAAAGCATGTGAGCCCCAATGGGGTGATGCATGCAGATGATCCTAAGTTGCAACACAAGCAAAAACAAAATCCCAGAGGAATCCAAACCAATGGGTGACATGTGATGGCATTCCTAAATAATAACACAAACCATGGCCGTGGCCTGTCCATAGTGGAACCCACCACTTGAACTGTTTTGATCACCCATATGCATGCCCCAATCACAAACAAACATAGAGCAATTCAGCAACGAATGAGCAAGAGAAAGAAAGGGGAGGAAAAAAACAGAATTAACAAAAAATAGTTTGGTGTTAGGATTCTATACTCCACCAGTAATAACATCATACAATTTCAGGCATCTTATGCCCCGTTGGATCATCCCTGCAGTAATCGAAGCATTTGGAACTGATAATTGACTCCTATTTGCACTCTACTCTCATGCTATTTCATCTTCACAAAGCTCATTGCATATGCATCTGCAATGAGCTTTGTAAATGTAAGACCCTGGGTTTTTTGCTCATTCAGCCTCACATTAAGAATAAAGACAGTTTTGAGCTCCAAACATAGTAAATAGCTTAGGTAGAACATACACAGGGTGCACCAATGTAAGAGTGCCTTTATCTCCACCAGATCAAATGCAGCTAATTCAATTCCCAAATACTACATATCCAACAAAGCTGAACAGATTCAACTTCACTCTAGACATTTCAACAATTGAAAGACATAAAAGGGATATTTGAATTCACAGCCTTTAAAGCATCTTAAAAAAACCCAAATTTCACTCGAGAAGAACAGAAATCCTCCTACCTGCCCCACATCCCCCTCATTTCCAACTACCCGGTACTCGTGCATTATATAATTAGTCCTCTCACCATTCGGAGCACGCCCTCTATAGAAAACCAAAGTCTTCTTCATCCCGATCCGTTTCGACCCCGACTTGATTGTCCGATCCTTACCAGTTGCTTTCCAATACCCAGCTTCGGTGGCCCGGTTTGACCGGTGCCCATTAGGATACTTACGATCGCGGGGGGAAAAGAAAAACCACTCCGGATCATTGGATATAATCACCGATTTACCTACACAAAATTACAAAAGAAAAACATAAAATTTCAGAGAGATTACTTAAATGAAAAAAATAGAACTGATCAAATATGTGATGAATCTCCCCCCCCCCCCCCAAAAAAAAAAAAAAAAAATCTTAATTTTAACATAAAAACCGTATATATTTAGGAATTGAAGAATACCCAGGTGAAATTGTAACCATTATTACAAAACCCAGTTTCTAAAACCAAACAAAAGCATAAAACTGAGAGAGAGAGAGATGCAAATGAATTTGAGAACAAAAGAAAAATTCCCAACTTGGATTAATTAAAAAAATAAAAACAGATGAAATTCAGGACAAAAAGCCCATGATCTAAAATCAAAATATGAAAGATCAAACACATGAAAATTTCAAAATAATAATAATAATCAAGATTCGAAGCATATAAAACCCTTTAAATAACAAACTAAACAAAACCCAGACAGAATTCCGACCATCAGATGAAACCGTTGACCCAAAATCAACCAAAAAAATCCAAATCGAGGCAGACCAAACTATCCATACTTGGTAAATCCCATGGCTCGCACTTGCACACGTCGATTTCCCTCATCACATGCTCGAAAGATGTGCGTCCGTTGATCTTGCCCTTCAAGTAGTGGTTAATGAGCTCGTCGTCCGTCGGATGGAATCTGAATCCCAAGGGCAGAGCCGAACACTCCATTTCTTTAGAACCCCCTTTCCGAAAGAGAGAGATCTGACAGAGAAATACCAACTCAAATTCTTCTGTGAGAATCAGATTTCAAAAACCCTGACAGAGAAAACCCCAATAAGAAGAAGAAGACAAGAGACGAACAGTGAGTAGCTGAGAAAATCCCACGAAGAGAGAGGGGAAGCTGCGGGTCTTCATTAAAAGGTAGACCAAAACCGCGTCCGAGAAAACAATCCATTGCATATCCCGCGTCCGTATACAGTCCTTGCTTTCATCCTAATTACAGTTTAACGCCGGATTCTAGCTTTTCACGAAACTTGCCCTTCGGATCATTCGTCGGACAACTGAATATGAGTGGCAAAGTAGGTAATAAAGTACAAAATTCGTGTCTTGTCGCAAGGCTTAGCTAGCTGATTAAAATGTAGGATAATTGTAAATACCCACCTTTCATTTTGAATTATTTCAATTACCTCCACTATCTACAGAAGTTAGTGACACTTTACCAAATGACAAAAATATCAGAGAAAATGACCACTGTAGACAATACCTTTTACCCAGCGGTTTTTATGAATGAATACAAACTTAAGTTACCAACTTAGACTAGCAAGTGCGGACAGCGGCTTTGAGGACGAAAATACCCCTCCCTTCCATTCGAAGACGAGCGCTGACGCTCGTCCACCCTAGAGTTGTACGAACGGCTGAAAAGATATCAAAGTTACACGGCCCCACACCTTTGTATTTATTATATCCACAGCGTCCATCCATATTTCGAGATCATTTCAGAGCATTATTCAAAAATAAAAAATAAAAATAATATCCAAAGATCAATTGGACCACACCACAAAGAGCAGCGAAAAAACTGATTTTCACCGTTAAAAATTTTAGAGGGCCCACCATAATATTTATTTTCCATCCAATCTATTCATAAGGGTCACGAAAGCCTGGATGAAGAGGATAAAAAAAAATTTCATAATGATCCAAAACTTCTATAACTCCCAAAAGGGTTTCAATGGTAGACGTTCAATTGCTCACTACCTTTTACAGTGTGGTCCATTTGATAGTTAGATCTATCTTATTTTACGTCTCAAGCTTAATATGAGCTCTCCAAATAGATGGACGGTTTGGATATAACACAGACCTCATGATGGGACCCACAAAAGGCGGTGGGGATTACAACAACAAAAAAAATTTTAAAAAAAATATGAACCCATGGCTACGATTTTCTATAGCTACAGATTATAACCAGTCATATCCATAGCCCCTGCTTTTTAGATGGTCGTAGCTCAGTGATCAATCGCGGCTCCCGCGATTCCACCGTAAGTCGCTGTCACGGTCGACGATTAATTGCAGATTCCGCGATTCCACCCCCGATATATGGCTATGGATTATAACCGTAGCCATAACCGTATCCCTATCCTTTTTTATTTTTAATTTTTAACATGTTGAATTTTATTCTACCTACATTTTTCTCTAATATATATTTATATAAATATGTATATATAAGCATATAAAAAAAAAATTATCTTTTTTTTTTCATTTCTTTATTTATTTATATAACAAGAATATCTTCTAAACTAAAATTAGTTATTTGACATACCGTACATGATTTTAGGGTTGAAAGTTGAGCGGGCTTAACTCGACCAACCTGTGACCAACCCGACATTGGGTTGGGCTTGGGAAGGATGTATCGAGTTTGGTCTTGAGGTTGGGCCATACAAACACCAACCCAATAAAACTTGGGTTGGGCTTAGGTTGAGGTCTCAGGTTGTCTGACCCAACACAAACCCGATTAAAATATAAGTTCCTTATAAATTAATTATAATTGAGTGCAGATTATTTGTATTGAAGGCAAAGGAAATTCCAATGCATCCTCTTAAGCTAACAAGATATGTTGGATTTCTCTCTCCCAAATAAATTGCTTGATACAAAATACGACTCGTAATAGAGTAGTTGTCCTATATTTTAGCTTGTTTGTTTAGAAAAATAAAATGCATGGAAATGATCGTGAAGTGAAGGGAATTAACCATAAAATGAAACGGAATCACCGAAATTGACCATGAAATGAAACGGAATCGCTGGAATTGACCGTGAAATGCATGGTAATGACCGTGAAGTGAAGCGAATTGACCGTGAAATGTATGTATGGAAATGACCGTGAAGTGAAGCGAATTGACCGTGAAACGCATGAAAATGACCGTGAAGTGAAGGGAATTGACCGTGAAATGCTTGGGAATGACTGTGAATCAACACGGAATGAGTGGGAATGACTGCGAAATGCATGGAAATGACCGTGAAGTGAAGCGAATTGACCGTGAAATGCGTGAAAATGACCGTGAAGCGAAGGGAATTAATCGTGAAATGCTTGAAAATGGCCAATGATTCCAACATTCTCTAACTTGGGATAATCATGATATTCTTCAATATGCAATGTATTAGATGGTAATTCATTAATGATCGAGATTCTACTAGATATTTTAATGGATCCTATAAAGTATCCTAAATTATTTGGTCGATTGAAACTATCGACACTAGACTAACCAACCTAGTTATTTTCCAAGATTCCACCGGGTCGATGGTGGAAAATCCATTTGAGCAGGGCAAACATGAAATTAAGTGGGCCAAACTGGACATTGAGCTGGCCAAACTAGAAATTAAGGCGGGCCAAACTGGAAATTGAGTGAGCCAAACCGGAAATTGAGCGGGCCAAACCGGAAATTGAGTTAGACAAACTAGAAATTGAACGGGCCAAACTGGAAATTTAGCAATACAAATTGGAAATTGAGCAAGCCAAACTGAAAATTGAGCGGGCCAAACTGGAAATTGAGCGTGCCAAACTGAAAATTGAGTAGGCCAAACTAGAAATTGAGCGGGCCAAACTGAAAATTGAGCAGGTCAAATTGAAAATTGAGTAGGACAAACTGAAAATTGAGCGAGACAAACTGAAAATTGTGTGGGACAAATTGAAAATTGAGCAGGCCAAACTGAAAATTAACTGGGACAATCCGTTTATGTAGTATATTCATGTTGTTCATCCATTTTCTATCTAATTTAAGGGGTTGAGCCCCAAATTGAAGCATATGAAAATATCAAGTGGATCATACCACGGGAAATAATGGGCATAATGATTTTCTAGTTTGTCCCGCTAATTTTCTAGTTTGTCCCACTCAATTTCATATTTGTTGGAAGTGCATGGGTGGATGTATAGCATACTTTGTAATTTTGGTAGATGATAAAATAAACTTTATACTTTGTCCCACTGTATTTTCAGTTTGGCTCGCTCAATTTTCAGTTTGGCCCACTCAATTTTCAGTTTGACCTTGCTCAATTTTCCCTCTTCCCTCACTGAATTTATAGTTTGCCTCGTTCAAAATGTAGGTTGCGTCGCTAAATTTCTAGGCTTCCTTCGCTCAATTATTTCTTTTACGTCGCTCAAATTTGAACTTCCTTTGAGCAGTCATTATGTTAACATGGATCACCAATGTATAAGGATGTCAATAATACATCACCATGGTCATTGTATTGACATGGATAACATGCTCATTGGGATAACTTGTTTGTTTGTTATCAAACCTATTCATAAGATCATACATTGTTTTCAATTATGTCTGATTTTGTCCACTATGTTGATCTTGTGAATTTTATGTTTTATGTTTGAAGATGGAGAACCCAGTTAAGTGTTTGTTTGTTATTAAACCTATTCAAAAGTCAAACCGTTTGTTGTTTGGTTAAGTGTGGTTTGGCTTTTGTTTGATTTTTGTGATCAATTTGTCCAAGGGTAAGGATTAAGCCCCCCTTTAACTTGATGTATGCTTATTTTCATCTTATATAAGGCTAGCTATCAATGCCTACCCCCATTGGTTTAATATATTATTTTCCTGAATTGGTTGAGGTTCTCCATCTTCAAATTGGTTGTGTGAATAATAATACAATACCTTGTTTGCTTTTAGTGCTTGTATGTAATGGTTATGGGTTATCTGCAAATGTGATGTGAAGAGTTGATCCAAATTACTTGTCTTCCTTTTTTAGCAACTAGCCAAGAAAAACGTGCCTAAATAAGACTTTAATTTCACTACTAAACTATGGAGGTGTCCCAAAAGAATACTTTATGGATCTTCTGAGGAATGCTTTGAATGATGTTCAATTTTCAGTTAGTCCCGCTCAATTTTTCAATTTTCAGTTTGGCCCGCTCAATTTCCAGTTAGGCCCGGTTTGTCCCGCTCAATTTTCAATTTGGCCCACTCAATTTCCAATTTGTCCAGCTCAATTTTCAGTTACGCCCTCTCAATTTCCAGTTTGGCCCGCTCAATTTTCAGTTTGACCTCGCTCAATTTTTCCTCTTCCCTAGCTGAATTTCTAGTTTAGCTTGTTCAATACATTGCTAAATTTTCAGGCTTCCCTCGCTCAATTATTTCTTTTGCATCGCTCAAATTCGAACTTCCCTTGATCGTTTTCATTTTTCCTCGTTCAATTTCTAGTTTGCCTCGCCCAATTTCTAGTCTGTCTTGCTAAACTTTTGCTTTTTCCTCGTTGAATTTCTAGTTTGCCTTGTTTAATTTATAGGTTACGTTGCTGAATTTCTAGTTTGTCTCGTTCAATTTATAGGTTGAGTTGCTAAAATTTCATGCTTCCCTCGCTTGATTATTTGTTTTCCCTTGTTCAAATTCGAACTTCCCTTGCACAATTTCATGTTTCCCTCGCTCAATTTCTACTTTGCCTCATTGAAGTGCACGTTTGCCTCGTTGAATCAGATGTTTTCCTTAATTATTTTCATGTTTACCGCGCTCAATATTTTAAGTTCTCTAGGAGATTACCTGCATAACCATGAAACCTAAGAACAAAACCTAGGTCCCCATTAAAAACTTTTAGAATGATCGTTTAAACTTAGAACCAAACATAGGAATTATGGGAGAACAAATAAACTGCTTTGATATATATTAGATTAAACAAGAATGTTCATTGAACTTGACCTCCAATGAACTTTTTCGTAACTTAGGATTTGAATTTTCTCATAATTTTTCTTAGTTGAAATGACATTGTGAAGATACTTAGTAAACAGTAGGTGAAACAAGTTTAGGCATTGTAAACAGTTCCTTACCCATTACATTGTACATTAGATCAAATTTAAGCACTCTCTAAACTTAAAACCTGCAGTAGAAGTTAAAAATGAAAATTTGTGAAGAAATCTCATTAATTAGAAATGATATTTCTCATAAATTTTAGCAATTAGCACTAACTAGAAGCAAATTTATAAAGGTTTGAGGAAAAAGTTTCAGCTCTAAATGGAGCATATTAAGACTAAGATTTTGTATTTTGAATCCCCAAATACATCTCGTTGATCAGAAACAACATCTCTCATACGTTCCAACAATTAAAAAAAATTAATAGTGAAAATTTAGGTGAAATTTCAACCCTAGACTCTTCTTGTTAAGACTAGCTTTGAAAATTGATGTAATTTAACATATTTTAAACTCAAATCCTCATGTAGAAATGTTAGCTTCATATATTTTTTTTGAAAGCATGCTAGGCCATGATAGAATTGTCCCTTGTTAAAATAGAAGACTATGTGAATATTCCATGATAGATAGCGTCGCTGAATTTAACAAGCACCACATGAAATCATTTGTATCTCTGAATTTGTAATCCATATAAGCTCTTTTTGTTTATTTAAAAAATTTAACGCATTGTTTACTTTATTTCCTTAAGCTTTGTATCATCTTCATCTATTATGAAACGTGAATACTCGGTCCTCTATTATTTAATCAAGTTTTGTCTTATGACAAACTTTCATTGCTTAATGATTTACTAATATAATGTCATTGTATTGGTTTGGCTTGTTCAAATTTTAGTTTGTCCCACTCAATTTCCAGTTTGTCCCGCTCAAATTTCAGTTTGACCTGCCTTAATTTCTAGTTTGACCCGCTCAATTTCCAGTTTCTCCCACTTAATTTCATGTTTGCCCGGCTGAAATTCATGTATTGCCCCGCTCAAATGGATTTTCCACCATCGACCCGATGGAATCTTAGAAAATAACTAGGTTGGTTGGTCTAGTGTCGATAGTTCCAATCGACCAAATAATTCAGGATACTTTATAGGATCCATTAAAATATCTAGTAGAATCTCGATCATTAATGAATTACCATATAATACATTGCATATTAAAGAATATCATGATTATCCTGAGTTAGAGAATGTTGGAATCATTGGCCATTTTCAAGCATTTCACGGTCAATTCCCTTCACTTCATAGTCATTTTTACGCATTTCACGGTCAATTCGCTTCACTTCACGGTCATTTTCGTGCATTTCATGGTCATTCCTGGCCATTCCGTGTTGATTCACGATCATTTCCAAAAATTTCGTGGTCAATTTCCTTCCCTTCACGGTCATTTCCATGCATTTCACAGTCAATTCACTTCACTTCATGGTCATCTCCATACATTTCACGGTCAATTAGCTTCACTTCACGGTCATTACCATGCATTTCACGGTCAATTCTGGCGATTCCATTTCATTTCACGGTCATTTCCATGCATTTCACGGTCATTTACCTTCACTTCACGGTCATTTCTATGCATTTCATAGTCAATTCCGGCAATTCCGTTTCATTTCATGGTCAATTCCCTTCACTTCACGATCATTTCTATACATTTTTTTCTAAACAAACAAACTAAAATATAGGACAACTACTCCATTACAAGTCGTATTTTGTATTAAGCAATTTATTTGGGTGAGGAAAATTCGACATATCTTGTTAGCTTGAGGGGAGGCATTGAAATTTCCTTTGCCTTCAACACAAATGATCTGCACTCAATTATAATTAATTTATAATGAACTTATATCTTAATAGGGTTTGTGTTGGGTCAGGCAACCCGAGACCTCAACCTAAGCTCAACCCAAGTTTTAACAGGTTGGTGTTTGTATGGACTAACCCCAAGACCAACTTCGATACATCCTTCCCAAGCCCAACCTAATGTCAGGTTGGTCACAGGTTGGTCGGGTTGAGCCCGCCCAACTTTCAGCCCTAAAATCATATATGGTACGTTAAGTAACTAATTTTGATTTAGAAGATATTCTTGTTATATGAATAAAGAAAGAAATGAAAAAAAGAGATAAATTTTTTTTATATGCTAATATATACATATTTATATAAATATGTATTAGAGAAAAATGTAGGTAAAATAAAATTCAATATGTAAAAAATTAAAATTAAAAATAAAAATAAATAAATAAAGACAAGGATTAGGTTATAGCTACAGTTATAATCCGTAGCCATAGATCAAGGGGTGGAATTGCGGAATCTGCGATTGATTGCCGATCGGGACAACGACTTGCGATGGAATCATGAGAATCGCAATTGATTGCCGAGCTACGGTTATCTAAAAAGTAGAGGCCATGGATATGGCTACGGTTATAATCCGTAGCTATAGAAAGTCGTAGCCATAGGATTCTGGTTTTTTTTTTTTTTTTTAATTTTATTGTTGTAATCCTCAACGCCTTTTGTGGGTCCCATCATAAGGTATATGTTATATCCAAACCGTCCATCTATTAGGCAAGCTCATATTAAGCTTGATACGTAAAATAAGACAATAAGACAGATCTAACTATCAAGTGGACCACATTGTAAAAGGTAGTGAGGAATTGAATGTCTACCATTGAAACCCTTCTAGGGGTTATAGAAGTTTTGAATCATTATAAATATTTTTTTCCTCTTCACCCAGGCCTTTGTGACCTTGTGAATAGATTGGATGGAAAATAAATGTTATGGTTGGCCCTACAAAATTTTTAAAAGTGCAAATTAGTTATCCCGCTGCTCTTTGTGGTGTGGTTCAGTTGATATTTGGATATGATTTTTTTATTTTTATTTTTTGATAATGCTCCAAAATGATCTCGAAATATGGATGAACGCTGTGGATATAATAAATACATAGCTGTGGGGCCATTTGACTTTGATCTATTTTGAGCCGTTCGTACAAACTCTCGGCTGGAGGAGCGTCTGCGCTCGTCTTCGAAATGAAGGGAGGGGTATTTTCGTCCACAAAGTCGCTGTCCGCACGTGTTAGTCTAAGATGGTAACTTAAGTTTATATTTCTCCATAAAAACCGCTAGATAAAAGGTATTGTCTACCGTGGAAGATGGTAACTTAAGTTTGTATTCCTTCGTAATAACCGCTGGATAAAAGGTATTGTCTACCGTGATCATTTTTTCAAAATATCGTCTTTGAAGGATTTTTGTTTTTCACTCATGTGGGGTCCAAGATCATATCACAACGGTATCGATTCCGTTCAGAAGTGTCCATCCAACATAAATATTAGACTTTAAAAAAATTCAGGCTAATCCAATCATCCATTAATCTATTTCTACTAAAAACAACCTTCAAATTATTCTGTGGACTATACCATGCTTGGATTATCCTGATTTTTGGGGTTTCCTAAAACCACAAAAGACGATCACATTGAACGAGTTGGATGACATACTTCAATTATTGTAAGATATGTTTCTACAACTGATTTCCTTAGAAAGACAGGTAAAATGGTCAGATGTTAAAAACTAACGGCGTTAATTGACGGTATCGGAATCTGCTACGAATCCGGAAAGGAGAAAATGGCAATTGTAATAATCCGAAGAGGAGGGAAGGAGTTGGCAATTGTCAGGAGCGGGTGAAGAGAGCGAAAAAGAGAGTAATGCTGTTTACTCGCGCGCGTGTAAAATTAAAAAAAAAAACACTAATGGATTTCACAATAATTCTAACGATTTTATATTCATTTTCGTGATCCATACAATTAATAAGACACAGAAGACTCTTTATTATATCCTCAATAATAATAAAAATTTTCAGAAATTTATTTAGGACAGATACATAGATGGACGGTTGATAAATCCTTAAAAGAAATTTTCAATAATTCTTTTATTTCTTCCTTTTGTTAAAACTGTATGAAGATAAACTTATTTTTCATTTATATATGGATCAGATTTTTCATAAATTATAAATTATTATGGATGTTTATGTCTGTCTCATGCGTGCGGATACATTTATGTTTCAAATACTTCATCAAAGAGAGAAAAGACCGAACGTGTCATGACCAATGAGATTCTTCCAACAACGCTGAAGTACAGTCACCCATACTGGTGGACCCCACTTAATGACGTGTCAAGCACACCCGAATCTTCCGCGAAGGAGGCGGGCTCGCGATCTTTTAGCGGTTGCGATCTTTCACTGCTTTTTTTTTTCTTTCTCCAAAAAGCAATCAAATTAACGGGTGCTAAAAAATAATAATAATAAATGATAAAAAGGTTAATATTATATAATACTCTGGTGAAGTTAAAGACCATACTCATTCGTTCCCTCTAGCTCACACGTGGCAAAGGCTACTCATCCGTTACATCGAATGTTATTGTATGAAGCAACTCAAAAAGGATTTGATCTTCCTATGGGAAATTTCGTGAGACGTGGTACCTGCACGGCTGGACACAAGATTTCAATCTTGCGGAATTCGATCAACCTTCCATTGTTAAGAGAAATTGGCGACAATTAATCCCACCTTTTATTCGGCGTCTTTTTTAAACTCGCCCAAATTTACTTTTCAACACTAACCAATTATGCACTGAGAGACTAATTAAAGATGAAAGTACCTTTGCTTTGTTGGATATATTTCATTCACACTCTTATAACCTAAAACATACGAATGCAAGTTATTTTTATTATTTTTCTTACTTGAATCTCTAAATATTTTCATTCTACCTATGTCATTTTCTTAATCACCGTTACGTTAAATCTTTCAAACTAGTTGCATTTAAACACTTCTAATATTCTGGGTTATCTCCGTTTGACTATAATCTTTCAAAAGGTTCTAAATATTCTTTCAATACAAAGTACCCTTCTTCAACTTCTTCAACTTGAATTTGGTAATACGGTTGTGGGAGGTACTGATCTTAAGAAAAGCTAGTGGGTTAAAGGTCAAGTTTTTAGTGACAAAAACTTTTTGAATGTATTCATGTTACATTCAACGACAATTCACCGACTACCTATGTAAATTCAGCTAGTAATTCACTCAGGGTACTTGGTCAAACTTAACCATTGGTCGCTTGAAATTGAAGAACTCACAGAAATTGAGACGAGCCTAAGTCGATAACGATTGATAGACTACTCGTTCGATTTCATGTGAAGTTCGGTCAATTCCACGTTAGGCACGATCAATTTCATGTAAGGCTCGTTGAATTTCATTTCATGTTAGGCTTGGTCAATTTCATATATTACTTATTCAATTTATTGTGAAACTCATTCAATTTCATGTTAGGCTTGTTCAATTTCATGTGAAGCTCGTTCAATTTCATGTTAGGCTTGTTCAATTTCATGTGAAGCTCACTCAATTTCATGTTAGTCTTTCCCATTTTTATATTAGCTTCATTCAATTTCATTTAAAGCTCGCTTAATTTTTTGTTATCATCGCTCAATGTAATGTTTGCCTCGCTCAATTTCCTTTGTCCACGTTGAATTTCATGTTTTCCTCGTTGAATTTCATGTTTGTCTCGCTCATTTTCTTGCTTACCTCGCTCAATTTCCTGTTTGTCTCGCTTAATTTCTTATATGTCTCGTTGAATTTCATATTTGTCTCGCTCAATTTCCTTTGAGCCTCATTGAATTTCATATTTGCCTTACTGAATTTCATGTTTGCCCTTCTCAATTTTCAGTTTGCTCCATCGAATTTCATGTTTACCTTGTTGAATTTTAGTTTGCCTCGCTAAATTTTCACTTTGCCTCGTTGAATTTCCAATTTGCCTCGCTCAATTTTTTGTTTGCCTCGCACAATTTCATGTTTGCTTTACTGAATTTCTAGTTTTTCTCAGTCAATTTCCAATTTGTCTCACTCAATTTCCTCTTTGCCTCACTCAATTTCATGTTTTCCTTGCTCAATTTCTTATATGCCTCGTTGAATTTCATGTTTTCTTTACTCAATTTCCTTGGAGCCTTGTTGAATTTCATGTTTGTCTTACTCAATTTCATGCTTGCTTCGCTCAATTTCCAGTTTGCCTCTCTTAATTTCCTGCTTGCCTCGTTGAATTCCATGTTTGCCTCGATGAATTTCATATTTGCCTCACTTAATTTCGAGTTTTCCTCACTCAAATTCCTATTTGTCTCATTGAATTTCATGTTTGCATCACTCAATTTCCTGTGAACCTCGTTGAATTTCATGTTTGCCTTGCTCAATTTCCTGTTTGCCTGGCTTAATTTCCCATTTGCCTCGTTGAATTTCATGTTGTCTCGCTCAATTTCCTTTGAGCCCTGTTGAATTCCATGTTTGCCTCAATGAATTTCATATTTGCCTCACTAAATTTCATGTTTGCCTCACTCAATTTTCAGTTTGCCTCACTCAGTTTCTTATTTACAACATCGGACTACTTTCCTTCTCTTTGACATCATCTATTGTGTTTACAGGCATCATTCAATTGCTCTGGTATGCATTAGAGCCTAATTATCAAGTTTTCCTTGCTTCATTGATATTTCATAGATCCGATACGATATATCGTCCACTGGGATTTCCTTCATTCATATCCATCTAAGCTCTAGTTCTATATTTGAAAATTTTAATGTTGTTCTTATTCTTTATTTCCTTTAGCTTTACATCATCCTTATCTAATGTTTCAGTGAGTTCTCGGTCCTCTATTATTTAATCGAGTTGTATCTTATGGTATGTTTTTATTGTTTATCTATTCATTAATAATATGTCATTGTATTTGTTTTCAGATAATGGCTACAATAATCATTGTATGCTCTTATGGTAGGAAGTTAGTATATGAAAATAATTCATACACGTACAAGGGTGGAAACATGAAATTGAGCGAGGCAAATATAAAATTCAGCGAGGCAAACATGAAATTCAACGACCCTCAAAGGAAATTGAATGAGGCAAACAAGAAATTGAGTGAGGGAAATTGAGCAAGGTAAACATGCAATTCAAAGAGCACCAAAGGAAATTAAGCAAGGCAAACTGAAAATTGAGTGAGGCAAACCAGAAATTGAGCGAGACAAATATGAAATTCAGCAAGGCAAACATAAAATTCAACGAGCATCAAAGGAAATCGAGCAAGGCAAACAGGAAATCGAGCGAGGATAACATGAAATTCAACAAGGCAAATATAAAATTGATCGAGGCAAACATGAAATTCAACGACCCTCAAAGGAAATTGAGCGAGGCAAACATGAAATTGAGCGAGGCTAAAATGAAATTGAGCGAGCCAAACATGAAATTGAGCGAGCTTCAAAGGAAATAGAACGAGCCTAACATGAAATTGAACGAGCTTAACTTGAAATTGAGTGAAGGCTAACATCAAATTGAGCAAGGCTAACATCAATTTGAGTGAGCTTCAAATGACATTGAACCAGCCCAACATTAAATTGAACGAGCCTAGAATGAAATTGAGCGTGGCTAACTTGAAATTGAATGAACATTCAAATGAAATTGAACGAGCCTATCATGTAATTGAGCGAGCTTCACATGAAATTCAACGAATACTTCGATGACGTTGACTGAGTAGTTCATGAAATTTACTAAGCATTACATCAATTTGTCGAAGTTCCCAGTCATATTTTTATGATTTCTCTGTCAATTTCATGAATTGCTTAGGCAATTTCATCGACGACTCGAGCAAATTGTCAAGAGGTAGGTCAAATGGACCAAGAACTCTCGCAAATTGGAAATCAGATTGCTCAATACGCTCTTATCGTATCGAGTTAACTAAGTTGGGCCTGCCTTAAATGTATGTGGACTATCTACGTCGTCTATCCATTTTTCCATCTAATTCAAGGGTTTGAGACCAAAATTGTAGCATATCTAAATATCAAGTGGATCATACCACAGGAAACAGTGGGGATTCCACTGTTGAAACTTTGCTAGGCCCCACAGTGATGTTTTATTTGTCATCCATCATGTTCATAGGATGATGTAGACATGGATGAACCGAAAACACATATACAAGCTTGATCCAAAACTTCAATTGCCCACAAAAAATTTACTCGGTTTAGGGAAATTTATTGAAATATACCTGTAATGCGTGCATCATTTGATGGAAGTACTATTTTCATCTTGAAAAATAAAAACAAAGGCAAAGAAGTAATCGTTGGGATATTATAGTATGAAGAGGAGAGAATAATCCAGAAAATGTGGTTTTGCAGAAGTGGAGAGGATTGTGTGACCAAGGCAGGGGTATTTTCATCCAAAAAAAGGGGTTTTGCCGAAGTGGAGTGAGGAAAGAGTACAGAAAATGGGTTTGAAAAGCAGGGTAATTTTCATCCAGAAAAAAGTCAGTAGTTTAGTCTTGGAAAGTAAGTTTAAGAGCATTTAGAAACAATGATGGGTAAAAGGTGGGGTTTACAGCCATCAATTTCTCATAGTCAAGGTTTAAAACCCTTCCATTCTATGCGTATATGCAAAGGGATGGGAATAGCCTACAACAACTGCTGACGTTGTGGGCCATTATGTTATGTGTGTGAAATCCATTCCATCAATCAAGTGAGAACCCTTATTTTGATCGTACATGAAAAATATTAGACCTATAGAAATCTCAGACAAGCCACAACAACCGAAAAACCCCTGAGTTGTTCATGTGGTATAGCCCCTTGAGTTTTAGGCTGAATTTTGCATCTTTCCTTCGTCATGTTGGCACTTTGGTTTATTTTTTGTCACATGTAATGTGTGTGCTTGTCAGAACTGATAAATCATCTTGATCTAAATTGATCAACTTTGACCCCGAGCATTGAAATATTCATATATGTCCAATATGTATGTATATGACTCAATTCAGAGAAGATTGGCCACTTACTCAGCCGCTTACGAAAATTTCTAATGATCAGGCGATAATCAAAGGATAAAGTTCTTTCTTTAAAGATAAGTTTCTGTATGCTTTCCATAAGAAAAGACTTAGAATACCAGCGAGGAAAAACTCACAATCGGTTGCTAAGAGTAATGACAAAAATACGTTTCTTGAAAGAACCGCCTGATATTGGATAGACATCAAACCAACGTACGAGCGTAGACTTGAATTACAACTAAGGATTATAACTAAAAATTACTGCTACTCCTATGATAAGTTAAGATAAAAGATAAATTTGATTGATTGTTGTTGTAGATTTCCTCTTAGATTTTTATTTTGTATTTTTTTTGCTCCGTAGATTTCCTCTCTTATTTATAGAATTCTGTTACATGGCTTATTCTTCCATTATTGCGATGGTTATAATATTTGAAAGCCATTCTCTAGATCGGATGATAGAGAACATTCTTCTCCAAGCTGATAAATTCTACTATCCAATAGACTTCATTGTTTTGAACACGTAGTTGGTTGTTGATGCTAGCACTCAAATTCCTATCATCCTTAGCCGCCCATTCCTAGCCCCATTAAACATTATAATCAATCGTAGGAACATGGTTATGAAGCCGTCCTTTGGGAATATGACACTTGAGATGATGTGTTCTTTATGTGTAAGCAACAAAAGGATGGTGATGAGGTCTACGAAATTAACTTGATTGATTCATTCATGAAAGACAAGTCTCTTCTGACTTTGTACTCTGACACTCTAAAGGTGTACTTGACCTACTCCACTGATCTTGATGATGATATGATTCAGGAGATGGATACCTTGTTGCAATGCTGGTACTTGAAACTAACCAGTGGAGGCCTGAATTTGAACTATTACCCTTAATTGACTCAAAGCCTCTACCATCTAGTGTAAAGGCACTGAAAGCTTGACCTAAAACCTTTTCTTCTTGATTTGAAATATGCCTATTTGGGTCAAGATGAGACATATCTAGTGGTGATTTCTTTCCAGTTGGATAAAGAACAAGAGAGTAAGTTGATTTCTACTCTCAAAGAGCATAAGATAGCTCTTGGATAAACTACTACGAACCTTAAGGGAATCGACCCTCTGATTTGTACTCACCGCATCCACCTCGAATATAGTGTAAAAACATTTAGAAAACTAGAATGCCTTCTAAATCCAAACATGAAAGGCATGGTTAAGGTTGATGTGTTAAAGTTATTGGATGTGTGTATTATTGTCACGCCACAAACTCGAAAATCGGATTCACAGGAATCCCGATCGCCGAATTCGGTGCCGACAGCTTCCGTAGTACCCCATTCTCGGCTCCTAGCATTCATATGCCAGATTTCTGATCCTGAGATCCTACAAGGAGGATTTTTTTATATATACGTTTAATTAGTAATAAGCATAACCACAAGTTTACCCAAATCATAAAGGCAACATCATCATCACATATCCACTAATATAATCATTTGAATACATTGCTGAAAGGGAAATATATATGTCAAAATCAAAGCTCCAGAAAACAGCTGCACGCTCTAAGCTCAATGCTGCTGCAACCTAACATCACCTGCACGCATCTATCGTGCATAAGCTTATAGAAAAGCTTAGAGGGTGGTGTAAGTGTGTGCACGAGATAAGTGTCAAGTATTCAATACAATATCATAATCATACAATACCGAAAAGCTATTAATTCATAAACCGTATAATGACTGAATAAGCAGAAACACTGATAAGAGCAGGAATTATCAGCGTAAATAGAAATACTGACAAGATTATAATCATACGATAACAGAATAAGCGGAAGTATGAACAAGTCCATAAGTTAATCAATATCAGAATACGCAATATAGGACATCTATGCAAATGATGAGTCATAGATAATCAAATGTCGAATGACAAGGATATAATGTAATACATAATTCAAAAGAGCTAACAAATATCATCACTCTCATATAAGTCACAGGAATACAGAAACATAACAACTCACAATGCCACACGTTGAATATGTAATGAAATATGCAGTATATGGTGCTAATAGAATGACCATGCTGGAGTGTGATGTCGGGATGATAGTACGTAGTATCGTAGGCTATGGGGTCCACCACAAGGAACCTCTATCCAAACCAGTTCCATACCTAAATTTGGATAGTCTGACTCAACGTGGTAAATTCCTGATCTCAGGTTAGTCGCGCGCCCAACCGAAATCCTTGCCATAACGAAGATACACAATAATTAGTTGCGCACCACCAGCCCGAGTGGATAGTGAATGGATGAATGAATGAGTATGTAACTCCTACTCAGTAGCTTGTCAGCACAGTAGCCTGCCAACCACTGATAGCTCGCCCAATGTGGTAGCTTGCCCAGGCCTCAGCCTTGCCCACATCACACCCGCCCACAACAGCGTTCGCCCATGTGCGCCCGCCCACATGCACAACAGTGACGGGGTGTCATAATATCATGTCAGTCCTCATATCAGTACGGTTCCTCTCTGAAAAAATCACCAGGGTCTATTACACTTCACACCACCTGTCGTCCCAATCAAGCACACAACTGGGTAAGTGGAAAAGACCTCACTATCCGCCTGTTAGTAGTCTGCCAATACTTACCCGGCTCGCCGATAGCGGACCTATTCCTCGAGCTGGTCAAACTCATTCTAGCCATGCCTACTCCCTCGGGCGGGTAAGGCCGCACCCCCTTCCAATCGACCACTACACAGTGGAGAGCACAACCATCTGGTAATCGACACTCAACGCTCATCTACCCACTCGGTCTAGACATTGGAGCATCCTCTGAAACCAAGAGGGTGTTTAGGGATTTTCACCCAGGGCCATTTATGGCGGCCCGATGCTCGAATAAATTTTTGGTGTCCCATCTGGCCATCCACGATATGCCTGTGGAGGCTACAGCCCTGATGTCACTAGGGCGTACAGTAATCACAACACAATGCAAGATGCATGAGTCATACAATCCAATCATGCATCAATCCTACGCATGTCATGTGCTCATGTGAGATAATTTCCACCTATCAGGGAGTCTCACATCATCCTGCCCAATGACATATGCAATGGTCAATCACATCTCATAACAAACATGCAGTTGATGCGAATGGGCATGTATCATGATGTTATGATGTCACATACTCATAAACGGTATCAATAACCGGCGTCGACAATGTGGACTTTTAACCAACATTGCCCCCAAGGAATGGCCCACATAGAATCAAATATATAATGGGCACATGGCCTCACACAAGGGCCAAATATACGAAACAGGTGGGCCTTGGTCATGGGCCTAACACATATCACAAGGGGCCTTGCCCATAGGCCTCAAATACATCTGAATGGTTCACACCCATGGGCCTCAGATATATCACAATAGGCCTCAAATATACTTCGCAGGTGAGTCACATACCTGGGTCTAATACACATCAGTATGGGCTATATCACATAGGCCTAATATACATCACTATGGCCACAATCCATGGGCTTTAAATACACAATAGGGGGCCCTACACATGGGCCTCAAATATATACCACGGGTGAGCCTCAATGGACGGGTCACCAATACAACAGGATGAACCTAATGACATGGACCCCATAAATATATCGAATAGGCCGCACCAATTGGGCCTTATATACATTGCAATGGGCCATGAACCATGGGCCTTGCATACATCACAATGGGCCTTGCAACATGGGCCTCATATATATTTAAGGTGGGCCTCAACAACGGGCCTCATACACATCAAGGTGGGCCTCGACAACGGGCCTCATACACATCAAGGTGGGCCTCAACAACGGGTCTCATACACATCAAGGTGGGCCTCAACAACGGGCCTCATACACATCAAGGTGGGCCTCAACAACGGGCCTTATACACATCAAGGTAGGCCTCAACAACAGGCCTCAGACACATCAAGGTGGGCCTCAACAACGGGCCTCATACACATCAAGGTGGGCCTCAACAACGGGCCTCATATATGGCCTTAGCAACAGACCACAAATATATCAAGATGGGCCTAATCAATCATATGGACTAAATCAATCAAATGGCCGATACGAGCAGGCCAATCAAATGGATCGATACAAATGGGTTGTGCATCATGGAGTTATACTAAGGATGTTATAAAGTAATGCCCTATTCTTACAACGCAGCTGGCCTAGACGGCTTGCATACAACAAGTACGGGCCTACCAATGGGCCCTAGGGAGAGTCGCAATGCGGACATTTAACTAACATTATACTCGCAATGTGGACGTCAAACCAACATTGTTCCCAAGGTGTAGCCCGTAGTAAATAACAATACGTAAACCAGGTTGGGATCACACATTGCAATGGACCTTAGGTACACCTCATTGAGCCTTAAATATATCAAATGGGCCATGTAATATGGGCCTTTTACTCATCAAATGGGCCACATCAATGGGCCGCACCAATGGGCCTTATGTGCATTGCAATGGGTCATAACCCGTGGGCCTTAGATTGCATCAAATGGTTCTCGACCCATGGGCCTTATACATATCAAATGGGCCTAATCCCATAGGCTTTAAAATACATCAAATGGGTCCAATCCCATGGACCTTGGAACACATCAAATGGGTCCACTCTATGAGCCTTAAATTACATCAAATGGGCCTAATCCCATGGGCCTTTGAACACATCAAATGGGTCCACTCTATGGGCCTTAAATAGTTCAACAACTAGCTACATTCATGGACCCAATTAAATTCAACTGTGGTGGGCCTCAAAAGTGTATTCATTAAGCCCAACATTTAAGGAACTAAAGGTATAAATCATTTCCTCTAAGATCTTTATAAAATGGTGGGTCCTACTCCTTAAAATTTCAGCCCAAGGCCAGCATAATTATAACATGTTACTATCCTAAAATTGGGCACTCCATTGGAGTGGGTCAAAGGCCTCTAAAACTCTAAAAATTGAGGGCCAAGGTCCCTCATCATGCATATAATGGGAGGAAACCCAAAAAGGTGGCCCACCATCAGAAGAAATATTTTTGAATTATGGTTTTTTATCAAGGCATATTGCTAGACTGCACGACAGAAAAAATCTAGGAGTCCAACCATCTTGGCCCATTCTTTTGGATACCTAAACGGGTCCACTTGAGGCTGAAATTTCACAGAGTAATACTTACATAGGTGGGACATACTCCCATAAAATTTTATAATTTCTAGATATCTCTAAGTATTTTAATTAATTTAAACAAAACTGACTGTCCAGAAAAATTGGACAGACCTAGACGTCCCAACGTGGTGGGCCAGTCCGGCCCTCACCACGATATGTACAGAGGTCCATTGGCCCTGAAATTTGGTAGGTGAGTTCTAACATAAGTAGACCACACTCTTAAAAAATTTTAGAATTTTTGGACATCTATAAATATTTTAATTCATTTACATAAATCAATCTGTCCTGAAAATCGGACTGATCTGGACACCATATTATAATGGGCCGGTCCCGCCATCACCATGATGTGTACAGGCATCCATTGGCCCCAAAATTTTGTAGGTGGGTCCTACCATAAGTAGGCCACCCTCCTGAAAATTTTTATAATTTTTAAACATCCATAGGTATTTTAATAAATTTCAAAAATCCAACTGTCCATGGTGGAATATTGCTGGAACAGTGCAGAAAATCCAGACTGTCCACCTCACTTGGACCACACCTTTGGGACCCCAATGATGGTCAGTTGGGGCTGAAATTTGGAGGACATCAAGATGAGATCTCCACCTTTCAGAAAATTATATTTAATAGGTATGAATAGTCCTCCAAACAGTCCTAAAATCTGGTCCAAAAACAACCAGAAACTGTCCAGAAAATTCTGAACAGCAACATGTACTTAGATAAAATTTATTATATAAATTAAATAAAAAAAAAATACATTAATGAGCCACACACATCAGGAAATAAAATGAGGAAAAAGAGAGATAGAAGGACAATCCGGCCATAGGGAAAGGGGCTCCGCCACTATTGAGCCCTCCCAAGATCAATCACACCCGCACATCATACCTAGATTTATATTTTCAACATGGATCTTGCACATGCATGGCATATAATTAAAATGCATGGTGAGGATGTCATCCCCACCATGGTTATAAGGTCTAGATGACCCAAACATAATATGATATAAAATAAAACTACCATGATGGGGCCCATAGAGAAAGGCCCCATGCATGGATCATGCATGCATAAGGTAGGCCATTAGGCCACAACCATGGGATTGTGTGGGATCTTCACCATTGATTGGTGGGTCCTACACTTCCCTCATGAAAGAAATAAAACATCTAGGCTATAGAAATTAAATTTTTTTACATCTAGAGGAGCACCCACCGTTCGATCTTCTTGCTCCTATGAGTTCCTTAGCACTTTAGCTTTGATTCCAATGGAGGAGATGGGGAATGGATGGTTAGGATGAGAGATCATGGGGTAGGAAAGTGGGCCACACTTGAAGTTTTGAAAGAGAGGGAGAGGCTTGGAGAATTCTCATACGTATGGGATTTCTCTCCTTAGATTTTTTTGAGTTTGAAAATGAGAAAGAGAGAGAGAGAGTTGTAAGGGAGAGAGAGATGGGTGATGGATGTGGTGAGTGATGGGTGTAAGAAAATCTTGACTTTTGTGACCATTTATATAAGAAAAGCATGGGTGGTGTAAGAACTTTTTGACTTTGAGGGCTTTTGGTGTAAGAGAGGTATGGGCTTGTAAGAGATTCTTGACTTTTGTAGTTTCTTGGGAATGGGTGAAAGGTGATGTGTACTTGACATGTGATGGGTTTATGGATTGATGGAATTGATGTGACACCTCGTAGAGATTCTCTTGGATTTTACAACACACGGCGTTTTCTTCACACCGAACATTGGCCCACATCTCTTGACCAGAGTATCGCCTCGGTGTGCAAGTCGCGGCATATAAACCGCAGTGACGGCGCGGTCGCTATGGTAAAGGTCTTGGGTTGAGTCGATACGGGTTGACGGCATACGAATCAGGGTCGCACGCAAATATTGGTTAAGGGTCGAAGGTTGCCGGAATTCGACCGGAAAGACCGCAGAAGTCTATAGAATGGTACGGTCTAGGATACGGGGCTTACAATTATCTACCCTAAATCCGATAGCCAATGGGTGAGTCCAACTCAGGTGGTACTCAAGAAGTTCATAATTACCATTGTAGCCAATGTGAATAATGAATCCATGCCAACTAGAGTCACTAATGGTTAGAGAATGTGCATTGACTACGAAAGCTGAATACTGTCACGAGAAAGAACCACTTTTCTTCACCCTTTGTTGACTAGATTTTCAAAAGGTTAACGGGTCACTCTTACTATTATTTCCTCGATGGATACTTAGTCTATAACCAGAGAAAGAAAGCCCTCAAGGATCAAGAAAAGACTACATTTAAATGTCCCTTTGGGACTTTCACCTACCGAAGGATTCTATTTAAATTGTGCAATGCCCCGCCACATTTCAGTAATGCATGTTGAGTATTTTTCTTACATGGTAGGGCAATTTTTAGAGGTCTTCATGGACGACTTCTCCATGTTTGGTTGTTCCTTCTGCGAGTGCCTCAAGCACTTAAAATTGGTGTTTAAGAGATGTGAAGAAAGGAATCTTGTGCTAAATTGAGAAAAATGTCACTTTATGATTTAAAATGAAATAGTCCTTGGACAAATCATATCATCTAATGGAATTGACGTGGATAAAGTCAAAATTGACTTAATCTCTAACCAACCACAACCTAAGAGCATACGTGCGATCCTACGTAGGACATGTCGGATTCTACCGAATGTTCATAAAAGACTTTAGCCTCATCTATCGTCCTTTGTATAACCTTCTTCAAAAGGAAACTCTTTTTGAGTAGAGTGAGTGAAAGATGAGCTAACGATGTCCTACAGAGGGGTGAATAGGACTATACCAATTTCTTCAATAAAATGCAGAAATAATAATATCAATTGCACAAAGTATTGAAACATTGATTTCAATTAATTCTTAGGACAACCTTCACCTATTATTTTAGGAAGGATGACCTTATTTCATGGCATCATTGAAATCAATCCTTCAAAACAAAAAGAAAGAAAATCAAATAAAATAATCACCACAAATGCACAAGGAGTTATAGTAGTTCGGTGCTTAGACCCATACTTACTCTACTCCTAAAATTACCACCCTCGTAATTTTGACTTTCATTATTTCGAGGTTTTCACAAGTTCACCTTAACAACCTCTTAAAGTTCTTGTAATTTTCATAGGCTTATTACAATAAAAACTCCTTTGTGATTTTTACAGGCGTACCACAATAAAACCCAATGAGATTTTTGGGCTATCTTAAAAAAACCCAAATAAAGCAATAACAACAACAATTCTTATCTTTAGATGTAGATTTGAAAATGTAGTTAAGGCTTTGAGTAGCGATTTTCTTTCTTGAATGTCCATGAAGTAGTATATGCTCAATAAAAAAAAATATAGGGATCTAATGTATTTCAAAGAATAAACCCTAATTGCTACAGATTCAGTTATATATTTATCGAGTATAGATTACTCTCTAATTGCATTTAACATTAACTTGAGAAAGGGAATTGAATAATCTAAATAAAAATAATAATTACCACATATATAGCTTTGAAAGGACCTGAGTTTATCTCTAACTTTTAGAAGATTTATCATTGAATTTTGTTGTAGAAAAGAATGAAAGATGGTCCTTATTTATAGTCGAAAGATTTGAAAATTTGGTCAGCCTAAAAATAAGTTAGACTAGTTGAATTCCAACGACTCTGTTCCAATGGTTATCGGATTACGCGAGATAAGATAAATAAAAAATTCAGCTTGCTCGAGCCAAAATTCGGCTAGTTGAATCTTCAATTCAGCTGGATGAATTCCTTTAAAAATTCAAGAATTCATTGCTGGAAACTTGACCAAAGATACCTTCGAGCTGGCCCTATCCCAAGTTCGGCTAGCTGAACGTGCAACAAATTTTCTGAAATTTGAATCTGAAAGCTTAGTCGAATCTGTAGTTGGGTTAGCCAAAATAAGTTAGGTTAGCTGAACCTAAAGTTGGGCTGGTCAAAATTTAGTGAACTTATATTGTAATTTAAACATTTTAACCATTTTTCAAAAGGATCTAACCTAAGGTCTTTATAGGGTTATTTAACTAAATGGTTGGAATATACAAAGATCTTTATCTTGAAAGCATGCTAAGTATTTAAGTCTTGAGATATTAAGCTGATATTAAACTGATCTTCATGAGATTCCGTATAGGACTGAAGTGTACTTGATATCTAACCAGTATTCTGTCTATGAAATTTGACAACTCCAACTGTGCTTTAAATACAAGCACTTACAATCTCCCCCTTAGTCAATTTCATGACAAAATACATATACATCACATCATACCATACACATATAAATTAAACATACGCATCTTACGGACTCATCCATCAATTTTGAAGCTTTGGTTCAAAAAATTATTTGTACACCACTTGCAGATTCAAAACTCATTTGTACACCACCTGTAGCTCCTCCTAAGAAATATAACAAGTTATTTTCCATTCAAACACATTCACAAGATATATCCATAAAAAAAAAAAATTTAACTTTTAATTTTACAAGCAAGCATCACATGTATCATGTTTCATCATGTATATTATCACATATAAGCATCACATGCATCACAACACATCTGTATATCACCTTCTCCCCCTTTCTGTCATAAGTTGACAAAGGAAGATATAATGAAAAAGAACATTATCGGATGGGTAGATGAATGAAGCATAAATAAAATAAACTAATTAAGCATATCAACATTAGCAATCCAAGTTAAGTGTAGAAAATATATAGTAGTGAATATTGTAGCAAATAGTGTATCGCCCAACCAACCAAGTATACCATAATTAAAAAAAAATTTCACTTAGATTCGGAAGACGATGGAGTAGGCATCTTCAAACTCCTACTAAATCGATGAAAGTACTTTTTAATGTACTTCATGTTCATTTTTTGAGTTTGAGTTAAAGACTCCTAGGATACATGCAAAGCATCCACCTTCTCCTCTAAAGTTGACGATCTCTTATGAAAGTGAGAAGGTTGATAGTCAAAATTTGTAACATTTTCTGATTCCTCCAACTCATAAAAAATATCATCCATGTTAATGTCGTCTTCCTTTCGTTCTTCCTAATTGCCTCATTACTCCAGAAGAGGAGATAATCGCATCATATTAAGATTAGCAGAATTAAATACTAATTCGAACCGCTTCAATTGATGAGATTTGAACACGAAATTGCAAAGCAAGCTAAAAAAAGGAGAGCTCTCAGTCCCGGGGGGGGGGGGGGGGGGGGGGGTGAATAGGACTATGCTAAAAAAAAATGTTGAACAGAAATATTAATTATAACTGAATCAATCAAAGATCTTAATTGCAACAGTGCTGAGAAATTGATTCAAACCTTGTTCAAAGGACAACCTTACACCAAAAATAAATGTTTATGGTAGGACAACCTAATTTCTTGAAAGCAATAAGGATTGAGATCGCAAACTAAAACAAGAGGCAAATAAAGGATGTTATCTATTACATGCATTCACCACATATACATGAAAGAAGAGATACAAACATTCAACACACATCCATCACATACATCATCATCCACCACAAACACCAAGAGTTATAGTGGTTTAATGTGTACACCAACTGTTCTTAAACAACCACACCTATTTCACTCCCAATAATCACAACCCACGTGATATTGGTGTTCACTATGAAACAAGGTTTTCTCAAGTTTACCTTAAAACCTATACAATTATGTTTTCAATTGGGCTTACACAATCAAACCCTGCGCTGAGATTTTCTGACTGATCTCAGTCAAAACCAATACAGAGATTTTCTGACTAATCTTAAAAACTAAAAAGAAAAACATCAAAAAGTACTTATCTTCTTCTTGAAGATGCTCGTTTAATGTAGCCCGTAGAACTGCTTCACTTGATGTAGATGTTCAATGTCCAACAAATATAATCAAGGGTTTTAGGTTCTAAATAGATTTTAAAATATCTTAAACCTTAGGCTACTTATTTGAATTCCTTAGATCTCAAAGGGTAGAGTATAAACTCCCTTTAAAGAAAAACAAATTCACGATACTGAGATCAAGGAATTACAAAAATAAATAAGCTATTAAAATGATCTAAAATTACTGGACTATAGCTTGATAATGACGGGGAATTTTCTCTCAAAGTGGAAGCTTTTTGTGGCTTAATTGAATGATTTGGAATGAGAAATTACCTCTATTTATAGGCTAAAAAATGGTTCCTTCGACTACTCTAAGGTATCCTTCGACTGGTCTTAGATTCAACAAAATTTCAAATTTTCTTGTGCGATCGGATAAAACTAACCTTTGACTAGTCGAGTGGCTTGCTCGACTGGTCGTGGGATCAAAAGACATAGTGCTGGAGTTTGAGTTGAGCTCCCCACGACTGGTCGAGCAATTTTCTACGACTGGTCAAGCAAATTTCCATGACTGGTAGAGCAGGTGGCTCGATTGGTCGAGGATCTACCAGTAAAATTTTGACATTGAGATTAAATCTTGGACTGGTTGAACCAGAGCCTGGACTAGTCGAACTTAGGCTAGAACTACTCGAATTTTAGCCTATACAAAGTATAAATACCCAAAGATAATATGCATAAGAAAAGACCTAAACCTAGGGTCTTTCTAGGGTCGCTTATACCTAAAACATTGGACATTGAACTCAAATCTTCAGTAGTTTCAGATCTTCTACTTGAAGTAGATTCACATTAGAAGCTTGATCTTGAAGTAGACTTGCATTAGTATCTTGATCTTGAAGTTGAAGTAGATCTTAACCTTGAAGAACTACCTTCATGTCTTGCACTTTTAATGATGATGATCTTGAACTTTACATCATGCTTCGCTTGAAGGTGAACTTTCCATCGGATGAACAAGTCACACTCTAAATTGTTTTAACTCATCGAAATTTGGTAATTAAGGGTGCTTATATACATCATAACACTTACACAAGTGAAGTTTTAAGATGTGTGAATGGAAGCGAACCATGTATAGGATGTAGTCTATACTGAATGATCAAGAAACAAATCGAGCGAAGAAAAATACAGACATCGGTCGCAACGGCATGAACAACACGAACCATGAAGTAAGGTTAGTCTTATTTTCCACCCTTGGTAAACATTCAAAGTAAAAATCTGATGAAGGATGGGGTATTTAGGGAATAACCTACGAGTAGGTAGGGTGTTATTGGACCTCCATTCTACTTTGAAGCCACATAACATACGAAAAATAGACTCTATTTTTGAATTATTCATTTTGTCAGAAAGAGTGAAAATTGGAATCCCATCTTTCGACATATCTATTTCCATCAATAAAGAGATGGTGGAAGGTGTTATGGTGACAATTTCTTCCAAAAATTTAACTTTCAAAGTTAATTCATTCATAAAAACCTCAGAAATAGATGCGTACATGCCTTGTACAATGGACCAATAAGCCGTCCCACCCCATTGTAAAATTTTCTCCCATCCTACCCCAGATAGGAGTTTAATAAGACCATATTGAGCAATGTGGTTAAGATTAACCAAGCGCTTTATAATTATGCTTCTTGTTCTAAAATTCTAAACATTTTCAGGGTCATCCTTCAGTGCGCATAAGGTCCACACATCACGTGGACTGGAACGGGATGAGGAACATGCTTGACCCTTGAGTATAGTACATTTAATTATAAGTTCCATGCTTTAGAACAACAATAAATCATAAATATAGAGGTAAAATGAGTAGATAAGATTTTTTTAAGGAAAAGCCACCAAAAACGGGTTTCCAGATTCAAGAAAAATAACAAAATCAAGATTCTAATGCAACTAAGAACTTAAATTTAGAAAAGAAATGCTCAAAATCAACTTACAAGAAAGTTAGAAGGATGGGTTGGCCCAATGGAGCATCGGCGGACCGAAGAAGAAGAAGTGAAAAATGGAAAAATAGGGGTTTTCCCCCTTTTGAAGGAATCCACACATGATTCGGCTAGCATGAATATGTACTCAGCTGGTCAAATAATTTGATTAGAGCCGGGTTGCTAGAAAAATCCAATTTTTTTCAATTTTCTTTTATTTTCACTCAAAAATTACTTTTAAATAAATGATAAAGAATAAATGCAAAAAGAAAAGTAAAAATAGAATTATCATCATTTAATAAGACATAATCCAATATCATGCTTTAAAGTAAAGAATTTTACATTACCAAGCGGCTTAGTCAGATTATCTGTAAGATGCTTCTCAATTTGAATGTATTCCAATATGATACTCTTATCTTCAACTAATTCTCATATATAATGATATCTTATGTCAATGTATTTTGTACAAGAATGTTGAATATGATTTTTTGATATATTTAACACACTTGTATTATTGCAATATAAATTCGTTGTATTTTGAAAATTTTCATAATTAGCTAACATATGTTTCATCCACATAAGCTGAGTGCAAGAATTCCCTGCAGTGATGTATTCTGCTTTTATAGTGGACAATTATACATAATTTTGCTTCTTTCTCATTCATGATACAAGGCAGTTTCTAATATAGAAACATCCACAACTTGAGTATTTTCTATCATTAACATTACCTGCCCAGTCTACATCAGTGTATCCTGTTGTTGGAACAGACATATTATATGGATACCATAAACCTAAGTTATCAGTACTTGCAACATATCTGATTATCTGTTTGACAATGGATAAATGTGATTCTTTAGGGTCAGATTGATATCTAGCACATATATAGACACTAAAAGGTTTTCTGACAGTTAAGTAAAGTATACCACCCATCATGTTGCGATAAAGACGAGAATCAACACTTTTACCGATTCATCTTTTGATAATATGAGTGTTGATAGGAGTATTAAAATTATTACCATTTTCAAAGTCAAACCTCTTTACTAAGTGAAGTGCATATTTGGTCTAGGAGATGAAAATTTCGTCTTCGAGCTGTTTGACTTGAAGTCCAAGAAAGTAATTTAGCTTGCCAACCATACTTATTTCAAATTCTGATTTCATAAGATCTACAAACTTTGAAGAGAGATTAGTGTGAGTAGATCCATGGATAATATCATCAACATATATCTGAACAATTAAGATATCATCATTATTTTTTTTGACAAACAGAGTTTTATCAACACTACCTATCAAAAAGTTATGACTAAGCAAAAATTTAGTTAAATTTTCATACCATGCTCTAGGGGCTTGTTTTAAACATGCAAAGTCAATCGCAACATTTTGTTGAGATGTGGAGCCACATCTGGGGCCGTCTTCAACTGGTCATGGGCTGTACATGACCGGTCGTAGGGGCCCGCTCGATCGGTCGTGGACCGGTTCGACTCAAAGTCTAGCGAGCATCATTTTTTTGGTCCTGAGGTGTTCGACCGGTCGTGACCCGTTCTTGATCGGTCGTGGAGTCCTCTCGACTGGTCGTGCAGTCTACTCGACCGGTCATAGTTACGTAGATTCATTTCCGAATCCTATGCAGACTGTGAATTTTGGTGTCGCCTTTCAAAAGGGTGCGAAAGGGAAGTTGCCTAAACTATATATAGGTGTCCTTAGGATTTTTCTAGGGTATTAGAAAGAAATAAAAAGTTATTGTAAGGTGTAGACTAAGGGTTTTCTATATTCTTTCAAGGGAGAGGTTAGTATTTTATCTTATAATCTTCGTTCTTCTTTATAGTGGAAATTTGCATCCGTGGTTTTTTACCCTAGTTTGGGATTTTTCCACGTATATCTTGTCTTGTGGTTTGCTTTGATTGGTTTGATTTGTTTCTAGTCTATATTTCTTCCTATTTATCGTTTGTGGGTGAGGCCTGAGATTGGATCTAGGCTTACTGCGTTGTTGGCGTACTGCGCAACAACTGGTATCAAAGTTATTGGTTTAGTTTTATTGGGAGCGATGACGGAAGAAGCGAAAACTAAAATTGAAAAGTTTGATGGTTCAAACTTTCCTTCTGGAATATGTAGATGGAGGATTATCTGTATCAGAATGACCTCTATATTCCTCTAGGAGGAAAAGAGAAGAAATCGGAAAAGATAACAGATGATGAATGGTTTTTACTGGATAGGAAGGCTTTAGGAACGATCCGACTCTCTTTGTCTAAGAGCGTCGCCTTTAACATATCTAAGATGAAAACTACAAAAGAATTAATAGAAGCCCTAAATACCATGTATGAAAAACCCTCAGCGTCTAACAAGGTTCATCTTATGAAACAGCTATTCAACATGAAAATGTCAAATGGTGAGAGCATGACTGAATATTTAAACGAGTTCAATACAGTTACGAGCCAGTTGAAATCCGTTGACATCATTTTTGAGGATGACGTCAGGGCACTATTGATCTTATCCAGTTTACCAGACAGTTGAGATGGTTTGGTGATTGCTGTGAGTAATTCTTCAAGGTCGACAAAGCTGAAATTTGATGATGTTGCCGGTTTAATTCTCAACGAAGAATCTATAAGGAAGGCATCAAGAGTTTCACGGGATTCATAGAATGCTCTAAACGTTAAAGGAAGAGGAAGATCGCTGAACAAAGGAGGCAATAAACATGTGCGTTCTAAGTCAAAGAAGAAGTCCAAGGGACCAAAAGACAAAGACGGGTGTTGATATTACGACAAGAAGGGGCACATGAAACGTGACTATAGGGCTCTTAAGAAACAAGATGGAAGCTCTCAAGGTGGGAAGGATTCAATGAATTTGTCTGAGGAGAGCGACACAGAGGCGTTGATCTTGTCTCTTAATGCGAGGAATGAGTCTTAGGTTATAGACTCGGGTGCTTCGTTTCATGCCACTTCATGTAAGGAAGTTCTGTGTGATTATATGTCAGGTGACTCTGGGAGAGTCTACTTGGGTGATGATGAGTCGTGCAATATCATTGGAAAGAGAGACGTTCAGGTCAATCAGAAAGACGGAATGGTTTTGAAATTGAAGGATGTCAGACATGTAATAAGTTTGAGAAGAAATCTGATCTTAGTGGGCCAGTTGGCCGATACCGGTTATGTGACGACATTCACCAGTGATTCATAGAAGATCACAAAAGGAGCCTTGGTGATATCTCGAGGTAAAAAGGAAGGTACTTTGTATGTGACTTCAGGATCATATAGTTCACTCGCAGTCGCATCAACTGGAGTGAATGAGCAGTTATGGCATCAGAAGTTGGGACATATGAGTGAGAAATGGATGAAAGTGCTATTATCAAAGGGGAAGCTACCAGAGCTGAAGTCTATTGACTTAGAATTCTGCGAGGACTGCATGTATAACAAGCAGAATAGGGTGAGCTTCAAGAAGATAGGACGCGCTCCAAAGACACATCTGTTGGAGCTTGTACACACTGATGTGTGGGGACTGACATAGGTATCATCTCTTGGTAGCTCACGTTATTTTTATTTCTTTTATTGATGATGCTAGTAGAAAATTGTGACTTACTTTCTTAAGGCATAAATCTGATGTATTTGATACGTTTAAGAAGTGAAAAGTTATGGTAGAAAACGAAACAGGTAAAACAGTAAAGTGTCTTAGATCTGATAATGGGGGAGAGTATTGTGATAAGAGGTTTGAGGAGTATTGTGTAACAAGTGGAGTCAAACATAAGAAAATGATTCTAAGGACACCACAACAGAATGGTATGGCTAAGCGCATTAACAAGACTATCCTTGAGCGTGCCAGGAGCATGAGGTTACATACAGGGTTGTCCAAGACCTTTTGAGCAGATGCTGCCAATACTGTCGTATATCTTATCAATAGAAGTCCCTCAGTACCATTGGATGGTGAGCTACCAGAAGAAACGTGAACTGAAAAAAAAGTGAACCTTACACATCTCAGAGTTTTCGGTTGCACTTTATATGTTCACATGGATGCAAAGCACAGAAACAAGCTGGATACGAAGTCCAGGAGGTGTACATTTATAAGCTACGGGTAGCATGATTTTGGCTATAGGTTTTGGTATGCAGAAAATAGAAAAATCATCAGAAGCAAGGACATAGTCTTCAATAAAAAAGTGATGCATAAGGACAGTGTGCAGGAAATAAGGCTGAGGAAAATGAATTCATAGAGTTAGAAGAGTTACCAGATATGGGTGTTAAAACGTGTAAGACCCGTATCTTGGTCCGTACCTTTCCATAGACTTCCGCGGTCTTACCGGTCGAATTTCGGCAACCTTTGACCCTTTATCGATATCGACGCGCGACCCTGATTCATATACCGACAACCCGAGTCGACTTAACCCGAGATCAATACCGTAGCGACCGCACCGTCGTTGCGGTTCCAATACCGTGACTCGCGTGCCGAGGCGATACCCTGGTCAAGAGATGTGGGCTAACGTTCGGTGCGAGAAAACACCGCGCGTTGCGAAACTCAAGGAAATCTCTACGATGTGTCACATCAATCACATCAATCCCATCAATCAATCAATCCATCAAGCCATCACATGTCAAGTACACATCACTTTATTCTCTTTTTCCAAGCAACCACAAAAGTCTCCCAAACCCATACCTCTCTTACACAAAAAGCCACAAAAGTCTTCACCACCCATACCTCTCTTACACAAAAGCCTCAAAAGTCAAGCTTTTCTTACACAACCATCACTCACCACATCCATCCATCACTCTCTCTCTCTCTCTCCCTTACATCACTCTCTCTCTTTCTCTCTTTCTCACTTCAAATTTCCAAGCAACAAAAGAGTTCCAAGACTCCATACGTATAGAATTCTCCCTCTCTTCCTAAACTCTAAATGTGGCCACCTCTTCATCCCAAGATCTCCCATCTCAACCCTCCATTCCTCATCTTAACCGTTGAAAACCAAGCTAAGGTGCCAAGGAACTCGTAGGAGCAAGAAGATCGGACGGTGGGTGCTAGATCATTCTAGTTTTTTTTATTTTTATGATGTGCCAAGTGAGGCCCACCGATCAATGGTGTGGATCTCACTTGGGACCCTAAAATGTGGCCGATGGCCCACTTGGATCATCATGATCGTTCCATGATGGGGCCATTCTCCATGGACCCCATCATGATGTTTATTTCATTTAAAAAGGTCATCTAGACCGTCCATATCGGTGGGGAATGGATCTCCACCGTTGATTTACATTTTTGATGGTCCCATGTTCAAAGGGATCCGTTTATTGTATGATTCATTGCAAGGGAGGGCCCATAATGTCGGGGTCCCTCCATCACAAGGCGTGTCCCACTCTCCATGTCTCTCTCTCTCTTTTATTTATTTTATTTTATTTTATTTTATTTTATTTTATTTTTTATGCAATAGGATTGTGTGGCCCACTTGAATGGATCCCACCTTGAGGTATTTATTTTCATTTAAGTGGGGCCCACCTTAGACGTTATTCCCATGCCACCCATCAGTGGTGGCCCACTTCATCAGGGCCCACCATTTTCAAAAAAAAATAAAAATAATAAACCGTCCAGCGTTTGGGACGCTAGACGTTTTAAAGGAAAGAAGAAAAAGGAAGAAAGAAAAAGGAAAGCTTTTGGGTGGTCCCCTTGCATAGGCCCCACCCTGATGTATCGTTCTAATCCAAGCCGTCCATCCCTTTCACCATCTCATTTTAGGAGTTGAGCTAAAATGAGATTGAACGGAGCACCTGGTGGGCCATAGCACCAAATATTGCGTCCTCACCATTCAAATACTATTTTATTTTATTTTATTTCACTTCCTAAGCTTATAAAAATTCGAACTCTGGACTCATTTGGACGGCCTCGAGCCACTGATCGCCATGGCTGGGTCGGATTTTGGTGCAGCGGGCCCCATGTGCCAAAAACCCCAAAAAAAATGGGTTTTTCCCTTTTTCAAAAAAATCTCATGGCAGAGGCTTTGCCTCTACCTCTGTAAACGGGAAGCGCCTGCACGCGCCTGCGTGCAGCGCCTGCATTGGCTTGGGCGGACGGACGTGGGGGCCCACGGCCCTACGTGTGGGCCCCACCAAAATGTTTGTTTGTCATTCAATCTGTTCATGAGGCAGGCCCCCTTCTTAGGCGGGTTCCCTCCAAATTTTGGTGCGATCTAGCGCTCGGATGACCCACACCACAGGAAACAGTAGAATTGAGTGTTTGCCATTGAAAATTTTCCTGTGGCCCACAGAAGTTTTGAATCAAGCTGAAATTTATGTTGTCCCTTCATCCAGGTTCGAGTGACCTTATGAATGGGTTGAATGCCAATAAATATTACAGGGTGGGCCCCACAAGGGACCCACATTGGTGTATGCATTTCTCCACCTCCCGCTGGACGGTGGAGTCCTCTTGATGCATGTGTTTTGTGCACGCCACCACCAGCAGGCGTGCAGTGTGTGTGTGCGTGCTGTGTGGGTGTGTATGCATGTGTGGGTGTGTGCATGTATATATATACATACATACTTATATATACTATATGTAATACATGTACATATTATACTAGTTGTAATATATATGATGGTGGGCCCTCATGTGGGCCCCACCCTTGACGCATGTGATGCATCCAGACCATCCATCCCTTTGATTTAGCAAAGGGCTATGGGCTAGGCCCATTTGGTCTATGAAAGGCCTATGGGCTAAGCCCATTTGGTTTATGAAATGCTTATGGGCTAGGCCCATTGGATTCATTTAAGGCCTAAGAGCTTAGGCTCATTTGATGTGTTGCAAGTCCATGAGACTAGGCCCATTTGATGTACTTCAAGGCCCATGAAATTGGACCCTTTGTTGCATTCTTAAAGCCCATGGATGTGGACCCAGTTGATATATTGTAAGGCCCATGGGACTAAACCCATTTGATTATAAAAAGGGTCCATGGGATTAGGCCCATTGGACTTATTTGAGACCCATGAGTTAGGCCCATTTTATTTAATTAAGTCCTAGGGGTTTAGGCCCATTGAACTCATGTTAGGTCTATGGGTTGAGGCCCACTTGATCTACATGTGGAGCCCAATTGGTGTGGCCCATTAGTCATATATTAGACTCATGAGACTAAGCTCATTTGATGCAATCTAAGGCCCACGGGTTTGACCCATTGCAATGCACATAAGACCCATTGGTGTGGCCCATTTATGTGGCCCATCTGATGAATAAAAGCCCAGAGGATATGACCCATTTGATATATATGTAAGGTCCAATGGGGACAACCTACGGTCCATTGCAATGTGTAAATCCATTACAGACTAAGTACTGATGTTTACAAAGATCGTGCCTTGGGAGTAATGTTGGTTTGACGTCCACATTGAGAGTGTAATGTTGGTTGGATGTCCATATTACGACTCTCCTTAGGGCCCATTACTGGGCCGTACTTATCGTGTATAGGCCGTCTAGGTCCATCTGCATTGTAAGATAGTTCATTTTATTATAACATGTTTAGTACAGTTCATGACTTATGATCATATGCATCATATGTATGCTTGACGTGAGAATTATCTGATCATAGCATTTGCCTTCGGGCAGGTTGTTTATGGGCTCCCGATTAGGCGGTGTTGCCCTACATGAGCGCACGATATGCGCAAGATTTGATGCATGACTGGATAGCGTGAATCATGCATATCGCATTTGTATGACATGGATATTGTACGCCCTAGCGACATCGGAGTCGTAACTTCCATAGATGTATCGTGGTTGGCAGGATTGGATACCGAAAATCTTGTTCTATATGGGGTACTATAGATATCCTTGGGTGAAAGTTCCTAAACCCTTATGGTACCAAGTGGTTGCTCCAACGTCTAGACCGAGTGGGTAGATGAGCGCTGAGTACCGAATACCAGTTGGCTGTGCTCTCCACTGTGTCGTGGTCGGTTGGAAGGGGGTATGGCCTTACCCGCCCGAGTGTAGGGGGCAATGCTAGGCTGAGTTTGACTAGCTCGAGGAATGGGTCCGCTATCGACGAGTTGCGCCCGATATTGGCAGACGGATAGTGTGGTCTCTTTCACTTACCTTATTGCGCGCGATATGGCGGCAATCTGGTTTAGAGTGTACTAGACCCCGGTGATATCCCATATTTTGAGCTGTATTGATGTGTGGACATAGATGAGGATCTGTATGCTTGAGTTGCATTGCACATCGCATGGCCTTGGGATGGCCGATACCATTCATGTCTTGCATCGCATAAGCCTTGGTACGGCTCATGATATTATAGATCCATCTGCATATTCCGCTTTACTCAGACATTGCATGTTCATATTACTACCTTGGGCACACACTTTCACCACCCTCTAAGCTTTCTGTAAGCTTATGCACGACCGTTGCGTGCAGGTGATGTTGGATCGCAGCAGCGCTGAGGCAGGAGCACGTTGCTGATCGTTTTGGAGTTTTTATTCTTTACCATTGTATTTCCCTTTATGCTCATTGTACTTGTAAAGTTTTTGATCATAGTGGAAATGTAATGGAGTGCTTGGTTGTTATTTGTGGGTTATGCCTTTGGTTATGCTTATTACGAATTAAACTGACGTTGAAAATCCTCCTCGTAGCATCCCAGGATCGAAACCTGGCGAATGGGAGCTAGGAGCCGAGAATGGGGTCTACGGAGGCTGTCGGTACCGGATTCGGTGATCGAAAATTTTGTGAGCCCGGTTTTCGAGTTTGTGGCGTGACACAACGCCACAAGATGGTCATACACAGGAGCATTATGGGGCAGAGTCGCTTACATCGGTTGTGAGGAAGTCTACTTGGGAGAGGAGACCCACAGTTCGATACTCACCCTCCTTACATTATCTACTGCTGATA
This sequence comes from Magnolia kwangsiensis, assembly GCA_037074715.1. Taxonomy (NCBI): domain Eukaryota; kingdom Viridiplantae; phylum Streptophyta; class Magnoliopsida; order Magnoliales; family Magnoliaceae; genus Magnolia; species Magnolia kwangsiensis. The sequence continues at coordinate 71,297,569 of CM073576.1, forward strand.
GATAATGGTGAGCCAGAGTGTTTTGAAGATGCGTTATAATCAGATACATGGGTTAAGTGGGAGTAGGCCATGGATGAGGAGATGAACTCTCTTGAGTCTAATCGTACATGGGAGCTAGTCACTCTACCTAAGGGTAAGAAAGCTCTTCGTAACAAGTGGGTTTACAAACTGAAGGAGGAGCACGATGGTTCGAAACGGTACAAGGCTAGATTGGTTGTGAAAGGGTTTCAACAGAAGTCAGGTATCAATTTCATCAAAATATTTTCACTTGTTGTGAAAATGTCTACGATTCATATGGTCTTGAGTATAGTGGCTACAGAGGACTTACATCTAGAGTAGCTAGATGTTAAGACAGCCTTTCTTTATGGAGAACTTGAAGAAGAAATATATATGCATCAGCCGACAGGATACGTGGCACCAAAAAAGGAGAGCAAGGTGTGCAGACTAAAGAAGAGTCTATATGGCCTGGAGTAGGCCTCGAGGTAGTGGTATAAAAAGTTTGACAGTTTTATGTCGGGAAACGGTTTTAGGAGATGTCATGCAGACTATTGTTGTTACTTGAAGAAGTTTGATACGTCGTACATCATCCTTCTTCTATACGTTGATGATATGCTTGTGGTCGGTTTAAGCATGAAGGACATCTCAGATCTCAAAAGACAACTGTTTAGAGAATTTTTCATAAAGGATTTAGGAGCTACAAAATAAATCCTAGGCATGAGGATAAAGCGTGATAGGAAAAATAAGAAAATAGTTTTGTCACAGTAGAGTATATAGCCAAGGTACTTGATTGATTCAATATGGGAGGTGCTAAGCCGGTCAACACTCCATTAGCTAACCACTTTAAGCTATCTAAGGAGCAAGGGGTAAAGGCGTGGGAGGAATAAGACTGCATGACTAAAGTCCCATACGTGTCAGCTATTGGGAGTCTCATGTATGTTATGGTGAGCATGAGGCCAGACATTGCTCAAGCAGTGGGAGTTGTTAGCAGGTTCATGAACAACCCCAGAAAGGAACATTGGGAAGCTATGAAGTGGATTATTAGATACTTGGTAGGTATTAAGAATGTAGGGCTGTGTTATAGTGGATCGAAAATCAAGCTACAAGGCTACGTGGACTCAGATTTGACAGGAGATATCGATAGCAGAAGAAGCACTACTGGTTATGTCTTTACTCTAGGCAGTGTTGCAGTCAGTTGGGTCTCTCAGTTACAGAAGATAGTATCTATCAGTACGACAGAATCAGAATATGTTGCAGCTACAGAAGCATGCAAGGAGATGGTGTAGATGCAAGGTTTTATGGAAGAGTTGGGTAAGAAGCAAGTAGATTGCAAGCTGTACAGTGACAGTCAGAGTGCAATACACTTGGCTAAGAATTCAGCCTTTCATTCAAGGACCAAGCATATTGCCATCAGATATCACTTCATACGTTCGTTACTGGAAGAACGATCGATTGCTCTGGAGAAGATTCATACAAGTGAGAATCCTGTGGATATGCTGTAACGTCCGTGAAAAATCCATACCTGGACTCGAGTACCAACTCGACCCGAAATTGCGTAAAATTAATTCCTTTAGAAAATATGACTAAGTTGACTAGCGCAACGCTAGAGTAGCTGAGAAATAGTCCCTGATCACTTTAAATACGTTCTACAAGACCCAAATCGAGTAGAACCAATGACTCTATAATACTCTATAACCTCGGATCAAACTCTAAGCAGGTTTGTTCTCTGGACCACTTTGAAATTTTGTATTGGATCTAGACCGCGCGTCGAAAGTCCGATACCTGCTATCTTAGACCGTTAGAACCGCCCAGCTGGACTTGACAATCATTTCGAAAATCAAGTCCAACCGATAATCACAGGCTATTTCGTTTAGCCTGGACTGAAGAGAGTGCGAATAGGGACAGATTTGGAATTTGAAATTCAAATCTGGCACACGACTTGACGTGTCAGTATTAAGCGTTCTGACTGTTAGAATTTAGTCAGATTACACCCTCGGATTAGAAAAAATTTCTATTTCATATCATGAGACTTTCAGCCCTGATCTACGTGCGGTGACCGCTGAACTGAAACTGGTCTGCCACGCACGATCTGCGAACCCTGCCGGACTGAAAACTTGGTGCGTGCTAGATCCTGTATGCATGAGCTTAAGTCCGATCGCATTTGGCCAGGGGACCACCAGAAATCATCTTTTGCACCGAAACAGCCCCGATTTGGATATGCCCTAAGTAAACCTTCTACCTGAGCCTATTTTGGGCATTTTTAAGCTTATAAAAGGGGTTGAAACCCTCACTCCTCTCTCCCATCCGAATTTGAGAGAAACCCTAGATTAGGAGAGAGAAAAGGTGAGAGTTTGTGAGAGAGATTGGAGGAGAATTTTCCCGCCTTTGCACCACCTGTTGCAAGTGCCTAAGCAACACGATTCCATCACTCAGCCAGCTATTCCTCCACATTTTCAGGTAAGAAATAACCCTAGAAGTTACTGATTTGAGGTTCGTTAGGATTCATAGTATGTTAGCTAACGTATCTTGTAAATTAGGTCCTCTTATCGCCGTATACGAAGCGTATACGCTCCGTTCGAATTTACACATCCATAAGAGACAAGGTGCGGATTTTAGACGCTTTGATTGACGGTTTCCAACGCTTTCAATGTCGTTTAATAGTAGATTATTGACGGCATCGCCGTTTGACATGTACAACATGCTATCCGTTTCCTGTTTCGTAAATCAACGAAGAATATGAGATTTAGGGCATTTTAGTCATTTGTAGGAAGTACTGATTTCAGGCATATTTTGCTGATGTGATTGACATGATTAATTGTCGCATTAGAATGTTAGGAATGCGTGCATAATTAGTTTGGTGAAGAGATTCGCCTAAGTACGCACTTCAGGTCGACATACTATATGTAGACTTAAGTGTGTAGTGCAAGTGTTTGTATAAATGCTTGTATTAGTATGTATTGAATTAAATGGTGTTATGAATTAGTTTGAGACTGATTTCTCAATTAATATGCTGATGTAAATGTTTCCTAAATGTTGACTATATGCATGATTTCATCATGTGCATGAAATGTATGTGCTTGATGATTTACTTAAGTTGTATGTTATAACATGTATTAACATGCTCACATGGTTGTATTTCAATTCCAATACTCTTATATGATTTGCTGATGTAATTCCATAATTGTTTGGGACTATACTTAGTCCAGGCAGTCAGTAACCGAGCGAATTCGTGGTTAGCTTATCTTGGCCACGAACGACGCGTCGATGAATGCGAGCCGTGTTTTGGAGTTGGCAGCAGTGGTTAGGCCACACGAAGTGTTTTACGCACTTTATGTCGTTCGACTTGAGATGCGATCGCGCTAGTCGAGCCCGTCAAGTAACCCGACTGGCCGATGTATGTTCACCCTGCATGAGTCATAACTGCTTGAACCTAGGGTACTGAACTTACCATTGTAAACCCTATTAACCATGGTACCTTGATCCACGGAGACTCATGAGCCGGGCATGGTGGTATGGGACACCGTGGTCAAGCTGTCGTCCTACGCTGGGGCCACAAACCTCCCCGTAGTGACCAGTGAGCACCTAGTCTCGTGAGCAGATTATGGTGGTATGGGACACTATATTCTAACTGTCGGCCTACACTGATCAGGCGACGAGTCCTTTGTAGTGACCGCGCGCGTATTCTGAGTCTACGGGAGGCGACGACCCTTCAGTAGCAGTAGAGTACAGTAGGCCTGTATTGATAAGGTGATGGCGGAGCGGTGCAACGAGTGCGAGCAACAGCCCTGACACCCCTTGCAGCAACCTACAAAATATACCTCGTATGAGATTACTAGGAGTGACGACCCTAGACAGGATCTGTGTTGGGATTGATATAAGGGAAGTACCTTAGTTTCCCAATCCTGCTGTTTGAATGGACTAATAACAACTTGAAAATCATATCACCATAACATTGCATGTGCCTGGAAGATGTGGAGCACTTAAGGGAGTGTGGCATGCCGCGGTCGTAAGATGGTGCCGTATGAGGGAGATCGTCGGTGAGGGCATACATCACGTCATGTAATATTGCATTAACAACAGTATTAAGATTATCTGATTTACTGCTTTAATATTATCGCATGATTGATTTGTGAACATGCTAATCTTTGCTCTATGATTCCACTGAGTTGATCACTCATTCCCATGTTACGGGATGGTGTTTGCAACACCCACCAGATCCTGTTTTAGATGCAGGTGATGCTGAGATCCAGGAGGCAGAGCCAGACTTTGACGAGGACCAGGACGAGTTCTCGTACATGCAGTAGCATGATGGCTTTGCTTAGGTGACCTGGGTTAATGGGACTTCAGTGAGACTATTTTGAACATTTAATTTTGTTCATGTATATGTATATGAGACTCAGAGACGTATTCATACTTTAGTGATAGTTGAGATCTACTTTATTTTCCTATACAGTGATATATATATTGTTTAGTCTTCCGCTTGCTTTTATCAATGGATCTGGAGTATGAATTGCAGTTTTGGTATACTTTTACTCATGTGAATGCTTTAACTCAGACAACATTGAATCATAATCATTTTTGTTATATAAGTGACGGTCTAGAACTCGGGAGTTGAGTTTATACATGACCCCCGATTTTCAGGGTGTTACAAGTTGGTATCAGAGTGTGAATAAAAGTATACTGGGCCTGGGTTATGGTCACGCGACGTACGCTGTCGCTTCCTTTGACTTAGGTGGGTGCGAGAAGGGTCTAGAAACATTTCTAAGATCGTAGATTCGCCAATAGGCGAAGTCTATTCATTTCGATCGCGTGATCGAGTCCGTAACGCATCTAGGGTCGTGTGAAGCAACCCGAATAGCTCCTAGGTTGTAGGTGAGTGGGTTGAGACATTCTTTGAATGATTCTAAACCTATAAATAACAATCTTTGGGCTGTGGGACAACCACAACCCCTGTATTCAATCGTCAGGGCTTAAAAACCCCGTTTCACCAAAAATCTTCAAAATTCTTCCTCTCCCCACTCCAATATTCAATTCTTTCTTATCCTTTTCATGTTAGGCATCAATCCTAATGTGAAAATAATATAAAATCATACTTTCATAAAAATTTACAGTGAATAGTAAAATTTCATGAAAAATGGCCATAAGGACATTCTAACTTCGCTTTATTTAGAAACTAATGGGCTAGATGGATGTAATAGCTCCTTTTATCTCAAAATCATATGCTGCATGATAGGGTTTTGTATTCAGGATTACAGAATGGCTCCAGAAATCTCTGAACTCATGTTTGGGCCTATATAGGTCAAAATACAATGAACTAAGGTGGGGCCCATAGTTATTTGGGGTCCCTGAACCATGGGGGACCAAACCCATATGATCCCATCGCCCGACCAGGGAGATGGTCGACGATGCCATCGCCGATCCGGCGATGCATCACCGGCCACTGTAGCCCGTTTGATGTGTGGTCTGGGATCTGGGGGTATTTTGGGTACTACACATCCCCCATGTGTGGTTCGTGTGTAGAAAACCCCAAAATCATGCACTTCCTTCACAAACAGCCCTTCCCATACCTCCATTCTCGTTTTCCAGCTGCTATCTCCAAAATTTATGATTCCAAACCACCCCTAAATCCATCCTTAGCCAAAAATGACTACACTCCATCGTTCCTTTGAAGTTTTCAGCCCTCCCTCTTGAAGATTTCATCTTTTGGAGCTCTAAAAACCCCCAAATCGAGCTGAAATCATGAGGTGCTCCATTCTCCTTTTTCATTTTCATTTCTTCTTGAAAATACATCCTACGGAAGCTTGAAGCATCCCTCTACAATGCCTAGATCTCCCTTTTCTATTTTGGGCAGCCATTTCTTGGCATTTTCTCCATTTTTCATGGCTTTTGTTGAAGCCATTTTAGGCCTTTTGTCACTCTCCACCATCCTATCTTTGATGGGTAAAAGAAAAACTACAGCGGATGAGGCTGGGCCAAGTCACCCTGCTCAATCGAGAAGACCGCGGGGTGGTGCTGCAAGTTCAAGGGTCGCCGCAGGTCCAACCACAGCCCGAGAGTTCCATACAAAGAGGGATTTGGATCCCCATACTCAACTTGGGCGAGTGATTCTAGCAGAGATGTCTCACGGCCAATACACTGATCGCAAAGTGTTGTTTGAGGCGGACGTGGAAGGACGACTGTTCGGTGAATTTTATATTGTTCGAGCGCATTGAAGCTACGCATTGGGGTCCGATCTTTGAAGCTCGCGCTCGTGCTAATGTGAGTACCGTTCGTGCCTTCTACGCTCGTATCCAGAATCCTACCTTAGAACCATTGCAGTTCAAAATCCCTTTTGGTAGAGACCGGATGGCTACAATCGATGTTCGGCTGATTGCGCGACTTCTGAACGTGCCTCTTAGTGATGTTCATCCTAGTGAGAAGAATCTGAGGAGTAGGCGTGAGCGAGATCGCCGTACCAGGTTTCTGTGCGGTAAACTGGTTCCATGGCAGCCTAATAATAGCCTCAAGGTGACGTATATGTCTGATGATTTGCGCCTGTTGCACCATATCTGCACGTTCAATGTGTATCCCAGGTCGATAAATCGCATTGAGTGTACGCACCTTATGGTTGATTTCCTGTATCTGGTGGCCCAGGGAGAGAATGTGTGTATGACCACTTTCATCTTGCGACAGATAATCCTCATAGCGAAGTCAAGAAGAACGTCCGAATCGCTTCCTTTTGGCCGACTGATATGCAAGATCGCGCTTGAGTTTGCTTACAGACTTGGGCTGAAATTGCCAGTTCCGATTCATAGCATTGATGAGTCGACTATGGTCAAGATGAAGATTGGGTCTCAGTACCGTGAGAATCAACTTGAGGAGGATAGCGAGGATGACTTTGATAATGAAGAGGATCCAAGTGAAGGAGAACCTGAAGCAGAAGTTGAGGAAGAAGTCCAGGAGGAGGTAGAAGAGGAGGCTCAGGATACAGATGAGAGCCCTCCTCCTTCTGCTCAGGCTACTGGCGATGATCGCATTGCCCAGATTGAGGAGAGCCAGATTGCCTTGCGAAGAAAAGTTCAGGATCTTCGCGCTAAAGTCGAGGATGCCAAGGCCGTTACGAAGAGGAAATTCAGTAAGGTGACTCGTACCTTGAAGGCGTGCTGCTTGCAGGATAAGGGTGCTCCTTCTCCGTCACCCGACTCAGACTAGCGAGATCTATGATGTTGTTATCAGTAGTTAGTCATTTCCTGCTTTAAGTTGTGTAAGCCTATTAAGGCTAGTGCTTTGCTTATGTTGCTGTTGTAATTTTAACTGTCTTAGTTCCCATGTATTTCTCGTCATGATGCTTGTAAGGACATATCCCTTGTATTGTGACAATTTTGATTAAATGAAATGCATGGAATGCTTTTGACTCTTATGTGAATGATTGCGGTGCATTTGTGCTATTGAGACTGACAAGGTTGCGCCCTATTTTGAATATAGGGAATGCCGCCTAAGACTACCCGGAGCACGGCTCGACTTGCATTGAGTGAGCCTATGGATCAGGCTCCTTCGTAGTCTGATGCACATGTGGACCCTGCTGTGGGCCCGATTCCTGAGACAGTGCGTGCGTCTCAGCGTACTGCTGGTCCTACAGTTGGACCACCGTCATTCACACCGCCAGTCAGAGAGCCTTATCGTGCATCTACTTCGACGCAGCACACGCCATAGCCTGCTCCACCTCCTGAAAGATTTGAGCAGATGATGGCTATGATGCAGCAGCAGCAGCAGCTCCTGAGTACCATTGTGGGGACACTAGCCCAGGGTGGGGGTGTGACTCCACCTGCACCACCTGCGCATCCAGCTGAGGATGCTGATACTTATGCCCAGGATGAGGGCATGGCTCATCCTGTACCACCTGCTTATCCTGCGGGGAATGCCGCAGATACACGGGGCTTATTAGAACGATTCCAGCTCTTACGGCCTCCCACTTTTACGGGTTCTCATAGACCCGAGGAGGCCGAGTATTGGCTCGACCGTGTGTCGAAGATACTGCGAATGCTTCATTGTACAGAGGCTGAGCAGATAGAGTTGGCTACGTTCCTGTTTGAGAGAGAGGCCAGCTTGTGGTGGGATAGCGTATTGCGGACCATTGCCGCCGACTTTATATGGACATGGGTAGCGTTTGAGTTTCGCTTCCACGAGAAGTATAATCCCCAGACGTATAGGCATGACCAGGAGAATGAGTTTCTCCGCCTCAGACAGGGAGCCATGACAGTCAAGGAGTATGAACATCGGTTCACGGAGTTGGGCAGATATGTCCCGACTATTTTGGCTGATGAGCAAATGCACATACGGCACTTTTTAGAGGGTTTACGACCGGATATTCGGTCGAAGATGTGCTGCGTGAGCATTCCCTCCTATGTGGAGCTGATTCACATGTCTATGCGGGCAGAGCAGGATGTGGATCGACTTACTCGATCTCGTGGCCCTGTTGCTCCTAGGCCACGACCAGAGTTGCCAGACAGGCCCTTTGCGGGTAAGAGGCCTCGCGCCGACCCTCCTACTCGGGCTACAGCGCTAGCACCACAGTTTCGGCGTCCCGAGTTATCATGTACATACTGTGGGAGGACGGGCCATTCGGCTTAGAGTTATTTTACTCGGATGCGGGACAGTGGGTTCTCGCCGCCGCAGAAGATTGACCGTGCACGTCCACAGGCGATATCAGCACCGCCTATATGGTTAGTTCCTACGCACCCTTCTTTCAGACCTCCGGTATCGTAGATCAGGCAGCCTCCACCGCTCACGGCGTAGCGGCCGAACCGGCCAGAGCAGGCACGGGTTCATGCATTGACAGCAGAGGCAGCTGCGACACCGACTTCTCAGCATTCGGCCTTCGAGGTCACTGCCCATATTGGAGGTATTCCTATTCTCGTGATGGTGGACACTGGATCCACGATTTTTTTGATATCACGTGCCATAGTCAAATGTATTGGGTTACAGACTATTACTATGGATAGAGTGCGAGTCCTTGCAGCTCATGGGGATTATTCAGATGTCACCCAGATGTGTGAGGGTTGTTTGGTGGATCTGCTAGGCAAGACGATGGCTATTGATCTGGTCGTCGACCCCTCTCTTGTTTATCTCGACGTCATTCTTGGCATGGATTGGTTGATTGCAGCGAGGGCCGAGATTGACTACGAGACTCGTATAGTGACTGTGTACGAGCCAGAGGGTGCATCCTTCACATTTTCAATGCGGATAAATCTCCCCTTCTGCATACTTAGTTACACTACTTTACTGCGAGACGCTGGTGCCCAGATACTTGAGCATACGCCAGTTGTTTGAGACTTTAGAGATCCGTTCAGGAAGATTCCTGGTTTGCCGCCCCGACGAGAGATTGATTTTACTATCGATCTGGTTTCTGGTTCCTCGCCCATCTCACTGCCGACGTATCGCATGGCACCTTGTGAGATGGAGGAGTTGAGGACGCAGATTGATGGTTTGCTAGAGCTTGGCCTTATATGGCCTAGTGTGTCTCCTTGGGGAGCACCGGTCCTGTTCGTGAGGAAGAAGGATGGTTCGATGCGATTGTGTATTGATTATCGCAGGCTGAACCAGATCACGGTGAAGAACAAGTACCCTTTACCCAGGATCGATGACTTGTTTGATCAGTTGAGAGGAGCGCAGTACTTCTCGAATATTGATCTTCAGTCAGGATATCATCAGTTGCGCGTCAGGGATGAGGACGTGCAGAAGACAGCATTCAGGACCAGTTTTGGCCACTACGAGTTCCTCGTGATGTCGTTCGGTCTCACAAATGCACCAGCCGTATTCATGGACCTGATGAACCGGGTATTTCGGCCTTTCCTCTATCGATTCGTCGTTGTATTCATTGACGACATTTTGGTGTACTCCAGGAGTCGAGAGGAGCATGAGGAGCACTTGCGTTTGGTCCTGGATACGCTCAGACAGCATCAGTTGTTCGCACAGTACAAGAAGTGTGACTTCTGGAAGCAGGAAGTGAAGTTCCTGGGACACGTGGTGTCCAAGGATGGCATGGCAATTGACCTGTCTAAGGTAGCTGCATTCAGGAATGGGAGCAGTCTGGTTCTGTCACTGAGGTGAGGAGTTTCTTGGGTCTCACTGGTTACTATCGGCGTTTCATACAGGACTTCTCGAAGATCGCGAGACCTTTATCTCAGTTGACACGGAAGGACGTGAAGTTTGCCTGGAATGAAGAGGCGGAGTCAGATTTTCAGGAGCTGAAGGACAGACTTACGTCCACCCCTGTGCTAGTATTGCCAGAGCAAGGGATTAGATACACTATATACACTGACGCGTCTAGCGTTGGTCTGGGTTGTGTCCTTATGCAGCGGGATAGGGTAATTTCGTATGCCTCGAGACAATTAAGGAAGCACGAGGAGAATTACCCTACACACGACCTAGAGTTGGCAGTCGTCATATTCGCACTGAGACTCTGGAGACATTACCTCTACGGAGAGGAGTTCGAGCTCTTTTGCGACCACAAGAGCCTCAAGTACATATTCACGCAGCGAGACTTGAATATGAGGCAGCGGTGATGGATGGAGACATTGAAGGACTTCAAGTTTGAAGTCTCTTACCATCCTGGGAAGGCAAACCTTGTGGCTGACGCGTTGAGCCGCAAGAAGGCGATAGAGTTTGCGGCTCCGCTGATGGTTGCTGAGTGGGATATGATTGAGTTTTTGTGAGACTTTGAGCAGAAACTCACCGTAGAGGAGCCGTACGAGTTCATCGCACATGTACAGGTGCGATCTCAGATCGATGACCAGGTCATCGAGGCGCAGAGGGACGATGCGCATCTAGCCGAGCTTCGAGAGCAGGCCAGTGATGATGCTGACGCTAAGTGGCGAGTTGGTATGGATGGGGGCTTACGATATCATGGCCGCCTATGCGTCCCAGACGTCCCTGACTTGAGACGAGAGATTCTCGAGGCTGCGCATTGTACTAGAATCGCGATGCATCCAAGCGGTACGAAGATGTATCGCGATGTGAAGAGGACGTATTACTGGGAAGGTATGAAGACCCACATAGCTGAGTTCATGTCCCGTTGTCTCACTTGTCAGCAGGTGAAGGCAGAGCATCACCGACCACCTGGACTTTTGCAGCCTATGTCGATCGCAGAGTGGAAGTGGGATTTCATTTCCATGGACTTCATTTCTGGGCTGCCTAAGACGAGGAAGGGACATGATTCGATTTGGGTGATCGTCGACCGTCTGACGAAGTCGGTGCACTTCCTACCGATAAGAGTTACGAACTCTGCAGACGAGCTGGCTAGACTCTACATCAGAGAGATTGTGCGTCTGCATGGAGTTCCGTTGGAGATCGTGTCGGACAGAGACACGCGGTTCACTTCTATTTTCTGGACTCGCATTCAGGAGGCTATGGGTGTGAAGTTGAAGTTCAGTACTGCATCCACCCACAGACAGACGGACAGACAGAGCGGGTGAACCAGATCTTAGAGGATATGTTGCGAGCTTATGCATTGGACTTCAAGGACAGTTGGGACGATTGTCTTGTATATGTGGAGTTTGCGTACAATAACAGCTTTCAGGCGAGTATCGGTATGGCACCTTACGAGGCGCTGTATGGGCGACCTTGTAGCGCACTGCATTGTTGGGCAGAGGTCGGTGAGCGTAGCTTGATTGGCCTAGAGTTGGTGCAGGCAACGTCAGAGAAGATTGATATTATTAGACGTCGGCTTCTTACAGTGCAGAGCAGACAGAAGAGTTATGCCGATACGAGGCGGAGGCCACTGGAGTTCACAGTTGGGGATCATGTGTTTTTGTGAGTTTTTCCTATGAAGGGAGTCCTTTGGTTCGGGAAGAAGGGGAAGCTAGCACCGCGATTCATTGGTCCATTCCAGATCCTCAATCGTGTGGGAGCAGTGGCTTACCGATTGGCTTTACCCACGCCTCTCGTGAGCGTTCACAACGTATTTCATGTTTCTATGCTGAAGAAGTACGTTGCTGATCCTTCCCATATCATCAGATGGGAGCAGGTACAGTTAGGAGAGGATGTTACCTATATCCTGCGACCGACACGTATCCTAGACAGGAAGGAGCAGGTACTGCGTAGCAAGGTGATTCCCCTTGTGAAGGTATTGTGGACGCATCACTCTGAGGAAGAGGCTACCTGGGAGACAGAAGCCGAGATCAGAAAGAACTAATTACAGCTTCTCGAGGAGTACGAAAAGGTACAAATTTCAAGGATGAAATTATTTGTTAAGGGGGGTAGATTGTAACGCCCGTGAAAAATTCATACTTGGACTCGAGTACCAACTCGACCCGAAATTGCGTAGAATTAATTCCTTTAGAAAATATGACTAAGTTGACTAGCGCAACGCTAGAGTAGCTGGGAAATAGTCCCTGATCACTTTAAATACGTTCTACAAGACCCAAATCGAGTAGAACCAATGACTCTATAATACTCTATAACCTCGGATCAAACTCTAAGCAGGTTTGTTCTCTGGACCACTTTGAAATTTTGTATTGGATCTAGACCGCGCGTTGAAAGTCCGATACCTGCTATCTTAGACCGTTAGAACCGCCCAGCTGGACTTGACAATCATTTCAAAAATAAAGTCCAACCGATAATCACAGGCTATTTCGTTTAGCCCGGACTGAAGAGAGTGCGAATAGGGACAGATTTGGAATTTGAAATTCAAATCTAGCACACGACTTGACGTGTCAGTATTAAGCGTTCTGACCGTCAGAATTCAGTCAGATTACACCCTCGGATCAGAAAAAATTTCTATTTCATATCATGAGACTTTCAGCCCTGATCTACGTGCGGTGACCGCTGAACTGAAACTGGTCTGCCACGCGCGATCTGCGAACCCTGCCGGACTGAAAACTTAATGCGTGCTAGATCCTGTACGCATGAGCTTAAGTCCGATCACATTCGGCCAGGGGACTACCAGAAATCATCTTTTGCACCGAAACAGCCTCGATTTGGATATGCCCTAAGTAAACCTTCTACCTGAGCCTATTTTGGGCATTTTTAAGCTTATAAAAGGGGTTGAAACCCTCACTCCTCTCTCCCATCCGAATTTGAGAGAAACCCTAGATTGGGAGAGAGAAAAGGTGAGAGTTTGTGAGAGAGATTGGAGGAGAATTTTTCCGCCTTTGCACCACCTGTTGCAAGTGCCTAAGCAACACGATTCCATCACTCAGCCAGCGATTCCTCCACGTTTTCAGGTAAGAAATAACTCTAGAAGTTGCTGATTTGAGGTTCGCTAGGATTCATAGCATGTTAGCTAACGTATCTTGTAAATTAGGTCTTCTTATCACCGTAGACGAAGCGTATACGCTCCGTTCGAATTTACACATCCATAAGAGACAAGGTGCGGATTTTAGACGCTTTGATTGACGGTTTCCAACGCTTTCAATGTCGTTTAATAGTAGATTATTGACGGCATCGCCGTTTGACATGTACAACATGCTATCCGTTTCTTGTTTCGTAAATCAACGAAGAATATGAGATTTAGGGCATTTTAGTCATTTGTAGGAAGTACTGATTTCATACATATTTTGCTGATGTGATTGACATGATTAATTGTCGTATTAGAATGTTAGGAATGCGTGCATAATTAGTTTGGCGAAGAGATTCGCCTAAGTGCGCACTTCGGGTCGACATACTATATGTAGACTTAAGTGTGTAGTGCAAGTGTTTGTATAAATGCTTGTATTAGTATGTATTGAATTAAATGGTGTTATGAATTAGTTTGAGACTGATTTCTCAATTAATATGCTGACGTAAATGATTTCCTACATGTTGACTATATGCATGATTTCATCATGTGCATGAAATGTATGTGCTTGATAATTTACTTAAGTTGTATGTTATAACATGTATTAACATGCTCACATGGTTGTATTTCAATTCCAATACTCTTATATGATTTGCTGATGTAATTCCATAATTGTTTGGGACTATACTTAGTCCAGGCAGTCGGTAACCGAGCGAATTCGTGGTTGGCTTATCTTGGCCACGAACGACGCGTCGATGAACGCGAGCCGTGTTTTAGAGTTGGCGGCAGTGGTTAGGCCACGCGAAGTATTTTACGCACTTCATGTTGTTCGACTTGAGATGCGATCGCGCTAGTCGAGCCCGTCAAGTAACCCGACTGACCGATGTATGTTCACCTTGCATGAGTCATAACTGCTTGAACCTAGGGTACTGAACTTACCATTGTAAATCCTATTAACCATGGTACCTTGATCCAAGAAGACTCATGAGCCGGGCATGGTGGTATGGGACACCGTGGTCAAGCTGTCGGCCTACGCTGGGGCCACAAACCTCCCCATAGTGACCAGTGAGCACATAGTCTCGTGAGCAGATTATGGTGGTATGGGACACTATATTCTAGCTGTCGGCCTACACTGATCAGGCGACGAGTCCTTTGTAGTGACCGCGAGCGTATTTTGAGTCTATGGGAGGCGACGACCCTTCAGTAGCAGTAGAGTACAGTAGGCCTGTATTGATAAGGTGATGGCGGAGCGGTGCAACGAGTGCGAGCAACAGCCCTGACACCCCTTGCAGCAACCTACAAAATATACCTCGTATGAGATTACTAGGAGTGACGACCCTAGACAGGATCTGTGTTGGGATTGATATAAGGGAAGTACCTTAGTTTCCCAATCCTGCTGTTTGAATGGACTAATGACAACTTGAAAATCATATCACCATAACATTGCATGTGCCTGGAAGATGTGGAGCACTTAAGGGAGTGTGGCATGCTGCGGTCGTAAGATGGTGCCGTATGAGGGAGATCGTCGGTGAGGGCATACATCACGTCATGTAATATTGCATTAACAACAGTATTAAGATTATCTGATTTACTGCTTTAATATTATCGCATGATTGATTTGTGAACATGCTAATCTTTGCTCTATGATTCCACTGAGTTGATCACTCATTCCCATGTTACGGGATGGTGTTTGCAACACCCACCAGATCCTGTTTTAGATGCAGGTGATGCTGAGATCCAGGAGGCAGAGCCAGACTTTGACGAGGACCAGGACGAGTTCTCGTACATGCAGTAGCATGATGGCTTTGCTTAGGTGACCTGGGTTGATGGGACTTCAGTGAGACTATTTTGAACATTTAATTTTGTTCATGTATATGTATATGAGACTCAGAGACGTATTCATACTTTAGTGATAGTTGAGATCTACTTTATTTTTCTATACAGTGATATATATATTGTTTAGTCTTCCGCTTGCTTTTATCACTGGATCTGGAGTATGAATTGCAGTTTTGGTATACTTTTACTCATGTGAATGCTTTAACTCAGACAACATTGAATCATAATCATTTTTGTTGCATAAGTGACGGTCTGGAACTCGGGAGTTGAGTTTATACACGACCCTCGATTTTTAGGGTGTTACATATGCTAACCAAGGCGGTCACACGGGAAAAGCTGAAGATCTGTTCAGCTTTGATTGGTCTTCAGGCTTGAAGATGGGGTGGGGGGGGGGGATGCACTTTGAATGAAGAAGACAGATTTATGGCGATGTGTCTCCAAGTGGGAGATTGTTGAGATGTGGAGCCACATCTGGGGCCGTCTTCGACTGGTCGTGGGCTGTGCACAACCGGTCATAGGGGTCTGCTCGATCAGTCGTGGACCGGTTTGACTCAAAGTCCAGTGAGCATCATTTTTTTAGTCCCGAGGTGCTCGACCGGTCGTGACCCGTTTTCGACCGGTCGTGGGGTCCTCTCGACCGGTCGTAGTTACGTAGATTCGTTTCCAAATTCGATGCAGACTGCGGATTTTGGTGTTGCCTTTCGCAAGGGTACGAAAGGAAAGTTGCCTAAACTATATATAGGTGTCCCTAGGATTTTTCTAGGGTGTTAAAAAGTAATAGAAAGTTATTCTAAGGTGTAGGCTAAGGGTTTTTTATATTCTTCCAAGGGAGAGGTTAGTATTTTGCCTTGTAATCTTCGTTCTTCTTTATAGTGAAAGTTTACATCCATGGTTTTTACCCTAGTTTAGGATTTTTCCACTTATATCTTGTCTTGTGGTTTGCTTTGATCTGTTTCTAGTCTATATTTCTTCCTGTTTATTGTTTGTGGGTGAGGCCTGAGATTGGATCTAGGCTCATTGCATTGTTGGCGTGCTGCACAACACATTTATATTCACGTAATCTTGAGTGATTATGATCGGAGTTACAGTCCTTTCTTCCTCAAATACGAAGTTTCTAATGTTCGTGCTCTCACTGTTTTCAGTGTCTTCAATAAATCTGACATTCTTATTCTCAACAATCCTGATAGTGTGGGAAAGACAGTAGAATCGATAGCCTTTTGACCTTAAAGAAACAGCTTATGGTTATAGGATCAAGCTTCCATTCATGCGAGTTATAAAATTTGACCTCAGCAGGACATCCCCAAATATGTAGATATTGAAGACTTAGTTTTCTTTCATTCCACAACTCAAAAAAGGGTTTTACTTACAGCCTTGCTAGGAACCTTGTTAAGAATATGAACTGTGGTTTTAATCACATCACCCCATAGAGATTATGGCAATGTCAAATTACTAATCATGTTTCGCATCATATTTATAAGGGTACGATTACGCCTTTCAGCCATACCATTCTACTTTGGAGTACCAGGCATAGTGTACTGGGCGACGATGCAACAATCTTATAAGTATCTAGCGAATAGTCCTGGATTGCGACCTAATTCATCATATCTACCGTAGTATTCGCCACCAGGGTCAGATCTGACAACTTTAATCCTTTTATCAAGTTGATTTTCAACTTCAGTGTTATTGATTTTAAAAGCATCTAAGGTATCTGATTTCTTACTGATAAGGTAGAGGTATCCAAAACGAGAGTAGTCATCTATGAAGGTAATAAAATATTTATGTCCACTCCAGAATGCTGTAGAGAATGATCCATAAATATCTGTATGTATCACCTTTAAGAGCCCTACACTCATTGCACCTTTCTTTCTGGTTCTAGTATGTTTTCCTTTTATGTAATCAATGCACACTTTATAGTCAGAGAAGTCTAAAGAATAAAGAATTCCTTTTCACACAAGCATGTCTAATCTCTCACGAGATATATGATACAATCGCATGTGCCATAACATGGAGGAATTCTAATAATCTAGTCTATGTTTAGATCCTACTTTATTTCCATACAAGCCATTAACATTATAGACGTGTGAGGCAATCAAGTTTAGCTGGTATAGGTTGTTCACTATAGAGCCAGTACCATCTTTAATCAAATGAAGGTAAATACTGAATCCTTTTATTTTCAAATTGGAATGAATATCCAAATTTATCCAAACGAGAAATGGAGACTAGATTGCGCCTTATAGAAGGTACACAAAATGTATCTACCAAATCCAATAAATAACCAGACTCTAACCTAAGCCTATAGACTCCAATTGCTTTTACGTCAACTTTAATACCATTGCCTATATATACTGAGCGTTCTGCATCAGTTGATGGCCTACTTGTAGTAAGTCTTGTATAGAAGTACATATGTGAATAGTGGTTCTTGAATCTATCCATTAAGAATTCACCGACACATCAGTTATATTAGAATTAAAACGGACTAGAACAGAATTATTACCCTTCTTTATGAGTCGTTGCTTATACTTTACGCAATCTTTCTTTTGATGGTCCGATTTTTTGCAAAAGAAGTAATTATTACCTTTAGCCTGCTCGCGGCTCGATCCATTCCTACGTCAATTTTCAACTGGTGAACCTCAAGGGCTATGAGGTCCTAAGGATCTCTTATTAAAACTATGTTTCCTTTTCTATTTTCATTATGTCCAGGTACATGTCCTGAGGTTACAAGATCAATATTCCAACTTTTTTTAAAGGATTTTGACGATTCAGAATTTTCTGAAGTGATCTCTAAATGTAAGCATTTCAGGACTGTCTTTAAGGCCTCTATCCATTGAATTTAGTCAAACTCGTTTAGGATGGGAACTTGATGCGTTTGACTTGGAATTTTAGCTACTTGTAAAATATATTCATATTAGCAAATTGTTTACATAAAATAATTCATGAATAAAATCAAATATCAAGCAAACTTAACAATTCAATTGATTAGGGCTTTCAACTGAACTATCTAGGATGAAGATGGGCCCAAACATTTGATCCTGACGAGAATCGGTTACATCATCATCACTCCTCTTGTGAGAGGTAGTAATAATATGCAAATGACTCTCCCGAACATGAAATCAAGTGATGCCAATTATGTAAATTTGAGACACTCAACACCTGTGGGTAGGATGAGTCTTTCAGCTTTACATCATAAGCACCATTTACTCCACCTCATTCATGCTCCTACCAAAAGGTGATCGTTTGTGTTTTTGTCACCATTTGCATGTAACGTGAACGTAACTGAATGCAATCCTTTAACTTAATTCCCAATATCACAAGTCTTAATTCGTGAAAAAATTTCACCGATTGAGGTCACTGTGGTGGCTAACACAACCAGATTCAATATCACAAAATTTGACTTAGAATTATAATTTTAATCATGTCCTTAATGGATTAACTATTTAAATCAACCTGATTTGGCCCACAAGGTGGTTAATATTGATTGTTGGGAAAATGAGGAGTCTTAAAGAGAAATAGACAGGTATGTTTCACCTCATCATTCCAACGGTCTATATCAACTCCTAAAGGATGGGTAATGGGCCCATAATTAATCCAAATCAAGACTTTGTATGATCTGGTCATCATCAAAGAGCATTACAAGTCTAGCCTTTAACATTCACATGATAGATAGTTGGCATGGAACAATTCAGATGAATTTTTAGATCTTTACATTAGTGTCCATAATATGGACGGATCTAATCCAATTCATAATCTCCATATGATGAAATGTCCATATCCTTTATTGTTCGTCAAGTGAATGATCTAGATTATACGCTCATTTTAAACTAAACAAATGGCTCAGATCTAAGCAACGGATCCCAAAATAGGTCCTAAAGGGAAAGATTAAACATTAAATGTGCAATCAATATTCCTTGAGTTGGGATGAATTAAAATGGTATGGACCTAGAGTAAGAGATTTATATGGTTAATCACCCGGCCTTAATTGGACCCAAAAATAAATGGAGTGTTCCCATGAATGCAAACTAAAATTGGATGGCCCACAAAATTAGGCCCAGTTAAGGACCCATGTGATAAGGCGATCAGCCCTAAGACCCGACTCTAAATAGGCATAGGCCCAAGGACCAGGCCCATGTCATTATGCCTGAAATGGCTCAAAGACAAACGACCCACTCACAAGCTTTAAATGGACTCTGACCCATTTGGCAGCTCCCGTAGACAGGGCCCATATAAAGACCTAAAATGAGAGCAAGCCCATTGGACAACCCACTCAAGATCTACATGCCCGAATAGACCCAAATCAGATCCACACCCAAAACGGATCTTTAGACCTGAATAGGTCCTAATCGAATCCTAAACAGATCCTTGGACCTGATTAAATATAAAGGGAATTCAGGCGTACATATGAACGAGTAAATCAAACGAAAGCCCCTTAGGGCTTCTGCTGCACTGCTCGATCTTATGGGTGAGCTCCACTTGCCGCAGGAAGAAGAGCAACTCTCACTGTCTGCCATCCGACTCGAGGAGAGACGAAGAGATCCTTTCCTGCTTGGATCTCCGAAAGTTCTAACGAGCCAAGATAGATTCATGATGCCATCAACGCCAACGGAAACAGGGGATATGGCCTCCAGCAACGAAGATGCTACCATGAGACGCCGGTAATGGTTCCAAAGCATGGTTGAAAGAAGGATGGCATGCCATTACCTTCGATTGCAAATCCAAAGTTTAACAATGGCAGTCAGCATCAACGAATCACAAGTAATACCTAATTGGATTTCGAAAAATCTGGATTTTGAAGTCCGGATCCCTAATTAAGGAATTCGAAAGATTCCAGATGTGGGAATGGAAAACCCCAATTAGCCTGATTTGGGGTTTCGAATCCAAAATCCCTAATTAATTTAACTGGATTTTTGGATTTTGAAATCTAAAATCCCTGATTCCTATTGCTGGATTTAGGGATTCGAGAATTCCTAATTATTTAATTGGTTTGCGGTTATAGAGCTAAAATCCCCAATTTGGGATTTGGGATTTGAAATCCCTAATTTTAACTGTTTTTGGATTTAGGGATTCGAAAATCCCTGATTCTGATCTAATATGGGATTTGAATTTCACATCCGATGATTGCCTATATGGGTTCCGATTTGGAAAACCCTAATCTCTGATATGGGTTTCGAATTTGAAAACCCTAATGTTTTTGAACTGAATCTTTTACAACTTAATTCGACCATCCATCCCTATGCACAATGGCTCTGATACCAACTGTTAGTTCTATGTGCGGAATAGCAAAGACCGAGCTATACATCAGATATGGAGATCTGAAGGGCTGTAGGGCATACCTTATTGTGTTGCCATTGCTGAGAAATCGAATGCCAGATAATAGAATTCGGATGTTGGGATCTTCCTTTCCTTAGCACCTCCTTAGAGAAGATATAATAGGATTATCTTTCTGACGTGGTGTAGGATTGGGGAACTAGCTCTGTTAAATACTAGCACAGGGCAGAAGAGTTTGAACCCATTGAAACTCTTCTCCCTAAAAAGCTCCACACGCAAACAATATTCTAGTTTCTCTCAAATAGTTGTGCGTATTACAGCTATAGGATTCCACCCCTTACGCAGAAATCTGGAAGTATCACAACGCAGTGGGGCCCACCGGTTTACCCGGTCACATTATCCAACCTTTAGGAAAATCAAGACCCTTGATGAATAAGGCCCACCTTATAGGATTCTTACAAGAAAACCTTGTTTTAGTTGTCATTGTCTTTCATATAGTGGCCCACTTGATGACCAGAGGAGTCTAATATTTAGACCAGGGCATTTACAAGTCCAGCCCAATCCATTCGTAACGAAGGACTAGATCACTCTAGCTCTCCTTACAACCATTTCAGGTCCTTTTTTTATAGGCTAGTATGGGCTCGAACTGCAGACCTCAATGTTAAAACACACTTGACATTGACACGTGATCTGGAACCCATTTCAGTCCAAATTTAGAACGGATGAAATTGAAATTAGGGTTTGGTTATCCTTATGAATTAAAGTGGAACTGCTTCCCATTTTTTTTATTCATTTCCTCTTTATTGAATTGTTTTAATGCCTTTCTTTTCCATCCTAACACACCTTTAACATTGATTTTGTTATTTGGTAGTTTCCATAATATTGTTATTTCATTAGAGCTCCAAAATTGCATGTTTGTAGGTATCCAGAATCGCGGATCCAGTTCTGCCTTAAGTTCATGGGCATTCCTATTAACTACAGTAACCAGAGATTGGTTTGATTTTGGTCAGAAGAGTAAGTAGACACGCAAACATACCTTATGGACAACATTTTTATATACAGTTTCTGGAATAATCAATGTACCTTCCCTACAGACTCACAATTCACACATGCCAATGTGAGACCTTGTACAATCCATGCTTATCATCAGGCCAGTCTAACCCCGTAGATGCCCTGTCCCATAAATCAGACCAATCTGCTCATCTGCTGGGCCGCACACTCACATGTATAAAAGAAATAAAGGATTGATTAAGATTCTTCAACCTCCCACATTCAACCAAGATGTGGCTTGCCTGATGAGAAGTGCCATGTCCTTGTTGTTCACCATATTAATTCTAGCTCCTTCAAGAATCTTTAATAAAACAATGGGATAAAATATTTCTATAATGAATTGCAACAAACCATGGCTCATATAAGATTTCAAAGTTGCCTTGTAAATGTGACAAGTGTGCCAAAATCGAGCATCATAAATAGATAACTTTGATTATGAGTAGTTAAAACATATTGCTATGCTTTGGAAATGGAAACTTGTGCAGCTTGATGTTTGTCAGTGCTATACAAATTTATGCTGGTAAAATTTTGGCTGTATGCTCTTCTTTTCCTTTTGGTGTATAAAATTTTGTCATTTTTTAAAAAGAAGAAGAATATTAATTTTCCTGAAGTGGATTGAGAGTGTCTTGAGTCTTGTGTTTGGGATTGTTTTATTATGACTGGTTTTGGATTGAATAATGATTTGAAAAAAAAAAGGTGGATAATTAAGGTGATTTAGATTATATTAATATATGTTTATCAGGTATATGGGCATACTCATAGCCATGAGGCTTCAAATTCATCAAATTCTTATGTGTTTTCAATATAAAATCAAAATTCGGCCATCAAATTTTGTAGGAAATCGAGTTTAAGCTGCCCAAAGAACGACAGCCCTAGGTTGTCGAAATACATTCAACGGTTTAGGCCCAAGTCGGACAAATTTCTAAAGGTATGATGGTTTTAGGCCATCGAATTTTAGCATTTTACACGTAGTGGATTCCTGGATCAGTTATCTAATTGGACATCCAGAATATGTTGAATTTTTGCTTAGTATAGAAAATTTTTTTCAATATGGGCTCCATTTACAGGCATTCTATCTACATTGGCACCATCTCCACAGATGTAGTTGATAAAGTCTCTCTCTTTTTTTTTCTTTTTTTTCTTTTTTTTTTTTTTTGTGCATGAGCAGGTACACAGGTGCACATTCACATGCATAATTTTAGTTTTTAGATCTCGTTGTGTACACATGTATGCATATCTAGGCATATCATGAACTACATATCACATGTTACATGATTAACCTAAAATTCAACTGATGATTACAGCTATTTAATTTAAAATAACTTAATTAGATGCATGTTTTAGTGGATCTAACCGCATGTTTGGGGGGGTCACTGAACCACATGATCAATGATCATGCGTCATGATTAAATCAAACATGACCTCTCTCATATGCATGGACACACTTTTACACGTACATCCGGAAACACACTCCAAGCAATGAGTGCGAATTTTTTAAAATAAAAATATCTTGCCAATTCTTCCCCTTCTGAATTTGGAAATCTTGTCCATTCCTAATTTGATTGTAACAATCCATTCTCATGTACTTTACATGTGCAAGACAACACATGAGAGGTCGAACATGACTCTCTCTCTTATTTTCTGTTGCCTTCGGCGGAAGTAATGGAAGAGAATGCATTTTCATATAAACCTTTTGATCTGAAGATCTAGAATGTCCAATATGCCATATGAGGATTTCCCATTTCCTGGTCCTAGGTAAGGGACTTCACACCACTCAAGTTGATAAAATTGATAGTTTAATCGAAGTATTTTACATCCCGGGTCTAACCCTTCTGTCTCGGGATAATCCCATTTCCTTTGGAACAAGCCCCGTTCTTTTCATTTCTTGTTTCATACAATGGCCCACACCCGACCTTCGAAGGTTGAGAAGGCCTTTAGATTGCACAATGTTCCTGAAGCGGTATTAAAGATATCACTCTTGATTCAAGACTGGATGTGCATCTTAGACCAGTCTTTGCCATGAATAATTTGTTAAAGTTGTTTATTCATTAACATTACATACATTATATGTGTTGTGCTTGGAATTGTGCTATTGACTTTTTCATTATGATTGCCTAAGGAATAAATGGACTACGTGATTATGACATGACTGGAAGCAAATAATAAGATTTGAAATTGAATTTACTTTTCATTCTAGGTGACAGATCGATGAGCATGTTGGAATTGCTCATGTGCATGCATGTCGGAATTGTAGCTTTGTTAGACCGCTTAGGCAAGCATGTCGAGGTTGCAAAAGGTTCTTAATGTTAATGTTGTGCAAGATCGGAGCACTCCGATCTGTGAGCATATTAGGATTGATCATTTGTGTGCATGTCAAGATTGTTGTAATGCCAAACCAATTAGGTAAGCATGTCAGGATTATAAAAGGTTTCTAATATTAGTGTCATGCGAGTCATGGAGAACTACTCACTTAATTAAGATGAAACAATTAAATTCACGCATCATGCGTTCATAACATTGGATTCATGTAATCACACATTATAACTTAGTATAAACATTACTATGTCTCTATCTTAGTATTATTCTGTTTAGCTTCTACCTCTATCGAACTGTCTATACTTCCCTTGAAACTCAATGGAGGTGAATATGATCTCACTAGATTTCTAGCTAACTCAATTAAACATCACATGCAGGTTTTTAAAAAAATAGGATGGCGTTGGCAATGTCAAGTGCCTAGACTTTTACTAAAGCATCATTTATAGACAGGTTGAATCATTTTAATTCATTGAATTTGATGTAATAAGGCATTGGTGAAGGTTTTCCTTAATAGAGAATCTAGTGGAAGTAGAGTAGTTAGTTTTGAATTATGAATTTTAAATTTGGGTTAAATTATAGTTGATGAAGTTCTATTTAGGTTTAATATAAATATGAGATGTGTGGAATAAAATTTCTAAGAATAAATGCTTGAATTACAATTCATATGTTGGAACTCAAGATCAGGGTCACTGTAATCAAGTTCTGAATTTTAGGGCATGATAAAGTTACTTACTACTCCCACCTTATAATTCAATTTAATCTTATGTATCGGGGGTTCATTTCAGTCTAGCCAGAATAGAAATTGTGTTGCCAAGTTCTTGTTGTGATTTCTTCGTGATTATTGCACACAGAATCACCAAAACTTATTGTGTCCTGGAAGTGATTCGCTAGTAACTTGGCAATCATCTCATACGAACGAGAGGGGGTAAATAACTCTTTAAGGAAAGTGTATCACATACGTGCTTCAAGCTTAATTACATCTATTTTGTTATAGGTAAAATTGGACTAACCTGACACCTGGAATGAAACAGATAGATTTTAGAAAACTCCCCAAAGAAGGGTTAAGGTACCACCCCGACCTCCTCGACCAGTCCAAGTAATAGCCATGAATACTAACCTTGGCCGTCAAGCTGAGACTTCATGTAACAATCTCGACCAACGACCTTGGAGGTCAACTTCATTTGCCAACCTTGAGGGACAACCTTGGCCGTCAACCTCAGAGGCCGGCTTCGACCAATGACCACGACCTCGGGTACTAACCAGTACCTTGGGGTAGAAAGTATTCAGGAAGGATCCCCACCGTATGCAACCGAGATTGCCCACCAAGATCTTAGTCGAAGATCATGTCGAGCGAGGCACAATATATCTAAAGACAAATTCATTATATGATACAGGTCTATCTAGTAAATTTATTGCAACATGTAAGTGGTCTAAAGAGATTACAAATAGAGAACCTATTAAAGAGAGACGTACACAAAACAACCCTAATTCGACTACGTTAATAGTGAGCCAATCCGTCTGACTTAGGCATCGAAGGGCCCCCGGCCATAACTGGTGCTCCCAGTATCTCTGATCGTTTGCAGGTACCCAGTAGGCTCACAGAAGGTGGAAGAAGATCGATCAAATCTCAACATCAACATTTTGGCACTATTTATGGGAAGCGACAGCAAAGCTGTTTATAATCCCCTGTCATATTCCAAGCTACTCAAATACCTTCCCGCGATGGCCAAAGGGAGAAAAATGACGTTGGCTTCCATCACTACACCAGCCGAACAACCCGAGGACCCTCAAGGCCCACATTCAAAGTACCATGCAGACCCCCCTCCTGCAGTGGCTGTATAAAGGTACCGCAACAAGGGAGGTTGGCACATTTATAGAGTTGTACATGAGTTGAGTTAGCTCGTTAGCTCGCTTAGATTGACTCGAAAAATTTCGACTCGAATCAGATCAAAACTGTGTTGGAAAGAAGTTGAGCCATTTTTTATGAGCTCAGAACAGTTCGAGTCAAGTCCAAGTTGGACCAAGCTTGACTCAGTTCGAACTCGAACTCGACTCAGATCGATTTTTCCTAATATATATAAGTTTTTTAAAAAAACCTTCCCTATACTTACTTCATTTCAGTTCACCCGAGTCCTCGACGACCTAGACCCTAACCAAACTCGTTCGTTCGCCTAACCCTAACCCAACATCCCAGCCAGCCCCTAAATCACCCATCGGCCATTGCTTATCTCCCCATTTCGCCCAAATCGGCTAGCAACCCTTAATCCCTAACATGTTCGCCGCCTCTCGGTCGTCCGTTCACCCAAATAGCATCGTCTGTCTGTTCGCCCAAATCCCCCAGTGAATACTCTCCTTTCAGTGTCTGTCTAGACAAGCGACATATGAAAGTGAGTCATCTCTCCCCTCTCTCCATTTTTTCCAACGAGTAGTGTCCATCCGATCAGTGACCACTGGCTAGGTGGCTCTGGTACAGTCAGACGAACTCATCCGACCAGCGACCACTGGGTAGCTCTGATACGGTCGGACGGTGGCTTTGGAAGAGTCGAACGCCACTGGCACCGTGGCTGTAGGCTATGGCCCACTATTTATATTATTTTTATATATAATTGATTTAAAAATAATTAAATTGCTTATTTGGTGAATGGATGATGGTTGTATAGGAGGATGGTTGGATTTATGGATGATGGTGATGGATGTGTGGGATGGATTTATGGGGGGATTAGGTGCTGTTGCTGAAGAATGAAGATCATTGGGGGGGGGGGGGTTGTTCAGCAGCTCGGAACTCGAAACTCGACTTGAAAACTCGAACTCGAAATAGGCTCGAAGACTAGAACTTGAACTCGACTCGAAAACTTAGCTCGAACTCGGCTTGAACTGGACCAAGCTGCTAGCCGAGCCGAGCACGAGGTATTATTTCAAGCTCAAAGGTCGAGCCAAGCCGAGCACTAGCTAAGACACAAGCTATCCGAGTCGAGCACGAGTTAGGCAAAGCTCAGTTCAGCTTGACTTGTGTATACCTCTACTCATTTATTTGAAAAACCAAGTCAAGGCCCTAGCCGACAACATGAACCGGATAATGTAAATACTAGAGAGGCAACAACCACTCCCTAACTGTGGTACGGAAGCTGGTGTAGTGACCGAACTGTCCCAGCCTCTCTAGGTACCTCATGACTCGTATATAGTGAAGCAGCAACTGGGTCAACATAGTCAAGCTCCCATGCATACTGAAGGAACAACCATGCTGGCAAACTCTAACCTACATCATACCTTAGAAAAAAGAAGGCGTGGGAAGGCCCCCGAAGTCATCCCAGGAAGCAAGGTCCAGTGGGAGGCAGAGTTCAAAGAGATTTGAGGCCAGCTCAGAGACATTCAATAGGCTTGCTGAGCTCAATCCCTGACCTCTGTCAAAGCCAAGTTGGAAGAAGTTGAACCGCCATTTACTGATGACATCATGAAGTCTTAGCTCCCATGTAGGTTCTTGATGTCCCAGATCATTCGCTACTCCAGATCTAAGGATCCGACTGAACACCTTAAGTCCTTTAGAGATTGGATGAAACTTCATGACACCTTGAGCTCCATAATGTGTCGAGCATTCTCCTTGATTTTATCAGGAGTGGCGCAGAAATGGTATAAGCAACTGAAACCAAAGTCTATCAACTATTTTACCCATCTGAGCAAGATCTTAATCACATAGTTCATTAATGGGAAAGACAGAAGGAACCCCTCAACTCACCTCCTTACTATCACTCAGAGAAAAGACGAGCAATTAAAAGACTACATCATCCACTTCAACGAGGAAGTAATGCAGGTGGAAGGAAAGTTTGTCTTTTCAATTGGCAAGAATCCCCCAACCACATTAGTCGACCTCCTTATCCGAGCACAAAAGTACTCGAACAACGATGAACTTTTCAGCTCACGAAAAGTCACTCGAAGCGCAGGTAGCTCGACTAAAGAGAGGAAGTGAAAGGAACAAAGGGAGCCGCTCACCATCAATAGCAAAAAGAAAAAAAAAAGGATGATCTGAGTAGGGGCCAATGCTCAAGTCAACAACCGAAAAGATGGTTTCGATTGTACACTTCACCAAGCACGACACTTGCTCATGAAGATATGCGAAAAGAGAATCATAAAATGGCTGAGCATAATGAAGGCAAACGTCGATAAAAGAGACGAGCAGAAGTACTGTCACTTCCACCGAAACTATGGCCGCAACATCGCAGAGTGTTTCGACCTTAAGGAGTAGATCGAGTCCCTTAATTAGAATAAGCATCAATGAGAGTACATCGATAGAAGAAGGAAAAACTGACCAAATAAGAAGAATGAGCAACACAACGATCGAAATAACAACGAAGCAATGAGTGAGATACAAATCATATACGGTGGACCGATCAGAGGTGGAGATTCAAATAAGGCACGTAGGGCTCATGCCCAAAATTCCAGCAATGGAACCATGGAGCACTATGTATACCTCACTAGCAGGGCTACAAAGGAACAAAAGCTAAGCCCTTTTAGCTTGACTTTCATAGAGGAAGACCCCCAAGATATCCACCACCCACATGAGAATGCCCTGGTAGTCACCATGACTATGGCCAACCACAAAGTGCATCGCATCCTGGTAGACACTAACAGCTCAGTTGACATCCTGTTCACCACCGCTTTTGATAAGATGGGAATCGAGAGATCTAAATTATGACCTGTACACAACCCCTTGCTTAGGTTTGCGAGGGAGAAGATCACCTCTAAAGGAAGTATATTATTGCAAGTAATAGCTAGAGATGGACCTAACCAAACGACCTTCATGTTCCACTTCATTGTGGTCAATTGCCCATCTATCTACAATGTGATCTTGGGACGGTCATCCCTCAACATTATGAGAGCAGCAATGTCCACATAATACCTCACGATGAAGTTCCCGACTGAGCACGATGTCGGCTAAGTCGTGGGTGACTAGTACGAAGCCCGACAATGCTACTCAATATCGGTCAAGGTGAAACTATAACAATAGACGATGACCATCACCTCCCTAGACCTGTGAGAGAAATTTAACGAGGGGGGGTCACTAGTGGAGGACCTTGTCGTCGTAACCCTATGCGAAACTAACCCAACCCGCATGGTTGGGGTCAGCTCATTACTAGCACTAGACCAGCGAGACAAAATCATCAACCTACTGAAGTGACATGCCAACATCTTCACCTGGTCTCAACGAGACATGCCCAACGGTGATGGTCCACAGGCTGAACATCAACCCTTACTATAAACCTGTAAGGCAAAAATGACACGTGTTTGACCCCGAGTGGTACATGGCCATCGATGAGGAGGTCGGCAAACTTCTCGAGGCCAAATTTATCAAAGAAGTCTACTATCCTAACTGGCTGGAAAACATCATGCTGGTGAAGAAGTCTAACGAAAAATGGTATATATGTGTCAACTACACCAACCTCAATAAAGCGTGTCCAAAAGTTAGTTTCCCTCTCTCACGTATCGATCAAGTGGTCGATAGTACAACCGAATATGAGCTCCTTAGCATCATGAACATGTACTCAGGCTACAACCAGATCGCCATGCATGGGCACGATAAGCAAAAGACAGCCTTTGTCACAAACAGAGGACTATTGCTACAAGGTCATGCCGTCGGAGCGACATACCAACACCTCATCAATAGAATGTTTACTAAATAGATTGGGCGCATTATGGAGGTTTACATCAATGACATGCTGGCCAAGAGCACCAAAGCAACAAATCATACAGCTGACCTCAAGGAGATGTTTGTCATCTTGAGGAAGTATCGGATGAAACTAAACCCGAACAAGTGCGCCTTCAGGGTGAGCTCAAGGAAGTTCCTCAACTTCTTAGTGAATCAAAGAGGAATAGAAGCACTATTGGACATGAGCTTGCCTAAAACCACAAAAGAAATT
Organism: Magnolia kwangsiensis; assembly: GCA_037074715.1. Classification (NCBI taxonomy): domain Eukaryota; kingdom Viridiplantae; phylum Streptophyta; class Magnoliopsida; order Magnoliales; family Magnoliaceae; genus Magnolia; species Magnolia kwangsiensis. The sequence continues at coordinate 71,327,197 of CM073576.1, forward strand.
TAGTGCCTTATGGGCAGAATTGCGGCCCTCAATAGATTCATCTCCAAAGTCATAGATAAATATCCGTCGTTCTTTTGACAATTGAAAGGAAGATTGAAACCGACCTAGATGGACGATTGTGAGCTAACATTCTACTAGCTCAAGGAGTACTTAGAGTCACTGTCATTGCTCTCCCGAATAGGGAAAGCCACTGCTACTTTACTTGGCTGTTCGACCACCTCAGTTAGCTCGGCTCTGGTGCAAGAAGTCGGGAATAAACAACTTCCCATGTATTACGTTAGCAAAGCCCTGGTTCAAGTCGAGACCAGGTACCCTGGCATAGAAAAGATGTCACTTGCCCTGATCGTGTCGTCATGACGTCTCCAACCATACTTCCAGGCTCACACCATCATCAGTCCGATTGACCAACCACTTCTCCAAGTACTCCAAAAACCTAAGGTATCAGGGAGACTAGCGAAATGGGGAATTAAGCTCGGCAAGTTCAATGTCATATACCGACCCCAAGCTAGGATCAAAGGACAAGTTGTGGTTGACGTCATTGCTAAATTCACCAACATAAGACCCCTACCAGATACAAAAAAAAGAAAGAAATAAGTACACGGGAATGGATTCTCCACATTGATGGATCTTTGAATTCAAAGGGCAGTGGGGCAGGATTCATCCTCATAGCGTCCGACCAGACCTGCATACAACACATATTGAGATTTGGGTTCTCGACCGCCAACAATGGGGCGAAGTATGAAGCACTCCTTGCCGGACTCAGGCTAGCCAAGACCATGGGAACTTGAGCCTTGAAGATCCATAGTGATTCTCAACCTATCATCAACCAGGTCACCCCAGAGTGCCAAGCCAAGGGGGAAAATAATTGCCTATCTACAAGAGGCGAAGAAGCTCATTGGCGAGTTTACCAAATGCGAAGTCACTTTGGTCCCCGGAGCAGAGAACTCCCAGGCAAACACTCTGGTAAAGCTGGCCACAACAGCTAACAACGAGATCGCTAAGACTATTCCAATCGAATTCCTACCCGAACCCAGCATTGGTCGACCTAATCCGAAGGAAGCACTTCCAATAACCTCATCACTAAGCTAGATGGATCCAATTATAAGATAACTCTAACAGAGTGAACTACCTGATGACGAATTCCAAGTGTGAAGGATTCGAAACTGGGCAGCCCGATACGCCATGATAGGCGATGTCCTTTACAAGAGAGGATTTTTCGACAGCCTCGAGTTTCCGACCTACCTCCTTGAGGCGGCCCTTCATTTCATGAAATGTGCGGCGGATGGCAAGGACCCCAGTAGCACCCTAGGAAAGAAAAGTATGAAGAACAACAGTTAGAAAGTAAAAAATCTAGGGATAGAAAAGAAGAGTGGTGAGTTCGACATCAATACCTTGATCGATGTGGGCATTAACCCCCCAGGAGGGGCTTAGGTTGCAAGGATAATATTACCTTGATCTCATCCTCGGTCACATTCTGGTTGTTCCAATGAGTTAGAACCACCATGTGTTAAGGGAGAGGTATGGGAGAGACCAACCCAACTACAGCCACCTCGGGATTCTGATGGCCCGAGGTATCCCCCACCTCCACTTCCTAGGACCTGACGACTGTAATAGCCTTGGCCTGTCCTTCCCTATTTTTAGCCGAGGATGACTCTAGGTCTATAGCATCCATCACAGCCAGTTCTGACAGAGGAGCCTCCCTCCCTGGTTCGCTTGGAGGAGTCTCTTGAGGCGCCTCGACTCCTCTGCATGTGGCCACCTCTGCTGGCCTTAGTCGCCCAACAGGAGGACCCTCCAAGACAGGATTTGATCCGCCGTCGCCTGCCCTCAAAGACTCGACCCGATAAGCCAAGGATGGAGCGTCGTCCCTCTTAGTGGCCCTCTTAGCCTATCCAAATTGGCCATGGAGGGAAGCCTTAACCTCTTCGAGCGAGGTTGGTCTGCCATTTCTGAAAGAAAAAAATTGTGTGTCAGAAAATAAAAAGGAACAATTAAATACAAAAACATAAAAGAAACTGACCAACCACAATGTACCAATTGGCTCAAATATCGACAAGCCGACCTGATGCAGAAGTGAAGGGGTGATAAACTTGTTCCAATTCCTCTCGGCTAAACTCCGATCCTTCGTAAGTCTAACTTGGGGGAGTTGTAGCTGGGACAACTCTGGATGGCTCTGAGGAAGAGCTGCAGGAAAGTGCGACCATAGTTAGCAAACATGAATCAACCTTCGAATGAAGTAAATAATTAGGGCTACGGCTTGGGAATTTTGACCTAGGAAAGCGAACTCAAAGGGAACCTGAGAATGTAGTCTTGCCACCTCCACTGTTGGGGCTTGACCACCTATCCTTCTACCCTTTGTTGGAGGAAGGGTTGTCAGTGATAAGGGCATGACATTGACCTGACTCTGAAAAAAATAACACCAGCCCCGAGCATTTGGGTTGACCTTAGCTCTGTACATACAAGAGTTCATTCGCAATCAGCTCGGCATATCTGAGCTGGTGCCAAAGGATATAGTTGCCGAAGATAGCTCGCCACACATTTGGGATTAGCTGACCAGGAGCAAGCCTAAGGCAGTGAATGTCCTCCCACACAATAGGGTGAAGGGACAGCCCTAGACGGCATTGGAGGGCTACAATGTAAATAGCTACCTCCCCAACGCGAGGATGGCCTGGATCTTCCCTGACCTTAAGAGCTCATAGCTCCACGAAGTTGGGGATGTGAAACTTTAATCAGATCAGGGCCAGGTCTGCTTCCTACAGCCTCGATCCAAAGGGGCCGATCTCTAAGGATGGCCCCTGAGCAGATGAAGCAATCGGCCTCACCGAAGCAGATGCGACTTTTGTCTCACAAGTTGCATAGAGCCTTCCATGGAGATGGTTCGCTCAAAGAGGCGCCTAGCTAGGAATCTTCATTCTCTAGGATGGATTCCCCATGGAAAGCCGTGGACACTAACACTCCTATAGAGCCTTCCAACGACATTTGGAGAAGAAGGAAAGAACAAAGCAGGAAGGAGAAGAGCGAGTAATTGTCGAAGAAGGAACACGACAAGAAAAATGTGGAAGGAAACGTACTGGAAATCGTCAACTGACTAGATCCGACATGAAGAAAAGAGGAAATGGGGGGGGGAGCTATCGATGAGGGGAACTAAGGAAGCCAGCAAATGAACGTGAACGTGAGCAGCCCTTTCGTATTTATAAAGCTTCATGAGAGCATTAAAAGCACACTAAGTGCTAGGATGTGAAAGGGCGCCTCGACGCACGTTTCTATCCACGTAGTAGAACGGGGTTCGCTATTAGACTCCACTATCGAGGCAAGGACATGTGTCCTTCTATAAATCACCTAGAGATGAAGTGACACCATTCTGTGCACGCCTCTTCATGCGGACTGCTGACATGGTTCTGCGCACACCTCGCTGCACTATTGTTGCCTTGATATCCACCCCAATCCCAGCTGTATGCGCCATCCTTCCCTCTCCCACATTAGATGTCAAGCGACAGTATACGACAATGCTCATTGGGTGAGGCGACCTCCCAACCTTCCACACGTTTTGAGGTCTCCTACTAGCACAACAGTTCAAGACCACATCAGTCCAACTCCACTTACTTCCTCAGCTCTTGGAAGTAGGGGGCAACTGTTATAGGTAAAATCAGACTAACTTGACACTTGAAATAAAATAGAGAGATTATAGGAAGCTCCCTAAAGAATGGTCGAGGCATCAGCTCGACCTCAGGTGCTGATCCTGACCTCCACGACTAGCCCAAAGCAACAACCATGAATACCGACCTCGACCGTCAGTGGAGACTTCACGGTACAGTCTTGACCAACAACCTTGGAGGTCAGCTTCATTTGCCAACCTTGAGGGACTAGATCGGCCATCAACTTCGAAGGCCGGCTTTGACCAATGACCTCGGCCTCGGGTACCGACCACTACCTAGGGGTAGAAAGTATCCAAGAAAGATCCCCACAATATGCAGACAGAATTGCCCCACCGAGATCTTAGCAGAAGATCATGCCGAGCGAGGCGTGATATATCCGGGAAAATTTTCATTCTATTCTACGGGTCTATTTAGCATACTCATTGCAACACATAATAAGTAGTCCAATGGGATTATAAATAGATATCCTATTAAAGAGAGAGGTACACACAACAACCCTAATTCAACTACATTAATAGTGAGCCAATTAATCTGACTTAGGCATCGGAAGGCCTGTGTCTATAAACGACACCCCCAATGTCTCCTCATCTCTGATCGTTTCTAGGTACCCAGTGTACTCTCACATAAGGCGGAAGAGGATATACCAGATCTCAGCATCAACGTATTTTCTAATTTATTTTGATTTCAGTTTTCACTACCATATAAAACAATAGTTGGAGATGGAACTCATCTTTCCAACATGTTTTTCATAGCCCCAAGGCCAATGTATGCCAACCAAAACCTGCCATATGGTATACGTCTAGAGACTAGCAGGTAGGTGGAGGTGGAGCCCTGTGCCCTCTTGGCATTGACTCAACGTGTGCATGTACAATCGATAGTGGCCTATGGACACGGTGAGTGGACTCACCTTACTCATCTACACCAGAGATAATTTACGTACAAACCTTTTATCAAGATTGTAATCAACAAATCTATGATCGGATCATGCTCAGAGTAGGCCCTATCTCTTACAAGGGCTGATGATTACTGATCGGATCAAACTCAGACCTATATTCTAAACCCATCGGGGCTGTATATGGGTATAGAATAAGTGGGCCATGCACGAGCCTATAGGCCAACCTGACTTTGTCTAGTGCAATAGGCAGTAAAAATAGATAGCGGGGAAGAAAATCCAACAATGACGAATACGTGGGCGCCTCCCCATGACAAAAGCAATTGAATTCTTTGCTACTTAGCTATCTACCTCCATCGAATCCCCCATCGGACTTTATTTTATTAATAAAAAGTATTATTATTAATAACTCAAGACTCTTTAATCAGATGTTTGCCAACTCCGCACATGTGGTTCCGCTGTCCATCCTCACACGTGAAACGTGTGTAAGATCTCAGCTTTCCATCAGGTTGGGATTGGGAACAATACTTATATCTTCTACCTTAAAAATAAATAAATAAATAAATAAGCCCATTTTAATCAAGTGGACCACAATATACAAAGTAAACTGTTTCTAGCCGTGCATTTGTTTTGCATGTTGTAGTTGTGAGATTGTCTAATTTTTCTTAGCCATACTATCCAAATTGTTGTGGTGCATCTGATGGAAAGATATCACTCACACCAACATTGCTAGTTGGTATGATGAAATGCATATAACAATATTATCTAAGACTACGAACATTCCAAGAAATTTGTTCACATACAACCCATGTCTTTACATGCTTCACTTTTATTTTAAAAGTTGGTAGTATGGGCCCCATGCTTTGGTAATCCAACTATGGGTCCGTGGTGTCGCCCCAAAGATAGACCATGACTATTTGAAAACACCATAATACCCTCTCAATCTGAGCCCTATGACGTCCATTTTAGGCTCAAAATTTTCTAATTTTGAGCTGATTAAGTCAGTGAATTTGTTAAAATTATTATGTCAAATATCACAATTGCACACTAATTTAAGGTATTCAAGATTACTATTTCGATGAAACTTAAGTTTATGTAAATACAATATAAAATTTTTATTTATTTCATTTGATTTGTAGGTTATTAAATAAAATATTTAAATTCTATGTTTGTCAATTGCAGACTATTGTAACCTATTTACGACTATTCTTGGGAAATTCAATGGGAAAGGACAAATATATAGCATGTTAAAGATCATCAAAGATTCTTAGAGTTTCACAATTGACAGCATGACAAGACAAAGAATAGTTGAAAGGAATTTAAAAGCAAACCAAACGATCAATAGTTATTCAAGAAGTCGACCGAGCGACCCAGTGGAATAGGTCGAGTTTGCAAGGAGGCCTAGAGTAGTTACTATGACACGTAGCAAGGAAGTCTCTAAAAAGTCATGTATTGCTGAAACAGTTATAGCAACCGTTAGAGCGTGGAAAGCATTTAGAAGGTTAGTAATGTTGAAATAGTTATAGCAATCATCAGTCAGAATATAGAAAGTATCCAGATAGTCAGGTTAAGAATATAAATAGCAAAGAAATTCGGCAAAGTAAATGGTCTCATACCAACCCAATCAAACCAAATTTATCTTCCAATTATCCTTTCAATTACCTGTAATTTACATGCCTTAGTATAATTCATTTACTTTTCTACTAGTCAATTACATTTTATATTAAAGTCCTTTACTTTCGCCTAGTATGTAATCCCTAACATTAATTAAGTAGCTGTTAACTTCAGCTATAATTCAAATCCATGCTCATATGTTGGATTCAGTTCGAACGTAAATAAGAATTCTTCATCCAGGAAGGTATTTTGCAGTTGTAATTCTTCACAACCGACTGTAAGATTTTCTTTCATGTTTCTCTTTTATTTATACTGAAAAATTCATTTGGTATGGAAGGTATAGATATAACTCATTATCAGAGGATGAACCTTACGCTGTGATTATCGATTGATCATTTTAACATATTATGCGAGTGGCTGAATAGGTGACTAATATTATTTGATATTGGTCACATACTATATATTTGCCTATCTTGGCACTTGGGGTCATAGTTGTTTAATTTGAATTAAGCCGCACATTTAATTCTGGCACGCTTACACTTGTTACGTGACAGAAACTGTAAAGTGAACCACAATAGGTTTTTAGCACACCCGATGGGACTAATAACATGAGCCAATGTGAAAGTAATGAGAAAGTGAGATGACAAATAAATATTTTTGAGATAATGATGACTGGCTACATGATATGCAAATGGAGAATCAGCATATGACAGAGTAGTTATGAGCTCAGGCTGAGCAGTCACGAATTTTATACCTGGGGGCAATCTATCCTTGGGAATCCATTGTATTATGAAAGATAAAACCAGGTACGCCTTGAACCACCTCGAATGGTCGAATCACATCGTTTGAATCGTAACCAAATTATTTAAATGGTTTAGGAAGTATCAGTCCAAGTTTATAGTTGTATTACTACGTCAGTCAACCATAAGCCTTATTTGGAATGGATTGACCAACAATCTTCATTGTCATGAATAATTTTTCTATTTTTTAGTTAGGACGGTCGAGTTCGACCAAGACAACTAAATTTGTTATCACTCGATCAAGATGGCCGAGTTCGACCAGGACGGTCAATTTTGTAAATTTTCGATTAAGATAGTCGAGTTGGACTAAGATGGTCGAATTTATTATCTCTCAAACAAGATGGTCAAATTCGACCAAAATGATCAAATTTATTATTTTTCAACCAAGATAGTCAAGTTTGGTCAAGTCAGACGACTTTGATTTTTTCCTATCAATATGGTCAAGTTCGACCAAGATGGCTTAAATTAATGTTTTTACACGATCGAACAATCACATTTATTACGTTAAACAACAAATTAACATCGCATTCACATTTTACCAAAGGTGAAGAGATGTAGGAGGCAACGTTATACCCTATGTTATTAAGTGAACAAGGAAGCCGATAGCGATTATTAGGACAGGAGGTAAGGAAGTCTCCAAAAGGTCATGTGCTGAAACGGTTACAGTAACCATCAGAACGTAGGAAGCATCCAAAAGGTCAGTAATATTTCAACAGTTATAGTATCTGTCAGTCAGAACGTGGGAAGTATCGAGATTGTCAATTTAAAGCTATAAATAGCAAAGGAATTCAGCAAAGAAAATGGTCTCATGCTAACCCAATCAAACCAAATCTATTTTTTAATTACCTGTCATTTACATTCCTTATTGTAATCCATTTACTTTGCCAGTCAATTACATTTTGTCATTTACTTTTGTTTATTGTGTAACTATAGCATTAATCAAGTAGCTATTAACTTTAACTATAATTCAGATTTATGCTCATATGTTGTTCTTAATGAGAATTCTCCATTTAGAAAAGTATTTTGCAGTTGTTCTTCACGATCGACTGTAAGGTTTCCTTTCCTATTTTTTTTTTATCTGCATTAAAAAAGTTCTTGATATATAAGGCAAATGTGTAACTCATTATCAAAGGACGAACTCTACCATTTGACTATCACTTGATCATTTTAATATACTACGTGAGAAGCTGAATAGATAACCAATATTATTCAATCTCAATCACATATTACGTATTTTCCTATTTTAACACTGGGGTCATAGTTGTTCGGAATGATTTAAGCTATACATTCAAATTCTGACACACCCGTACTTGTCATGTAACTGTAAATAAAACCACAACATAAACTAGCAAACACAATTAAGGATTTCAATTACACTTGATTCAAGTGTAATAAAATGAGTTACATTTAATTTCAATTATAAGCTACCAAACAAGCCATAAAATGATTTATTTTATTTTAATTATTATTTTTAATATTGTAGTCGGGGCCTGCAATTTTTGGAATATTCTTCATCGGTGGTGGGTCAACAGGCAAATGGTACTGATTATGAAAACATGGGTCCCACTTCTAAGAAGCATTAGGATCATGCGCTTGGAGCGGTCGATATCACTACGTGGAAAGCCCTTTGAAAAGACACCGGCCTCCTCCACCAAAGGATGGAGGTTGCTTCAACCTCAAGCTAGCTGTGGGCATTAATATAAATGATACCTTTGGAAGGGGAAAGGAAAGTTACAAAGACCAGTTACATGATACTCTGGTATCGCATGATTCTTGATACGCAGGTTCTCAGAACATGCATCGGTGGCATTTGCGAACTCAATTAAGACCGATTAGATCGTCAAGGCCACTGTTATTATCAAGTAATATATAATACCAATATCAGACTGGTTTAAAAATCCTAACCTCTTATTCGTGGACAACTGTTTATGGAAATCAGATCGTTGGATGTTTTTATCATTTTCACAATCAAATGTCCACCAATCCAATATGCAGGCGATCAAATGAGGTTCATTTTTGGTTCATTATACATCTTTTGGTTAACATAATTTGGATGGCTTAATTTGACTATTTTTTCCAAGTAATTTCTAAGTGCCCGCTTATCATCCATCACACTGCCAGAGTATCAAAGGCTTCCTCGTTAGCAAAGACGAGACCAAAGTATTTGACAAAAATACCCCTTTTTTGGCAATATTTTATGAATAAAATGAGGACTGGACTGCGTTCATCATGCGTTAGACTTTTATGTTAGTTTTACACAATATTAAAATTGGTGGTGACCATTGAACCGTACACATGGCCCAGTTGAACTGTAATCCAGACTCTCCAAATTGGTGACCCATCTGTGACAGGAGACTAGTCTATGGTAAATATCTGATTCTTCCCTTTAAATTTGGACTACTCATTGTTTTACTATAAATTGTCCATTTGATGGAAATTAATTGGACGGGTAGGAGGCTTCATCATCCTATTTTATATGTATGATCTCTCTACAATATGAGATCGAATTTGGATGGTTCAGATCTCTTTAACATCAGTGCCACATGTGATAAGAATGAGTCGCTACTGTTTTTCAAATTGTGAAGAACTAACATTGGAGTCTAAACCCTCATTCCAATGGCATGCGGCGCACATGCCACATTGGACGAGGTCAGTGATTCTGAATGTTCTAGAAGAAAAGTTATTTGCTACGCTTAGGGAGTATGACCATCTGTAGGAGTGTACAGAGCCGTTGTCTGTGTGGGATACCAAAACGTGGGTCCCACTACGTGAAATTACAACCTGAAACTCATGCCGTCTGGTTGATCCAAACCTTCTGATTGGAATGCATCAAATGGACGGATAGAAATGAATATTTATTTCACGGCCGGCTTTCACCAAACAAGTGCAAATTAATAGTCGGATAGGATTGCGTGATCCAATCTGATTCTTGGGTTATGCTCCATCCATGGTGGGAACGTGATTCATTGAATTGATTTATGCACACGTGTGCAATGGGTAATAAGCTTTCTGCATGCATATGGATGGTGGTGGGCCTTCGGAGTATAAGGTTTAAGCTATTCTTGGAAGCCACGGAATGATCAATCTCATTGGGAGAATCATTAGAAAAATAATTTGTACGGAGCAGATATGGTTCGTTGAGTAGTTGTATGCTGGGATTTGACGGTGCATGGTGGCATGTGCTTACGAAATAAGACATATCAATTAGAGGTCCTTTGGGGGTGACCCATCCAAAGAAGAACAAATCAAGTAATGGTAAAATGTTTGAGTGGTGAGAATCAAAACAGGTTAAAAAGTCCATTGATTGGACGGGTAGCTAAGGACTCGGTGCAGTTTTTAAGCTATTGCAGGTCTATGGTGGGCCACGAATTCTTTTCATCAGCTTGCATTCTCGACGCGTGTACGGCTAGGTGGTTGATGTGAGTGTGACCACCCAATAAAAAGCATGGAGATATATAATTTCGCCTTGAGTTAGCTAATCTAGATTCTTAGGGTGCGTTTGGATCCACCATCATTTCAAATTACAATCATTCATCTCATAAAGTGGAAATAACCAAAGTAATTAGCTCCCTAAGTGGCATGGTTTTTTCTGTCAGGGTCTGACTAGGATGAATTGGGCTGAATCTCTCTCTCTCTCTCTCTCTCTCTCTCTCTGCGCGCGCGCGCGCATGAGTCACCCTCTATTCTCGATGTGGCTACTAGTATCGAACCAAATAAGACTCAATGGAGCCCATTGACATGCACAAGTTGCCTCCATTTAGAAAAGAAGATTCAGGTGCATGGAAGAGTGAAGAAAAAGAAAGAACGTATATATATTCTTCCAAATTTTAGAGGAAGTGTGGAGTGGCTAGTAGGTACATTACTCAGAACTGCGTGTATTTGATCGTGATGCTTACTCTCACATACTATTAGTTGAGAGTGATAAGCTAGACTAAATGGCTTAAAAGTACGTCTTTGTCGGCTATGATAATGATCTGAAGGGGTATAGGTTATACGATCGGACCACACAGAAGATTATTCTTAGTCACGACAAAAAATTTAATGAATGATCATTGTTTCGTAAGGATAAGGAAGTTAAATGATTATCGTGAACGTTTAATTAGACAAAGATGAGACACATGAAGATACTGAGACGCAGATATAGGTGCAAGGACAGATGAGCGGCCACTTGTGAGAAGTAATCCACTAAGGTATCGTAGGTTATCGGCAAGATACAGGGATGACTCAAATATCGCATTTACCCTTATTACAGATGATAGAGATTTGTCAACTTTTCATGAGGCTCTTGATGAACTAGATGCTAAAAAGTAGAAAGTAGCAATACATAACGAAATGACTCCTTTTACAATATGAGACATATGAGCTGGTAGAGTTTCCCATCTGCCAAAAAGCGATCAAGTGCATGTGAATTTTTGAGAAGAAACATGATATGTACAAGGCAGGGTTGTTGGCGAAGGGATATGCTCATAGAGAATGTGTGAACTTCGTTGAGATATTCACGCTGATAATAAAGCAAGTATCTATCAGATTCGTATTGCCGCTTGTTGTCCAATACAATCTCGAGTTGAATCAAATAGACTTGAAGACTACTTTCCTTCATAGAGAATTGAAAGAGTGAATTTACATGAAACAACCAAAAGGTTTTAAAATAAAATGGACAGATAACAAGGTTTGCATGTTAAAGAGGTTGTTGTACAACCTAAAATAGTCGTCTAGGCAGTGGTACAAAAAATTTGATTCTTTCATAGTGAGTTAAAAGTTTACCAAGAGTGAGTATGATCATTTTGTATATTACAAGACACTGAGTGATGAAAAGTTCATTATCTTGGTTTTGTATGTTGATGACATGCTTATTGTCAGTCATAACATGTCTAATATCGACATATTAAAGACTCAATTATCAGGGACATTCGATATGAAAATTTCAGGGGTTGTAAAGAGAGTTATCAACATTAACATATATAGAGACATGAAGAGGAGTAGGTTATGGTTATCTCATGCTGAATACCATGAGAAGGTATTGATGAAGTATGAGATGAACAAGGTAAAGCAGGTTAGCGTTTCTAAAATAAATGAAGAAAAGCAGGATATGTCTCGTGTACCTTATTCAAGCACAATTGGCAACTTGATGCATACCATGGTATATATAACACTGAATATTTTACATGCGGTGGGTGTTGTTAGTAGATAAGCGTTTAACCACGACAAGAAACATTATGAGGCAGTGAAATGGCTACTTCGATACATTTGAAGTACGCAAGACTATGTTTTATCATTTGAAAAATCAGGAGACAAGTTAGTAGGGTATGTGGATTCAGATTACACGGACGATGTAGATAATAAAATGTCGACTTCCGGTTACTCGTTTATATAAGCAGGTGGAGTGATCAGTTGGATGTCGGAGATTCAGTCTGTGGTGATTCTTTCCACAACCAAAGTTGAGTATATGGTAATAACAAAAGCATTCAAGGAAGGTGTTTAGTTGAGGGAATGATAAATCAGTTGGGGTTTCAGCAGAAAGTTGTACCAGTTAATTGTGGCAACGAAAGTGTGATCACTTTGGCTAAGAATTTTGTTTATTACTCACGTACTAAATATATTGATGTGCGTCATTATTTTATCCGATAAGTACTTGAGGAAGGAGGTGTGACTTTAGAGAAGATTCACAGAAGTGTGAATTCGGCTGACATGCTTACGAAGGTGGTTCCTACAAAGAAGTTCAAGTTTTGTGCAACTTCTCTGGGCTTGGCAAAGGTATAAATGGAAGATGGAGTATGTACGAGAAGTAATGGTGGAGCTATGATGGAAGGTGGAATTAGAGATGGTGATTGATAAGGAGCTATAATGAATGAAGATTGAAGACATGGTGGAGATTGTTGTTGATGTCTTAAATCTATTAATAATAGGATCTATCGATGTCATTGAGTAGATGTCGATGCCATCGATAGATGCTCGATCCCATTGAAAAAATTTTGAAAAATCCATGTTAGTTGCTGGAACGTTTTTGCATTGCTACTTGATGACATCGAAGTAGATTCGACGTCATCAATAGATCCTCAATAGTTATCGATGTCATCGAAGGTCCCATCGAAGATGTGCGCAGAATTGTGTAAGTACAGAATTTGTTTCATATTTCGATTGTGATAGTATATATATTGGGTGTAATCGGGATTAAGAAGGGAAGAGGTATATTAGGGCTATCTAATTCTTTTTATAAGGTTTTAAGAGTATAGCTAGCTAGGGCTTGTGAAGTGGATTCGAGACTTGTTAGAATTGGTAATACTCTATCTCTTGTAATTTTTGCTTTCATAGTACATTACTTGTCACTTTGTGACGTGATTTTTTTCGCAAAAGAGTTTTTCCACGTAAAATTTGGATTGTTCTTGTTTGGACTTGGTTGTGCGATTGCATATACTTTGCTTGATTCGTCTCTGTGTGCTTCCGTGATTTCTCAATATAAAATAACTATTCTTCATATTATTTATAATCCACCACATGATTACAAGCTATAAAAACTATCACATTAAAGTCATTAACTTTTGAGTGCAAGTAATTAAAACATAAATTGTCCAAATTGTGCACCCTAAATTACATGTAGAATTAAGGAAAAGTTAATCTTCTTTTATTATTTTCTTTCTAGTTTGATGAAAGCTTTTAGATATTCAAAACTGAAACTATGTAATGATCCTATTTCAGCAAATAACTGTTGGTGAATAAGATGTTAGGTTTCTTTAACCAATTTGAACTAGGACTAATAGTTAGCGACAATGATTCCACAATTTCCAAATTTTAATTTGAAATATTGTGTGCCACATGTTTCTAATTGCTTGCATAGCATGAATATCAAATCACTCTCCATTTGGATCCTTACTCTTGCTCGGGTGGTAGACTCTTAGGAGTTTCAACACCCGATCAAGGGTTCGAGTATCCATAGGTGGTGAAATTCTACTAGGGTGAATGTGTGGGGTGTGTATGCGTGTGTAAAACAAAAACAAAAAAAACAAAAAAAAATAAAAAAATATATAATAATTTTTTTTAAGAAATCACTCTCCATTTTATGATGATTCTTGATTTGGTATGTAAATATTACATGGGAATTTTTGATTTGGTATATGAATTCCATATATACTCTACACACTAGCACTTGCACCATTGGTCAGTGGGCCACATGTTGTCAAAATTGGTAATAGGTAGGTTTGATCGAGATGGTACCTACTATTCTAATACGTGAAATATATACATACATGTGTATATATAATTTATAGGTTTTGCTAACATCCCCAAACCTTTTAAATGGCACACAAGGTGAACTATTGTTGGTCTGAACTATCCATTCATCCGTATAATTATGAACAAGCCATGGCATAATAATCATGCCAATCCCGTGATCTTAAGCTTCCAATTAATAGTATAAAAAGGATAGTCAAGACCACCAAAAAACAAAATAGGTCCAATCATCATCTTGAAATATTTATACAATTCTAAAGGAAAACTTTGGTTTAATAATTCTAACTATGTCATTTTGCTGCTAATAAACAACATATGGTTGTAACAAATTGGCCCCACTAAAAGAGTTAAGATTATCCAATTGGCTGTATGAATGAATGAATGGAGACTGCTAAACCCATATTTTGTTATTTATTTGTTTAAATACACTGAGGTTTGTATACGAGTTAGGATAACCCACAACCAGCCCATTTATTAACCAGGCTAAAAAAATATACTCATATCCACACCCACACCTGTATAGCTACACCCATACCCAGCCTATATCAGGCCGGGCTTGGGTACACATTTGGTGCACCACCACCCCTAGTCTCAAGTTGGGTCCGGCCATGATGACGTAGCTTGGGCTTGCATTTTACGGTCATCCCGATCTGGCCTGTCCGAGTAGCAACCTTATCCTCGAGCTATGTGACTTGACTAAGGCTTGACAAAACCCAATGAGTCGACTCTCTGACTCATGACTCACTGAGTTAAACTGAGTCACTCTTTTTTATTTAATTTAGATTGTGGCTGTCCGTTTGGTTTGAGGGTTTTATTTATTTATTTATTTATTTAATATGAGGCAGACCAACTATGTGGACGCCACACCCTAAATATCAGGCTGGTCCACTTGTCTAGGATTGCTAAACCAAGTACCTATAGCAATTCATTTGCACAGTACAAAGGTCGATCATACCTGATGAGTGGACCAGCAGAATGTTGGGACAAGGTGGCTCCTAACCCTATAAACGGTTCAAATGTTTCACGTGTGCCCTGTTGATAATGTAAATTCGTGCACCGTGAATGGCATTAGCTCTGATTGATTTTTTATTTTATTTTTAAAGGCCAAGAATTAATCCATTTCAAACATTTCCAAAGAGAGGTAGAGTATTTCCACTGTCTGTACTGCGACTTCTTCAGAGTCTACGGTTAGAGCTTCAACAACATCGGGTGAGCTTATTCACATCATCTTCAGTGTGGATTTCCACGAAGCATGGGTCCCACTCATCAGAGTTGACCTGTTGTGTGCCGTACACGTGGAGGGCATCCTCCCATGAACATAGTAGGCCCCACTTTGAAAATCACTCGTCTCAAAAATAGGCTGATCCACTCATCAGACAGGCCACACCTGGACGTTGATTCAGACTGCAAGTCGTCCATAGATTCCAACAATGTGGCCCACCTGATGAGTTGAGCAGTTGGGGAACAGTGAGGAAAGTTGTTGCTCAGCACTTATTGAAGCATATGAATAGCCTGTTTGTTAACACTTAATTTTTTCACTTAATGGAAAATTTGGAAAGTGTTCGATGATTAGTGGTGTTTGTTAACGCAGAACAAGGAAATGGATCCATCATTTTATGCTAAAATTTTTCCTTGACTGGGGTCTAGCATAATGGTGAATTCAGAATGCGCTCCATGACTATTATTATTATTATTATTTTATTATCTAAAATTATCCTTTGCAACATAGATTTTCTCCTTTACATAATACACAATCCAACTTTTAATGTGTGACACATATCTGGGCTCACCATGATTTATGTGTTAGATCTGCACTGTCCTTCAACTTTTTTGTATCATTCTAAAGCATGATCCAAAAAATTATGCACATTCAAAGATCAAATCGTCCACACTACAGAAAGCAGTGGGACTGGAACAGCTACCGTTAAAACCTTCTTGATGTCCACCGTGAAGCTTATTTGCCATCAAACCTCTTTATAAGGTCACACAAATGAAGAAAAAATATAAAAATTAGCTTGATCAGAACCTTCTGTGACCCTAAAAAGTTTTCAATGATAGCCACCCAATTCCCATAGTTTCTTGTAGTGTGGCCCACTTAAGCCTTACATCTCTCTTGTTTTTTATCTTAATTTTTAAATTAATATGAAAAAATGAATAGACGGTATAGATAAAACATATATATCATGGTACGCCCCACAAAGCCCTATCCATCATTGGCTAGATCTTGAGAGTTATCCCCGTTATCCCCTTTTGCGAGATTCGACTCTGCAGCGTGCTCCGTTGGCTGTATTTCTACTTCAGGGCGAAGCCGAGTGGACCGGTTCGCAGAGGGATCGTGATCAGAGGAGAGGCCGGAAGAGGTAGGCCCCCTCTAATAGCTCCCGACAACGTCGACAACGGCAGAGGTGCGTAGCCTATCGAGCCGCCAGAGCATCAGCATCGCATACAATAACTTCTTCTTCTAGGCCCTTTTCTGGCATTTGTTATGGATGTGGGCAGACAGGACACCGTGGGCGCGAGTGCCCTCTTCCTTTGCAGCAGCGACAGTGGCTCCCGCCACCGAGACCCCGACAGCAGCTAAGACTGCAGGATGGACCTTCGCAGTGACCGCAGTAGCAGCAAAGACCGCAGATGCAAAGGAGACAGATACCTCCCCAGCCATCTCAGGCTTGATTTTTCGCGACTCAGCAGGACTCTTAGTTATTAGGGGAGTCGTTATGGGCATTCTCCTTGTCTCTGTATGTAAGTCTTTTGTTTTGGTGCATCGCACCTCTTTTGTATCCAAGGACTTTTGTTCGATCAAATTTCTATTAGAGTCTGTCGTAAGAGATTCTCAATATCAACATTTTTGGAAAGATCGCTGTGTTAGGTCGATGATATTATCGTGTTTCATTTTGGATGATGAGTTGTTCTTACCCGCTGAATAGTTTTGTATTGCCAATGTCGGGCTTGTTTTATTGTCAAGGCCGATCATCTGAGACCCCCCTGGTCCCTTGCAGCCGTTGAGTGTTACAGAGTGAAAGTGGAAGCACGTATCGATAGATTTCATCGCAGGTTTACCATGATTAGGGAGCGTTATCCCCATTTGTTCAATGATTGATACATATATGAAGATGCTATGCATTTTTTTTTTGTTTCGGTTTTGTTAATTTTGAGAACAAAATTTTTTTACTAGTGGGGAGGATTGTAAGACCCGACCCGAGTTCGTATGTGTCCATGTGTGTGTGAGTATGCATTCCATCCATCTTTATCCCGCGGTCCTACCGGTCGAATCCCAACAACCCGTGACCCTTAGATAGTGTTTGCGGTCATCCGTAAGTCCAGTCATGAAGATCGAGTTGAAACGTATGTCATTGCGACTGCATCATCGCCACGGTTCCAAAACTACATCTCATGCATAAATCCGACGTGTCCATCAAAAGTTGTGGGCCGCACCATTTTGGACCCTTAATCATGATATGGGGCCCACTTTACCCATGTACTCATTTTCCAAGAGTGGGTCCCACCTAGCTCCCTTATCTAAACAAGCTATCATACCTACCCCTAGCCTAGGTAGTAGGCTACCTTCTCTAGAAACCCATCATTAGCCTTGGGTTCTTCCCCCCATGTGTCATGATTACAACCCTCTTTCCTAGCCTAGAAAATAAATGATTGTTTTGCTATATCCCTCTCTCTCCCTTCTCTCTCCCTCATTTTCTCTCCTTCTTTCTCTCTTGCAAAAAAATTCAGCCCCTCTTCCCTCAATTTTAGCCCCTTCTCCTCCTTTTTCCTCTCAATCCCTCCATTAAAAACTCATCTCATCCATCTATCTTTGTTCCTTGGAGCATTTGGAGCTTGGTGGTCCAAGTTTGGAGCTATCTAAAGTGGGTGTATCCTAGGATCTAGGATTTCTATTCTCATGTTCTTAGACCTCTTTTCTTTTTATATGAGATATTTAGGACCCACTAATTAATGGTGGAGATCCTACATCATCCATTAGTTGTGGCCAAATGGCCTATTTGATGCATGCATGCCCATGCATGGGGTTTTCCCTCTATAGGCCCCCATCATGGAGGATTACTTGGATTCCATGGCATAATAGGTCATCTAGACCTTGGAATCATGGGTGGGATGACATTCAAACCATTGATCTTGAATCTAGGACATGCATGTGGTGGATCTTTATTGTAGCATATGAATAGAAGGAATGTATGGTGTGATTGATGAAGGGGAGGGCCTCAATGTGACGGAGCCCTTCCTCTTGTGGCCGATTCTTTATTTTTATTTATGATAGAATTCTGATCTTGTATGTGTGGCCCACCTTGTAGGCCAACAAAAATCCAGACCAACCATGGAGCTTGGATGCCCATAGCAGTCCATCCTTAGACATGTGGCCCCAAAATCTATCAAAATGGGGCACATGCAAGGGGTATTTGATGATGGGAAAGGTTTGGACATCTGTGGGGCCCACTGGGGTAGTCCACCATACAAATTCCTGGGGCTAAATCACATGAAAATAATGTTTATATTTTAATTCTTTCTATTGCATGTTGTTGTCCAAATTGCTGGAATTGTTTCTTTTATACTGTAATGTATGGGTTGTAGGCATTGTTTATGATTTCTTTTTCCCTGATTTCTTAGACTTTTCTTTGAGATGTGGATCCCACCTAAGAGTATGTTAAACCTCACCTTCACCAGTCCTTGTTTGATCACCCAAAAGGGTGGGCCAAGGAGGTTGGATGGTCCAGATTTTCTGGACTGTCCAGTCACTCTGCTTGCTGGAAAAACATAAATGTCAACAGGTTTTTGAAATGGTGGGCCACCTTTGGGGACCCCAACTTATTGTATACTTGTACAGGGATGTTGGCCTTGTATTTTCCCAAATTTTGGCAGACCTGGGCCCACTCTAATGGGGTACACAAGTCAGGGACAGCAGCATTGCTGCAGCAGGAAAATAAAATCTGGACCTTGCTGTCCATAATTTGTATGAAACAAATAAAATATTTATACTACCTAAAAAATAATAAAATTTTGCAGTGAGGTGACCCACCCATGGTAGGACCTAACTGAAAAATTTTAGGGTTAATGGATCTCATGTGGGCATCCAAACGGGTGGGCCAACACAGTGGACTG
Source organism: Magnolia kwangsiensis (assembly GCA_037074715.1). Classification (NCBI taxonomy): domain Eukaryota; kingdom Viridiplantae; phylum Streptophyta; class Magnoliopsida; order Magnoliales; family Magnoliaceae; genus Magnolia; species Magnolia kwangsiensis. The sequence goes on from CM073576.1 coordinate 71,346,498, forward strand.
CCAGAAAAATTCTGCTGTGCAGTCCAGCAGTATAGTTCCATAAAAATAAAATTTTAAAAATATTTTTCTCAGAAGGTGGGCCATATTTCTGGCTCCCATATTGATGTAGGATTGATGAGGGACCTTGGGTCCAAATTTCATGAATTTAGGAGGCCCAGAACCCACCCATTGGATGGCTCAAATTTAGGACAGTTACATTCCAGCAATAGTTCACCCTGGAAAAATTATATTCTTAAAATTTATTAAAATACTTTTGAGTTTCTAAAAATTGTAAAAATTTACAGGGATGTGTTAAACTCATTTTAGGACCTACCTGCAAAATTTTGGAGCCATTGGACTCCTGTAAACACAATGGTGGTGGCTGGACCGGCCCACTAAAATATGGTGTCCAGATCAGTCCGAGTTTCAGGACAGATTGTATTATTTGAATTAATTAAAACATTTTTAGATGTCCTAACATTATAAAATTTTATTTGGGTGTGGCCCACCCATGGAAGGACCACCCTATAAATTTTTAAGTCCATCGGGCTTCTATACCGACCGTGGTGTGGCCTGCAATTTGGACCAGTTTTAGGTCAAATACCCAAGCACACACCTACTATGGGTTGCTGGGCCTGCATTCTAATGGCATGACTCACTTGAAGTAAGTGTTGTATATCTCTCTTTTATCTGGTGGGGCCCACTGTGATATATATGGATCACCATGGGTCAATCACCCATCTAAATTAAATAAATTTCTGGACTCCAGCAGGCCCAGGAAATGGGTGGGCTGGAATTCCAGCAAGAGGTCCAAAATTTGTTACATGGTTGATTGTTTAGAAACTATTGTGGCACACCAAATTTGACAGAGTGTTGCACACACTCTTTGCTTTCCTTCCTTAGACATTTTGGGCTTAATGAGTGCCCCCTTGAGGCCCACCTTTGTGGTGATTTTGTAGGCTAGCCTTAACCAGAATTTTTAATAGTTTTATAGGCTCAATGGGCTAGGAAGTTCTTTCATGAGCCCAAGATTGTGTAAGGGCTGACCTTATTGATTTACGAACCCAATGGGCTATCTATAAGCTGATCATGTATATTAATGGTCCTTGATGCCCTCATGAAGTGTTTAATTGTCGGGTAACTTGCAAAGCCCACATAAATGTATATTGTGGAGCGCCTTATTAAGTCTTTATCTGATGAGGCAAGGCCCACCCTGTCGGTATAGGTCTCGCCCTTGTGTATTCTTGGACTTATGGGTTGCCCTTAAATCCATCATAATGAAGGAATTGGATGAGTTTTGTTTAGGGCCCATTATGTAATATCGTATATGCATAGTCGCCCTTTTTGTGATGGTGATTAGGCCTTGTGGACACAGTTCTTTTGAATAGGCCCATTGATCTTAGGGCTATACTCTCTCATCTATTGTGATAGGCTTAAGGGCAATAATATGCAAGAAGTTAGGCTCTTGGCTGCCTACTAAATTGACCTTGTACTTGGGCCAAAAGTGAGGCCCAACTCACTTGTGTTAAATGTAAAACTTGCCCATGTAAATGAATTACTTGGCTGCCCATGAAGCCCACCACAATATGTGGAATTATGGCCTTTGTGGTTGGGCCCAAACCTTACTTGAGGGCCCACTATATGATCTATGAGTTGGGCTTAGTATATGGCCCATTAGGCCATGCATTGCGTGGGCTTTAGACCTTATATTATATGAGTAGTGGCGGGCTACCTCTTGGAAGCCAGTTGAGGTTGAACGTCCTCCTAGGTGATCCTAAGGTAGGCTCATGGGTTTCTTTATGGATGGCTAAAGGCCCACCATGGACCCTAAGCCATTTGTTTAGGGTTTAATGTGTATGTATGTGAAACCTACCTTAACGCATGTTTGGTCCAGGCCATCCAAGCCTTGTATCGCCCGATTATGGATGCACTCTGTCTTGGGTTACTGCTGGACTCACAATCCAGTAACAGGTCCACTTGATCCTTTCATGATATATACACACTCTCCATCTGGTGGGGTCCCTCAGGGAATATAGTTGGCTTTCATGAGATTATCTCCACATAGTTAATTGATTTCTGGACCTTAGCAGGTTTAGGAAGTTAAACTGGCCAAAAGTTTATCAAGGGCCTTAAATGTATAATTTTATGGTTAAAACTTTATTTAGCTGTGGGGCCAACCATATTGAGAACTTGTGTACGTGTTACAAGGTTATATATTCTTATAATCTTTAGGCTTAATTAGTGCATTCTTTTGGATCACCTTTAGTGATCAGATGAGGACCCCATCTTAGATCAGATTTTTTTTGGAGCATTATATGGGCCCAAAGTGGGCAGGGTCATCCCAGCTTGGTCCAACCATATATTGGACCGACTTCCAGCATTTTGATGGACTTGTGGGATAAGACAATGATAGTATTGGGCCCTTGGTTGCCCACTTAAATTGCTAAGATATTGGGCTGATGTAGTTGGGCCTATTTCATCTAAACTTAAACTTATTTAGTCATATATTATGTATGCGAGCTGTCCACCAAGTCTGACTCAATGCATGGATTCTATGGCCATTGGAAATTGAGCCTTGGGCCTTAATTCCCCTCTTAGGGCCCATGTTGTTAAAAGTGATATTTTATCTTTTTATGGCCTATTATGAGGAATATATATGTATATGATTGGTTACATTTATTTTTATTTTTAATGTGGGCCTTGGGCCTTCTATCCACATCATTCATGGTTGATATGCTTTTTTAGGGAATGGTGGTTAAATGTCCCCATTATGGACCCCTCTAGGCCTGGTTGTATTTAAGAATGATTGGATGATTATCTTAGACTCTTGTTAGGCTCATTTCTATATCGCTCAGACCCATAGTTTGTATACTTAGTCTCGTGGGTTACCCCAGGTAAATGGGCCCCCACTAGAGGTGAGATTCCTTATGGATATTATCTAAATACATAGTCTTGGTCCCTTCTTGGATAGGAGGAGTGTACTACTTTGTATATCACCGCATAATATGTCTAGACTCATCTTCATGGCCCATGTACATCATTGTATGCTTGGTTGACACTATGTATGTATGGTCATATTATGTCATTGGGCATTGGATGATACTTTTCCCGAGGGACGTAGTATCCCCTATTGAGCACGTTGGATGCTTAGGATTGATGCATAGTTGATTGTGTGATTCATGCATCTGGCATTGCGTAGAATATGAGCATTATCGCCCTTGCTTCATCAGGGCTGTAGCCTCCACAAATACTCGTGGATGGCCATGTTTGGACACTGAAAATGTTACTTGAGCATACCAGGTGCATAAGATGCCCATGGGTGAAATTCTCAAAACTTTCATAATACCAAGGATCTGCTCTAACGCCTTGACCGGGTGGTATATATGAGCGCACTACGAGGGCCTTATACCGATAGGCCGTGACTCCCACTGTCATGTAGTCGGTTGGATAAGGGTGTGGCCTTACTCGCTTGATGTAAGAGGGCATTGCTAGGCTGAGTCTGACCAGCTCGTGAATGAGTTTTCTACCTTCAGGCCTTACTGGTGATTGGTTGTCCACAGGCGGGTAGTGAGTCTCTTGTGCTCGTTTGACTGTGTAGGGTTTGTAGAGCGACAGTCATCCAGTAGTGTAATGGACCCCGGTGATTTTCTTATGATGAAAATGTTCTTGATATGTGGATTGGATATGAGCACTGGCATTACTTTGCATTGCATTTGCATCGGCTGTGTAAGCCTCATAATGCATCGCCTTGGCATGGCGCCCAATACTCATTGCATTACATTACTCATTGCACTATATAACCTTGGTATGGATTCCTACATTATCATACTGCCTTTGTATAGCTTCTTGTGTTCATGATAGCCTTGGTAAGGCTAGTGATATTAGTATTATCGTGACTCCTTTCTGCATTCTCTATCTTCTTCTGAGCACCATTGTCACACACTTTCACCACCCTCTAAGCTTTCTATAAGCTTATGCACGATTGATGCGTGCAGGAGATCGTAAGTTGGCGTCTTAGCAGAGGAGCTTGGATAGGTATGCGAGCCGAGGACCCAGTGTTGTAGATTCTCTTCCTTCTTTCTTCTGTTATCTTATGTATGTCCTTTTGGACCTGATGTAAGCTTGTAAAAGTTCAAATTCATAGTGGATTTTGTGATGAGTGCCTTCATTATTCTCAGATTTTACTTGTTTTGATCTTGGGTATGCTCGTATTGGAGATGATTACATTGTTATGAAAATCCTCCTTGTAGGATCCCAGGATCAGAACCTGTCTCAAGAGCCGAGAATGAGGTACTACGGAGGCTGTTGCGGCCAGAACCTGTCATCGGGTTCCTTGTGAGGTCCGGTTATCGAGTCTGGGGCATGACAGGAGCTGGTATCAGAGCATAGCAAGTAATTTTGGAATAACTTGAGATAATATCACATATCTGCTATGAGCTTAGGACAAGTAGTGTCCCGAGTGCGTTTCCCTCATTTCGTTTGAGCCTTCAAGGATTCTAATTCCTATGTGTCCATCACCTTTGTTCTTTCTGTAAACCATGCCGTCTAGTCGAGGTGCCCATGATTGTGACGCTTGTGGCCATGGTGCCCATGGACGTGGTTCTCATTCTGCTCCAGTGACCCGAGTGACTTTTGCTCCACCATCTGAGATTCATGTTTCCCCTCTGGAGCTTGTCGTACCTATTCCTGAGGCTCTCCCCGTACCTATGCCTCCGTTAGAGGCCAGTGCTACCCCCGCTTATCTGACAATTCCTGTAGGAGCTGAGCATCTCTAGCAGTTGATGCAGGTCGTCACTGATATTCTTCAGACCCATCAGCCCGTTCTTGAGATGCCTGGACAAGCGGAACAGGAGCGTGCGAGCCCCCTTTTGCGAGATTCGACTCTGTAGCGTGCTCCGTTGGCTGTATTTCTACTTTAAGGCGAGGCCGAGTGGACCGGTTCTCAGAGGGATCGTGATCAGAGGATAGGCCAGAAGAGGCAGGCCCCCTCTAGTAGCTCCCAGCAGCGTTGACAGCGGTAGAGGTGCGTAACCTATCGAGCCGCCAGAGCATCAACATCGCATACAGCAACTTCTTCTTCTAAGTCCTTTTCTGGCATTTGTTATGGATGTGGGCAGACAGGACACCGTAGGCGCGAGTGCCCTCTTCTTTTGTAGCAGCGACAGTGGCTCCCGCCACCGAGACCCCGATAGCAGCCGAGACTGCAGGATGGACCTTCGCAGCGACTGCAGTAGCAGTAAAGACCACAGATGCAAAGGAGATAGATACCTCCCCAGCCACCTCAGGCTTGATTTTGCGCGACTCAGCAGGACTCTTAGTTATTAGGGGAGTCATCATGGGCATTCTCCTTGTCTCTGTATGTAAGTCTTGTGTTTTGGTACATCATACCTCTTTTGTATCCAAGGACTTTTGTTCGATCAGATTTCTATTAGAGTCTGTCGTAAGAGATTGTCAGTATCGACATTTTTGGGAAGATCGTTGTGTTAGGTCGATGATATTATCGTGTTCCATTTTGATGATGAGATGTTCTTACCCGCTGAATAGTTTTGTATTGGACTGCGAGAAAAATTCTGTTGTGCAGTCCAATACATGGTTAATTGTTTAGGAACTACTGTGACACACCAGATTTGAGAGTGTTGTACACACTCATTGCTTTCCTTAGACATTTTAGGCTTAATGAGTGCCCTCTTGAGGCCCACCTTTGTGGTGATTTTGTGGGCTAGCCTTAACCAGAATTTTTAATAGTTTTATAGGCTCAATGGGCTGGGAGCTTCTTTCTTGAGCCCAAGATTGCGCAAGGGCTGACCTTATTGATTTACAAGCCCAATGGGCTGTTTATAAGCTGATCGTGTGTATTAATGGGCCTTGATGCCCTCATGAAGTGTTTAATTGTGGGCTAACTTGCAAAGCCCACATAAATGCATATTATGGAGGGCCTTGTTAAGTCTTTGTCTGATGAGGTAAGGCCCACCCTGTCGGTATAGGTCTCGCCCTTGTGTATTCTTGGACTTATGGGCTGCCCTCAAGTCCATCATAATGTATGAATAGGATGACTTTTGTTTTGGGCCATTTCCTTAAGGCCCATTATGTAATATAGTATATGCATAGCCACCCCTTTTGTGGTAGTGATTAGGCCTTTTAGACTCACTTCTTTTGGATAGGCCCATTGATCTTGGGGTTATACTCTCCCATTTATTGTGATGGGCTTAAGGGCAATAATATGCAAGAAGTTGGGCTCCTAGCTGCCCACTAAATTGACCCTATACTTAGGCCAAAAGTGAGGTCCAACTCACTTGTGTTAAATTTAAAATTTGCCCATGTAAATGATTTACTGGGCTGCCCATGAAGCCCACCACAATATGTGGAATTATGACCTTTGTTGTTGGGCCCAAACCTTACTTGAGGGTCCACTATCTGGCCTATAAGTTGGGCTTGGTGTATGGTCCATTAGGCCATACATTGCGTGGGCTTTAGACCTTATATTATATGAGTAGTGGCAGACTACCTCTTAGAAGCCAGTTAAGGTTAAACATCCTCCTGGGTGATCCTAAGGTAGGCCCATGGGTTTCTCTATGGATGGTTAAAGGCCCACCATAGACCCTAAGCCATTTGTTTAGGGCTTAATGTATATGTATGTGGAACCTACCTTAACGCATGTTTGGTCCAGGCTATCTAAGCCTTGGATCGTCCGATTATGGATGCACTCTCTTTGTCTTGGATTACTGCTGGACTCACAATCCAGTAACAGGCCCACTTAATCTTTTCATAATATATACGCACTCTCCATCTGGTGGGCTCCCTCAACGAATACAGTTGGCTTTCATGAGACTATCTCCACATAGTTAACTGATTTTTGGACCTTAGCAGGTCTAGGAAGTTAAACTAGCCAAAAGTTTATCAAAGGGCCTTAAATGTAAAATTTTATGGTTAAAACTTTATTTGGCTGTGGGGCCCACCATATTGAGAACTTGTGTACGTGTTACATGCTTATGTTTCTTTATAATCTTTAGGCCTAATCAATGCATTCTTTTGGGTCACCTTTAGTGATTAGATGAGGACTCCATCTTAGATCAGATTTTTGAGGCATCCCATGGGCCTAGAGTGGACAGGGTCATCCCAGATTGGCCCAACCGTATATTGGGCCGACTTCCACCATTTTCATAGACTTGTGGGCTAAGACAATGATAGTATTGGGCCCTTGGTTGGCCACTTAAAATTTTAAAATATTGGGTTGATGTAGTTGGGCCCATTTCATCCAAACTTAAACTTATTTAGTCGTATATTGTGTATGCGGGCTGCCCAACAAGTCTAACTCAATGCATGGATTCTATGGCCATTGAGAATTGAGCCTTGGGCCTTAATTCCCCTCTTGGGGCCCATGTTGTTAAAAGTGATATTTTATCTTTATATGGCCTATTATGAGGAATATATATGTATATGATTGGTTACATTTATTTTTATCTTTAATGTAGGTCTTGGGCCTTCTATCCACATCATTCATGGTTGATAAGCCTTTTTAAAGAATGGTGGTTAAATGTCCCCATTATGGACCCCTCTAGGCCTGGTTGTATTTAAGAGTGATTGGATGATCATCTTAGACTCTTGTTAGGCTCATTTATATATCGCTTAGACCCATAGTTTGTATACTTAGTCTCGTGGGTTACCCCAGGTAAATGGGCCCCCACTAGAGGTGAGATTCCTTATGGATATTGTCTAAATGCCTAGTCTTGGTCCCTTCTTGGATAGGAGTGTACTACTTTGTATATCACCGCATAATGTGTATAGACTCATCTTCATGGCCCATGTACATCATTGTATGCTTGGTTGACACTATATGTGTGTGGTCATATTGTGTCATTAGGCATTGCATGATATTTTTTCTGAGGGATGTAGTATTCCCTCTTGAGCACGTTGGATGCTTGGGATTGATGCATGGTTGATTGTGTGATTCATGCATCTGGCATTGCATAGCATATGAGCATTATCGTCCTTACTTCATCAGGGCTGTAGCCTCTACAGATACATCGTAGATGGCCATGTTTGAACACTAAAAATGTTACTTGAGCATATCGGGTACATAGGATGCCCATGGATAAAATTTCTAAAACTTCCATGGTACCAAGGATCTACTCCAGCGTCGTGACCGGGTGGAATATATGATCACACGAGGGCCTTATACCGTTAGGCCGCGACTCCCACTGTCGTGTAGTCGGTTGGATAGGGGTGTGGCCTTACTCGCTTGATGTAAGAGGGCATTGGTAGGCTGAGTCTGACCAGCTCGTGAATGGGTCCACTACCTTCAGGCCTTACTGGTGATTGGCTGTCCACAGGCAGGTAGTGAGGTCTCTTACGCTCGTTTGACTGTGCGAGGTCTGTAGAACGGCAGTCATCCAGCAGTGTTATGGACCCCAGTGATTTTCTTATGATGGAAATGCAGTTGATATGTGTGTTGGATATGAGCACTGACATTACTTCGCATTACATTTGCATCGGCTGTGTAAGCCTCATAATGCACTGCCTTGGCATGGCGCCCAGTACTCATTGCATTACATTACTCATTGCACTATACAGCTTTGGTATGGCTTCCTACATTATCATACTGCCTTGGTATAACTTCTTATGTTCATGATCGCCTTGGTAAAGCTAGTGGTATTAGTATTGATCATGACTCCTTTCTGCATTTTCTATCTTCTTCTGAGCACCATTGTCACATACTTTCACCACCCTCTAAGCTGTTTATAAGCTTATGCATGATTGATGCGTGCAGGAGATCGTAAGTTGGTGTCTTAGCAGCGGAGCTTGGATAGGTGTGAGATCTGAGGACCCAGTGTTGCAGATTCTCTTCCTTCATTCTTCTGTTATCTTATGTATGTCCTTTTGGACCTGATGTAAGCTTGTAAAAGTTCAAATTCATAATGAATTTTGTGATGTGTGCTTTTGTTATTCTCAGATTTACTTGTTGTGATCTTGGGTATGCTCGTATTGGAGATGATTACATTATTATGAAAATCCTCCTTATAGGATTCCAGGATCGGAACCTATCTCAAGAGCCGAGAATGGGGTACTACGGAGGCTGTTGCGGCCAGAACCGGTCATTGGGTTCCTTGTGAGGTTCGGTTACCGAGTCTAGGGCGTGATAGGAGTTGGTATCAGAGCATAGCAAGTAATTTTGGAATAACTTAGGATAGTATCACATATCTGCTACAAGCTTAGGACAAGTAGCATCCCGAGTGCGTTTCCCTCATTTCATTTGAGCCTTCAAGGATTCTAATTCCTAAGTGTCCATCACCTTTGTTCTTTCTGTAGACCATGTCATTTAGTCGAGGTGCCCATGATTGTGACTCCCGTGGCCATGGTGCCCATGGACGTGGTTCTCATTCCGTTCCAGTGACCCGAGTGATTACTGCCCCACCATCTGAGATTCATGTTTCCCCTCTGGATCCTGTCGTACCTATTCCTAAGGCTCCCGTCGTACTTGTGCCTCCGTTAGAGGCCAGTGCTAGCCCCGCTTGTCTGGCGATTCCTGTAAGAGTTGGGCATCTCTAACAATTGATGCAGGTCGTCACTGATGTTCTTCAGACTCGTCAGCCCGTTCCTGAGATGCCCGGACAGGCGGAACAGGAGAGTTATCCCGTTATCCCCATTAGGGAGCCTAACAAGGGAGCATTATCCCCATTAGGGAGAGTGCGAGCCCCACAAAGCCCTATCCATCATTCCCACTCTCCCCTGTTAGGCTCCCTAATGGGGATAACGGGATAACTCTCAACTTTTGTTTTCCAACTAATATTTCAATTATGTACGTCCAATCCTCACATTTTTCACCCATTTGAGTATTGGATCCGGCTCATTTTTGACCCCATGACCTAAAATGATTTCACAAAATGGATAGATGGGGTGGATTTCACACAAACATCATGGTGGGCTCCACCTAGATTTTTAGCACACAAGGAAGACTTTCCATGAAATTGGCCTCCCACATGGGAACGCTGTTTGGCCAGTGACGCTGCCATCAACAAGGTGGCTAATGGTCGGTGCCATGTGGGCCCACCGTGGTGTATATGTTTCATCTACACCGTCCATCCTTTTTTTCATATTATTTTATAGATCGGTGCAAAAATGAGGCATATATAAATCTCAAGTGGACCACACCACATGAAAACACTAATGATTAAGTGCCACCATTAAAAACCTCTTAGTGCCCGCTGTAATGCTTATTTCACATCAAACCTATTGATTAGGTCATACAGACCCAGATTGAAGGGAAAAACAAATATCAACATTATCCAAAAATTTTGTGGGCCCAGTAAGTTTTTAATGGTGGGCATTCAATTAACACTATTTTCTATGGTGTGATCCACTTGAGATTTGGATATACCTCATTTTTGGGATCATGCCATAAAATAACCCGGAAAGATGAATGGACGGAGCGGATGAAACGAATACATCATGGTAAAGCTGACGGAACACCCATGGTTAGCCATTGGCGAGTTGCAGGGTCACTAGCCAATTCGCCTCCCTGATCCAGGGAAGCTAATTTGGTACGACCCCAAATCCACCGATGTGGGTGGGACTCCTGACTGTGGGGCCTACTGGAATATATATGACTACATCCACACCATCCATCTGTTGAGGATTTTGACTTGCGGAATCACATAGAACTAGATCTAGGATAGCAATTCAATGGCACCAAGCACATATAAGAGAACACACAGATTTAACGTGAAAAACCCTTTCGGAAAAAAATCACGGCACAAAGCGACAGATTTTCACTATAAAAATAGAAATTACAAAGAGAGAGAACTTACCTGATTTGAACAACCTCAAATCTCACATTTTCTACACCCTTTGATTTCCCTAGAACCCCTTTAGAAAGCCTTAGAATTATTTCCCATACCCTAGAAAAATCCTAGGAACCCCTATTTATAATTTTAGGAAACCCCTTTCCGCATCCTTGTTGCGAAAGAACTCAAAATTTGTAATCCGCACAAAATCGTGGAACGAATCTGCGTAACCACGACCGGTCAAGTGGACTGCACGATCGGTTGAGCGCCACCCACCGGTCGAGCACCTCGGACCCCAAAAATTTATATTCGCTAGAATTTGAGTCAAGCGGGCTACAACTAGTTGAGCCGTTCCCACGACTGGTCGAACTTAACCCACGACCGGTCGAGCAACAAAAAAAAAAAAAAACTTGATTTAAGACTTTTGACAACAATCTCCACCAAGTCTTCAATCTTCAACCGTGTAGCTCCTTAACCTCTTCTCTTATTTTTGTATCACATCATAGCTTTTTGTGTACACTCTTTCTTTTACGCCATTACCAAGCCCAGAGAAGTTATAAGGAACTTGAACTTTCCTGTAGGAACGATCTAGGTGAGCATGTCTGTTGGATCAAAATTCACGTGCTCAACTACCTTTGCTCTTGTCTTCCCAAAAGAAAAGACGTAGTCTTCTTACTATCTCACCGCTACCCAATATTGCTTACCGGGGTACTAGCTCACAACAATGATAGCCTATGAAATAATCGGTCTAATCCAGACCCTGACATACACTGTCAACCACATCCAAATAAGGCCTATGAGATATCCTATTTTTCCTCATCTGTTTTTGGACATGTCCTGAGGAAAACTTGAGGGGAGACGCGTAGGAAACGCTCTCCAGCTTTACCTGGCCCATCATATCCTTGATCAATACCTACACACAAGGTATTCCTCCTGTGATTACCAAAGCCTACTCCTCCTTCAATCTCAATGCCAAGAACCATCTTTGTAGCTTCCCGATCCTTCATTCATAAAGGAATCAAACCACTGCCTAGGCGACAGGTCGAACCATGACCTCCTGGAAAGTCTTTTCTCAGCCCCTTTAACTTCGAATCGCTCTGGTTGCTTCATGTATATCTGCTCTTCACTTTCCCTTACAGAAGTGCAGACTCCACATCCATCTTTCTAGCTCAAGATCACATTGGCCAACCAGCGCCAATCACGGATCTAATAGACACCTACTATACCGTTGGCGCGAATATCTCTAGGAAGTCGATCCCTTCTCTCTGAGCATAACCCTTCGCTACCAACCTCGCCCTGTATCTATGTTGTATCCTCCTGAAGATCCACCTGCATCCAACTGCTTTCTAGCCCACTAGAAGCTCCACCTACTCCCATATATTCATCTAGTACAACGAATCCATCATATCGCCCATAGTCACCTTTCACTTCTCAGAATTAGGCTTACCTAGAGTCATCTGAATAGAAGATGAATCCCCTGTGATATTGGAGTCGTCCATGTACCTCACCGATATCCTGCGATTATGTCGTGTGATTCTACTCACAGGTGACTGCTCCACCTGCTCCGTATCCCTGTCTGCACGTCTTAGCCTTCCTATCCTGCTTGCTCATATGGCCATGCCCAACATGTCATACACGTGCAGAGGTAGAATCCGCTACATCCATTGCAGTTCCGTCTTTTGAAGTGCTCCCGATCAACTTGTATATGTTACCAAGTCGTTGCGCTTTCATGATTACCCGTGTCCCCTTAGATACCTTAAGAGCACCATCAATACCTGTGTACTTGCATCCTTTTAACTCGAGTACACCAAAAGAAATCAGATTCTGCTTCAAATTAGGAACGTGCCTTACATCTGTCAAGGTATGCTTCACCCCATCAAATGTCCTAATGCGCACCGAACCAACATCCACAACATTACAAGCAATGTCATTACCCATAAATACTTGTCCACCATTGCACTCCACGTAGCTGGTGAACCAACTCCGATGAGGAGTCATGTGAAAAGATGCTCCTGTGTTTAGCATCCACTCGTCCTTATGATCAACGTATGGCCGTCTGAGCGAAGACACAGATAAAACATCACCATCACATCCATCTGACGTGGCAACGTTGGTCTCCCTGCATGAAGCTTTAGAATCTTCCCTCTTCGATTTAGGATTTTCATAATCCTTCTTCACATGTCTTTCCTTCCCACGGTTTCAACACTTTACCTTTTCTTTGCCCTTGCCCTTGGATTTGGATCTAGAACCTAAAGAACCTGTACCTTATCTAGAATTCCTACCTACTGTAAACAGTGCATCAGAAGATGTACCCAGTCTCTTGAAGGGCTAAGATAACGGTGTCGACACTTAAGATTGTATTTATGCTGCACATAGTGTCCTTGAATGACTCATACGACGCCAGAAGAGAATTCAACAATATACATGCTTATTCTTCATCTTTCATTACTTCCTCCATATCCAGAAATTTACAAACTAATTTATTAAAGTTGTTGATATGAGCCTCCAGATCTCCACCTTCTGCCATCTTGAAGTTATACCACTTCCGCTTCAAGCGCAGGCAATTTTCAGAGGATTTTTTCACATAGACATCCTCTAACTTCGCCCATAACTTATCCGTAGTTTTCTCCCTCATGACATTGTACAGAACCTCATCCATGAGACATAAACGAATCGATGATAAAGCCTTTTTATCAAGAGCATTCCACTTATCATCAGTTATAGTAGACTTCTGCTCCCCAAGATCACTATCTTCGCCTTGCTTGATTAAGGAACTCATCATCTTGATCTTCCATAACTTAAAATTATTTTTCCCTAAGTATTTCTCAATCTCACACCTAGTGCTCGCCATTATTACTAATCCCTCAAATTCATATCTGTGCTCCAACGATAACTTTGATTCCACTTGTTGAGGATTTTGGCCTGCGGAATCACACAGATCTAGATCTAGGATAGCAATTCAATGACACCAAGAACATACAAGAAAACACAAAGATTTAACGTGAAAAACCCTTTCAGGAAAAAACCACCGCACAAAGCGACAGATCTTCACTATGAAAATAGAAATAACAAAAGAGAGGACTTACCCGATTCGAACAACCTCGAATCTCACCCTTACTACACCCTTTGATTTCCCTAGAAACCCTTTAGAAAGCCTTAGAATTATTTCTCATACCCTAGAAAAACCCTAGAAACCCCTATTTATAGTTTTAGGAAACTCCTTTTCGCATCTTTATTGCGAAAGGACTCAAAATCCGCAATCCGCACAAAATCACGGAACGAATCTGCGTAACCACCTCCGGTCAAGCGGACTGCACGACCGGTCGAGTATGGCTCATAACCGGTCGAGTACCTCGGACCCCAAAAATTTATGCTCGCTGGACTTTGAGTCGAGCGGGTTACGACTAGTCAAGCCGCTCCCACGACCAATCAAACCTAACCCACGACCGATGGGGCAACACAAAAAAAAAAAAAATAAAATAAAAAAAATAAATAAAAAAATAAAAATAAAAAAATAAAAAAAAATTGATTTAAGACTTCTGACAACACCATCTGTATTAAAAGCTTATTTTAGGGTATGATCCAAAATCAACTGGCAGACTGAGTGGAGATACGTCATTTCAACACTTGAGGTCTTGGTATCAATCCCAAGTGGGGGTGGCTAACATGGAGTGTGTGTACACACATGGGTGTGTACTAACAAGCTAGCCCAATAAATAAATAAATAAATAAAAATAAAAATAAAGGGCATGATCCAAAAAATAATGCAGCTCCAAATTCCACATGGACCATAGTATAGGAAACAATGGTAATTGACCATTTAAAAATTCATGCGAGGCACATAAGCTTTGGATCCAGATGATATTTGTGTCATCTCCTCATCTAGTTGTTTGTGACCTTATCAATGGGTTGGATGATAAATAAATGTTTCAGTAAAATCTATGAAGTCTTTAAGGGTACAGATTCGATCACAATTGTTTGAAATGGGTAAATGTGTCAAATTAATATATTTCAAATATCTTAGATGTTAGTTAACAAACAAGTTGTTCTAGATTCACTATTAGTTTTTCCGAATGCAAATTCAAACTTTATATTCAGATTTCAAATTCAGACTTGGGATATCAGATTTAACAAACAGACCGAAGTATCTCCCAAACCCATATGTCTAGCAGTAATTAGAAGCAATAGAGCGGATAGGATTTTGCACAAACAGTGAGAACAACATCCACACAATGAAATTGAGAACGTGCATCGCTGGCATAGGATAGGATAAGCTTCCATTTTGCCCCTTATGGAAGGGGTGGAACCAAGATCAACTAGATTGTGGGTCGCTTTGATAGATTGTACAAGAACGAGTATGTGATGTGCTAATTCACGCTAGGGGTAGGATCATGAGCATCACTCCAATACACACGCCATGTATTGCAATTTATGTATGAAATGATGAATGTTAGTACCTATATGGTTAGTGTCATAACTAGTAAATATAAAATTGCAATAACTTCAATAGCAAGATAAAAGAGCCATAATTTTGGGTTTGCTAAGCATAGCGATCTAGATTCCAAATGACCCATATTCTGGAATGCTGAATCCAGAATGGAAAACCGAAAATGTAGGGGTTTTGTGCTTTTTAATAACATTGGGTGGGACCCTCGATCTTGAAGGAACTATACTATCTATACATGTCTGCAACTCGAGAAAGGGCCCATGATTCGGTAGTCCCATTTTCCGCTTTACTCAGCCCGATTCGGATCCCAACAGTCAAAACTCCTTTCTCTATAGGAGCTCATTCCTCACCCTCTAGTGACTTCTAGTTGGGCAGAAGGTATTCATGTCCTACAAAAGTTGTGTTGGTGGGAAAGATAAGGCATGCATGACAAGTTGCCATGCCCTTGCCTGGAGTTGATTAGTTCTTGTCATCAGCATCCCTTATTCTTATTCCTTTTTTTTAGTCCCATTTTTCAGGAAGAAATGTAGAGGTGGCTTCTTTTAATTTAGGGGTCGGAGTTGGTGCTGTTCTCTTGCGAAGAGCAAGTATGAATTTGATAAGACAATACAGCTGCAGAAACAGATGAAAATATTGCTTAAAGACATTAAGGGCAAAGTGCGAATGAAAGATGTCAGATCTAATTCTCCCAAGAAAGATAATTTTCTTGCCTATCCAGCTTCAAATTCCGATAGATACGAAGGCACGAAGAACCATCTTCCTGTGGAAAATGGTAGACCATCTAACAATTGGGCAGAGATGCAGTGTGCCATGAAATGTAATCAAGAGTCCAATTTCGGTTTGACGTCTAAGGTTTCAAGAAGTGTTGGAAGAGATGTTGAAGGTTCAGGGCAACTAAGCATTGAGGTATGTAATCAGTAGATGGAAGTAAGGGCATTGAATGCCTCTTATCATTACTTAGTTCTCATCTTTCACGTCTTGAATAAGATAACATGTAATTCTTAAAAAGTCTTTGGCGGTTTTCGGGAACCTTAGCTAAATCAAGTGGTAATTTAAGGTATGAATTCTTACATGCTTTGCAGGAATGGGAACAAGAATATAGAATGAAACTTAGTCATTTCAATAATTAGGGCCCATTTGGGGTGGGGATCCAATGTAATCAGGATCAATTCTAATCCTCATTTTGGTGGGCTTCACACCCTCCATGGAGGATTCACTGCACTAAAGCTGTGCATTCCTCCGTATAAATGCAATTGCCAGTGTTTTTTTTTTTTGGTCTAAAACTTTTTTTAATTGCATTTATGCCAAAGAAAGAGCCTTTTTAGTCCTAGAAATCCTATGTGGAGGGCATGGAGCCCACCAAGATTGGGATTAGACTTAAATCTCGATTGTGTAGGATCCCCTACCCAAGTGGACCCTTGAAGATCCAATTCCTTAACCAATTTAGTTCATCTGTGATTTTGTTCAGGTCTGCTTGGACAAGAAATTCCCATCATCATGACTTTAGAAAGCTCTATGCTCTCCACATCAGACTAGGGTGAGTTAAGCAACGCTTTTCCTACCATTAATAATGGCTTGGGTTGTTACCAAATAATGAGCACTAGCAAGTTTCTGGGACATTCCACATGATGTGTAAATCTATCAAATTGTGTTTTATTTATTTGTTATAGCTTGTGCTTGATTTGATTGTTCATACAAGGAACAAGGGTTAAAATCAGCATATTGAGCTTTGTATCATCCATGAGCAGACGATACGCCTGCAAAACCATCCAAAATCCCCAAGGAAATGGAGTGAAACATGTTAATAAACATTTCTAAAAACCCATCTCCTTTGAGTATGTGAATTTAACAGGTGAATCGGGAGGTTATTGGTATGACTTGCCTGTGTCGTTGGGCACGGATGCAATACATATCAGGCGATACATGTTATTTCGGACTATAATTTTAAACCCAGATAACCTATCAACCCAAATAAAAAAGGAGCTGTATTCAGATTTGCATGGTCTCATAGCCAATGTAAACCAACCAAAGTGTGTATCGACACCCTTTAGATGCTGTGCAAATTTGTATATTCTGTATTTCTTTGTTCTTTTTCATGTACGTCCTATTTGTGTTTTCCAAATTTCTGAACATTGAAAATTACAGATGGTTGCTGAAAACATTGCACCTCCTGCCAGAAGCTTTGGTGCACGTTCTGGGAAAGAGTATGACACTCAACAAGCATGCAGTAAGGAGAGCCATGGGGTTTGTCCTAATGAGCTAGAGAGAAGATTGCATGAGCTTCTCCAAAGAAGGCGGCAAGAGCAGATTGCAGAGCTCGAATTCAAATTGGAATGTGCAAAGCACAAGGTTATTGAGAAGGAAATGGAGGTTTGTTGGTGGCAAGAACAATGTACAACCCCTTTTGCAGGACTGACTGGAAGTGAAATGTTCTCAAGGTGAGTCTTCACGGCATGCTGCCAGCAATGTCCCACGTGAAAAATGGTGCGGATCTTGTTTAAGTAATTCCATTGGAACGTCATATGAAGATCATCCATGCACTAATCTCCTCCACAAATCTCTACCTCTGTAGCTAACTTAATTTGTGGTAGCAGTAAGAAGCTGATATCCCATAATTGTGTGTACAGGCCTTGTCCTCCCTTTAAGCAATTCCATTCTAGTCATTTTGACTTTTAGCTGAAGCCACGTCCTCCTACTGTATTTTTGCATAAGGGATCAACCCGGCCCATCAGCTTCATACCATGCCAGAACTTGATTTTTAGTTCCGGCAAATAAAGGAACCATGTTGGGACCCGAGTTTGACACCACTACTGTTGAGGCCCCAGCAAATCATGACGACGGGGGCAGATAGCTGTAAAGAGTCAGGTTCAGACCAATTTGGGTCCATGCTTATTGGGGTTGAATCTTAGGGCTACCAAATAAATGGGCAGGGCTGGGGCTGACCCTGACTGAGCTTTCTAACCTAAATCTGATAGTTTGGTGATCCAGAAATATATAGTACCTGCAATTAGTTTGCAAAAGAAACACGGCCTCATAGGATCAGGTGCCCAAAAATGGTAAGGATTGGATGGATAGGATTTCCTAATCTGGGAGTTGTTCCTGAAAGCAATGCATCATCATAGGCTCAAGTGCCTGAAAATGACAAGGACCAGAAGGGTAGGATTTTTCTATTCCGGGAGATTTTTGGGGCATGGTCCATCCAACATATGGAGTCCATCAGATTAAATGCCTAGGTCATGAAAACATGGATGTGGCACCTTCAAGAAAACATGCCAACAATCCACATTCATCCTACACTGCTTTAACAGTGGACCGACCTAATGAATGACACAGAAGTCCCATACATGTAAGTAACAGGTTGGCAACCATGCTATCTAAGGTGTACGGACAAGGGTGAGGTTGGCCTAACACACCTCCTTGCTCAAACGTTTGAGTTATTTGATACACACCCAGAGATCCATACACATTCACTTGGCCAGAGCACACATTGACTGTATGCAACTCAGTCCAAATCATCCAAACAATGGGACAACTACAGATGGGCATGACCCCAAGATCAGATTGATTAGACTATCCTAACCAATAATTACCTATCATAGGGATGTCAACAAATGGACCAATTAGAATCATATGTTCAGTATGGTTTTTGGGTTATGACCCATCCAAAGTGCAGCTCCACAGTATGGACAGTTTGATATAAGATAAATGCATACAGGTTTGAAGTGCATATATTCTAATGTATCATGGAAGACAATATCTATTTATCTAATGCAAATGCTATAGATATAAGAAAACCAATAGAAAAAGGTTGGCATTTCCAAGAAATGAGCTTTTCTCCAGATATAACCATGAGAACATTGCATTAAGTTACTATTTTAAAACATAGTTTGTGAACCAGAGCCCTCTCAAAAGGAAACTGAGGTTTTCAGTTTTAAAAAGAGATAAATACATCTTGGTTTTTGGTTGGCATGCACGGATGGAAAATCAAGTATACTTATGGTGAAAGCATTGAATTCATCATCTGGAACTCAGTCCTGGAAAGTGTTGCAAATTTCATTCACTGAAATGTCCTGTTCATAGCCATTTACTTTCCTTATCATTAAGTTAAATACCTGTGCCAATAACATATGGTTTAGTCAATAGAATCAAAAGCTAGACCTGAAATGCATGTATGCAAACAAGGTAACCTTTTTTTTTTTTCAATCTTTACATCGACGTGAACATGAGAATTCAGATCAGAAAGTAAAACAGATAAAAGCTTGCAAAGGCGCTGATAAGCATTCTGATTATACCAAAATACCAACCATCTGGCCTTGATTTTCTTAGTTGGCTTGTGGAAAATAACCAGCATTTGAGGGAACTCCGGAATAGCACCAATAGGATAATAAGATGAGAGAAAGTAGACTTAGACAGTTTGGCCATGTAAGACGGAGACCAAGAACTGCACCGGTTAGAAGTGAGGTGGTTCAAATTCATCATCATCCAGGCCTTATATGAACTATTTGGGACAGCTACAAGAATCCTATTTCTAGAAGCAGAGGCAAAAGTTTCATGTCAGTTGCCAGCTTGACACAACCTTCCTTTATCCAAGCTTAGGACCGGAAATGAGCATACAAAACTTCCCTGTCGGTGAATTGATTCAAGTTGCTCTAAAAGGGAAAGGGGAAGACCCAAAAGGACTTGGGTGGAGGTAGTAAGAAAAGACTTGAGGAACTATGGTTTAACTGAGGTCCGTGGTAGAGTGGAATGGTGAATGGTGGAACAAAATTCATGTAGATGAGCAGGATTAGTTGGGATAAGGTTTAGATGATGATGATGCTTGTGGAAAACTGGATTGGAGATGATCCAGTTAAACATCTCACAAATGACAGCGCAGACGAAGTAATTTGGATTCCAAGATGAGCAAAAGAAAACAAAGATAAAGAACATTACTGGATGTGGGACAAGGTCAAATCTCTTATCAGATGACATTGTTACTAAGGGTCTGTCTAGAAGTAGGATACAAAACATATTGTGGTAGGAACGTTTGCTAGAAAGGTGCAATCATTACAAGTTCACAACCCAAGGCTCATTCCTTTTGCCTTTTGGCATTCACACAATTGTATCAAATAATTTTGAAGTTCATGGGAATTTTACCCTTCTCAACACTAGAAGAAAATATGAATTGAGAGAAAAGATTAATTTGACACCTTTGCAGGAAATATTCCTATCACAGTATATTTGTCTGACTACAAACTGAACCTAGACAACAACATTTCTCATAAGTATGGAATAGCTCATCCTTTCTTGCTGTATAGAATGGATGCTCAGTCAGCCAGGTTTGGTGGGGCTTTGCAGTTGGTCTATTTTGAGGGACTGGGATTCAGTTGTCACATGATCCTGTGTCTCTATCCTAAGATGTAGTTGGCCCCGCAGCCTGGTCGGGCTGTTTTATTTTGAATGTTAATTTGCCTTTGTGTTTTCTCCCAAGCCAACAGAAGCAACAAGAAGGTCACCTGTCCTTGCAGCCTCCAGAGCTGCATGCCTTCTGATTCTTAATGGAACTTGTCATCTTTCCAAAAAAAAAAAAGAATCTTTAAACAAACATGTCGAACATTCAAGGATTGTGTTAAAGTTGAGGGAAACAACTCTATTTGAAACCAGAATTATTAGTTTTTTTCCCAGAAGTAGATTATGTACCTTAGGCATTGAATCTATAAGAGCAGTGTTCAGGTGGGTGGATGGATGGGATAAAGAGAATTATAGAATTGCATGCCCACAAAGCTATCATATTTGGCATTTCATTTTAGGCCTTACAAACTACTCCCATCAGTTTATTAAAAGAAACTCCTGAAAGTCGGCTCTTCTTACCAACGGAGGTGTTGGAAGGGGCATAGATTCTCTAGTCACCAGAAGTTTTTTGCAGGTTGAATCATGCTTGAATTTGTATTGAAGCTCCTAAGTTCCATTTTTAAGTCCCGACCTGCTGGATGCAGTAGGGCAGCTATTGGCAATGGTTGCTGGATCTGTGTGTACAAATTAATTCAGATTGGAAAGCAGCCAATTTCTGATGAACTTTACACTTATTTAATGTTCTTGGGCTTATTCCGAACCAGCCCTGATTGCAAGTTGTAATAACACTACCACAAATCTGGAGAGTTCTATATTCCCATTTAATATAAATGACAATTTTATTAGTAAATAATTTTATTTAAAAAAAAAAAAAAAAAAAACAGCAAATAATTTGAAGGGGCAGAGATGCCTGATACACAAAAAGGTTCTAGAACCTTATTTGTTATCTGCTACGTCATCTCCCCCAACAGGACATGATGAAAAGAAATACGAAACCCTTGAAAGTTCCCAAAATTTCCAGTATTATACTCACAAATTTATAGGGACCAACACTTTTGGGCTCAGCCCAAAAGAAATAGCATCAAAAGAATCAACTTCCACCAAAAGTCGCTTTGAAATTTTTAAGCCTTCAAGAAGTGCCTTTGCTTTTGCTTCTTTTGAATATTTCTCACTAGTTCCACCCGAACCATCATCATCACCACCATGGAGTTGTTCATTCTTGTGGTAGCTTGGCAAATCTTTGACAACTGGCTGCCTGTGTGACATCGACCATCCTCTCCTGTGGGAGCAACTGCTATCAGACAAGAGGTTCAACCTGAACATGCCCACATAGTTTTGACCCTAACATATCTTACATAAAAAATTAAAAAAAATTAAAAAAAATAAAAAGGACGTGAGTTTCTTGAGAGTTCCTACAAAACAAAGCCCTGTGGGGCCCACCTCAATGCCCATGTGAAACCACTCCGTGCATTAATTTTGCCAGATCATGTTAGAATGAGAGCCCAAAAATGAGGCTGATACAAGACCGAGGTGGGCCACACCACAGGAAACAGTGGGGACTGAACACCCTCAATTGAAACCTTATTGGGGCCCACAGAAGTTCTGGATCAGGCTGATATTTGTGTTTTCGCTTCATCCTAGGGGGAATCACCCAATGAACAGGTTGGGTGCCATATAAACCAGAGAGCCACCATACCAAACATATACCCATAAATCCCCTAAAGTTTTCATATCAAACATCTTAGGAGCCAAGGCATAGTGGTGCAATATGAGCTGTGGAAAGGATATTACCCACGTAATAAAGATCCAGTTTCCTTGCCACGAAAAGCCCATGGAAATGATGACTATTCTTTTTTGTGATAACTAACACTTCAATTTCAAGAATGAGAAGTACATCAAGGAAAGGAGAGTGTGCCCAATGCATATAATGGACCCAAAGACCCCTTTTGTGGATCATATTATTCACATCATCAAGTAGGTGGTTTAATTCAACCTTGAAAGTAAATGATAAGTCCCAATTTCTGTGGTATCAGCTCTTTCTTCATTGCCCATGATTTTTTTATAGAGAAGATATTAATTTAATCATTAAAAACTCAAAAGATTTTTACGGTAAAAAATGTTGAAGTCGAGAATTGTGGGGCCTAATTGGCAAGTGCATGACATCCAAGGTTGTCCAATACATGCCCCCCACCATGATGATCATATGAACAAAAAATATGGTGGATCCCATCAATAGGTGGGCCACATCATTAAAAAAAAAAAAAGAAAAAAAAAGAAAAGAGATTTACAACACCAAAAAAATCCAAATTCACTTCCAACCCATCCAATGGTTTGGGTGGTCATCATGTTTAGGTGCATATGTTAGATGGGTTGGATGTCATACATAGACCATGTGAGGCTTATAATTCTTGACTTCACAGCTTTTTAAGGGAAAAAAAAAAGTAATTGAGGGCGTGTCAGAAATTATTTTCTTTAAAAAGCACCTGCCAGGCAATTCGATTCACAGAGGCATTATCTTGTGAAATCGGAATACCTGAGGAATTTTGCCATAAAAATCACAAAACTCAAAAGGCAAACTACAAAGATGGAAAGAAAAAGCAGAAGGTGACCCCATATCACTCATCGACAACCAACATACCATCCACATCACCCATCGTCACTCTACTTCGAGATTACCACCAACAAAGAAACAAACAAAACCAAGGAAATTTCCAGCCACTGCATCCATAGCTACGAAAGAAGTCACCCAAAAACAATTTACTCCCAATCCCTCTGGATGCAGTTGATGGTAACATCATCAAGGACTCCTGCGGTGCATTTTGTATTAAATATAGTTGCACTAAGTGGGAACCGAAGTGGCATCAGATTCAGCTGTGGGAGTAGGGAAGCATTTGTTTTCAAAATATTTGCAACCATGAACAGGTAGGTAGTAGGAGCCAGTGTTTGAGTTGTCGGTATCGTTACATGTTTCGCTGGCCAGGGATAAAGATATAATATCGTTATCGCCGATAACCAGAAATTCGGAGAAAAATACAAAAACATGGAGATAACAGTGAAATTTTTTAATGAAACTTCAGGACATGCCTAAATACACATATTTGCATATTTAGAAATTAAAAATTTGTAAAAAAAATGCATTAAATAATAAATTTCCATTTAATGGGGCCCAAAAAAGCATACATTTCTATAAGAAATTACTCTAATAATAACTAAAATAAAATTATCTTAAGTTTTAAGTTGACCACACCATATGAAACAATGGTAATAATAATTTCCACCATTGAAATCTTCATAGGGCTCAAAGATGTTTATTTGTCATCCAAACTGTTCATATGATCATAGGGACATGGTTGAATAAAAAACGGAAATATCAAGTTGATACAAAAATTTTGTGGCCCCCAAGAATTTTTCAATGGTAAACATTCAATTCACACAGTTTCATGTGGTGTGGTCCACCTAAGCTTTGGATATGCTTCATTTTTTGACTTGTGCCTTAAAATCATCTAATAAAATGGATGGACTGAGTGGATCAAATACACAATTACTATGGGCCCACATTTTACTCAGTATGCAATTCACTTCGTTCAGGCACAGTTCATAAGCGGATTGGTTGGTGCACCTCATACCAGCTATTGACGACAGCAAGTGATATGGGTCTGATCATAAGGTGTGTGTTATATCCAAACTGTTAATCCATTTGAAGAGCTCACCTTAAGCCTTTAGAAGAAAAATAAGACAGATATAACTATCAAGTGGACCACACTGCAAAAAGAGTGGGGGATTGAACGTCTACCATTGAAACTCTTTTTAAGGTCACAGAAGTTTTGGATCAATATGAAAATTGTTTTTCCTCTTCGTTTAGATATTTGTGTTTTTACGAACAAATTGGATGCAAAATAAACGTTATGGTGGGCCCTGCAAATTGTTTAACGTTGAAAATCATTATCACTGTTGCTATCTATGGTGCGGTCCATATAATCTTTGCATATGATTCATTTTTTGAATAATGCTCTAAAATGAACTCTAAAAACAGATAAACGGTGTAGATATAATAAATACATCACTATGGGGCCAATGTAACTTTGATCTCCTTTGAACCGTTCGTACAACTCGGAGCTCGAGGAGCGTCAGTGCTCGTCTTCGCACGACACGTACCTACAGCAGCTATATAGCTGGTGTGAGGTACAACAGCCAATCCGCTTCTTATGGATCCCTAACTGTGGGACCCATTATGAAGTATGTACCTTACATCTGCACCGTCCATCATATATGAAGGCTTATTTTAGTGTGTGATCTGAAAAATGAACTAGATTCAAATCTTCAATGGACTACACCACAGGAAACTTTGTGAATTGAACACATATCATTAAAAACTTCTTGGTGGCCACAAAAAATTTGAATCAAGCTAATATTTATTTTAACCCTTCATCCATGCCTTTTTATATTTACAAAAAGGTTTGATGACAAATAAACATCACTGTGGGGCCTAAGAAGGTTTCAACGGTGAAAATCATTATTCTTATTGTTTCTTGTGATGTGGTCCACTGGAGCTGTGGATATGCTTTAATTTTGGTATTTACCACTAAAATGAACTAGAAAAATGAATGGACGGCGTGGATAAATCACATACATTCACGGTGGGCCTAGAAAGTTTACTCAGTACGCTGAAGCGCACCGTGCGCCTGTTTGCTTCCACTGAAGCATAAAAGAAAGGGAAAAGGTACTATGCGACTTGAGCTCACGATAAACTTATTGTGAGGTCGAGCTGTGTGGGCCCCACCGTGATGCATGTCGACCATCAACATCGTGCATTTGATGGTTCCCCTTTAAATAATGAGATATCCCAAAAATCAGCCGTATACGGAACTCAAGTGGGCCATACCATCTAAAATCATGTGAAGACACCGTTAAAACATATAAAAGCACTTGGTGGGGCCCACTTGAGTTTTTAATGCTGCTGAAACTTGGTCTGAACCCTCATACAAGTGGGAGACACATAATGGATGGGTTGGATTTGCAAACCACATCTTTTGTGGGCCCCAAAAATGATTATGAATGTTTTAATGGTTGCACGGCCCCTCTCCACTTTTGTATGTGGTGTGGCCCACACAAGTCACGGATTGACTTGATTTTTGAGACCTAGGTCCACGGTGGAATGGCACATCTGACTGATGGGGTAGATGTTCGAAAAGCATCACAGTGGGGCCCACACAGCTCGACCGCATGCGACGGAGCCGTGAGCTCGAGCGCATAGTACATTTTCCCTAAAAGGAAAAAAAAAAAAAAAAAGGGTTTTGTCTGCGAAGAGGGTTTTCCGGCGAAAAGCGGCGATTTTCGATGAGGGTTTCAAACAATCTACTGAAATCTCTGATTTTTCGCCAAAATCATGTATCTGTGAGTCACACAAGACGAGCGCTGTCGATTGATGCCCATGAGATTCTTTGCTTCCGAGTTCTGATCAACCATCAACCAGGTATCACCGAAATCAAAGGTTTATTTTTCGCTTTTTACCTATTTTGTCGGAAAAAATCAAAGATTATCGAAGATATCGCTGATATTTCGTTGATAATCCAGAGAGAAACGAAAAATGGGCGTTTCGGTGTCGCTAGTCTAGCGGCACCAATATTATCAGCGATATTATCGACATTTCGTCGACAATGCGAACACTGGTAGGAGCTAGAACGTGAGTCCGAAGCAGCTAATTAGAAGCATCTTGCAAGTGAGCTATAAAACAAACAGTTTACATATTAAATCCATGCCTTCTTTTATTGGAAAAGCAATTTTATTAAGTAGGTAATGCAGGATTTTCATACCAGACTAAGTGGGGTGGCCTGTGAGATGCGGGGGAACACTTGAGGTGGGTGGCTCTTGTGAGGCGGGTGGTTCATGTGAAGCCGGACCCATGTGATGTGCGGCACACGAGGGGGTTCAGCCAAGGACCTAACCCATGGGATGTGGGGCCTAGGCTATGAGATAAAGGGATTGATTCACCACGCTCTATCAGTTCGAGCTTTTAGAGCAAGTGGTTAGTTGTCCCGCGTCAAAGTGGCATCAGAGCAGGAGGTCTTGTGTTCAAGACTCCTTACCGGGGGTAATTAATACAGGGGCATTTTCACACAGGGCATAAGTGGGGTGGTTGACCTCACAAAGAAATGCCTCCGACCCCAACCTCACGAAGAAATGCCTCCCAATTTTCTCGACACTTGATGCAGGGAAGGACGTGTTGAGGTTGAGCACCATCTTCCTCAAGGGATAACTACTCTGAATCCATGGAGCTTCTCTAGACTCCTCACAGAGATGCCTTGAATCCACAAGGAAAATAAGAAAATAGAATAATTTTCTAGAATTTCATAATAAATTGATTGATAATTAACTAATTTGTATGTGTCCTTGTTACACCATTAATATAGAAAACAAAAAAGCCAAAATTTATAATTACCAAAAATAGAAAAATTATAACTCTAATAAAAATCATAATTCTAATAAAACTCTTTTAAAGGCTAATTTCTAAAAATAAAAATTCCGTATAAACTTTTACTAAAAGAGTCCTAGCATGATTATAAGTTATTTCTAAAAAAGAAAATCTAAAACTCTAAAAATAAGAAAATATTAAAAAATCAGAATTACTAAAAATAGTAATTTTTCTTTAAAATTTCGTTTTTGAACTGAAAGTGCGCGTTTTCTGACGAAATGGACAGATGCAATCCACTTTGTGGGTCGGTTCACCTCGGATGGCTTATTTCAGTAAAGATTGATAGGTTATGCACCCCGTAACGATACCTGGATCAAAAGTTATTAACAATTTACGATCCACCTTCTTTGGTCCAACCATGCTAGAAATGTATTGGTGTCACGTCCTATATTAAACCCCTCCACTTGGAAAAAACTCGTCCTCGAGTTATACAAATTACTTCGCACATGATAATCAAACAATTTATGATACCGATGTTTATCAACATTTCCCTTGTACTTTGCATTAGGCTCTTGAGCTAACACAATACATGTACTCATGCTCTCCTTGACTTGACTAATATGTATCAGTTCCTTCACTTGTGCCTATAAGATCTCACATTCTTTCTGATAATGTGGGCACTTAGTCAATTTCTCCCCTGCGATAAGATCAATGTGGTTTTGTATATCTCGTATGGGAAGCAATTTATTAGAGAGTTCATCGAGCACAATCACCTTAAAATCCTACAACACTGGTTTCAAATTCTCTGGAATGTTCACGGGGTCCATATATTATTTTCTTTTCTAAAGTGGAGGGACATCTCGCATAACTGAACAAGATTTTGTTAAATAGTCTGAGGAAAGAGGATATGTAGCCCCTATGGGTTGGTACTCCGTTCCCATAGGGGCTACATATCCGTCACTGATGAATCTTGTGTCCTGTCACGACTCCGTTTCAGCGAGGTCATCTCTCGCTGACAAATAATGACATTTCTCTACATAACCCTTTACTGATTGGCTATCTTGCCAACAATTTTGGTTTTCTTTGAATAATACCTGATCATAATCTGGAGGAAGGAATCGCATGCACAACAACTGCTTCATCTGTAACCATGTGCAGATTGGTGCTTTCATCTGCCTCATCCGTGTGAGTTGCAGTTGCTCCCACCAAGATGAAGCTCTGCCTTTCAATTTATACGCCACAAGCTTGACCTTATTCGCTTTAGGAATTTCCATATAGTCGAAAAATCATTCAACTTCAGAAAGTCAATCGAGGAAATCCTCGATGCGAAGTTGGCCATTAAGGCTAAGAAGATCGACACTCATCCTGAATTCTCGATTTGTCTAATCTGCTTGATTGCCACCTTGTCTGGGATATTGGAGAATCATGTCCTCGACCTCCTCGTCGTTGAATCCCCCCTTATCAGGGATAGACCTTTGGTTCGTTGCCGACATTATCCTGCGATCAGTGCGATTACAAATTCTAACACCTGTTGGGGGCAGATCACTGCCATGAACACGGAGTTGCCCTATGGCCTCTATCAAGCGATCGATGACAGCCTGCAGCCCTTGCATGACTTGTCGATCCTCTTGCTGTGCTGCGTTGAAAATTCCTTCAAAAGCCGCCAGTGTTAAAGGATAATTCCTTAGAGCACTATCCATGAGATTGTTGTCCAACCCACCCATCGATAGAAACCATAGATCCGAGGAGAAAGCCTCACTCTGTTACCAAACTGCGTAGGGAAGGATGTATTAAGGTCGAACATCATCTTCCTCGGGGGATAACTACTCCGAATCCACGGAGCTTCTCTAGATTCTTCACAAAGATACCTCAAATACACAAGAAAAATAAGAAAATAGAATAATTTTCTAGCAATTCGTAATAAAGTGATTGATAATTGACTGATTTGTATACGTCCTTGTGATGTAGGACAATTAACCACTCGCTCTAAAAGCTCGAACTGATAGAGCATGGCGAATTAATCCTTTTTATCCCATAGCTCAGGCCCCGCATCCCATGGGTTAGGACCATGGCCGTACCCCCCTCGTGGGCCTCACTTCACATGGGTATCACCTCACACGAGTCACCCACCTCACATGGGCCGCTCACCCTAAGTGTGTCCACGTATCCCACAAGCTACCCCACTCAAGCTCAATGTGAAAATGTCTCTGCATTAATCACCCCCTGTAAGGAGTCTCAAACACAAGACCTCTTGCTCTGATGCCACTTTGATGCAAGACAATTAACCACTTTCTCTAAAAGCTCGAACTGATAGCATGGTGAATTAATCCCTTTTATCTCATAGACCAGGCCCCACGTCCCATGAGTTAGGACCTCGGCCGAACCTCCCTCGTGGGCCCCACTTCACATGGGTACTTGCTCTAAAAGCTCGAACTCATAGAGCATGGTGAATTAGATTTTCGTTTTTAAACTAAAAGTGCGCGTTTTCTGACGAAATGGACAATCGTGACCCACTTTGTGGGTCAATTAACTTCCGATGGCCCATTTTAGTAAAGATTGATAGGTTATGCACCCCGTAACGATATCTAGATCAAAAGTTATGATCAATTTACAGTCCACCTTCTTTTGGTCCAACCATGCTAGGAATGTATCGGTGTCACATCCTACATCAACACTTCTCCATGAGAGCAACTTGTGAATTGCTTTAGACAACAAGTCCAAGAGGATACATATACTTTCTACACCACATAAGAAACTGGTCTCGAGCAATTAGAAAAACATGTGCTTGCTTTGCTTCCAAATCACCCAAAGAACCACTAGGAAGTCGAGATTCCATGGGATTCTTACTTCTCCTTTGAAGGGAACCCCTCTCCAAGTCCAAAGAAGAGAGGACATTGAGGCCTTATGTGTCAATGAAGGTAATTAACATCATGAATTAGCTAGCAACCCATATTGGGTATAAAAGGAATCAACTTTCAATTTAATACTTTTTAATCATGATGAGATTCAGTAACCTAACTTTCACCCTCATCAAAAGGAATTTTGCATTTTCAGGTTCGTCCCACTCCCTCCCACAGCTACATAACATAGAGGATATCCTACTGTCCATTTCCCCAAATACCATCCATCTCAGCAGAAACACCAAAACCATACAAATCACAAAGCTAGCAAAACTCACCTACCTCACTATAACAAACTCAAAATTAAGTCATATGAATGACAACTTAGACAACTAGAACACCCCAAAGTCACCAGCAAACATCCAAGTCTGCATTCAGGTGCACCATTCATTCAAATTGCAATTCTTACTCTAATCATGTTTATAGCCAAATTCCAATTCTTTTTTAGGGAGCATTTGGTTGCACCAAATTAGACTGATTAATAATGAAATATCATGCTAAGCAATTCAAAAGAAACATAAGTGCAATTTAAGGGCTACTTCCACTCGATCAAAACAGAACGTCCGTAATTCAATTCAACTGAGCATATCCAAACACAGACTAAGAAATAAAGAATCTAATTTAAATAACAAGAAGAAAAATCCACCTTACCTCATCTTATCCATGGAACTGGAAAACAAGATCAAACGACCGCAGACGTTCCCTCTGATCGAACAAGGCCGTATCCCGGACACAGTCATTGGCAGGCCGTTGCGTGGCCCAGTACGGGGACAGGGGGCGCTTGCGGCGCTTCCTTTGATCGAGAGCACAGTCCCTCATCCCTTCCTCGACTTTTTCAATGACCTTCAAGCCTTCTACTTCTTCTGAATTTTCGTCGGCCATGGGCTCGTCTTCTTCGCATCCAGCAACGGAGACGGAGGAATTCTCGACCGTCTGATGTTGGGGAAGGAATCGGGCAAGGACGGCTCCGATCTGGTGGTGAGCGTTGCGAAGGGAGGCGTAGGCTTGGAGGAGGTAGGCAGGTTCGGTGGAGGAAGGGAGGGATTTGACGGTTTGGGTTGCTTGCTCGAGTGCCATTATGACGTCCGTTAACGGAGGTTGGGATTCCGTTGTTGGCATTGGGACGCTGTTAGGGTGAGGGAGTTGGGGAGCGACGGAGGGCAGCTCCATTTGGAATTCCATTAAAGCTTTTCTTATCTCTCTCGCTCTCCGTTTCCCTCTCTCCCTCTCTCTCTCTCTATTAGTTGAGAAATCGGAAGCGCACGGTCTGAGTGCCCTTTTTTTTTCTCCTCTCTTCATCTTACAGGTGCCAACTTGGTATGCGTGTATAGTATCTTAGCGGTTGATCAGAAAGACCCATGCTGCTTGTCCGGACAGTTTTTTTTTTTTTTTTTTTTTTTTTTTCTTTTGAGTTTTTACATGACAGGCCAAATATGCATGTTGGTTTCCATAGTTGCAGCCCACCTGATCAACGGCCCCAATATAAGAAACATGGACGCGGATGGCCAGTGCCCCAGCACAGGAAGTTCTGGTAGTAGGAAGCTGTGTGGGACCCACGGAGATGCCGGTGATAAATCCACTCCGTCCATTGGTTTTGCAATACCACAGTAGGACAGATTCAAAACTCATGTGGGCTATACCACACGAAAGAGTGGAGATTGAACGCCCACCATTGGAAACTTTGTGGGGTAACAGAAGTTTTGTATCAGGATGATATTTGTGCCTATAGTTTATCTGAGTTCTAATAAGCCTGTGAATGGTTTGGATGGCGTATAAACATCATGGACGGCTCCAGGAAGGTTTCAACGGTGGGCTTTTCGTTTAGTGTCGGCCTCCCATTGGTATTGGGAAGCTAATGGACTGAGTGAAGTTGTTACGGGAATCTGTGAACCCCACACATCTTACAATTACGGTAACTTCCACTACCCCCGGCGCGTCCTTATAAAACATGGAAGTGAATTGCGTGTGACCCCGGGCACAGAGGATAACTGTGTCCGGGCTGCGTGGGGCCCACAGAGTTGTCCGTGACAAATCTACTCCGTCAATCTGTTTTGAAAGATCACAATAGAACAATATTTTAAAAATCAGACAGATACAAAGCTCAGGTGAGCCATACCAAATGAAACAGTGTGGATTGAACGGATAGGGGTGACAGAAGTTTTCTATCAGGGTGATATTTGTTCCTACAGTTTAGTGGTATTAACCCTATGAACGGTTTGGATGGCGTATAAACATCATGGTCAGCGCCAGGAAAGTTTCCACAGTGGACGTCTCTGATCCCATTGTTTCGTTGGTATGGCTCATCTGACTTTTAGATCTGCTTAATTTTTATAATCATGTCATATTGTGGTTTTTCAAAACAGATGGACGGAGTGGATTTGTCAAGGACATGCCTATGAGCCCTACACAGCTCTGTGCCCGGGTCACATGCAATCGTTTTCTACTGTAGACAAGTTGACTCCTGCGGAGTATTTAAACCAAAATTAGCAAATACCGTGCATTCGCAAAAGTGCAGCGAAAGTTGGAGACTTGGGAGAGTATCATAGGATGTAAGTCACGTAGTTAAAAATAAGGGTGGCAATGGGCCCAGTAGCCCGCTTATTAGCCTACTAGCTTGGTAAGTGCGCCAGCATTGGGCCTCTCGCATACATGGCCTAATCAATTTTTTCGTATCAGGAACGGCCTCAAGTCATTTTAGCTCAATTGTGCCTTTTGTCCGTCTTGGGCTTAGGCCAGGTTAGTGCATTGGGTCTTAAGTCTCCGGCCGGGTTCAGGCCTAGGCCTGTTGCCTAGCCCGTGCTGGGCTTAGGCTGGCTAGGGCATTAGGTCTTAACTATCAGGTTGGGCTCAAGCTTGGGCCGTTGTGCCTGGCCAATGCAGGGTTTAGACCGGGTTCGAGCATTAGGTCTTAACTGTCAGGCTGGGGCTCAGTCCCAGGTTGGTCTCACCCATTGGCACCCGTAGTTGAAATTTCAACTATAAAAAACCGAAACAACGAGGGTGTGTTTGGATACACAATTCCATGTAAGAATGAAAATTGTTTTTTACAAACAAGATGGATTGTTTGGATGCTTGGATTCCATATAGTAATTATCACTTTTATCAATATTTAGAATTCTCTCATTCAAGAAACAAGACAATTGTTTAATGAATTTTTGGATTTCACTTGGTCTCCAAACAGACTACCCATTTTTTGGAATTCTATTCTTACCCTACTTTTGCACCTTTTAAAAAATGTTGTTGGCTCATAATCCTCACATATAACACTCATATACGAATATCCAGACCATTCAAATTATAGTTCACGTTTGGCATAGAGTATATTTATAAAATCATGCTAATCCAACAACCTCGACCAGCTATTGATAGCAAGTGGATGGTTAAAAGTAAAATAGCAACGGTCCATATTTTAAGGATGAAATTAGGAGGACACTACCATCTTCTTAATGTAATTTTTTGAGTTAATGCTCCATCCAAAATTAGGTTAGAGATTTAGGCACCACCATATCGGCATACAACTATGTTACTATGCATGTTCGTAGAATGTCCATTATTTTTTAAACAACCTTTTCCTAGCCTTTCAAAATCAATCAAAACCACGTATGATATTACATTCCCAATAGTTTAAAGAGCCTGGCTTAATAGTTCCATTAATTGTGGGGCTTTGGGTGTATTAGTTAAGCTCTTAATAGTTGATAATTGAGGAAACATTGTCTCTTAGCTTCGAGTCATCAAAAGGGTAGCTGGTGAGTGAAAGTAGCCACAATGTGAAAAAGGCCTACCTGGATAATCAGAGTGCAGCCATCAAGGTACTGCCTATTTACACCTTGTAGATTATCATGCGCATTGCAATCTTCAATGAGCCTACGATCCAATGGTGGACAGGGCATGATTCGACATATATGAGAGCCTAACTTTATATATATATATATATATATATATATATATATATATATATATATATAAAATCACTTATTTACATTTCAACCTTTGAACACCGCCTCGCACCTCGCAATCAATTTGCCATATGGGTGTTGTGTTGACTCAAGAAATGTTATGATTGACTTGGAAGTTAACATTAGCTGATAAAGCTCAAAAATTATGGCCTGTTAAACACCACAGAATCATTACAAATTGAGGAATTGAAGATTTTTTTAACTTGAATGACTCAAGTGGTTGGTATGCAGCTGAAAATTCTGAATAAGAACCTCACTAATAGAGAAGTAAAATGTTAACAACACCACTCACCTACAATCATGAACATAAAGATGGAGTACTCAATACTGATAATGAATAAAGGGGGTGAAAAGATGAAGACTTAAAAGACGTAGTTAAAGCTTTTAGCTGATTCCAGTACGTCTGGATATGTGAGGGAAGCACTGGAGGCCTCGTATCAAAGATGATATGATATCTCGAAGTCTTCTTCTACTCTGCTTGATCTGAACTGTCATAAACCTTAGCTAGGCCGGGATGAGAAGGGCAGAATCTCTTCTTTCTCTTTCTGTTGTTGTTTTTTTCCCTCTCTCTCTCTCTCTCTCTCTCTCTCTCTCTCTCTGCTCTTCCCTTCTTTTTTTTCCTTTCTCTACAATACTCTATTGCCTCCTCCCAGCCCTTTTGAAACTTCTTCCCAATCTTGAGGATTTAGTTAAGCAGAAATCCTAAGGCTACTAAAATAAAATCTGGCATTCTTGTTGTACGGTAGCTCCAGTTAAACTGAAATGTGATCTAGGTAAGTGCTGGTTCAGATCAAATTATGCAAATTTCCCAGGGAGTTCTAAGTGTCTACAGATTCTGTGAAGATCACACCCGCTAACGTACATGCGCTTACCCACGCAGTGGACCCACCAACAAATGGCATAGTTCTCACTAACGTCACCCCATACATGGACCCACCAACAAATGGCATAGTTCCACTGCCCCCCCCCCCCCCCCCACCAAAAAAAAAAAAAAAAAATATATATATATATATATATATATATATATATATATATATATATACATATATATACACCTAAAACTCTCTAAATTCAGACTACTTGAGTAAAGGAATATACCGTGATGTTTTGTTTCATCTTTCATCCTGATGAGGGATTATGCACTTCGGATTATTAGACTTGGGTGGCATATGAGCAACCAAGGTGGCTGGACCCTAAACAACTAATGGTGGGCTTTCCAGCCAAACTTTGTCCTAGGGACAATCTTGATTTCTGGGTTCCAAGGTGAACCGGTGAGGCAGATACTTGATGGATGGAGTGGATCTCATGAAAGTTTCACCCATACAGCTCGAGGTACTCTAGGATCACACACACAAGCACGCACGCACGCACATGCACACACATATAAACTAACGCATGATTCCAATCGATAAGGGGAAAAGAAATTGACACCTTTCCAATCATGAACAAAACAGAAGATGGAAGGAACTGAAAGAAGATCTATCTTCAAAGAATCTTTTGTTCCTTACCTTCCAAATTCGCCACACCATGGGAGGAAGCATCCTCCAAAGGGAGACCTGCCACATCTCACAACTTGAAAGCAGTCAAGCACCACCCCACCACCCACTCATCAGATCCCCAACCAAATCAAACAAAATCCACTCAATCTAAAACAGGCCAAGAAAACAGAACTAATACTTCAAGACACGCCATCAAGTAATGATATGATCAACCATTTCAGTTGAAAACATGGTATTACTACAAATTTGAGCATTTGCTGGCCTAGTCCAGATTGAAAAGCATAGGAAGCTAACAAGGATGATGACAACATTTGCTAGATGGTGCACCTAAAGTGCACTCGGGTCAAGTCTCTCTAAGAACTCCACCCAAATCCAAATGGATAAAGCTTTCATCACCTACCAATCCCACCTGAATTCAACATACAACCATTGAAAATGAGTTTGCTCAAAAACCTCAAGCAACTCAACTATCACAGTTCAAGGTGCCCTAACAAGTCTCAGGTCAACAGACTAGAGCATCAACGCAGACATCCATCAACGAGCGAGGCTCTCTCAACCCACCTCAAACAATGTACCCCCACCATACTCACAAGTCACAACACCAGATTCCACATGTTGAGGAAATGGAACTGCTCCCAGGATATACACCAAATGCTTCAGAATATAGAAGGAATAGTGCCCACCCTTTCTATTGTTATCCTTAAGAAACCATAACAATAATGGTGCTCCAATCCCATGAGTAGGAGGGGCCTATGACTTCAAAAACAAAATGGGTAAAACCACACACACTCACATGGATGGCCGCTTCATAAGCAAGCAGCGCACCAACAAATGAGTCATCATCATTCCATGAAAAAACCAGAATAGGATTCCCCCCTCCCTCTTACTCCAACATCAACATCACACAAAAACATGGGATTGCTCCATCCCATCTCAAAACTGAATCGAGTGCTATATTTCTGGCAGTCCTCTATCCCAACCAGCTGTCCGACCCATTTTCTAATGATTGAAGAGTATTGCTCCA
Organism: Magnolia kwangsiensis; assembly: GCA_037074715.1. Taxonomy (NCBI): domain Eukaryota; kingdom Viridiplantae; phylum Streptophyta; class Magnoliopsida; order Magnoliales; family Magnoliaceae; genus Magnolia; species Magnolia kwangsiensis. Next base: position 71,382,827 of record CM073576.1, read on the forward strand.
TATTGTGGGCGGTGGTCAATATCACATGCATGTTCTATGTCCAAATAAGGTATAACGAGAGAGAAACACATGTACTGAATCCCTACTAATTCAAAACCTTGATGGGTTGTCAGGGAAAAAAAAACTAATTATCATCAGGACACAAGTACAAAGTGCATCAAGAACTAGTCTTCCCAATGAAATGCTGACAGCAAATATCACCTAGGACCAAAGTACAATGACCAATAAAACAAACATTTATATGTAAAAACTAGAAAAGCTTAGATAGGGGCATAAAAAACTATGAGCTTGTTTGGATTTTTGGAGGGAGTGGGAAAGGAAATGTTGCCTCTCAGGAAACGTAATTTCAAAGAAATTGTGGGAAAGGAAACTCTGTCTTCCATGTTTGTTTTTAAATAAGATTTTTCTAGAAATTTTGGGGCCTGTTTCCAAATTTATTGTTTGGTAAAACAAAATTTTTCTTGACAAAAATTTCCCGATATTTATTGGTACATGCCAGATTAACATGTGACATATACGGGACGCTTCAAGACAGACAATGGTACGTGTGGGCGGCTGGGCGCTTAAGCTTAATGGCATCACACATCACACATGAGTGCTTGAAGTTGTAGGGCAGCACATGTGAATTGTGAGTCTTGTGACACAAGCGAGACATTAGCACATTTGACACATGTGGGCACTTGAAGGCAGATGGCAGCACATGCGCATTTTGGTACATGGCACATTGTCGCAGGTAGCCAGCATAAAGAGACTGAAGATGGACAATGGCACTGGCATAGGGGCACATATCAGCGCTTAGCACATGTTGGGGGCAAGAGAGAGATGAATGGTGCCACATCCAACAAAACAGAAAATAAACAATGGAAAGTTGGTACATAAGGCACATGTGAGGCACTTTGTACATGGTGGCACATGTGCAACACAACAAAAGATGAACAATAGAAAGTTAGCACATGCAGCACATGTGAGGTGCTTTGTACTAGTAGGGCCCAAGTGAAGACGGATGGCAGCACGTGTAGCGCAATAGATGGACTGTGGAACATTTGTACATGTGACCCATGTATGGTGGCACATGTATTTAACTCTTTAGAAATTCATTTTCCCTAAATTGTAGGAAAGTTCCTTTTCAATTTTATTTTATTTTCATTTTTTGGGGAGGGGGGGTGTCCAACAAAAAAGAGAAATTGAGAAATGGTGTTTCCCATAAATTCCCATGAAAAACTCTTCACAAATAATAGAAAATTAGTTTCGTGGGCAATGGTGTTTCCTTTCATTTTCTTTCCAGGAATCCAGACAGGTCCTAAAAATCTCAAGATGTTTCTATCAGGATAAACAGAATCCATGAATCAAAACATGCCCTGAAAATCTCAAGATGGTTTCCATCAGGATAAACAGACAAACAATAATTTTCACCTGGCAAAAATCCCTTGCATCCACACTACAGCCTAGGATAGTAAAATATCCCATCCCAGACTATGAATCCACAAGAGAAAATGAAGCTATGAATGAACAATTACTCTATTATATATAACAAGAGTAGCCATGGACAATTTTACCCATGAAATTGGTCTTAGAGAGTAGTGAAATTTGACTTTTAAAAGAAAGTGAGAAGGAACTTCTAACGTAGGGATAGGCATTTAGGTTATGTGGATGTATCTGTCTCTTTAAATTTGAGTACCTCAGGTCCATTGCACACGCCATACCACTAGTTTCTAAAAAGGACTTGTTCACGTAATAGCAAGGAATTAATGAATCACACCTATCTAACGAAACCAAGGTTATTCAGTTGACACCAAAGGTTACGAAGACATTACAATGAAATTTCAAGTAAAAAACAAAAGAAGATAAGAAAGTGAAAGAAATATAACAACAGACCAAAACACTCCAATTCTGCTATGTAAGATATCTTATATCCTTTATCACACTCCATTTGTAAATAACAAGGGTGTGCTTGGATGCTAAAAAATCCCAGCATAGGAGATGGTCATCCATTCTACTTGAGGCTGTTATGTCATCTCAGGTACATATTTTGAACTTTCCGGGACAGGCCTACTCAAAATTTTGCATTTGCACGGCCCAGGCCAAACCCATTGACAGCCCTAATTATATTTCAAGTTTGTATCATTCCTGTTTAGCACTGGGTTCCTGTTGAGTACGATACAGCACTGCATGGTTATAAGGACATGCTTCATATGATGGGTTGGGACTGCACCATCAGTACAATGAGATGAGTTGGATGTGGTGAATTGGAAACTGGAAAAACATTACATAAGATGTCGGACATCCTTCCTATGTTTCAGTAGGACCACAATAATTCAGCAAGAAGGCATTCTGATAGCACCACCAACCCAAGGACATATAAACTTAAATGGGTGCATTCTGTCCTCGAATTGTCTTAATTTCATCTCACGCTTCTTCATCACAATGGGCTTAAGGTTTTCATTTCTAGAATTTCAAATCAATTTCCAAAAGCAAATTCATAATGCATCTACCAATTCAATTAACAGTATAAAACGCATAAATCCGCATCAAACAAAATCATTCCATTTACTAAGTCCTGAAAATCTCAACTACCAAACGTCAAAACTCCAAATCAAGAAAATTAAGCATTGATACTATCCGTCGGATGGGCACGGCTTGGTCCGACTCAAACTATCAGGACTCACCTACGCCCTGCGGCCGGGGAAACCACCGAGCGGTTTCGAGTAGGCGGGGGCGGCCATTGGCGGATCTGCCTGCTTCACGACGCCGGGGAGATCGGCCATGCCGAGGGCGGCAAGCATGTCGATCGTCTCCTTGTCGACCTCAATGACGTCGGTCTTGATGGCGGATTCGTCGGGAACGAAGTCCATGCGTCGCTCGCGCTCTTCCTCCTGGAGCTTGAGGGAGATGCCGCGGACTGGACCCCGCTGGATCCGCTTCATCAGATGCGTCGAGAATCCTGCGATCTTGTTGCGGAGGCGCTTGGAAGGGATGATGGCTACCTCCTCCAAGATCTTCTTGTTCGTGTGGAAATCCAGTGTCATACGCGAGTAGTACCGTTCGATCACCACCCGGGAGGATTTCTTCACGGTCTTGGTGCGGACGCGACCCATCTTGATCTGATTATGGACAGTGAGAGAGAGGGAGGGAGATGGAAAGTTGGCTAGGGTTTTGGTGGAGAGGGTTTCTCGACTTCGCGCGCGCTCTCTCTCTATATCTCAGAGGGTGGGACGAGAAGTGATTAGGGTTTTTAAATGGGAGTACGAGAAGTGTTGGAGTGAGGGACTACTGAAACTGGTGGCCTGCCCTATTTAGGCTTGGGGAAATCTAAAGCATGTAATGAGATCCCAAAGATGCCTAGCGAAAGATTACACACCGTTGGGATCCACACATGCACACTAAATACGGCTGTTGATCTTGCAAGCACTTCTCCCGTACAAGTGTGGCCACTTTGATGATTGGATCAGCCATCTCTCTGCAATACAAATGGCAGGGCTATATGTTGATCATGACCGTCCATCTAAGAGGCCGGATCATAACCTTTAAGACAATCCTAAGCCTAATCTTCCTTCAGTTTTTAGCACTTAATGGTCATCAGACTGGTTCTATTACTACCTTTGCCCATAAGACCACTGATCAAATTGGTAGGCTCATCCTTTTTTTTTTTTTTTTTTTTCTATTTTGGGGGGGAGGGGGCACACCCATGTCAATAGACACACTCCATGTTAACCACTCCCGTTAGGGATTGATGCCAAGACCTCAAGCGTTGAAAGGAGGTATCTCCACTCAGTTGGTCAGTTGAGCTATGGATCTGGGTGTAATGGGGGGAACACACACCCATGTCAGTAGACACACTCCATGTTAGCCACCCCCGCTAGGGATTGATGTCAAGACCTCAAGTGTTGAAAGGAGGTATCTCCACTCAGTTGGTCAGTTGAGCTATGGATCTGGGTGTAATTGGGGAGAGCACACACCCATGTTAGCCACCCTCGCTAGGGATCGATGCCAAGACCTCAAGTGTTGAAACGAGGTATCTCCGCTCAGTCAGTCAATTGAGCTATGGATCTGGGTGTAATTTGGGGGGGGGGGGGGGGGGGGGGGGGGGGGGGGCAGACACACTCTATGTTAGCCACCCTCGCTAGGAATCGATGCCAAGACCTCAAGTGTTGAAACAAGGTATCTCCACCCAGTCGGTCAGTTGAATTATGGATCTGGGTGTAATTGGGAGGCTCATCTGATCTACCTTTATCTTTAATTATTTGTCATGAAAAGGACCTACTAGATAGATGGATGATCTTGATTGGTACATTGACCTGACATCTGTATTATAAGAGATGAATTCCTATGCTCATGTTATAGTCCATTGTTTTATCGTTCTCTATAATGGGTGATATTGAGGGAAACGGAATCGCTACTCCGCCCACAACCATCATGCTCTGTGGCCCCTACCATAATGATGTGTTTCATCCATTCCATTTAGCCATTTTTAAAGATCATTTTATTTTTTCATGACAAAAATTAGAGGGATATAAATCTCAAGTGAACCACACCACAGTAAAACAATAGTGATTGGATATCCACCATTAAAATCCTCCTAAGGCACACCGTACTATTTACTTGACATTCAATCAATTGATTAGGTCATACATATGCAAATGAAGGGAAAAAACAAAGATAAGCTTGATTCAAAAAGTTTTTAATGACCGACATTCATTCAACATTGTTTCTTGTAACTTGGTCCACTTGAGATTGAGAGATATCTCATTTTTTGTTTCATACCATAAAATGATCTAAAAAAATAGATAGAAGCATGGTGGGCCTACAAAGCAACGACTACCAGCCATTGGCTGGTGGCAGGGGGATTAGTTAATCCGTTTCCAATACTGAGGGGACGCGAATTGGGAAAGTCACGCGGATATTCTTCTAGCTGGGCGACCTAGCCATCGACTGGCAGATTCAGTTAAAACTTGGGTCGGATCTTGTGTTACGAGAAATCCATTCGAGTCATTTATTTTATAAGATCATGCTAAGACATGGGCAAAAATTGAGTCAATCTAAAATTCAAGTAGGCCGCATGATAAGAAACGGTGAGGATTGAATGTCCACCATTGAAACATTCGTGGAGTTATATATGAGTTTTGGATCAGGCCTGGTGGGAATGACCTTATGGTAGGATTGGCTTATAAGCATAATGGTGGAAGCTAGAGAAGTTTCCAAGGTAGGTATTTCTATATCCTCTTTTTCTTCTCGAGTAGGATCAAATGAATAATATAGATTTCTCACAAAGCCTCACCTAGCATCTCATAGTTGGAAGTTCCTGCTTGACAGTTCAATATACCCAGTGGGTCCCTTTCAATAGTCATGCAAGGTGTTGACAAAAATGCCCTTAGACCTAAATGGGCCTGGCTGGCTTGGGTTCACAGGCTGATGTCCTCCTAAATACGGCCCAAGACCGCCCTAATAAACAAACAGGCTTAAATTCTATGCCCAGGCCTTGCCCTGGACCTCTATTTTAGCCCTAGCTGAAAGCCCACAGGCCAGCTTGGGCCATTGAGGGCCGTAGCAATAGATTGAGCCGGAGTTTCACTTATATCTACTAAAAGACGGTCCGCATGCTTGACTCATTTAAAACTCGTGGGTGGGCCGAGTGTCTGGATATTGGACCCTGTGTGATCAAACCCAGTTCCAATATTCCTGGGCTTCTCTGGGTTGGATTAGGGCCCCTAATTCAAATAGTGGTGCATTTCATACTGTGGTAGATTGTGATGGTTGATGTGCAGCATTTAGAAACTGTACACGTGGTGTACGTTAACTCTAATTACACTGTCCAAATTGTCCAGCTTTCCGACCCATTGTAGATGGGTTGTCGTCTCAAAATCAAGTGGTTGAATAATCCTAACCTCTTATAGGTGCATGCTTGTTTGCTGAATTGGGACCCAGGCAATGTTTCACTTCAACCATTCAATAAATGTCCATGGAATCATTGAATTCTTTGTTTATAATCCATTTAAATTGCGCCCTGCAATTTGGACAGTTTAATTTGATTTTACATGCAGGTCACATTTTAAATTTCTTTGTGCCTGTATATTAACTGTGGAACTCTGACAGAGTAATTCTCTCGGAATTACACAATACTGTGCCAAATATCTGTCCGTTACTGCTCTGGCTTAAATTTGGACAAGTGGATCCCAACGAGTTGAGCCTTGCTTAGTGATGGCAGAATCCCTAAAGGCTGGCTATATTTTCAAAAGAGAAGGTACCAGGCTATTGTACGAATTGTAATTGAACAACCGGTTGACATTTAATGGACGGTGGAAATGAATTTTGATGGTCCAAATTACGCAAACAAATGCCCTTTTAACGGTTGGACTTTGATACATCATATACGCTTAACTTTTGACATATCTATCCATGTCGGTGCTTGCTTGGGGTTAAAGTTGTTTGGTTGGAATGGAGCTGCACAGCCAATTCTAACATGCCGCAAATATGACACGAATCGAATTCTGCATCCAAGGGAACAATAGATAGGAGGTGGCCCCAAAGTTCTCCCAATTCAAAAGGCCCTAACCTTCATCCAGTGCCCTGTAAATAGAAAAATGAGCGAGGCTTAGGTTAATCGAGGGCCTATTTGGGTGTTACTTAAATATGAGTCATCTCATTTTAGTTTATCATAATTAAGTATTAAAGATTATGATTATTGGTTATTAAGATTATTTTTAACCCTCAGAATAAAGAATATGATCTCTAAGGGTCATTTGGTTGCACCAGGTATAATATTTTATGATTAGTTGATCTCATTTGGTGCACATTTTCATTTTATTTTATGAAATTTGATTCAACCAAACATGCCCTAATATATATATATAGAATTGATTTTCAAATGGTGCCCAAACAAACCCTTAGACTGTACTTGCAAATGAATAGATTTCTTTGGAAAACGTCCAAAAATTATATTTACACCTATTTTCGACACCTTAACTTGGCTCAATAAGAAATTGTCATGTGGTGCCACTACATGTTTAGCACAAATTAGAAGTATACTCGCGCCCAAAGAGATCTTCGGTTGATTTCCCTTTAGCGTTACGTATTTCATTATTAATGTGATGACACAAACCCTTACACATGCTTTTGAAAGGGTGAATCAACGCATGACACGTGGCCATGATCAATGTACCCATCTATGAGGAGACATATTAGGCATGCTTGTAAAAGACCCGCCGAAGAACATATCTATAATGAATCTAGTGATAATATCCTCAATGTGGTCATCTCTCACAATCCTTCCAAAATGAGAGGTTTCTCTAGATACGTTCAGTGGAGTAGTGACGATCAAGAAGTTTTCAAAATTAGGAGATCAAACTATTGTTCAAGCCAACCCAGTTTGGATCTAAACCTAAGTTGGGGAATACATTATCATCGGATAATCCTGAGTTATTGTCACGCCCCAAACTCGAAAATTGGGCTCACAAAATTTTCGATCGCCGAATCTGGCGCCGACAGCTTCCGTAGAACCCCATTCTCGGCTTCTAGCGCTCATTCGCCAGGTTCCGATCCTGAGATGCTATGAGGAGAATTTTCAACATCAGTTTGATTCGTAATAAGCATAACTAAAGGCATAACCCACAAACAACAACCAAAAACTTCATTACATTTTCACTATGATAAAAAACTTTACAAGTACAATGAGCATAAAGAGAAATACAATGATGATAGACCAAAAGCTCCAAAATAATCTGCCACGTGCTCAAGCCTCAGCGATGCTACGATCCAACGTCACCTGCACGCAACGGTTGTGCATAAGCTTATAGAAAGCTTAGAGGGTGGTGAAAGTGTATGCACAAGGTGGTGATGCAGTTATGCAATATCAGAGTAATGCGAAAAATGCTGATGAATCCATGAATACCATAAGTCGTACCAAGGCTATGCAATGTAGATGCATGTCAAGCATACAAATCCTCATCTAAGTCAACATATCAATACAACTCAAATTTAGAATATCACTGGGATCTAGTACACTTTAAACCAAATCGCCGCCCCATCGTGCGCAATAAGATAAGTGGAAGAGACCTCACTATCCGTCTGTCAATATCGGGCTCGACTCGTCGATAGCGGACCCATTCCTCGAGCTGGTCAAACTTAACCTAACTTTGCCCCCTACTCTCAGGAGGGTAACGCCGCACCCTCTTCCAACCGACCACGACACAGTGGAAAGCGCGACCATCTTGTAATCGGCACTCGGCGCTCCTGTACCCACTCGGTCTAGACATTAGAGCAACCTCTTGGTACCATAAGGGTTTAAGAACTTTCACCTAGGGATATATATAACATCTCATGTAGAATAAAATTTTCGGTATCCAATCCTACCATCCACGATACACCTGTGGAGGCTACGACCCTGATGTCGCTAGGGCGTATAGTAACCATGTCACACAATGCGAAATGTATGAATCACACTATTCAGTCATGCAACAATCCTACACGTATCGTGCGCTCATGTAAGACAACACCGCCTAACTGGGAGCCCATAAACAATCTACCCGAAGGCATATGCTATGATCAGTCACTTCTCATATCAAGCACACATATGATGCGTATGATCAGAAATCATGGAACTATACTAAACATGTTATAAAGTAATGCACTATCCTTACAACAAAGTACGACCTATCAATGGGCCCTAGGGAGAGTCATAATGCAGACATTTAACCAACACTATATTTGTAATGTGGACGTCAAACCATCATTGCTCCCAAGGCACGACCATCATAAACATTATTACATAATCCGTGCTGGGATCACGCATTGCAATAGACCTTAGGTACATCCCATTGAGCTTTAAATACATTAAATGAGCCATATCATATGGGCCTTTTATTCATCAAATGGGCCACATCAATGGGCCGCATCAATGGGCCTTATGTGCATTGCAATGGGTCATATCCCGTGGGCTTAGATTGCATCAAATGGGCCTAATCTCATGGGTCTTATATGTAACAAATGGGCCACACCAATTGGGCCCCATATGTACATCAAATGGGCCTCAACCCATGGGCCCTAGTACATCTCAATGGGCCTTAACCCATAGGCCCTTGAAACATCAAATGGGCCCAATCCCGTGGGCCTTAGAATACATCAAAATGGGTCTAATCCCATGGGCCTTATATCCATATCAAATGGGCCACTCCAATGGCCACAAATACCACAATATGAGCCCCATCTCATGGGCCTTATATTCATATCAGATGGGCCACTCCAATGGCCACAAATACCACAATATGGCCCCATCTCATGGGCCTTATAAATGCTAAGGTGGGCCTTAATGGACACCACAATTAAATCAAGATGGGCCTCAACCCATGGGTCCTAAGAATTTTCCAAGTGGATGAACGGTTTGGATGCCGCATACGCATCATGGTGGGTTCCATATAAATGGACAGCATGGAGAGAGCACATGCTTCATAGGGGTCCCACCGTCCAACCTTAGACGGTGTAGTGCAAACACATGCACCATGGTGGAGTCCACCATCCCTGGTGGACGATGTGTGTAAAATACATACATCATTGTGGGTCCCACGTAGGGCCCACCATAACATTTATTTTCCATCCAAACCGTCCATACGGTCATAGAGACCTGGATGAAGAGGAAAAACGAATTTCATATTAATTCAAAACTTATGTGGACCTAAAAAATGGGTTTCAATGGCAGATGTTCAATCCCACTGTTTCCTGTAGTGTGGGTCACCTGAGTTGTGGATGCAGTTGGAATTTGGAGGGGGCCCACTGCTGGGAGTGGCCCACCGTATAAACGGTTTGGATAACAAATAGGCATCATGGTGGGGCCCACGGCTGGAGCCGTGGGTCACTGTCCGACCGCCCATGCACGCTGATGCGTGCTGCTGTTGTCAGGGGCAGCAGGTGCTACCCCTTATGCATGTGTTTTTTTTTTTTTGAAAATAATGATTTCCCGTGGTTTTTCATAGGTGGGGCCCACATCAAGTAAATCCAACCCGCCCATTGCACTCTATGGCTCGAGACCGTCCGAACGAGCCCATATCCAATATATTTCAAAGTGAAAAAGGAAACCAAACAAATTTAAATTGTGAAGATCATTGTTTGCTAAGGTATGGCCGACCAGAAAGTTAGATTAGCTTCACCTTACGGCTCAACGCCTAAAATGTGCTGGTAAATAGGATGGACGACATGGATTGAATACATACAACAAGGTGGGGCCTACATGGACAGCCCTTCCCAAAAAATCAAATTTTTATTTTTGTCTTGCTGCCGTCAGTACACCCAGCTCACACTTCACTTATTGGCAATGTCCAGCATCCCTGGACGCTGGACGGCTGTGTATAACACATATATTTAAGGTGGGCCCACCCTCATACATGATACCAGGGTGGGCCACCAAATGGTTGGATGGTGTGCATGATACCCACATTAAAGTGAGGTCCCTTTGATGCACGGTTTAGACATCTCACAACTTATTAAATGGGCCATAAAATAGGGAAGGAGAGAAAGAGAGAGATCGAGTGATGGAGGGACCCCGCCACTATGGGCCCTTCCTTGCATGATTTGAAACATACATCAAGTGGGTCCCATTACACATGGGCCCATTAAATCAAAATCCAACGGTGGAGATCCCTTCTCCACTAAAATAGACGGTCTAGATGACCCTATGTACACAAGAAAATAAACATTATGATGGGGTCCATGGAGAATGTCCCCATCATGGAATGATCATGATGATCCTAGTGGGCCATTGGCCACATCTTAGGGTCCCAAGTGAGATCCAAACCATTGATCGGTTGGCCTCACTTGGCCCATCTTAAAAATATGAAAAACTATTCTTATCAAGCACCCACCGTTTGATCTTCTTACTCCTATGGGTTCCTTAGCTCCTTAGCTTCGATTCCAACGGAGGAGATGAGAAATGGATGGCTAGGATGGGAGATCTTGGGATGGAAAGGTGGGCCTCACATATGCATTTTTCTCTCCATGGGAAGGCTTGGACGTATGGGGATTCTCTTGCTTGGTAATGGTTTGAAAAAAAATGAGAAAGAGAGTTGTAAAGAGAGAGGAGTGATGGGTGATGGAGTGATGGATGTGGTGGTGATGGGTGTGTAAGATACTTTTTTGACTTTGGGGGCATTTTGTGTAAGAAAGGTATGGGCTTGTAAGAACTTTTTTAACTTTTGTGGTTGTTTGGGAATGGGTGAAAGGTGATGTGTACTTGACATGTACTTGACATATTGAGATTGATGGATTGATGGATTGATGTGACAAGTCGTAGAGATTCTCTTGGGTTTCGCAATGCGCGGTGTTTTCCTCACACCGAACGTTGACCCACATCTCCAAACCAGGGTATCGCCTCAGCGCGTGAGTCGTGACATCAGAAGCGCAGCGACGGCGCGGTCGCTATGGTAAAGGTCTTGGGTTGAGTCGATACGGGTTGACGGCATACAAATCAGGGTCGCGTGTAAATATCAGTTAAGGGTCGAAGGTTGTCGAAATTTGACCGAAAAGACTGTGGAAGTCTATGAAACGATACAGTCTAGGATACGGGGCTTACAGTTATCCATTGATTGAGACATAGGCAATGGGACATCCGGATGAGAATGTAAGATCCAGTCCACCAAACAATTTGGAGATAGGAAGCGATAGAGAAAGTACCTACATGCCCATTGAGTCACATCTCGATTAGGAACTTGGGAGATTAGGATGTGGTGGATCTTGTCTATCCATCATTCCCAGCATCCAAAACCACCTCACAATGAATGCTGAAAATGCAAGAGGAGGCCTGCTTTACACTATTCAACACGTTTTGGTGACCTCTAACCAAATCCATTAAACAGAACGTCATTAGAGACATGAGCAGTCAAGGTTAATCAGGATCCAGCCCCATATTTCCTTCACTAATGGCCTGAACAGAGGGCAATAATGGTGACTAAGAGGACCCTAGATCTCTAATCCCAGTCTTCAATCTATCTGTCTCGAAGAAGGGGACATCAACAATTTAATCAACCTTTTAGTCAAGTAGACTTTAGCACGCCTGTGCATCCTACTCAAACATGCGTGTACAAAATCTAAACCCTCGGTCACATGAATGCTCCATTTTGATTGAGTTAGAGTGCAATAATTGAATAAGAGTATATGACCACATGTGGCATTCATATTTATTGGATGGTTGTTGTCACGCCTTGCACTTTGGATACAGAGTGTGCACCCAAAGAGTTGAGTTACAGTCTATAACTTATACACTAAGTGTACATAAATTCACCTATCATATAGTAATTAAGAGACATAATTACATGTATTCTAAATCATTATCACATTAACATTCATATACCTAACTACTTTCACTATATTTAATAACACTTCATTCATAACATTCTCATTCATAAAATAATTTATCATAACTGGTATAAGTCCACCCATTTGGGACTTTTTTCAATTAAAATAACAAATCATTGTTTAACAAAGTTGTAACTATAAATGGATTTTAAATTTAATCAAATCAGTAGTAAGTAAAATAAATGGAAACTAAAAATCCTAAAACCAATCATATAATCAATTCAGTCATCTTTTGCCAAATACAACCATTAGTTTTGATTTCATCCATCGACCTGGCCTCATTTTCCAGCACTTGATTAGTTCGTCTTACATCATTCAACTCTATATGGTTGTTAATTCAAAATGTTAAATGGCCAGACTAGTAATTGAACCTAGTATGGTTCATACATAGTGCAATTTAAGATAACACAATCAAACTGTAATAGTATGTATGTAGTATGAGCATGAATGTAGGTAAAAAATGTCATGAGGTGCATACGAAGTTGGATGATCATCCACTTATTCAGGTTAGATATCCGTTAACTCGAAAATTATACCATTCAGATATTCACCATAGGTATGCATGGGCAATCTATACCCATCAGACATCCACCTAGGTAGGCATGGGTAATCATACATTTATTCCATGAGTAGGCTTCAACTATCGTGGGCATCTGGTAATGAATCTACTAAGCACAACCATCAAGGGAGATCCCCGAGGAACCTCGGAACAAGGTGTACATGTAGTCATATCATTGATGTATGTATTATATATCTACAACATCTATCTATTTTTTCATATCATTGTAGGGCATGAGCCCAAAAATGAAGAAGATTCAAATCTCAGGTGAACCATATTGCAGCAAAAAGTGGTGGTTGAATGCCCTAGCATTAAAAACTTCTTGAGGCCCATGTAATGCATCCATAATGTTTATTTGCCATCCAACCATTGATTTGGTCACATAAACCTATATGAAAGGAAAAAAATATATGATTTGGTCACATAAACCTAGACGAAAGGAAAAAACAAATATGATTTGGTCACATAAACTTGGATGAAAGGAAAAAACAAATATCAACTTGATAAAAAACTTCCGTGGCTCATTAACGGTCAATCACCACTATTTCCTATGGTATTGTCCATAGGAGAATTGGATTTGCTTCAGTTTTAGCTCATGCCCTAAAATGATCCGGCAAAATAGATGAATGGTAGGGATATATAATACATACATCAAGATGGGCCCCACAGTTAGGGCCACACCAAATCCGCACCAAATTAGTGGGCTATAATTTACCTCCAGTGGATCCTACTATTTGGGCACGTTCGAGGGTCAGGGCTTGGGTTGAGAGCCAGACCAGGCTTAAAATCTAAGCCAAGCAAATGCCTAGATCCAGCCTGTTAGCTTTGTCCAATCATCATGAGAGGCACCATTACATAAAAAGAATGGACAGTTGTGCGATTTCCAGATCATGGTTCAATTATCAAAACCCTTTTATAGTAAGACTGGATGTTGTTGGATAAAATAATCCAAAATATTCTTAATTTGAACTGGTTCAAACCCAAGACAATTTCACTCCTTCCCTAATGAGAGCCATCCAGGGCCTAACATGACCTTGCAGGGCCAGGGTTCAGGAGACTAGGGCTCGATTGAACTTTGGACAAAGCTTTTCAAACTGATCTTGGGCTCAGGTCTTTTTAGCCCGATAAGTCCCACTCAGCCAAACCTAACTTAATGTGCATATGAGTTGTATCTTATAAATGCATCCTGCATGTAAATTGTTAAATTTTATTTTCTTAAATGTTTATTTCTCTATGCACGTGTGGACCACTTGACCAATGGTTATATTAGAAACATTTGACTTTAAAATTCGAACAGGCAAGGCCAAGTCAGGGCAAAACCAATTCATTCAAGCTATATCTTTAGTGGGCCGATCCTGGTTGAAAGTACCCTAGTTTGTCAATTAGCATGAGTGCTGAGTCAGATACACTGCAGAGCCTCATAGGAAAATCAATTCAAAACATCTGCCTCAACCGGATGTGTGCAAGCTCATCATAGGTAAATCTCAGCCTCATATCCCATGTCCCAAAACATCAGGTATTTAAAATCCTTAAAACAAGTTAGAACATTATGGGATTTTTGAGTTAAGAAAACTTTTTTAAAATTTGAAAATCTTCAAGTATTCTTGCTTTATCGATTTCATCGATACACTTCTTAATATGATCGACCTACGCTGTCGATGTCCTCGATGACAAATCGATTCCATCGGAATGAGGACAAAAGCTTCCAGCAACCACATATATATCTGGACAGTATTATCAATGTATCGATATACCTATCGATACCATCAATATTTAAATCTCGAGTCCATCGAAGGTGACTCGATAATATCGCTAAGTAGATCTCTAGTGCCTTTGTTTTCACTTAAGAATATCATATGTACATCGATATATCGAAGCCCTCCTCGATATAATTGAAGTTTAAATTTCGATGACATCGGAAGACTCTCGATAATATTGGTCATGGGCACGAAGATTTCCAGCAATATATTTCAGGAGAATTTATCTATGATCGAGGGTCACTCGATAGAATCGATATTCAAATATCGATGATATCGGTATGGTCTCAATGCCATCAAACTGGGACAGAAACTGTCCAGCAAGCTTAAACGAAAATTCTTTGGATTTATCGATGCCTCGACACAACTATCGATATCATTGACATTCAAATGCCGATAATAGTGAAGGTCCCTCGATCATTCTTGTAAACCTGAAATATTTCAAAACAAGCCTCTGTCATTTTCAAATGTCGAGAAATCGAACCTCACATCGATGAAATCAGAGTTTGAAATCCGATGACATCGACACATGTTTCGATTCATCGACCAGCTGACAAGAAATTTCAAAAGCGTATGACATTTGAGTTTGTGTCATCGAGCGGACCTCGATATAATCGAGAGTATACACTTGATGATATCGAACCCACTCGATGATATCGAACTCTGTCATAAATGTGACCATTTTATATCCGTTGGAACTTTTTCCTATATAAAGAGGACTTATCTATTATTGCTGGTAGAGAAAGAAGAGAGTGCTTTTGAGTATTTTATCTTAGATCATATACCCAAAGCCCTTTCTCTCATGGGAGTTCATCCTCCAATCCACCCTCATCATTGATATTCAATAGAGTGGATTGGGGAATGAACTTCTGAATTCAAGGATCCTCCAGCTACTACTTTAATGGCAAATCATTAAGCTGGGATGCCTTGAATGAATAGATGATTGGAATCACTCTATCTCATTTATAGGAAAATATTTGAGAGTAGGATTTCATCATAACCTTGACCCAACCCGACGCCGTATATTGGTACATCATGTGTGTTGCCGATCAAGGAAGCAAAAGATTCTTCATCAACCAAGAAGGAGATCTTCGACAACGTGCTAAATGAGACTCATCTGCTTATCTGTAAGTTATCAGAGTCCAAAGGACCCTTTGATCGTTCCTTTATAGGATTGGGTCTAAGGCGTTCTCACCCTTGCAAGATCTCAAGGAGGCCTCCGGCGGGAGTGTACGTAGTGGGTGCATTATGTTGACCCTTGCTCTGTGAAGAGCATAAACAATTATGGTCTTATAGAAGATCCTTGGCCAGTGTGTGTAAAAGTGAGTGCGTTGTATTGACCCTTACTCGTGAGAGCATAAACAGTGAGGTTCCTTGTGTGGATCCTTGCCCAGTGTGCCTAAAATCGGGTGCTATGTGTTGACCCTTACTCAGGGAGCATAAATAGTCAGCCTAGGTATAGGTTGTAAAGGTTGAAGGTGAACCTGATTTAAAACCTTAGGTTTGAGGTGAACCGTTG
The DNA here is from genome assembly GCA_037074715.1 of Magnolia kwangsiensis. NCBI lineage: Eukaryota > Viridiplantae > Streptophyta > Magnoliopsida > Magnoliales > Magnoliaceae > Magnolia > Magnolia kwangsiensis. The sequence goes on from CM073576.1 coordinate 71,398,998, forward strand.
TGAAAGCTCCTTAGTGAAATCCAGTACACTCAAGGGTTGAGTGTGGTTACCGGGAGTGGAGTAGACAAGTAGTTGAACCACTACAAAAATGATTGTGTTTGGGATTGCTATTCTTTTGTTTGTGTGATTTACTTTAATATTTCCATATCTGAGATCACATCTCATACACATACACAGTCATATCCATCATAAACTAGTTTGTATATTGTTCACTTCTTAATAAGTTTATGATTGGATCCTCTACCGGGCTTGGAAGCTAATAAAGATACTTTTGAGTAATCCTAATATGTGCTTGTTGTTAGGATTAGTGTAATATGATTTAAAATAAACTATAAAAACTTTAAAAAGTCTTATTCACCCCCCCTCTAGGACATATTGACATATTCGAACTTCAACTAAAGCGGTCTTCACCGCTATTTCAATTGGTATCAAAGCGGGTCTCTCTTTAAGGGCTTCAACGCCTAGAGAGTGATCTTGACTGAAGTTGGAATCATGATCAAGAAGGTCCCAAGGATGTGACAGATCAAAACAATTGCCTTGTAATCCATACTGCTCTGAAAGCTGGCAATAGTTCAAAATGGTACTTTAATAGTGGATGCTCCAGACACATGACTGGTGATCAAACTTATTTTTATGAGTATTCAAACTTTGATGAGGATCGGTCACATTTGAAGATGGTAGCTCAGCCAAAATTGTTGCACAAGGAACAATAGTTGTACTAGGCCTTCCAAAAATCAAACATGTCCTCTGTGTAGAAGGCTTGAAACACAATCTCCTCAGTATCTCCCAAATCTATGACAAGGAACATCTGGTCACCTTCTCAAAAGATGTGTAGAATTTTAGATCATACAGGAAAATCTCTCATAAAAGGTTTACGCACTAGCGATAACTGTTATGTCATTGAAAGTATAAATGAGAATGTGTTGTTCATAAAGTGTAATATGGGTGTAAAGAATGAATCCAAATTATGGCATCAAAGGTTGGGACATGTTCACTACCGGAATTTAGCTAAGCTTAGCTCAAAAAATTTGGTTAGAGGTCTTCCTAAGATTAGAAAAGAAGAAGAAGTTGTGTGTGGGGAATGTCTAAAAGGAAAATAGATAAAAGTTGGACACAAAAAGACAACAACTATATCAACAACAAAACCTTTGGATCTGTTGCATATGGATCTAGTTGGTCCAACCAAATTGGAAAGGCATAGCAAGAAAAGATACTTCCTGTTGGTAGTAGATGACTATACCAGATTTACTTGGGTCGCATTTCTTCGAGAGAAATCGGATGTCTTTGAAGAATTTGTAATCTTGGAAAAACGACTTCAAAATGAAAAAGGATATAACATCAATCGTATCAGATCATGGTGGGGAATTTGAAAATGAAAGATTTGAAAAATATTACAATAAAAAAGGAATTTATCATGAATTCTCAACCCTAAAAACCCCACAATAAAATGGAGTCGTTGAAACAAAAAATTGAGTATTACAGGAAATAGGTTCAATTATGCTAAATGGGTAAGATATGACAAAAAGTTCTTGGGCAGAAGCTATCAATACTACCTACTACATCATAAATAGAGTATATCTAAGAGCAGGTCTAAAAAAAACTCTATATGAACTATGGTATGAGAAGCTACCTAATGTGAAATACTTTTGAGTCTTTAGTAGTAAATGTTATATTTTGAGAGACAGAGAACACCTAGGGAAATTTGAGTCTAAAAGTGATGAAGGTATTTTTCTGGGGTATGCCATGAATAGTCATTTTTATAGAGTATACAACCTAAGAACCCTCACTATTCAAAAGTCTATCAATGTGGTAATTGATGATCATCCTCATGATGAGGATACCCCTGTGAATGAATTAAAAGATGATGTAGATTCATGCATACTAGATAAATCAGATAACAAATCTCCATCATTGAATGAACCCCAACCATCATCTGACATACTCATCATTAAGGATCATCCTCAAAAATAATTTATCGGAGACCCTAATGATGGTGTAAGAACTCAACGACAGATAAAGAGTATCTATAGTCATTTCTATTTTACCTTAAAGATTGAACCTAAGAATATTGTAGAAGCTCTTCAAGATGAATACTGGATAAATGTTATGCAAGAAAAACTTCAACAATTTCAGAGAAAAGAGGTATGACAATTGGTTTTCAGGCCACTCAATACAAATGTTATTGAACCAAATGGGTCTTCAAGAATAAATCAGATGAATCAAGAAATGTGATTAGGAACAAAGCAAGACTCGTAGCTCAAGGATACTCACAGATAGAAGGTATTGAATTTGATGAAACATTTGCTCATATAGCTCGCCGTGAGTCTATTAGAATTCTTATGTTTGTTGCATGCACATTAAAATTTAAACTATTTCAAATGGACGTAAAAAGTACTTTTCTTAATGGGGACCTTGCCGAAGAAGTTTATATAGAACAACCGAAGGAATTTTCAGATCCTAAGTATCCCCATTATGTTTACCATCTGAATAAGGCTCTCTATGGTCTCAAGCAAGCACCTTATGCCTAGTATGAATGATTGACAAAATTTCTTTTAGACCATAAATTCTGGAGAGGAAGTGTAGATAAAACATTATTTACTCAAACAACGAAGGACTCACTTCTTATTGCACAGATTTATGCGGATGATACAGTCTTTGGTTCAACATGTGAAGAAATTGCTCTCAAATTTGTCAATCTCATGAAATCAGAATTTGAAATGAGTATGGTTGGTGAATTAAATTTCTTCCTAAGATTACAGGTCAAGCAGCTATATGATAGAATCTTCATCTGTCAAACCAAGTATGCTAATGATTTGGTGAAAAGTTTTGGTCTCGAATCTAGTCGATCTTATCACACTCCCATGAGTACCACTCTCAAACTTTCCAAAAATATAAATGACAAGAGTGTGGATTAACATCTCTACAGGTGTATGATAGGCAACCTAGTATATCTCACAGCTAGTCATCTTGATATATCTTTTAGTGTGGGAGTATGTGCTCGATATTAGGCAGATCCTAAGGAATCTCACCTAACGGCCGTTAAGAGGATCATTAAATACATAGCAGGAACTACCTCCTTCGGACTATGGTATCCATTTGAAACATCCACCATTATTGTTGAATACTCTGATGCTGATTGGGTTGAAAATTTGGATGATCGAAAATCAACAAGTGGAGGATATTTTTATATTAGAAATTGTCTAGTCTCCTGGCAGAGTAAGAAGCAAAACGTAATATCATTATCTACTGTTAAGGTTGAATACATTGCTGCAGGAAGTTGTTGTGCACAACTCCTTCGGATGAAACAAATGTTGTTGGACTACGGAATCGAACAACCCACAATGAGTCTGTTCTATCATAACACAAGTGTGATTAATATTTCTAAGAATCCTGTCCAACATTCTCGGACCAAGCATATTGACATCCATCATCATTTTATCTGAGAACTTGTTGAAAATAAGATTATTACATTAGATTATGTTTCCACAGAAAAGCAACTCGCATATATCCTCACTAAACCTCTTGATACAAATAGGTTTAGTGATCTCCAAAAGTCCATTGGAGTATGCACCAATTGAAAATATCCTAGTGTCCATGAGCCCCATAGGTAAATCTTCACTAGGACACTCATGGTTAAGTGACAGTCACAAGTCTAAACCTTATGTATAAACCATGATAGTTTTGGGATGCCAGATTATAGCATTCTCGATGATATCTGAACCTTGTCGATACCATCAAAATTTACAGTTCGATGATATTGATATTCAACATCGATGAAATCGAAGAATCTCAAGAATGTAAGGTAATAACCAGCGATCCTTCATGAAATCGAAGAATCTCGGAAATGCAAGGTAATAACTAGCGATCCTTCCCAATGGTTGGACTGAATCCACTTGATATTGGCATGTTCCCAATGGTCATCAGTACGGTCTTTAATATCATTATGAGTGTGAGATCGATGTCATCGATGGTTATCGATTTAATCAACAATGCTGCTATAAAGACGAGGGTATATTCGATGTCAAGTTCTCATATCCCCTCCCTTCTTTGGTTTCTTCTTCTTCCTTTTCCCTGGTTCACACACTGAAAACTCATGATCAAAGGGAAAGGTAAGTCTCTTCACTCTTTATAATCAAACAACATGCAATCAAAATCCAGTAGGCATTAACCTATTCCAGTGGAAAGACGTCCATTCACCATTGTTGAACGTCTAGTACTCAATAGTGTCATTGAGCCTTTTAGAGTGGACCTACTTCTGAAAGTAATAAGTTGGAAGAATATCCTCAATCTTGGAGGATCATATCAACTGGGGGTTATCCATGAATTCTTCAATCACTGTCATGTCATTAGTGATGATCCTCCTAGCATTCGAGTTGAACTAGCACATTACTCTCCGATCACCTTGGCTCATCTTCTAGATCTTTATGTCACTCGAATCCTAGTGACTAATAGGAATCTCAATGGGTTGGGTGTGTGGGGAGAAATAACTCGTGCATTATGTCAAGGCACCATTGTTCCGTGAAATGATGAAAATTTGCTTCACATTAACTATCTTAAACCCACTTTCAAAATTCTTCATAGCATTTTTGGGTCGAATGTATATCCCTGCGATGTTAAAGGTAATCATCTTCCTCCGTTTGTGATCAATGTAATTTATAATGTATATCAAGAAATCAAGTGTGTCTGCCGACTCTTCTCCTCAAGTAAGTCATTTGTGTAATCTAAGGCAATCACAGGGAGACACTGCCCTTTCCTATGCCCATATGCAAACTAACACATCATGTGGGGCTTCCTACTACATCTGACGCTGTATATCCGGAAGCATGGTTTGATAGTGATGTAGCTCAGGAGGCCCAACAGTTGTGTCCTTCTTCATCTCTTCCCAGGAATAGCCTTCCCATGTCGCGGGCTGTCCAACATGCGTAACCATTAGTCCGACCTACACGTGAGGGGTCCAATCGAACACCAATGGTCAGCCTAAAGTCTATCACAAACCGCCAGACCCATCACCTAGAACGTCACCTACTAAACGGGATGACTGAGATGGAGGAATGACTGTACAATTATGAAAGGCTCCTCATTGTGATTGAAGAGAAAGTCGACGTCCTCCGGGAAACAACTTAGCAAGTGGTGGACTTACTCACACATATCAATCCTCGAGTACATTAAGCGTCAGTTGAGAAATGCAATTGTCATTGGAGTACCAAGCATGTCTATTGCTGTGTTAATTTTTTTTACTACTTTTTGGATGAATTTGGACTGACTAATGCTCTACTGCCAACCTTTGGGCAGTACTCTTTTGTTTTTGAATATTTTGGCTATGGATAATTATCATTTGTATCTATCTACTGCCATACTGATATATGTGATCCCCTGGTTTATCTAGTTTCTGATATGGAGTGAATGTGATTTTCATGATTATCTTATCTGCTTTTGTCACTGCTCTAATTGATCTGAGGTGCATTCATACTTTCTGAAAATGATGTATGCTTAAAGTGATTTAATCATTATCCATCTATCTATGTATGCTTATTACCTGATGTTCTCCCACATGTCTTTAAACTTTAATCAATATCTACTATAATGCAATCTTTATCAATGATGACAAAAAGGGAGAGAACGACTCAAACACCCCATCAAAACGACTCAAACTCCCCGTCAGGAAATGTAAATCTGCTTGAGCATGGTGTTACAGGTGTTAGGGGGAGCAACTGCACCAAGTGAAGGGGAGTTTACAGATAGGGGGAGCAGCTTCTGGATGTGTTGTGTATATGACATTGTTAACATTGTACACACAATTTAGGATGTTAGTATAGAAGCTAGTCTAGGGTGTTTTGGTATTTTGTCACGTAATTGATAAAGAGGGAGATTAAAAGTACCTTGGTTTGTCAATTAGCATGAGTGTTGAGTCAGATAGACTGCAGAGCCTCATATAAAGATCAATTCAAAACGTCTACCTCAACCGGATGTGTGTAAGCTCGCCATAGGTAAATCTAAGCCTCACATCCCATGTTCCAAAACACTAGGTATTTAAAACCCTTAAAACAAATTAGAACATCATAGGATTTTTAAGTTAAGAAAACTTTTTCAAAATCAGAAAATCTCCAAGTTTTCTTGCTTTATCAATTTTATTGATATACATCTCAATATGATTGACCTGTGCTGTTGATATCCTCGATGACAAATTGATTCCATCGGAATGAGGACAAAAGCGTCCAACAACCACATATATTTGGATGGTATTATTGATGTATCAATATACCTATCGATACCATCAATATTTGAATCTCGAGTCCATTGAAGGTGACTCGATAATATCGACAGGCAGATCTCCGGTGTCCTATTTTCACTTAAGAATATCATATGTGCATCGATATATCAAAGCCCTCCTCAATACCATCGAAGTTCAAATCTCGATGACATCGAAAGGCTCTCGATGATATCGATCATAGGCGCGAGATTTTCAGCAATATATTTCAAAATAATTTATCTATAATCGAGGGTCACTCGATAGAATCGATATTCAAATATCGATGATATCGGTAAGATATCAATAGCATCGAACTGAGACAAAAAATGTCCAGTAAGCTTAAACGAATATCCTTTGGATTTATCGATGCCTCGACATAGCTATCGATATCATCGACATTCAAATTCCGATGATATCGAAAGTTCCTCAATCATTCTTGTAAACCTGAAATATTTCAAAACAAGTCTCTCTCATTTTCAAATGTTGAGGAATCGAACCTCACAACAATAAAATCGGAGTTCGAAATCCAATGACATCGACATATGTTTAGATTCATCGACCAGCTGGCAAGAGGTTTCAAAAGCATATGACATTTGAGTTTGTGTCATCGAGCGGACCGTCGATGCAATTGAGAGTATACACTCGATGATCTCGAATTTTGTCATAAATGTGACTGTTTTATATCTATTAGAACCTTTTGCCTATATAAAGAGGACTTGTCTATTATTGCTGGTAGAGAAAGAAGAGAGTTCTTTTGAGTATTTTACCTTAGATCATATACCCAAAGCCCTTCCTCTCATGGGAGTTCATCTTCCAATCCACGCTCATCATTGATATTAAATAAAGTGGATTGAGGAATGAACTTTCGCATTCAAGGATCCTCCAGCTACTACCTTAATGGAAAATCATTAAGATGGAATGCCTTAAATGCATAAATGATTGGAATCACTCTATCTCCTTTATAGGAAAATATTTAATAGTATGATTCCATCATAACCTTGACCCAACTCGACGCCGTATATTGGTACATCATGTGTGTTGCGGATCAAGGAAGCAGAAGATTCTTCATCAACTAAGAAGAAGATCTTCGACAACGTGCTAAATGAGACTCATCTGCTTATCTGTAAGTTATCAGAGTCCAAAAGACCCTTTGATTATTCCTTTGTAGGATTGGGTCTAAGGTGTTTCTCATCCTTGCAAGATCTCAAGGAGGCCTCCGGCGAGAGTGTATGTAGTGGGTGCGTTGTGTTGACCCTTGCTCTGTGGAGAGCATAAACAGTTAGGGTCTTGTGAAAGATCATTAGCTAGTGTACCTAAAAGTGGGTGCGTTGTGTTGACCCTTGCTCATGAGAGCATAAACAGTGAGGTTTCTTGTGTAGATCTTTGGCCAGTGTGTCTAAAACTGGGTACTATGTGTTGACCCTTACTCAGGGAACATAAATAGTCAGCCTAGGTGTATGTTGTAAAGGTTGAAGGTGAACCTGATTTAAAACCTTAGGTTTGAGGTGAACCGCTGTGAAACCTCCTTAGTGAAATCCGGTACACCCAAGGGTTGGGTGCAATTACCAGGAATGGAGTAGACAAGTAGTCGAACCACTATAAAAATGATTGTATTTGAGATTACTATTCTTTTGTTTGTGTGATTTACTTTAATATTTCCATATATGAATATCTGAGATCACGCCTCACACACATACACAGTTATATCCATCATAAACTAGTTTGTATATTGTTCACTTCTTAAATAGTTTATGATTTGATCCTCTACCGGGCTTGGAAGCCAGTAGAGTTACTTTTGAGTAATCCTAATATGTGCTTGTTGTTAGGATTAGTGTAATAGGATTTTAAATAAACCATAAAAACTTTAAAAAGTCCAATTCACTCCCTTATAGGACATATTGATATATTCCTACTTCAACTAAAACGGTCTTCACCGCTATTTAACTGGTTAGGCCTTGGCCTAGGCCTACACTTTGAACCGAATGTGAAATTGCTTTATCATTTGTATATGTAAACATGACCCAGTCATCCATCACGGACTTAAAAGGTAAACATGACAACACATCATGACATGCCAAGCAAGAAATGTTTGTTGAGTTAGATTTTAATAAAAGAAACCATGGATTACTATAGAAATAAAATAAGTGTAGATGAGGCAACATGAGTAGTCGAGATGAGGCAGCTAGTGGGCCACGCTACCTCCCCAGATCGTATCGCATGCCAATATTCACTGTAGATTTGAGCACTTGTAAGGCGATCATGTGGGGCCCACCACTATGCCTTTTTCCATCTTGGGAAGATATGTATCTCACTCTGGTGTAGACCACTGTAAAAGAAGATCACACGGAACGGTTGATCTTAACTAATCTCTTTTGCCAAACATGGGTTGTTTGGTAGTGAAATTAAAACATTCAATCATGACTTTTGAATCAAGTCATTTTTGGCATATTATATTTTGGTAGATTGCAAATTCAAAAATCCTCTAAGAGGATTTCTTTTTCATTCTTTTCTAAAAGGTGAATTGCAAAATTTTAGAATTTTCAATTGCCTTCAATTAATGTAATTTTGCTCTCTTCTTCTTTATAAAGTTGTTGCCAAGAGTAGTTTTTAGACTCTACAAGATTGAAAATTCAAGGTATCAAACAAAACTGATAAAATAAAGATCTTTGGATTGAAAATCTTGCATTTGAATTCTTAATTAAAATCTAAACCAAGGTGCCGAATGAACACCTGAATGGTTAGCTAATATATTTTAACTTTTAAATTGCAAGCTACTAATCAGACGGCTATGATCTATCATCACTCCCATGCTGCATTCTTTGGTTCTCATGCCTCTATTTCCCACAGTCTGGGACTTCTATCTGTGTTCCGCCTTTGTTTGCTAGGGCACTCAGGGCCCTACTACACATATTTCTCCCATCATTTAGCTGGAATTTAGAATTTTAAATTGCACATTTTCAAATCCCATTTTAAAGTGTTTTTTCTTTTTTTCAATTCCCACCAACTGTTGTTAGATGGTTGGATGCTCCCTTTTCTCTCAAAAGCTGATAAGTTCACGTAGATTTACAACAAAATACCAAAAGAAAAAATATATATATAACAGTTGAGAGTGGATGCCCGCGCATCAAAACCTTGATTGTTTTTGGGCTCACTGAGGGGTTGTCGACAGTCTGGACCTGTTGTTTGGCCGGGATTTTGATTTGTTCGGACAGGTTCGACAGTGTTTTGATTTTGATTGGTCCAGGCTCTGCACATTGTCAACCCTAGTTAAGACGTATGACCAATCTATTGTGTGCGCTCCACATGGATGAGCGGTGTTCTCAAAATTATGACACCAAAATCTTGATGGGTTTGTTCACTTTTACGAGCTCATAAAACTCATGTTTCACGTGTTAATAAGGCCCAAGTGTTAGTGGTTTTGACACTTTTCTTTTGAAATTGTGGCTTTTAAGATAAGTTAATATTGGGTTAAGAGATGGTTATGATTTTTTTTTTAGAACCTCCAATGGGAGAAAACTAGGGGTTTTTTTTTTTTTTTTTTTGTTTTTTACTCCAAGTTCTCTCCATATATGTAATCTTTTTTGAATAGCAAATTGATTGTCGCTTTGTACTATGATTTTTTCCTATAAGAGTTTTCTATATAAAAATCATGTATTCTCTATGTGTGGTTGCTTGAAATTTTCATTTTCTTTTATTTGATTCAATCTAAATTGACGTGCTTCCGTATGGACCAGTTCTCCAATAAGTAGTATCAGAGTGAAGTTAATTTGTTAGTTTGAATTTAAGATATAGCGTAAATGGAGTTGAATGTGAAGTTCGAGACAAAAATTCTTGGATAAAATCAACTTTGAACTTTAAAAATTGAAGATGAAAGCCATTGTAGTTAAGCAAGGGGGGCAGTATGCACTCCTTCAGAAAATGCAGTCTGAAATCTGTGAATGAAGATGATTGTGATTAACTAGATGAAACGGATTGGTCAGCCAGGGTTGACGGATTGATCCTATTCATTTTTTATTTTTTATTTTTTTGACTAATTGACAACACAGGTCAAGTCATATGACTTGTCTATTATGTGTGCCCCACTTGGATAAGCAGTCCCACCAAAAGTTGCCCCAAAGCGATTTTTCAAGAAGTTTTAGTTATAACTTCTGGTTATTTCAGAGGGTGAGGCCCACTTGAGTTCCTAATAGAGCTGATTGTGGGATATCCCATCACTTGGATGGGACTCACCATATACATGGTTTAGATTTCGGACACACGTCATGGTGGTGCCCATTGAGCTGTACCTTCCCGTTAGCCACGTAAACTTGACATTGTAGGATTTTTTTCCCTTTTAAAACTAAAGGGAGAGAAGAAAATTAACGGCAGCGTGCTGATGTTTTTTTAAAAGGTGAAGCCTTGTGATGATCGCCGAAGACGCCATGATGTGAGATCTGCCAGATCTGCCGGCTTCCTTTCATTGATGATGCCAGATCTGTTTCCTTTTTTTCTTTAATTCAAAGAAATTGCAGTAAATTGTATCTACCTGACACAACGTTGTCCATTCATGTTAAACAAGCAAACATGCAGCGTTAGATGGTGATGCGGAGACGTGGACCTAAATCCTATTGTTTTAATCGAAAATGACTCCTGCTAGTCACACACGCATCTTTATATGCAAAATATGTGCCAACTCAACACATGATGGTGTTGGGGATCTATGGAATCAAACCTCGAATTTGGATCTCACACGATTAAATAAATATAAACAAGCAATCACAAAGCGTACACAATTTTTTGAGAAAAAAATCCTTACAACAAAAAAAAATAAAAAATTATAATACAAATGACAAAGAATCACTGTAAAAGCAAAAGTACAAGAAATTGAATCATTTATAATAATCCGAAAATCCTCTTTCACATTCCCAAGCCCTCAAAACATTTTAATATTTTAGTCCTATTTAAAACAGCCTAAGAAACACTTAGAATTACCCTAATCCCACAAGTACACCCATATATAATATTGCACCCGGAATAGGAAACAATTCCCGCAATTCTATAAAAGGGTGTGCTTTTGTCGATAGAGTTAATAGCCATCGAAGGCTCTTCAATGGGATCGAAGCCACTTTTTATAATATTGATTTGGACAAAAAGGAGTCCAACTAGCAAAGGGAATAAATTAAGACTTTTTCAATGAGATTGAGTGGATTGTCGATGGGATCGATAGCTGCTTGATAAGACAGAGTGGTCTGTCGATGCCATCGACAAACCCAGTTTGTAACACCCCAGATTTTTGCTAACCTGGAATTAGACGTCCTTAGGCAATGGGTTAACCATAGCACCTTGGTAACTTCTCAAACCTTGATTTCAAAGCCAGAGAAATCATTTAGAACCTAATTCTTTAGAAATTTAACGTGAATTAGCCAGCGTTACACTAGATTTCCTGCAAAATTAGTACCAACCACTTTAAATACGATCTGTAAGACCCAAAACTTCTAGAATTGTTACCGCTACGTTACCCTAAAATCTAAGATCCAACCCTAAGCCCAGTTGCCCTCAAGATCATTTGAAAACTTCGTATCGGACCTGGACCGCACGTCAAAAGTCCGATAGTAACAAACTTAGACGAATATGACCGCCTAGTTGGACTTGACAATCACCTCAAAAATCAAGTCCAGATGATGTCCTGAGATTGTTTCCTTGAGTCCAGAGTGAAGAGTGTGAGAAAAGTGAATTTATTTAGAAATTAAATATAAATTTAAGAAATCTGAAACGTTTCACTTGCACGTTATTTTTAAGCATTCTGACCGTTAGAATTCGACCAAATTTCACCCTCGGATCAGAAAAATTTGCCCTTACATGTCCAAGTAGTTGTGGCCTTGATCGAAGTTCGGTGACCGTTGAACTGAAGCAGGTTCACCACGGACGATCTGGAAACCCGATCGGATTGAAAACTTAACTGAGTAAAGATCCAATATTAGTGAGCTTAAGTCCAACCGCAATTGATAACATGACCTCCAGAAGTGCTTCGTTGGATCGAAACAGACCCGATTTGGTTATAATTTAAGTATACCTTGGCCCCAAGTCTATTTCCGTCATTTTTGGGCTTAGAAAAAGGCCTTTCGCCCTCACTCTCTCCTACCATACGAATTTAGAGAAAACCCTAAGAGAGAGAAGAGAGAAAAGAGAGAGAAAGTGAGAGAGAGTTGGAGTTTCTCCCAGGGATTCTACCCTGTCACTCCACGTGCTTCAACACCTCTACCGTATCGCTATTACGGTGTTTCTGACTCCGTTCTTGGGTAAGTGAAGCTAACTCTAACTTGTTTTGAAGCCTATGATAGTTCCAATGATGTTCTAGCTAACCTGTTTCTTTCCATAGGTAGCGTATCCTCCGTTGACGAAGACTTATCGTCTAAATCATCTTGAATACGTCTTTTCTGGTTTAAGGTGCGGACTATATGCGTATAGGTTATGATTTTCAAAACTTTCAATATTAAGTAATGATTTATTCTTGCTTAGGATGCTATTTCACATGGATAAAGTGTTGTCCGTTTCGTTTTTCAGTCATATGTTAATTATGTTGAATATACTGTATTCCTCGTATTTGTAGAAAATACCGTATACGTATAAAATTTAGATTTGTGTTCAACATGATTATTTGCCATGTATATATGCTTATTGCATGTGTGACAACTCCTTAGCGAAAGGACTTGCCCTAAATCACGCCACGGCCAATATACGCTGTATATGTTAAAGTGTGTAGCCCACGTGTTTGTGAAAATGTCTAAATGAATACGGAACCCGGATTCATGCATGCCATGATTATCCGTCGTGGGTATATGCAAGTGGTATATGGGGCAACTCCCTCGTGAAAGGATTTGGCCTATTACATGTATAACCAACATACACATGTATGATAATGTATGTATTCTAAGTATTTGTAAGAATGACTGAATGAGTATGGAATTCACTTTCGTGCTCGCCATGACTAACTGTCATGGATATATGGTTGTTGTATAGGCAATAACCCTTTAATGAAAGGATTCACCCTAATACATATGTTAACTAACACCTACCATGTATGATATAAGGTGTATGCTAAGTGTTTATAAATATGTCTATATGAATAAATACTTGTAAACTGTTCTTTAAATGGATGTTGAGATAGGATTCTCAGCCACTCTAATGATGTGTATGATTTCCTTCATGAATCATGTAACACATAATATCCATGTTAATTGTGTGTATGGTTTCCTCAATGGATTGATTAACCTAGATGAATCATATTACATGTGCGTATGATTTCCTCCATGTACTGTATTTACATTTAAGTTATATTTCATGAATATACGTATGAAAGTAGAATATGAATCATATGCCTGTATTTGAGCTTGTTCGTGATTGGGGCTGTACTACAGTCCAGGTAATCGGTAACCGTACTCCAAATGGTGGTTAAGGTTGTTTGCCACGTAGGATGAGTTTAACGAATCTGAGTCGTGCTTGGGATGTTCGGCAACTGTTAGGCCACACGGAGTGCTTATGTATTCCATGTCGTTCAACTCAACGTGCGCTTGGCCTAGTTGAACTTATCAATTAACCCGATTGACCGATGCTTGTTCACCATGTTTCGTGGCCACTGTTTGAATCTAAGGCACTGAGCTTACCAGTGAAACTCCCGTTAACCATGGTACCAAGATCCCCTAAGACTCATGAACCAGGCATGGTGGTATGGGACATCGTGGTCGAGCTATCGGCCTACGCTGAGGCCACAAACCTCCCCGTAGTGACCAGTAAGCACCCTACTCTGAGCAGATTATGGTGGTATGGGACACTATATTCTTGCTGTCGGCCTACACTGATTGGTGACGAGCCCTCTGTAGTGACCTTGAGTTTATCCTGATACTGCATAGGGGCGACGAGTCCTGTTATAGTCCTAAGGATGTAAATAGGCCTGTATTAATAAGGTGATGGGGGAGATGAGCAATGATTGCGCGCAACAGCCCTGGCAGCGACCTAGAACCATAATATCGTAAGAGATTCCCTAGGACTGACGACCCTAGAATGGATCAATGTTGGAAAATGATATAAGGGAAGTGCCTTAGCTTCCCAATCCTACTGTATGAAAAGGACTAATAAGAACTTGGTAATCATACTCATGACATCGCACTGCATGTGCCATTGGCGTTGGTGTGAGAGCATAATGGTAGTGATTCATGCCGCGATCGTTAGATTATGTCGCATGAGGGAGTTTGTAGTGAGGGCTGCATCATACTTCATATCATCCTTGCATTAACAAGAGTACCTAGGACCTGTATGATTGTACTGCTTTATCATTACTGCTTGACTGGATTAATAACATGTTAACCTTTGCTGTATAGATTTCACTGAGTTAATTACTCACTCCCACGTTACGAGATGGTGTTGGCCACACCAACCAGTCCCTATTTTAGTTTCAGATGATGGCGATGCTTGCGAAGCAGAGCCGGACTTGATGATGATGAGGAGGATTCCTCCTATATGCAGGTTCTGATCGACGGGTTTACAGGGTTACTGATTAGATGCCAATACGCTTGGTATTTTGCCTTTTATTTAAACACCCATGTATATTCTTTTCTTTCCATTTTGGAGTATATATGTATTTAGTTAACCTGGTAACATGTTCACACTCTGGAGACTTACAATCAATTATACACTTTATATATTTATTACAGTCTTCCGCTTAAGTAATTTAACTGTCTTTGGAGTATGATATGTTATTTTGGCTTAATCCACCTCATGTTTTGTGCACTCATATATCCAACATTCATCCATCATAAAAAATGTTGCATAAGTGATGTTCTGGAACTCGGGAGTTGGGTTTCTACTCGACCCCCGATTTCTGGGATGTTACACAGTTACAGATAAATTTAAGACATTTTATAATAATCTCCGACAGGTCTTCAATTATCATGAACTATAACTCTAAGCTCCATATTTAATTCTCTCCATCATAGCTTCACCATTGTTATCACTTCTCATACATACTCCATCTTCATCAACCTTTCGTTGGACCTAGAGAAGTCGAACA
Organism: Magnolia kwangsiensis; assembly: GCA_037074715.1. Classification (NCBI taxonomy): domain Eukaryota; kingdom Viridiplantae; phylum Streptophyta; class Magnoliopsida; order Magnoliales; family Magnoliaceae; genus Magnolia; species Magnolia kwangsiensis. Next base: position 71,414,294 of record CM073576.1, read on the forward strand.
GAATTGGAACTTCTCTATGGGAACTACCTTAGCATATTCACCGGATTCACACTCATGTGGATCTTCTCTAGAGTGATGTTGGCTTCCTTAAACACTTGTCGTATAAAATGATAATGAACATCAATATGTTTAGTTCTAGAATAATAAACTGAATTCTTCGTCAAATTGATCGCGCTTTTGTTATCATAATTAACTGACATAGCCTCCTGCTAAAGCCCAAGTTCGTTCATCATTCCACGTAACCAAACATCTTCCTTGAATGCCTCCATTACTGCGATATAGTCAACTTCAGTTGTGAAGAAAGCAACCACTAATTGAATCTTTAATATCCAACTAATCACTCTACCCGTTAATACAAATGAGTAATCGTAAGTCGACGTTTTATTGTCTACATTTCCTGCATAATCCGAATCAACATAGCCAACAAAATTTCCCTCTAATTCTTGAAATGTCAAGACATAATTTGTTGTACCTCGTGGATAACAAAATAGCCATTTCACTGCCTCCCAATGTTACTTGTTGGGGTTTGACATGTATCTGCTCACAATACCAACTGCTTATGAATTATCTGGTTTTATAGACACCATGACATACATCAAACTGTCAACTTTGCTTGAATAGAGTACACGAGAGATAACATGCTTTTCTTTATCTGTAATGGAAAAGGTTCTATGCAGTCGAGCTCATGGGAACTTCCCATGAGGTCAAGCTATGTGGGCCCCACCATGATGCGTGTCGACCATCTACCCCATCAGTCAGATGCACCATTCCATGTCAGGCCTGGAGCTTCAAAATCAAGTCAATCCGTGACTTGTATGGGCCACACCACATACAAAAGTTGAGAGGGGTTACCCTCCATTAAAACATTCATAATCATTTGTTGGGCCCGCCGAGATGTGGTTCATAAATCTAGCCCATCCATTATGTGTGTTCCACTTGGATGAGGAGTCAAACAAAGTTTTAGATGCATCCAAATTTTAGGTGCGCCCCATTAAGTGCTTTTATACGTTTTAGGCATGTCTTCACATGCTTTTAGATGGTATGATGTCACGTCCCAAATCCGAAAATCAGATTCACATGAATCCTGATCGCCGAATCTGGTGCCGACAGCCTCCGTAGTGACCCATTCTCGGCTCCTGATAATCATATGCAAGATTTCGATCTTGGGATCCTACAAGGAGGATTTTCAGAATGAACTTTTTTTATATAATGGAGCATAACCACAAGCATAACCAAGTCATAAAACAACAACACCACATATCCACTATATCAAAAACTTTACGTACAATGCAGAAAGGGAAATACAAGATGATCAAAAACCTCCAAAATGGTCTGATACGCACTCCTGCCTCAGCGCTGCTGCTATCCAACGACACCTGCACGAAACGGTCATGCATAAGCTTACAAAAGCTTAGAGGGTGGTGTAAGTGTGTGCGTAAGGCAAGTGCCAAGTATATAATATCAGAATAACGCGAAAACCTGCGGTAAGTCCATGAATGCTATCAGCTGTACCAAAACTATATGATGCAAGGCATGAATGCTATCAGCCATACCAAGGCTATGCGATGCGTGACCTATGTAGCCAAATGTCATATGCGAGATGCAAAGTAAACATGTCAGTCCTCATCAAGTACACATATCAGTACAGTTCCCCTCTGGATATCACCAGGGTCTAATACACTTCGCAGTGACTACCACCTCCCTAACTGCACAGTCAAGCAAGCAGAATATACCTCACTATTCGCCTGACCAGTAGTCTACCAATACCTACCCGGCTCATCAATAGCGGACTCATTTACGAGCTAATCAAACTCAGCCTAGCTTATAGCCCCCTCACTCAGGAGGATAAGGCCACAACCCCTCCCAACCGACCACGACACAGTGGGAGACACGACCTACTGGTATTCGGCACTCAGACGCTCGTGCATCCACTCGGTCCAGACGTTGGAGCAACTCCTGGTACCAAAAAAGTTCTGAAACTTTCACCCAAGGACATCCTAAGTGCCCACAGTGCTAGAACAAAGTATTTTTGGTATCCAATACGGCCATCCACAATATGCATGTGGAGGCCACGACCCTAATGTCGCTAGGGCGTGTAGTGATCAAGTCACACATATGTGAGATGCATGAATCACACCGTCAAATCATGCAGTAATCCAACGCGTACTGCACGATCATGTGGGACACTCTGTCTCATAACGAGTCCCGTAAATGGTTTGCCTAATGGCGTATGCTATGATCAGTCGTTACTCATATCAAGCATACATATAATGCGTATGGGCATGAGTCATGAGATTATACTAAGTATGTTATAGAGTAATGGACTACTCTTACGATGCAGATAAGCCTAGACGACCTATACGCAACTGGTATGGGCTTACCAATGGGCCCTAAGGAAAGATACAATGCAGACATTTAACCAACATTGTACTTACAATGTGGGCGTCAAACCATCATTGCTCCTAAGGCACGGCCCGCCATAAAACATCATTACACAAACCATGGAGGAATCACACATTGCAATGGACCTTAGGTACCTCCCATTGGGCCTTAAATACATTAAATGGGCCTTCTGGTTATTAAGCAAGTGGGTCGCATTAATGGGCCTGATGTATATTGCAATGGGCTATAACCTGCGGGCCTTAGAGTACATCACAATGGGCCTTAACCCACGGCCTTGGAATACATCAAAATGGGCCTAATCCCATGGGCCTTATAAATGTCAAATGGGCCTGATCCCATGGGTCTTATATGTGTCAAATGGGCCTGATCCCATGGGTCTTATATATGTCAAATGGGCCTGATCCCATGGGCCTTATATGTACACCAAGATGGGCCTCAATGAATGGCTACAAATAGATCAACATGGGTCCTACACATATACTAAGGTGGGCCCAATCGAACCATAGATCTAACTCATTTTTAGCTCAAGCCATAAAATGATCTTATAAAATAAATGGACGGTTTGGATGCAACACATGCATCATGGTGGGGGGTCCACATAAAAGCCCACCATCATACATATATGCATATATAATATATATAATATAATATATATGTACACACACACACACACACACACACACACACACACACACACACATTCACACACACATAATGTGACAGATTGAATAGAACACATAAATCATGGTGGGTCCCACTGTCCAAACAATGGACAGCGTGGACACATGTACATCACAGTGGGCTCCACCGTCCATGCAACACATACATCAATGTGGACTCCACCGTCCGCTTGGACGGTGGGAGTACAACACATACATCACTGTGGGCTCCCACATGGGGCCCACCATAACATATATTTTCCATGTAATCTGTTGATAAGGTCACAAAGACCTAGATGAATAGGAAAAAAAAATATCAGATTGATTCAAAACTTCCGTGGGCCCAAAAAGGGTTTCAATGGTAGAGTTCAATCACCACTGTTTCTTGTGGTGTGGGCCACCTGAGTCTGGATCAAGTTGATTTTTGGGTGGGGCCTGCTTAAGGTAGGGGCCCACCATATGGACGGGTTAGATGACAAATACACATCAAAGTGGGGCCGTGGAAGCCCTGGCGTCCGCCCGCCCGCCAATGGCGTCTGACAGCAGCAGCAGTAGGTTGCTGCTTATATATATATATTTTTTCTTTTAAAACCTATTTTTCCAAGGTTTTTGGGTGTGGGGCCCGCATCTGATGAATCCACTCCAGCCATTGGATTCCACAACCCATAACAATTCTATCAAGACCAATATTGGGCCTTTTTCAGCATGTAATAAAAATCTGGGTAGATTTCAACGATAATGATACTGTTTTTAAAACTATGGCCCACCAGATACTCGGATCATCCTCATTTTTTGGCTCAACGCCTAAAATGAGTTGGGAAAGAGGATGGACGACTTGGATTGAATACATACATCAAGGTGGGGCCTATATGAGTGACCCTTCTCCAATGCTTAGAAAGCCAAGCTCATATTTGTGTTTTCTGTCCAGCAACGTCCAGGCGTTGGACGTTTTTGAGCTTATCAACATATTCAAGGTGGGCCCTTTTAGGTGAGCCACCACATGATGGATGGTGTGAGTACAATACTTATAAGATGGGCCCCACTTTTAGATGGCTTGGGTTAATACATACCTAATGGTAGGGTCCATCCAAGTGGGCCACACGGCCATTACATCACACAAAAAAAATGAAAAGAGAGGGAGAGAGAGATAGAGTGGGACACGCGTGTGATGGAGGGACCCCGACACTATGGGCCCTCCATTCCATGATCTACATCATAAATCAAGTGGGTCCCATAACATATGGCCCCAAAAAAAATTGAAATCTAACAGTGGAGATCCCTTCTCCACGAAAATAGACGGTTTAGATGACCCAATTACAAGCTAGGAAGGTAAACATCATGATGGGGTCCATGGAGAATGGCCCTATCATGGAATGATATTGATGATCAAGATGGGCCATCGACCACATCCTAGGGTCCAAAGTGAGATCCATACCATTGATCAGTAGGCCTCACTTGGCCCATCTTAAAAACATGAAAAGCTAGGCTATGAAAGCACCCACCACTTGATCTTCTCGGTCCGTTGGAAAGCCACTCTTCTTATGCTTCACTTTGATGGTGGAGATAAGAAATGGATGGCTAGGATGAGAGTTAAAGGGATGGGAAAGGTGGGCCACACAAGGTCATTTTTTTCTCTCTTGAAATGGCTTGGACGTGCACTCTCTTGCTTGGGATTGTTGCTTGGAAAATGTGAAGGAAAAGAGAGAGGTGTGGTGGTTGTAAGAGAGTTGTGAGTGATGGGTGAGGTGATGGATTAGTTGACTTTTGGGTTTGCTTAACTTGTGGAGAAAGGAAGCATGGGTGCTTTGTACTTGACATGAGAGGTGATTGATGGGATTGATTGATGAGATTGATTTGACATATTGTAGAGATTCTCTTGGGATTGCCAACGTGCGGCGTTTTTCCTCAAACTGAACGTGGGCCCACATCTCCTCGTCTGGGTATTAGATCGGTGCATGAGTTGCAGCGTTGGAACAACGGCGACGGTGTGGTTACAATGATACAAGTCTCTGATTAAGCCAACTCAAATGTATAGGATACAACTTATAGTAGTGCGCAAACGTGGATTACAGGTCACGAATTGCTGGAATTCGACGGGAATGATCGCGGGAGTCGACGGAACAGTACAGTCTAGGATACGGGTCTTACATATGGTCCACTTGAGCTCTGTATATGGCTGATTTTTGGATATCTCATAATTTAAAGGGGACCCATCAAATGCACTGTGTTAATGGTCGACACACATCACAGTGGGGCCCACACAGCTCGACCTCATGGGAAGTTCCCACGAGCTCGACCGCATAAAACCTTTTCACATATATATATATATATATATATATATATATATATATATATATATATATATATATATATATATATATATCTTTTTGGCCTTTACCTTGGGTAAGTAATGACAGAGTAATTGCTTTTTTACTTTTAAAAAAATCACCATTTGCTCTTGGTATGGGATTATACTCCTACGGTGCATGTTTCAATCATCCAAGCCGTTCATATGATGACCCTAGTTGTTGTGAAACAACCAAAAATTCTCCTAGGTTGGAATATTTCAACTATTGATCAATGAACTATTTTTCCTTTTAAATATGGACCGTCTCCTCAACCATCTTTTTTGTGAGACATTAATGGAAAAGTTAGGATCTTTTAATCTGGAAAATTTTTTAGGAAGCCCTCTTCAGCTGTATATCTCACCAAAATGTAACACCCCGGATTTTGGCCAATCTGGGATTTGACGTCCTTAGGCAATGGGTTAACTAAAACACCTGGAAAATCGCTCAGAACCCAATTTCATAGCCAAAGAAACCACTTAGGATTAATTCCTATGGAAATTTAGTGTAAGTTAGCTAGCGCAACGCTGGAGTAGCTGGGAAACAGTCCCTGATCACTTTAAATACGTTCTACAAGACCCAAATCGAGTAGAACGTATGACTCCATAATACTCTATAACCTCGGATCAAACTCTAAGCGGGTTTGTTCTCTGGACCACTTTGAATTCTTGTATTAGATTTAGACCGCGCGTCGAAAGTCCGTTACTTCCTATCTTAGACCGTTAGAACCGCCTAGCTGGACTTGACAATCATTTCGAAAATCAAGTCAAACCGATAATCACAGACTATTTCGTTGAGCCCGGACTGAAGAGACCGCGAATAGGGACAGAATTGGAATTTCAAATTCAAATCTGGCACACGACTTGACACGTCAGTATTAAGCGTTCTGACCGTCAGAATTCATCCAGATTACACCCTCGGATCAGGAAAAATTTCTATTTATTATTATGAGACTTTCAGCCCTGATCTACGTGCGGTGACCGCTGAACTGAAATTGGTCCGCCACGTGCGATCTGCGAACCCTGTCGGACTGAAAACTTAATGCGCGCTAGATCTGGTACGCATGAGCTTAAGTCCGATCGCATTCGACCAGGGGACCACCAGAAATGCCCTTTTGGACCGAAATAGCCCCGATTTGGATATACCTCAAGTATACTTTGTTCCCAAGCCTGTTTTGGGCACATTTGAGCTTATAAAAGGGGTTGAAACCCTCACTTCTCTCACCCATCCGAATTTGCTAGAAACCCTAGCTAGAGTGAGAGAGAAAGTGAGAGTTTGTGAGAGAAGGTGGGAGAGCTTTTCCTGCTGCTGCTGCACATGCTTAAGCGGCGTATTCCAATCACTTTGCCGGTGATTTCTCCGTGTTTCTAGGTAAGAAATAACCCTAGAAAGTTGCTGATTTGATGCTTCTTTAGTTCCATAGCTTGTTAGTTGATAAATCTCGTAAATCAGGTTCTCTATTCACCGTAGACGAAGCGTATACGCTCCGTTCGAATTTACTCATCCATAAGAGACAAGGTGCGGATTTTAGACGCTTTGATTGACTGTTTCCAAAGCTTTCAATGTCGTTTAATAGTAGATTCTTGACGGCAACGCCGTTTGACATGTACAACATGCTGTCCGTTTCCTGTTTCGTAAATCAACGAAGAATATGAGATTTAGGGCATTTTAGTCATTTGTAGGAAGTACTGTTTTCATTCATAGTTTGCTGATGTGATTGACATGAATTGTTGTCGCATTAGAAAGTTAGGAATGCGTGCATAATTAGTTTGGCGAAGATATTCGCCTAAATGTGCACGTCGGATCGACATACTATATGTAGACTTAAGTGTGTAGTGTAAGTATTTGTATAAATGCTTGTATTAGTATGTATTGGCTTAAATGGTGTTATGGATTAGTTTGAGATTGATTTCTCAATTAATATGTTGATGTGAATGATTTCCTACATGTTAGCCATATGTACGATTTCATTATATGTATGAAATACATGTGCTTAATGATTCATTTAAGTGGTATGTTATAACATGTGCTTGATGATTTTCTTATGACTTAGTTGGAGATTGAATTCTCAATTAATACGCTAATGGTGATGATTTCCTATATATTGGCGATATGTATAATTTCATTATATGTATGAAAGGCATGTGTTTGAAGACTCGCTTAAGTTGTATATAATAACATGTGTTAACATGCTCACATGGTTGCATTTCATTTCCATTACCCTTACACAACTGCTGATGTGATTCTATGATTGTTTGGAACTATGCCTAGTCCAGGCAGTCGGTAACCGAAAGAATTCGTGGTTAGCTTATCTTGGCCACGAAGGACGTGTCGATGAACACGAGTCGTGTTTAGAGTTGGCGGCAGTGGTTAGGCCACGCGAAGTGTTTTGCGCACTTCATGTCGTTCGACTTGCGATGCGCTCGTGCTAGTCGAACTCGTCAAGTAACCCGACTGGCCATTGTATGTTCACCCTGCATGAGTCATATCTGCTTGAACCTAGGGTACTGAACTTACCATTGTAAACCCTGTTAACCATGGTACCTTGATCCATAAAGACTCATGAGCCGGGCATGGTGGTATGGGACACCGTGGTCGAGCTGTCGGCCTACGCTGGGGCCACAAACCTCCCTGTAGTGACCAGTGAGCACCTAGACTCGTGAGCAGATTATGGTGGTATGGGACACTTTATTCTAGCTGTCGGCCTACACTGATCAGGCGACGAGTCCTTTGTAGTGACCGAGAGCGTATTCTGAGTCTACAGGAGGCGACGACCCTTCAGTAGCAGTAGAGTACAGTAGGCCTGTATTGATAAGGTGATGGGGGAGCGGTGCAACGAGTGCGAGCAACAGCCCTGGCAGCCCTTGCAGTGACCTACGAAATATACATCGTATGAGATTACTAGGAGTGACGACCCTAGACAGGATCTGTGTTGGGATTGATACAAGGGAAGTACCTTAGTTTCCCAATCCTGCTGTTTGAATGGACTAATAACAACTTGGAATTCATATCACCATAGCATTGCATGTGCCTGGAAGATGTGGAGCACTCTAGGGAGTGTGGCATGCCGCGGTCGTAAGATGTTGCCGCATGAGGGTGATCGTCGGTGAGGGCATACATCACGTCATGTCATAATTGCATTAACAACAGTATTAGGATTGTTTGAATTACTGCTTTACTATTATCACATGATTGATTTGATAACATGTTAATCTTTGCTCTATTATTCCACTGAGTTAGCTACTCACTCCCACGTTACGGGACGGTGTTCCTGGACACCCACCAGACCTTTTTATGATTGCAGATGATGGCGCGGCCGGTGAGGCGGAGCTGGATTTGATGATGATGAGGAGGATTCCTCCTATATGCATGTTCTGATTGACGGGATTACAGGGAGGTTGATTAGATACTTTGACATTTGTCATTTTGTATTTTTAGCGCACTCATGTATATTCGTTTTATCTACTTTTGGAGTATACATGTATGTGTATAACCTGGTAACATGTTCACACTCTGGAGACATACAACAGTTAATATATATTATACATACTATTACAGACTTCCGCTGGTTAATTTAACTGTCTCTGGAGTATGATATGTTGTTCTAGCTTAATCTCACTCATGTTTAATGCGTTATCACAGACAACATTCAATCATACATATCTATGTTGCATAAATAACATTTTGGAACTCGGGAGTTGGGTTTTTGCTCGACCCCCCGATTTTTGGGATGTTACACAAAATGAATGGTATGGATCAGAAAATTCACAAACCTGCATATGTGAAAGGGTGTTGGTTGATGATGGGCATGACTATTGCTGTTATATGTCTTAAATCTATAATTCAACAGTCTGTCAATGACATGTTCGATGTCATCGAGCAGGCTTTGATCCCATTGAAGTCGGCTCGATGCCATCGAGATTGTTTGGAATAAGTCAAATTGGTTATTGGACATTTTAGGTGCCCTTTTCGATGCCATCGAAAGTTGTTCGATGCCATCGAAGTAAGTTTCAATGTCATCAAAGGTTCTTCGATGACATCGATAAAATTTAAATTTTCATGTTTGGTCGTTAGATCATTGTAAGACCCGTATCCAACTCTGTACCGTTCCGTAGGCTTCCGCGGTCCTCCCAGTCAAAATTTCACAACCTTCAACCCATATCAGACATTTGCACGTGATCCTAAGCCACGTCCCACATACCGAAGTCGGCTCGAACCGAAATTTACACCTTAGCGACCGCGCCGTCGCTGCGGTTCTAATGCCGCGACTCGCACACCAAACCGATTCCCAGGCCAGGAGATGTGGGCCTGTGTTCATTTCGAAGAAACACCGTGCGTTGCGGGTTTCAAGGAAATCTCTATGTTATGTCCCATCAATCAATGTCAAGTACAACCCATACTCTAAGTGCAAGCACTCATCCCTCTTTCTCCACAAAGTCAACTCCCTCTCCCCTAACCATCCCTCTTTTACCCCATTTTTAACTAAGGTCATACCTCCCATCACCTTTCCTTACACCCACCACTCCATTCATTACTCTTAATATTCTCTTTCTCTCATTTACTCAAACACTCTCCCAAGCAACAATTCTATACGTCCAAGCTCCCATCCATAACAACAAGTGTGGCCCACTTTCCCTACCCTCTCATCTCTCATCCACACTATCAAAATTCCACCATCCACTGTTAAATGTTGAGCATAGGAGCTAAGGAGGCTAAGGGACCAAGAAGGAGGCTAGTAAGGTGGGTGATCCACCGTTAAATTCTTATTTTTAGAGCCCACTTGTTGGTGTGACCCATTTTGATGTATGAGTTGTATCATGTTGGGCCCATAGTGGCGGGGCCCCTCCATCACTATCTCTTTCTCATTCTCTCTCTCTCTTGTGAGATATCTTGTGGCCACTTTGGTGCAAGATGATCTTGACCGTCTGATCATGAGGCCCACCTTGCAGCGGGTCCATTGGACGGCCAAGATGTAGGAAAACACCAATATCATGTTGATCCAATAGGTGGGCCACGTCCATGTGGGACCCACCCTGATGTACCTGTTTATCCATACCGTCCAGCGTCTAGAGAAGCTGGACGTGATAGGAGTGGCTAACATGGAGTGCGTGTACTGGCATGAGTGTGTATTATCTAGCTAGACTTGGGTGGGCCGCTCATTCTGGCCTCACCTTGATGCATATACTTAATCCAAGCCGACCACCCTTTTCCTCAGATCATTTTAGGCGTTGAGCCAAAAAATGAACCCAATCTGATTTTCCTAGTGGGCCATAGCATAGAGAATAGTACTTTTACCATTGAAATACACTCTGAGATTTTCTGTACACCAAAACCCAGTAAATATTGGGCTTGATGGGTTTGTACTGAGCTATAGAGACCAATGGGTGGGGTTGATTTCCTTGATGCGGGCCCTACCACGAAAAACCACAGAAAAATCAATTTTTTTCATAAAAAAATAAAAAATATATATATGTAACAGCAACACTGTTGCTGTCAGCATCTCTGACGCTGCAGCAAGTAGCGTCCGCTGCTTTTGGGATGGTGCTGGTCAGTGGGCCCCACATCAGGCCCCACCACGATGTGAGTTGAACATTAATACCGTCCATTTGGTGGACCTCCCTCCTAGCTATGGGCCACCTAAAATATTAGTCGTATACGTGACTTTGGTGGGCCACACTACAAGAAATAGTGAGTTCGGTGTAATGGTGGTTGGAGTCTAACAGCAAAGTGTGGATGGATGGTGAGGTTTGTACTGACGATGGGTGGTGGCTAACTGTGAAGTGTGGCTCATGGTGAAGTGTGAATTGGCAGAGGGGTCCGTGGGACTCATCCACGCCATCCATCCATTTTGAAGGGGCCACACCAGGATGCATGTGATGCCAACCCCTGGACGGTGGGCCCCAGGTTTGCATGACCCTGTCAATGGATTGGGTGGAAAATAAACATTACGGTGGGCGCTGGTCCACGTGACCTCACCAACGAGTTGGGTGGAGAATGAACATTTTGGTGGGCCCAAGACCTGTATGACCTTATCCACAGATTGGGTGAAAAATAAACATTATGGTGGGTGCTACTTGGGGCCCACTTATGTATGTATTGTGTCCACACCTTTCATCAGTGTAGACCTCCATCATGAAGTATGTGATTTATCTATGCCTTCCATGCCTACGGGACCCACCATGATGCATGTGTTGCACCCAAACCGTCCAACCATTTTTGAAATAATATTTTAAGGCTTGAGGCAAAAATAAGACAATTTAATTTATTAAGTGGACCACACTACAGTAAAGTGAGGATTGAACGGATACCATTGAAATCCTTTAGGACCCTATGATCAGATTGGATGGAAAATAAATATTATGGCAGGCCTTGGGAATTCTAATGGTGGAAATCATTATCACCACTAATATTTACGTGTGGTCCATTTGATATTCACGTGGCCCATGTGGTGTGGCCCACTTACCATACTTATGGCCCATTATTGAGGCCCACCTTGGTTTGTATAAGGCCTGTTGTTGAGGCATGCCTTAATAAATATGAGGCCCATATTATGAGGCTTATTGTGATGTATGCAAGACCCACGTAATTAGTTCCATCTTGACGTATTTATGGCCTGATGTTAAGGCCCACTTTGATATATACAAGACCCATGTTATGAGGCCCATTTGATGTACTAGAGGCCCATGGGTCGAAGCCCATTAGGACGTATATAAGGCCCATTGTAGTATGATTCTACCATGGTATATGTGTTAACCTTTATAGCGGGCTATGCCTTGGGAGCAATGATGGTTTGATGTCCACTTTGTAAGGATAATGTTGGTTAAATGTCTGTATTATGACTCTCCCTAGGGCCCCTTTGATAAGCCCATACCTGCAATGTGTAGGCCGTCTAGGCCTATCTTCGTTTTGATCAGAGCCCATCACCACATAACATGTTTAGTATAGATCCATGATTCATGATCATACGCATCATATGTATGCCTGATATGAGAAGTGACTTATCATAGCATATGCCTTCGGGTAGATCGTTTATGGGCTCCTTGATAGGCGGAGTTGCCCAACATGAGCACGTGGTATGCGCAAGATTGTTGCATGTCAAAAAGTATGATTCATGCACTTGCACTTATGTGATTGTGATTATTATATGCCCTAGCGACATCAGGCCACAGTCTCCACAGACACATCATGGGTGACTGGATTGGATACCAAAAATATTATTACTAAGCATCGAGGTGCTATAGATGTCCCTGGTTGAAAATCCCTAAATCCAATGGTACAAGAAGATGACTCCAACGTCAAGACTGAGTGGATATATGAGCGCACGATGGTCGAATACCAGGAGGTCGAGTCTCCCACTGTATCGTGGTCGGTTGGAAAGGGGTGTGGCCTTACTCGTCCAAGGGTAGGGGGCAATACTAGGTTGAGTCTGACCAGCTCGTGAATGGGTTCGCTATCACGTGCCGAATGAGCATTGACAAACTATGGCCAGGCAGATAGTGAGGTTTCTTATGCTCACTTGGACTAGGCTAGGAGAGCGGCAGTGTCATTTAGAGTGTATTAAACCCCGGTGATTATCCAGAATGAGAACTGTACTGATATTGATGACCTGTATGAGGATTTGGATGAGGATTAGTATGCTTGAGTTGCATCACGCATCGCATGGTCTTGACATGGCCAATAGCATTCATATCTTGCACTGCATAGCCTTGGTATGACTGATTGCATTCATGTACTCATTAGCATGTTTCCACATTACTCTGACCTTACATTCTGAGCACGCTCATATTACGCACACACTTATAACGCACTCTAAGCTTTCTATAAGCTTATGCACAATCGATGCGTGTAGGTGATGCCAGGACGTAGCCGTAGCATAGTAGCAGCAGGAGCATACAGTCAAGCTTTTGAAATTTTCGTTATTTGCATTATCTTGTATTTCCCTTCAGATGCATTGTACTAAAAGTTTTTTTAACATAGTGGAGTTTGTGATGGTGTTCTTGTGGTTATTGTTCATAGTTTATGCTTATGGTTATGCTCATTACGAATCAAATTGATGATTAAAAATCCTCCTTGTAGTATTCCAGGATCAGAACTTGGTGTATGGGTGTTGGGAACCGAGAATGGGGTACTACGGAGGCTGTTGGCCCCTGATTCAGCGATCAAAAATTTTGTGAGCCCAGTTTTTGAGTTGGGGTTGTGACATAAGTTGGTATTAGAGCATAACTTAGGAATAACTGAGAGCAACATCACATGTTTTCTATGAGTTTAAGACGATTAGGTTCCGAGTGCGTAACCTTCCGATTGAGTTCCCTAACGTGCGATTCTTAAGGTTGATTGACGTCCTTATTTTTTCCTATAAGACATGCCGCCTAGGAGAGTGACTCGATCGACTTCCACCCTACCACCTGAGGCTCCAGATTTACCACCTGCGCCTCCCGTTCCACCACCAAAGATCCCTACTCCCCTGCCTAAGGATAACGTTCCTCCACCTAAGATCGGTGCAGATCCGACCATACTCGTGAGTGCCTCCCAGTTATAGCAGATGTTACAGGCTGTGACGACTTCACTTCAGGGATAGGGAAGGCGCCCAGTTGTTTCACCATCTTAAGTGGAGCAGGAGCGTGCGAGCGCCCCACTTCGAGAGTTCTGACAGCTTGATCCTCCGTGATTTCAGGGTGAGCCAGATCTGACTGCTGTCGAGAGATGGCACTCTAATGTAGAGAATATCTTTGATACTATGACATGTACGACCGAATAGCGAGTCTGGTTGGTAGTGTTTCTTCTTCAGGGTGAGGCCAAGCACTGGTGGACCTCTATTACCCAGGTTGTAGGGCTCGACTTCGTCTGGACATGGGATGATTTTATAGATCGATTTGAGGAGCAATACATTCCTGACCATATTCATCGTCAGAGAGACCTTAGTACATGGAGACATGTCTGTAGCACAGTACGCGGCTCTTTTTGTGGCGCTATCAAGGTTTGCGCCGTATCTAGTTGACGATGAGGGGTGGAAGGCCCGCCATTTTGAGAACGATTTACATTACGATCTTCGAGGCCCTGTTATTGGGCAAGAGCTCCTGACCTTTCAGGCGCTAGTACAGAGGGCCCAATTTTACAAGACTGAGTAGGCCAGCTCACAAATCGATCGAGATCAGAGGAAAGGTTGGAAGAGGCAGGCCCCCTCCAGTAGTTCTCAACAGCATCGATGACCACAGAAGTATAGGAGCCACCCACCTGCTAGACCACTAATAGCACCTCCAACGCCACCCCATCAACCATTCTCAGGGATCTATTTTGGATGTGGTGGGACAGGACATCGTATATCTGAGTGCCCTCGCCCTCATCTGCACCAATTGAGAGTACCACAGCAGCCTCTACAATAGCAGCCTCCAGCACAGCAGCGACCGTATTAGCAGTGACCCCATCAGCAGTGTCCACAGCCACCTTAACTGCTAAGGCCCTAGCAGCAGTAGAGACAGTAGTATAGGCCGCCACAGAGGCAGCAACAACATTAGGGACTTCAGAGAGACAGGCACCTCCCCAGCCAGCTCAAGCTAGATTTTATGCGGCTCAACAAGACCCTTAGTCATCCGGAGGACTCGTTGAGGGTATACTTCCTGTCTCTTCATGCATCACCTGAGTATTATTTGATTTTGGTGCTTCGTACTCATTCATGTCTGAGAATTTTTGCCAATCGACCGGATTGCCGACAGAGTTTGCTAGTGAGGGATTGACCATATCGACACCCCTGGGGAAGACCACAGTATTGGGTCATTTTTGTTCGTCTTGCCCCGTGTTAGTGGGAGAGATTTTTTTACTTGCCGACTTGTATGTGTTGCTGATGTCAGATTATGACATTATCTTAGGCAAGGATTGGCTTGCCGAGTATTACGCCATCTTGGACTGTTCCGTAAGGAAAGTCACATTCTACATACCAGGCTTGCCGCAGTTACAGTTTGTTGCCGAGCCTAGAGGAGAATCATTGTCATGCTTGATGTCTGGCTCGTTGAGGAGCCTGTTGTAGCATGTATTGACCATTTTCTGATTATTTGTGATTTTCTTGACATGTTCTAGGAGATTACAGGGTTGTCACCTCGTCAACATATTGAGTTCCATATTGACCTTGTGCCTAGTACCGCGCCTATCTCGAAGGCTCCGTACCGTATGGCACCGATGGAGTTACGTAAGCTGCAACATCAGTTGGACGAGTTACGTGAGTTGGGATTCATTCGTTCGAGCAGTTCACCTTGGGAACCGCTGGTACTCTTCGTCAGGAAGAAGGATGGCTCGTTGAGGCTCTACGTGGACTACCGCGAGCTCAACCAGGTCACGATCAAGAATAAGTACCCGCTCTCGAGGATAGATGATTTGTTTGATTAGCTAAAGGGTGCACAGTTCTTTTCAAAGATTGACCTATGTTCTGGTTATCATGAGATTCGAGTCTGAGAGGAGGACATCCCGAAGACGATTTTCAAGACTCGTTATGGTCATTTTGAGTTTCAGGTCATGTCCTTTGGACTGACCAATGCACCCACGGTCTTCATGCAGTTGATGAATGAGGTCTTCCGTCCATATCTTGATTAGTTTGTTGTGGTCTTCATCAACAATATTTTGATATATTCGAGGACCCATGAGGACGGTATGCGAAGCTAGAGAAGTGTGAGTTTTGGCAGAAGAATGTGAGATTCCTTGGTCACGTGGTGACGAGGGAGGGTGTCGCAGTGGACCCCTCGAAGGTTGAGGTAGTGTGTCAATGGGGCCAGCCCACGACTGCATTGAGATCCGCAGTTTCCTTGGCTTGGCGAGCTATTATCGGTGTTTCATCGAGGGCTTTTCCCATATTGCAGTCCCGTTGACTAGGTTGACTCGAAAAGGTGTAGATTTTATTTGGACTGACGCATGTGAGTAGGCATTTATGGAGCTAAAGAACCATTTGACGTCCGCCGTTGTTCTCATTCTTCCCTGTAGGAGTGATGGATTTGTTATGTTTACTGATGCCTCACGTATTGGTTTAAGTGTTGTCCTGATGCAGCACGACAGGCCTGAAGCCTTCACGTCTCGTCAGCTCAAGGTCCATGAGCTGAACTACCCCACACACGATTTGGAGCTAGCAGCAGTCGTCTTCGCATTGAAGATGTGGAGACACTATCTCTATGGGGTTAGGTTCAAGCTCTTCTCCAATCACAAGAGCTTGAAGTATCTATTTTCTCAGTATGAGCTGAACATGAGGCAGAGACGCTGGATGAAGCTTCTGAAGGACTATAATTTTGACCTCCAGTACCACCTAGGCAAGGCGAATGTGGTGGTGGATGCCCTCAGCCATCAGCCACGAGCCCTGGTGGCACATATGATGATTTAGGAGTGGAGGATGCTCGAAGATATAGCAGAGTACAACTTTAATTTTGGTCTGCAGTCGTCTATCGTTCAACTGTCGAGTCTATCAATTCAACCCTCTCTTGTTGCAAGGGTGATCGGGGCTCAACAGACAGATGCGTCGTTACAGGAGTACCGAGCAAAGGTAGTATCTAAGAGTCAGACGGATTAGCATATTGGTTTTAATAGTGGACTTCGCTTCAGAGGCCGATTATGTGTCCCGAATATTCCTGAGTTGCGCAGAGATCTTATGACCGAGGCACATCGATCGTGATTTTCTATCCACCCTAGCTCGACAAAGATGTATCGTGATATGAGGAGACAGTATTTTTGGACGGGGATGAAGCGTCAGATCGCCAGTTTTGTGGCCAAGTGTGACACATGCCGTGTGTCAAGGCCGATCATCAGAGGCCTCCTAGTCTATTACAGCTGTTGAGCGTCTCGATGTGAAAGTGGGAGCACGTATCTATCGATTTTATCATAGGTTTACCGTTGACTCAGTGCGGTCATGACACTATCTGGGTTATTGTGGACCGTCTGACGAAGTCGGCACATTTTCTTATGATTCGTGAGACTTAGCATACGGACTGCCCTGTCAGGCTATTTTTTGAGGAGATAGTGAGACTGCACGGTGTTCCAGTCTTGATCATTTCTGACCAAGACCCGAGGTTCACATCTCAATTTTGGAGGAGCTTTCAGAAAGCTATGGGCACTGATTTGTGGCTCAGCACTGTTTATCATCTGCAGACCGATGGCCAGACCGAGAGGGTCAACCAGATACTTGAGGATATGCTTCGGGCGATTGATTTCGGGGGTAGATGGGATGAACATCTGCGATTAGCTGAGTTCGCATATAACAACAGCTATCAGGAGACCATTGGTATGATTCCTTTTGAGGCATTATATGGCAGACCGTGCAGATCTCTGAGTTGTTGGACCGAGGTTGGAGAGCGGTGTTTCCTAGGTCCCGAGCTTATGCTGTAGACGTCAAAGGCTATTGATATCATCAGGCAAAGGATGCGAATAGCTCAGAGCCAACAGAAGAGTTTTACTAATCATCGGCGTCTACCCTTGGAGTTCGCAGTAGGGGACAGAGTGTATCTCAAGGTCTCACCAATGAAGGGAGTAGTTCAATTTAGGGCGAAGGATAAGCTTGTCCCGAGATTCATAGGACCTTATGAGATCACTAGGTACATTTGCACCGTGGCCTATCGGCTTGCCTTGCCATCTCAGTTATCTAGCATCCACAACGTTTTCCACGTCTCTATATTGCGAAAGTATGGGTCAGACTTAGTTCCTATTATCGATTGGTAACCGCTGGAGGTTCACGAGGACGCTTCATACATTGAGCAGCCTTTTCGTATCTTTGATAGCAAGGAGCTAGTCCTCCGAACCAAGGTCATCCCCTTGGTGAAGGTTCAGTGGGATCACCATTCTGTTAATGAGGCATCTTGGGATCAGGAGGCCAAGATTCGAGAGTGCTATTCACATCTCTTTGATGATTGATTGTATGTTGTATTTTTTAAGCTGTCATTGATTTTATATGATGATGTAATGTTCCTTCTTCCCTATGAGTTATGTCTGGTTACGATGATTATGTAAATTTTGAGGATGAAAATTTTATTTGGAGGGGAGAGTTGTAAGACCCATATCCAAGTTCGTACCATTCTGTAGGTTTTCGCGGTCCTCCCGGTCGAATTCTGGCAACCTTCAACTTGTATCCAACGTTTACGCGCTATCCTAAGCTGGGTCCCGCATACCGAAGTCAGTTCGAAACGAAATTTACACCTTAGCAACTACACCGTTGTCACGGTTCTAACGTCGTGACTCGCGCACCGAACTGATACCCAGGCCAAGAGATGTGGGCCTACGTTCATTTCGAAAAATACCGCGCATTACGAATTTTGAGAGAATCTCTACATCATGTCCCATCAATCAATGTCAAGTACAACCCTTACTCTAAGTACAAGCACCCATCCCTCTTTCTCCACAAAGTCAACTCCCTCTCCCCTAACCATCCCTCTTTTACCCCATTTTCAACTAAGGTCATACCTCCCATCACCTTTCCTTACACCCACTATTCCATCCATCACTCTTAATATTCTCTCTCTCATTTCCTCAAAAACTCTCCCAAGCAACAATTCCATACGTCCAAGCTTCCATCCATAACAACAAGTGTGGCCTACTTTCCCTACACTCTCATCTCTCATCCACACCATCAAAATTTCATCATCCACCATTAAACGTTGAGCATAGGAGCTAAGGAGGCTAAGGGACCAAGAAGGAGGCTAGTAAGGTGCGTGATCCACCGTTAAATTCTTATTTTTAGGGCCCACTTGTTGGTGTGACCCATTTTGATGTATGAGTTGTATCATGTGAGGCCCATAGTGGCGGGGCCCCTCCATCACTATCTCTCTCTCATTCTCTCTCTCTCTTGTGAGATATCTTGTGGCCACTTTGGTGCAAGATGATCTTGACCGTTCGATCGTGAGGCCCACCTTGCAGCGGGTCCATTGGACGGCCAAGATGTAGGAAAATACCAATATCATGTTGATCCAATAGGTGGGCCACGTCCATGTGGGACCCACCCTGATGTCCCTATTTATCCATACCGTCCAGCGTCTCTGGATGCTGGACGTGATGGGGGTGGCTAACATGGAGTGCGTGCACTGGCATGAGTGTGTACTATCTAGGTAGACTTGGTTGGGCCGCTCATGCTGGCCTCACCTTGATGCATATACTTAATCCAAGCCGACCATCCTTTTCCTCAGATCATTTTAGGCGTTGAGCCGAAAAATGAACCCAATATAATTTTCTTGGGGGGCCATAGCATAGAGAATAGTACTTTTACCATTGAAATACACTCTGAGATTTTCTGTACACCAAAACCCAGAAAATATTAGGCTTGATGGGTTTATATTGAGCTATAGAGACCAATGGGGAGGGCGACTTTCCCTTATGTGGGCCCTACCACGGAAAAATCAGTTTTTTCAAAAAAAAAATTTAAAAAATGCAATAGGAACGCTGTTACTGTCAGCATCTCTGACGCTACAGCAAGCAATGTCCGCTGCTTTTGGGATGGCACTGGTCAGTGGGCCCCATATTAGGCCCCCAGTACGATGTGAGTTGAACATCATTACCGTCCATTTGGTGGACCTCCCTCCTAGCTATAGGCCACCCAAAATATTAGTCGTATACGTGACTTTGGTGGCCCACACTACAAGAAACAGTGAGGTGTGTGTGATGGTGGTTGGAGTCTAACAGCGAAGTGTGGATGGATGGTGAGGTGTGTATTGACGATGGGTGGTGGCTAACTGTGATGTGTGGCTCACGATGAAGTGTGAATTGGCAGAGGGGTCCATGGGACCCATCCACGCCGTCCATCCATTTTGAAGGGGCCACACCAGGATGCATGTGATGCCAGCCCCTGGATGGTGGGCCCCAGGTCTGCATGACCCTGTCAACAGATTGGGTGGAAAATAAACATTACGGCTGGCCTAGGTCCGTGTGACCTCACCAACAAGTTGGGTGGAGAATGAACATTATGGTGTGCCCAGGACCTGTGTGACCTTATCCACAGATTGGGTGAAAAATAAACATTATGGTGGGTCCTACTTGGGGCCCACTTATGTATGTATTGTGTCCACACCTTTCATCAATGTGGACCTCCATTATGAAGTATGTGATTTATCTATGCCTTCCATCCCTATGGGACCCACCATGATGCATGTGTTGCACCCAAACCGTCCAACCATTTTTGAAATAATATTTTAAGGCTTGAGGAAAAAATAAGACAAATTTATTTATTAAGTGGACCACACTACAGTAAAGTGAGGATTGAACGGCTACCATTGAAATCCTTTGGGACCCTATGATCAGATTTGATGGGAAGTAAATATTATGGCGGGCGGGCCTTGGGAATTCTATGGTGAAAATCCTTATCACCACTTATATTTGGCTGTGACCCATTTAATATTCACGTGGCCCACTTACCATACTTATGGCCCATTGTTGAGGCCCACCTTGGTTTGTATAAGGCTCGTTGTTGAGGCCTGCCTTAATAAATATGAGGCCCATATTATGTGGCTCATTGCGATGTATGCAAGGCCCTTGTAATTATTCCCATCTTAACATATTTGTGGCCCGATGTTGAGGCCCACTTTGATATATACGAGACCCATGTTATGAGGCCCATTTGATGTACTAGAGGCCCATGGGTCGAAGCCCATTAGGACGTACATAAGGCCCATTGTAGTATGATTCCAACATGGTATGTGTTGACCTTTATAGCGGGCTATGCCTTGGGAGCAATGATGGTTTGATGTCCACCTTATAAGGATAATGTTGGTTAAATGTCCGCATTATGACTCTCCCTAAGACCCCTTTGATAAGCCCATACCTGTAATGTGTAGGCCATCTAGGCCTATCTTCATTTTGATCAGAGTTCATCACCACATAACATGTTTAGTATAGATCCATGATTAATGATCATACACATCATATGTATGCCTGATATGAGAAGTGACTGATCATAGCTTATGCCTTCGGGTAGATCGTTTATGGGCTCCCTGATAGGCGAAGTTGCCCTACATGAGAACGCGTAAGATTATTGCATGTCTGATAGTATGATTCATGCACTTGCACTTGTGTGATTGTGATTATTATATACACTAGCGACATCAGGGCCATAGCCTCTACAGACACATCGTGAGTGGTTGGATTGGATATCGAAAATATTGTTACTAAGTATAGGGGCGCCATAGATGTCCCTGGGTGAAAATTTCTAAATTCGATGGTATCAGAGGATGACTTCAACGTTGAGACCGAGTGGATATATGAGCACATAATGGTCGAATACCAGCAGGCCGCGTCTTCCAATGTGTCATGGTCCGTTGAAAAGGGGTGTGGCCTTACTCGCCCGAGGGTAGGGGCAATCTAGGCTGAGTCTGATCAGCTCGTGAATGGGTCAGCTATCGACGTGCTAGATAGGTATTGACAGACTATTGGCTAGGCAGATAGTGAGGTTTCTTATGCTTACTTGGACTAGGCTGGGAGAGTGGCAGTGCCATTTGGAGTGTACTAAACCTCGGTGATTATCCAAAATTAGAACTATACTGATATTGATGACCTATATGAGGATTTGGATGAGGATTGGTATGCTTGAGTTGCATCACACATCGCATGGTCTTGACATGGCCGATAACATTCATATCTTGCACCGCATAGCCTTGGTACGGCTAATTGCACTCATGTACTCATCAGCATGTTTCCGCATTACTCTAACCTTACATTCTGAGCACGCTTATATTGTGCACACACTTACACCTCCCTCTAAGCTTTCTATAAGCTTATGCACGATCAAAGCGTGCAGGTGATGCTAGGATGCTGCAATAGCATAGTAGCAACAAGAGGGTGCAGTCGAGCTTTTAGAGTTTTCGTTATTTACATTATCTTGTATTTCCCTTCAGATGCATAGTACTTAAAATTTTTTATCATAGTGGATTTTGCGATGGTGTTCTTGTGGTTATTGTTTGTAGGTTATATTATGATTATGCTCATTACGAATTAAATTGATGATTAGAAATCCTCCTTGTAGCATCCCAGGATCGGAACCTCGTGTATGGGTGCCGGGAGCTGAGAATGGGGTACTACGGAGGCTGTCGGCGTTGGATTCGACAATCGAGAATTTTGTGAGCCCGATTTCTGAGTTTAGAGCATGACAATCATTTTTGTGTTATTCTGATGACATCGAAGGTTTAGTTCAATGACATCGAAATCTCATCGAAGGTGTCATCAAGCGTATCGCGGAGTTACACATATTTACGAATTTGTGCGATTTGTTTCTAAATTCGATTGGAATTCTTTCGAATGTTATATATTTGGATGTAATTGGGATTGGGATGTATCTAAGACTTTATAATTCATTCATAGGGTTTTAAGGGCTTATAAGGGAGATTTGTGGCTTGTTCAAATCAAGTAATATCTTTTCTCTTGTAATTTTCTGCTTTAAGAGTGCTTGCTATCATTTTGTACCATGGTTTTTTCTTGCAAGGGGTTTTCCACATTAAATCCATTGTGTTTGTGTTGTGCTTTCTTGGTGTGATTGGATTACTCCACTTGATTCACCTCTGCGTGCTATTAGAGCTAACATTGAAGCGTGGGCTTGAATCTGAAAGTGAGTGACAATGACTGTCAATCCTAAGTTCGATGTTAAGAAATACTCCAGAAAAAATAATTTTAAATTATTGAAGGTCAAGATGATTGGCCTGTTAGTTCAACAAGGATTAGATGAAGTCTATGAGAAGCGACCTAAATCTATGGATGATGATGAATGGAAGAAATTAGATAAAAAAGTAAAATCTTCAATCCAATTGTGTTTAATGGATGAGGTTCTCTACACTGTCATGAGGGAGAAAACCACAGTGGATTTGTGGGTGAAGTTAGAGGACATCTATGTGAAGAAGTATCTTAAAAATTGCCTACACTTGAAGCTATAATTATTCAGCTTTAAGATGGCTGAGGGAGGAGATATTGATGCCCACATTAGCAATTTTAACAAGATAATCTGCAAATTGCTCCATGTGGAGGTAGTGGTCGATGATGAAGATCAGGCATGTATCTTGTTGAATTCAAGACACTTTATGCACCAGTAACACAATCCTTAGTGTTGATACCGTTATCTCAGCCCTTTTGGAAAATGTCATGAGAAAGAAAAATAGTAGCATGGGGGCCTCTACTGATGCATTGTTTACGAGGGGTCGAAATTCTGAGTGAGACACAGGATCTTCTCGATCAAGATCCAAATCCAATGGCAAGGGCAAGGGAAATTTAAAGTGTTGGAATTGTGGGATGTCAGGGCACATGAGGAAGGATTGCACAAATCTTAAAGTAAAGAAAGAGAACATAGAGGCTTCTTCTAAGGAAGCCAACACTGCCACATCTAATAAAGAAAAAATCGAAAGTGATGTGTTGTAAGTGTCTATGATTGGACACTTATACGATGATCGTAGAGATGAGTGGATTCTAGACACAAGGGCTTCATATCACATGAGTCCTCATTGGAGTTGGTTTGCCAGCTACAAGGAATGTTATGGTGGACAAGTATTTATGGGTAATGACAATGCCTATAATGTTGTTGGTGTTGGAACTATCCACATCAAGATGTGTGATGGGATGGAGCATACCTTGACTGAGGTGAGCCATATTCCTAAAACAAAGAAACTTTTGATATTTCTTGGTGCACTTGAAGTAATTGGGTGCAAGTTCATCGATTTCAATAGTGGCCTTGAAGTTTCAAAAGGGGCATTCATAGTTATGAGAGCACAGAAGCATGGTAATCTTTACAGGTTGATCGAGAGCACTTCAACAGGTGGAGCTATAATGGATTCCACATCTGCATGCATATGGCATGCATATCCAGGCCACATGAGCCAGTGCAACATGAAGGTACTTTCTGATCGATGTTTAATTCTAGTTTTAAAAGAATTGATTTTAATATATGCGAGTATTGTATATATGGTAAACATTCAAGATTATCCTTTTAGTTTGGTAAACATGTATGTAAAGGGGTTGTTGTCTGTAGTTTTTATTGGAGGGTCGTCATAGTTTGTCACATTCATTAACGACTACTCTCGAAAAGTTTTGGTTTATTTCATAAAATATGAATTTGAAGTTTTCACCAATTTCAAATAATGGAAGGCTGTGGTGGAAAAATAAACAGGGCGAAAGGTGAAAGTTTTAAGGACTGATAACGGTGATAAATTTACCTCCACTAAATTTAATCAATTTTGTAAGGATGAAGGAATTATTAGGCACAACACAGTGCATCACACACCCAGGCAAAATGGTGTGGATGAGTGGATGAATCGGACTCTCTTTGAGAGGGCCCGATGCATGATAAGTAATATCAGATTGGGCAAGGACCTATGGACTGAGGCCGTTAACACGGCTTGCTATTTGGTGAATTGGTCCCCTTTTACGATAATTGATTACAAGATTTCATAAGGAATATAGAGTGACCATAAGGTTAACTACTCAAATTTATGTATATTTAGTTGTGAAGCTTACTCTCATGTACCATCAATTGAGAGAGATAAGCTAGACTAAAGAGCCAAAAAGTACGTCTTTGTTGGCTATGGTGTTAGTATGAAAGGTTAAAGATTATATTACAAGGTCACACGAAAAATCATCATTAGCCATGACATTAAATTCAGCAAAGGCTCCCTATTCTGCATGAATGACCAGGAAGAGCAAACCAAAAATGTTAGTCATGGACATTCAGGTTGACACATGTGATAGTCAGGCTAAAATAGATGCACAAACAGAGGTACAAGAAGAGGTGGAGTAGAAAATACATGGACAACTCTAATATCTCATATACCCTCATTACAGATGAGGGGGATCCATCTACTCTTTAGGAGGCTCGTGTTGAGCCTGATGCAGAAAGTGGAAGGCGGCAATGGATAATGAGATAGACTCCTTGCATAAGAATGAGACATGGGAGTAGGTGGAGCTTTTAGTGGACCGAAATGTGATCGGGTGCAAGTGAATCTTCAAGAAAAAATAGGATAGATACAAAGAATGGTTAGTAGTGAAGGGTTACGCTCATAGAGAAGGAATCGACTTCACAAAGATATTCACAACAGTTATAAAGTAAGAAATCGAGGAAGGCTTGAAATATCACCAATAAGCTCATATAACAAATGCTAGAATAAATAGTGGTGGGATAGGAAAATATTAAACAACCCTGATCTCCCTTTCGATGGAGAGTATCTTACCCCCTATCATCATAATCTGCCACCATTCCCTACTTCAAGGCAAGTGTTAGCAAAGATAAAAAAATCATCGGGCTGTGGATAAATAATCCATCACTTACGTCGTCCGTTCTGACTTAGGTGGAAATTACTTACCTATATATAATTATCCTAAATTATCTTAATTTTCATGTTGACTGACTATTCCTTTTTCCTTATAGTTACTCAAGAGTTAACGACCGTGTAAGACACGTATCTTATTCCGTACCATTCCATAGACTTCCGCGGTCTTACCGGTCGAATTCCGGCAACCTTCAACCCTTAACCGATAGTCACGCGCGACCTTGATTCATACGCCGTCAACTTGTTTCGACTCGACCCGAGTTCTGTACCATAGCGACCACGCCGTCACTGCGGTTCCAATGCCGTGACTTGCGCGCCAAGGCGATACCCTGGTCAAGAGTTGTAGACCGACGTTCGGTGCGAGGAAACGCCGTGCGTTGCGAAACCCAAGGGAATCTCTACGATGTGTCACATCAATCACATCAATCCCATCAATCCATCAATCAATCAACCCATCAAATGTCAAGTGCACATCACTTTCACCCTCTCCCAAGCAAGCCACAAAAGTCTTCCATGCCCATACCTTTCTTACACAAATGCCTCAAAAGTCTTCCAATGTCATACCTCTCTTACACAAAAGGCCACAAAAGTCAAGGATTTCTTACACACCCATCATTCACCACATCCATCCATCACTCATCTCTCTCTACAACACTCTCTGTCTTTCTCATTTCTCATCTCATTCTCTCCAAGCAAGAAAATCCCACGTATGAGCTCTCCCTCTCTTCCGAAATCTCCAAGGTGGCCCACTTTCATACCCCACCATCTCCCATCTCAACCATCCATTTCCCATCTCCTCCATTGAAATCCAAGCTAAGGAGCTAAGGATCCCCTAGGAGCAAGGAGATCGGACGGTGGGTGCTAGATATTTGTAGTTTTTCATGTTTTTGGGATGGGCCAAGTGAGGCCAACCGATCAATGGTTTGGATCTCACTTGGGACCCTAAATTGTGGCCGATGGCCCACTTTGATCATCATGATCATCCATGGTGGGGCCATTCTCCATGGACCCCATCATGATGTTTATTTCTTTTTGTATTAGAAGGTCATCTAGACCATTAACACCGGTGGGGAACGGATCTCCACCGTTGATTTACGATCTCGGTGATCCCATGTGTAGAGTGATCCACTTGATGTATGATTCATTACAAGGGAGGGCCCATAATGTCGGGGTCCCTCCATCACAAGCGTGTCTCACCCTCTATCTCTCTCTCTCTCTCTACTTCATTTACTTTTTTTTTTTTAATTTTCTAGATCATATTGTGTTTTGTGTGGTCCACTTGGATGGACCCCACCATGATGTAAGTATTTTGACCAAGCTGTCTACAAGTGGGGCCCACCTTAAACACATTGTACCCACCCACTCTCCATGTGGTGGCCCACCTCAATGCATACCCAAGTCCAAACCGTCCAGCGTCTGGGACGTTGGATGTCCCTGTACAAAGGAAAGCACAAATACAAGCTTGGCTCATAGCTTTGGGAGTGGGCCCTTGTGTAGGCTCCACCTTGATGTATATTCCCAATCTAAACCGTCCATCCTCTTACCAACAGTATTTTAGCCGTTGAGCGAAGGATTGGGGTTGATCTGAGCATCTGGTGGGCCATAGCATTGGAAACATTGGTGGTTACCATTGAAGAATTTCCTGCCATTCCTGTACATCCAAAAATTTCAAACTCTGGACTCATTGGGATGGCCTCGAGCCACTGAACGCAATGGGTGGAGTGGATCTTCTTGATATGGGCCCCAGACGCGAAAAACCCCAAAAAAAATGAATTTTCTACGTTTTCTTTTAAAATAGTAAAGAGGCAAGGCCTCTCTGACGCTGCAGGCGCTGCAGCAGGCGGGCGGGCGGTCAGCTAACCACCCACGGCTGCTGCCGTGGGCCCCACCATGAAGTATATGTTTTATCCATGCCGTTCATGAGGTGAGTCCCCTACAAATTCTGGCCCAATCCACTGATCAGGTGGCCCACACCATAGGAAACAGTGGAATTGAATATCTACCATTGAAAACTTCTTTTGGGCCCACAAGGGTTTTGAATCAAGCTGAAATTTGTGTTTTCTCTTCAACTAGGCCTGCGTGGCCTAATCAACGGGTTGGATGGCATGTGAACATTACAGTGGGCCCCACATGGGACCCACAGTGATGGATGTGTTTTTACCCATCGTCCAGGCAGACAGTGGTACCCACCCTGATGTTTGTGTTTCACCCCCACCGTCCAGCGGACGGTGGGGCCCGCTGTGGTGCATGGGTGCATGCGTGTGGGTGTGTGTGTATGTGTGAGGTTGCACATGTGTGTGCCTATGTATATATATAATATATTGTATATACTATATATATATATATATATATTATATTATATTATGTAATGTACATGATGGTGGGCCTTCATGTGGGTCCCCACCATTAACGCAGGTGTTGCATCTAATCCGTCCATCCATTTGGAAAGATCATTTTTATGAAAGGAGTCAAAGAATGAGCCAAATCCACAGTCCAAGTGGACCCCATCTTGGCATGATTGGAGGTCCATCTTAATGTAATTGTGACAGCTTATTGGAGCCCACTTTGATGTAGATGTAAGGCCCATGGGATTAGGCCCATTTAAGACACATGAGGCCCATGTGATTAGACCCACTATGACGTACTCTGAGGCCCACGGGTTATTCCCCATTGCAATGCACATAAGGCCCATTGGTGTCGTCCATTTATGTGGCCCATTTGATGATTAAAAGGCCCATATGACATGGCCCATTGGATGTATTTAAGGCCCAATGGGGTGTACCTGAGGTCCATTACAATGTGTGATCAACATTGATTATGTACGATGTTTACGACGATCGTGCCTTAGGTGCAATGTTGGTTTGACGTCCACATTACGAGTGTAATGCTGGTTGGATGTCCACATTACGACTCTCCCTAGGGCCCATTAATAGGCCTGTACTTGTTGTGTATAGGTCGTCTAGGCCCATCTGCCTTTAAAGGATAGTGCATTATTTTATAACATGTTTACTATAGCTCCATAACTCATGATCATACGCATCATATGTATGCGTGACATGAGAATTGACTGATCATAGCATATGCCTTCGGGCAGGTTGTTTATGGGCTCCCGGTTAGGCGATGTTGCCCTACATGATCGCACGATATGTGTAAGATTTGTTGCATGACTGGATAGCGTGATTCATGCATTTCGTATTTGTGTGACATGGTTATTGTACGCCCTAGTGACATTGGGGTCGTAGCCTCCACAAGCGTATCTTGCTTGGCAGGATTGGATACCGAAAATCTTGTTCTATATGAGGTGCTATAGATATCCCTGGATGAAAGTCCTTAAACCCTTATGGTACCAAGAGGTTGCTCCAACGTCTAGACCGAGTGGGTAGATGAGCGTTGAGTGTCGATTACTAGACGGTTGCGCTCTCCACTATGTCGTGGTTGGTTGGAAGGGGGTGCGGCCTTACCCGCCCGAGTGTAGGGGGCAATGCTAGGCTGAGTCTGACCAGCTCGAGGAATGGGTCCGTTATCGACGAGTCGTGCCCGATATTAGCAGACGGATAGTGAGGTCTCTTCCACTTACCTTATTATGCGCGATGAGGCGATAATTTGGTTTAGAGTGTACTAGACCCCGGTGATATCCCAGATTTGAGCTGTATTAACATGTGGACTTAGACGAGGATTACATGCTTGACTTGCATCTTGCATTGCATAGCCTTGGTACGACTCATGATATTTATGGATCCATCTGCATATTCCGTATTACTCTGATACTGCATGATCATACTACTATCTTGTGCACACACTTTCACCACCCTCTAAGCTTTCTATAAGCTTATGCACGACCGTTGCGTGCAGGTGACGTTGGATCGTAGTAGCGCTGAGGCTTGAGCACGTGGCAGATTACTCCGGATTTTTTGTTCATCATCATTGTATTTCCCTTTATGCTCATTGTACTTGTAAAGTTTTTGATCATAGTGAAAATGTAATGGAATTCTTGGTTGTTGTTTGTGGGTTATGCCTTTGGTTATGCTTATTACGAATCAAACTGACGTTGAAAATCCTCCTCGAAGCATCCCAGAATCGGAACCTGGCGAATGGGAGCTGGGAGCAGAGAATAGGGTTCTACGGAGGTTGTCGGCGTCGGATTCGGCGATCGGAAATTTTGTGAGCCCAGTTTCCTAGTTTGGGGCGTGACAGACCGCCAAAAAATATAACATTGTGGCACAACCATTACAATAGCGCCCACCAATGACTAACATTCCTGAGATTATTGAAGTTTAGACCATTGATTTTGAGAACATGGTCAGCGATGAAGCCATCCCATCTCATAGTCCTCCTAAAGTTACAACTCTCCCCTTTGATTTTGAATACATGATCGTCATAACTTCGAGTCCTCCTATTGCTGTCAATTAGGGAGAATATGAAGCACCACTCCATCATTTGGCAAAGAAACCATCCTCTCAACCAATAGTTCCTTCACCTGATAAATAAGTTCCTCTACTAGTCGAAGAGTCTTCAGTTTGTGAAGGAACTGGTATCGTGACCGAGGAAGCTATAACAGGCGAAGTCACAGAACCTAACTCTCATATGTCACATGTTCCAATACCGGTAGCGGTGGATGATGCTTCGACTCTTGCTTCTTCTGATGAACATGACCCTCTGTATGAAGATATCATTTCCTCGTTTGAGAAGGCTCTTACTAAAGATGTTGGTTGAGTCGCCTTCTCTTTTGAGCAACCTACAAAATCTCAAGGTAGAACTTCAAATCCTCCTATAAATGGGATTATCTAGATCCTTAAATGCCGAAATGGTCGATAAACTCAAATGGTTGGTCGAGTCATATCATGTCTGTTCTTAGTCAGATCCCAACCTAGTAGATATAGTACCAAGTCTTCAAGAGTTTTTAGAATTTATCAAGGCACACCACCATGTTCGTGCCATTATTGACTGGATCGAGGCAGAACGAAATGTCATCTACAAAAGATATCGCCAAGGACCTTGTGACCGGGAATGCTAAATTGAGGGCTTCTAAGGTCAAGCTCCAGTATATGGAGGATAGAATTACAGCTCTAGAGGCAAAGCTTTTGACTCTAAAGAGGGACTTTACAGAGAAACACACCAGGCATATACATTGAAAGGAGACAGTCAAATGATTGGCAACATCTATTAAGACCTAAACAACTACATCGATGGTCAAACAAGAGGCTACTTTCCAAGCAGCAAAAAACCAATTAAAGACAATAATCGAGTCAGTGCAACGCTTTTCATCTTTCGACTTGTAACTTGTACAGATTTATTAATACAATCGGCCATTGAGCCTGTTCTATTCTTTTTGTGCCTCAGCTTGTTTTATGCTCTTTTGCGTTTGTAACTGATTGCTGACTTGGCCCTCAAAACTCAATACATCATGGGGCATACTCCATATTTGAATCCTTAATCATGACATGTTCCTAGTTGCTCGAAGCATGTTGTTATTCCTTTGCATAATCGCTTTGGATCATGGGTGCCAAAAATCACCTATTTAAACTTATCCAAACCTTATTTGAATTCAAACTAAACTTATCTTTTGTACCCATGTTTTGCTCCCATGGCTTACAACCCTTCTTTCATTATTGGTGTTGAGAGTTATGTAAAAGAGATTTTTAAGTAGCGTTTAACACAGTTTTCTCAATCCTCACTACGCTTTGATGCGAATTACTTTGTCAAAAAGGCTTCGACAACGGCCAAATCAGAGGTCGCGCTTAGGGAACTACTCCAAAAATTAAAGCATCTATATACTATGGGATGTCGTTACCTCGAGCTTACCTTTGACACTGAAGTGGTCTCTGGATACCTTCGATAGCAAGCATTAGACAAGGAAGACTCTACAAAAATGAGTAAGACTCATGAATTGGCTTGGTACAATCGATTGCATTGGGTTCAAACGCACCATGCTACGTACTTTGCAAGCTTATCGTACTTGATTGGTGGAAGAACTCAAGGAATGATATTGTTCCTTCTTTGTAAAAGACATGATCGTCTCAAAAGGTCTCTCATTTCTGGATAGACAAATTGTTATCTACCAGATGTGGTCGAAAATAAGCCTCAACACAAAGAGGGCAGTTGAGAATAAGGTTTGCTCAAGTAGCATTCGCATTGACCAACTACTTCACCTTCTGCCAATCATCATTAAGAAGGGGGAAAATTGGGCAACGACACAAGAGAAGAATGAGTCTAAGATGCAGGCTCTCCTCAAAGAATTCAAGGGAATGAAGATTTAAGTCACTCGGTCATTTTAAGTTTCCTTTTTTCTTTTCTTTTTCATGTGAATGTAACGTGGTCGATGACCTGCAGTGTTTTAAATAAATCTCCCTCTTTATCAATAAAATTAATATTTTAGCACGACATGGGATGTTTTTCTTTCAGGTATTAAATCTTTAACCATTGATCATGGATATGGATGTTTAGAATAGATTGAACAGTGTTCCCACAACCGATCGAGTTTCTTCATCATCAGTCGGTCATTTGATGCTTAGCCATTTTTCCACCTGTGTGTGCTTTATCACATGCTGAGTCAGCGGGAGTAAATGAGCGATGTTCCTCGAGGAGTTTCATTTATTCCATTGCATTCCCTCATATTTTCATAAACGAATCGATAATCAGTGTTCCCACAACCGATCGAGTTTCTGCATCATTAGTCGGTCATTTGATGCTTAGCCATTTTTCCACTTGTGTGTGCTTTATCACATGCTGAGTCAGCGGGAGTAAATGAGAGATGTTCCTCGAGGAGTTTCATATATTCCGTTGCATTCCCTCATATTTCATAAACGAATCGATAACCTAGCTGTCAGCTTCGAATTTCCAACCGTCGAACCATATCCAATGTGTGCATTTATTACTCTTTCCGAGGTCTATAAAAAGCACTCTCTTTTTCAGACTCGCAGTTCGCCACGAACAGGAATCCTCCGTAATAAACTTTGATACCATGACTTCTTCTTTCCTCTTTTCTAAATCCTTGAAAGTTCTGGAGGAAATTTTTGAAGAAGGAATCGACTACTTTTCCCATTCCTCTCTCCTCCATGATCCATATCCTTTCCTCTAGTTTGCAACTAAAGCATCCAAGATGATGGACCTCTTCAAGCGATCCTTAAGATCATTTTAGAACTCCAGCGGCTTGAAGAGGCGTACTCAAAGGCTGACTTTGAACTCAAATTATGTATTGCTCCATTAATGGAACTCTCGGCACTTCTTGCTGAGTCTGCAACTCTTTTAGCTTGCTATGATGCAGCTTGGAAGAATCGACTATACTAGATTCATCAACATCGCCTTGATGAATAGATGTTGCAATTCATGGAGGTTGTATTTTGCCACTTCTTCGTTGACATCTCCAAGGCCCAACAGTTCTACCCTGACCATGATTAGCCGCACAATCAGGACCTAAGAGAGTTCATCGAGTCCCGAATAGAATTTTATCGGGCTCACATGGAGTCCAGCAAGTCCGAGAGGTTGACGACTGAGTAAGAGTATGCAGCCATCAATCACTGCAATGATCAAGTCAGTAACCTTCTCACAATCTTATAGACCAACAACCTTTGTGGAGAAGCAAGCATGCGATGGCCTTAAAGGCCAAGGAGTTAGCCTCCAGGAGATTTAAAGAACTCCAAGAAACCCACTTGTAACTCGACTAATTAGCTGGGAATATATTTCTTTGTTCTTCCTCTTTTTTTTCTCTTTTTTTTTTTTTTTTTTTTTTTTTTTTTTTTTTTTTTATGTAATCGATTGACCTCTATTTCAGGGCCTTTTATTAAAGAAAAATCTTAATTTTTCTATCTATTAACTTTTCTCAGCCTATTCCTTGACAACTTCCCACAACGAGGGGGAGCAAGGTTTTAGGAATCGGCCTTTTATTGGAGCTTTTGCGATATTTTCATTGATATCCCTTAACATATGCTCCTCCTTTGAGAACTTGGGGGACAATGTATGGCCCATCCCATATAGGAGACCATTTCTTACCGAGAGCCTGATCTATCTGACTGATAGGTAATATCACCTTCCATACCATATCTCCTACCCCAAAGGAATTTCTCTTCACCTTGTTGTTATAAGCATAGGCAACGACCGCTTGATGGCAACAATCAAGTCAAGGGCTTTCATTCAAACTTCATCTAGCCCTTCAAACTTGGCTGAGATTGCTTCAATAAATTCAGGAGGAGTTAATCTGGCCTGATAAGCGGTTTGTAAAGATGGAACAGTGACCTCCAAAGGTACACTGCATCATGTCCATATGTCAGCTCAAATAGGCTCATCCCAGTACTCGTATGAGGTGAATTTCTATAGGCCCGGAGAGCTTCTAATAACTTAGTGTGCCATTCTTAAGAGTTCTCTTCAATCATTTTGCTTAGAATGTTTTTTATTACCTCTTTATTAGCCTTGGCCTGGCCATTAGCTTGCGCGTAATATGGTGTTGAGTGAAAAATCTTTATTCCATACTTATCGGCCATCACTTACATTTCCTTGGCTAAGAAAGTTGCACTTCAATCCATCTTAATGGATTCTGGGATTCCAAATCAATGGATAATATATTCTTAATTAATTTAATAATTTTTCAGTGATCAACCCCTTTCATGGGCTTTTCCTCTACTCATTTAGTGAAGTAATCAGTCACAACAATTATAAATGAATCCATCCATGATTAGGGTGGGTGAACTTATCCTATTAAGTCGATTGCCCAACCTCGGAATGGCAAAGGGTTTATTAGAGAATGTATTTCTGTAGCGGGTACATGTTGGATTGGCCTATCCCTTTAACAAGCCTCACAGTCTTTAGCATACTGAACACAATCGGCCATCATTATCAGTCAGAAGTATCCATAACATTTGAGTGTGAGCCTCATTTGTCTTCTAGCTTAGTGGGCCCACATATTCCTTCGTGGACTTCCCCATTACTAGTATAGCTTCTTTCTTAGACAGGCATTCGTGCAAAACTCCATCGGGCCCTTTGCGATATAACTCGTTGTCAATCATGACATAGTTAGTGGCGATCTCCTCACATTCCTCTCAATCTTAGCGGGCGATCTCTATAAATAACCCATGAGAAGGGCCCTCCAATCTTCTCCTTCTAGTTCTATCTAGCATACTTACATAATATTTTTTTATTTTAAAGACGGATGACAAGGACCTTCTTTGGACGGTAATCGTCCACTCAGCCAAGCCTATCAAGGCATCGAGCCCCACAGCAAGTTGTTCCATTTTATTGACATTCACGTTATGTTTCCTAATAACATATATAAATTCCGCTTCCTCAAAATGGTCCAATATATGGGTCGATAAGGCATAATATGGCAACAAAGTTGTACTAGTACATTTGAACAACCCTCCCATTTGATTGATCACTAACTGTGAATCACCTACAACGGTCACAATCCTTGCACCCAATTCCAATAATAACTCCAAGCCAATTATCATGGCCTCATACTCGGCCTGGTTATTGGTGCAACTAAACTCCAATTAGAATGCAAATTCCTGCCTATTTCCATTCGGAGTGATCAATATTATACCAATCCCTGATGCATTGTGTGTTCTTGACCCATAGAAGATTAATTTTCATGGTGTAAATTACACACAATATAGATCCAAGATCTCTAGAGGAATATGTTCTGCCGGATCGGAGGGGTGATCAACCAAAAAATTGGCTATGGTCCAACCCTTCACTACCTTCTGTGGAATGTAACAAAGATCGAGGTTAGACAAGACTAATACCCATTTACCAATTCGTCCATTCAAAATAGGCTGATTCAACATGTATTTCACCAAATCGGTTACCGCTATTACATTTACTCTCTCAGCCAACAAATAATGCCTTAATTTAGGGCTGTGAAATACAATGATAAGCATAATTTTTCTATAGTGGAGTATCATCTCTTAACATCAAGTAATGTCCAACTCAAATAATAGATAGTATGCTCCTTCCACATGTCATCATCCTAGGCTAGGAGAGCTCTGACTGACTCTGCTGAAGCCATAACATATAGCTTAAGCGGATGACCTTCGATTGGTGGCATTAGAACAAGTGGTCTTATCAGATACTCCTTGATTCAATCAAAGGCCAACTGGTGCTCCATCTCCCAAACAAACTCGGACCCCTATTTTAGTTTTATCAGTGAAGAGAAGATATTAGTCTTTCATGCGCAATTAGATATAAATCTTCACATAAAATTAAATTGCCCCAAGAACTTTTGTAGCTCTGATTTGTTCATTGGCAAACAGGCATTGATGATTGCTTGAGCTTTATTTTGATCAACCTTGATCCCTCTTTGGTGTACTAAGAATCCAGGAAATTACCGGTCGAGACCCCAAAAGCACATTTTAAGGGTTTCATTTTCAATTTATGGAGCCTCATCTGCTCAAATGACTTGTGCAGTTAGGCCACATGATCTTCCATATCGGCCAATTTAACCATTATGTCATCCACATAAACTTCCATGAAATGGTCAATCATATCATGGAATATGGCATTCATTATCCTCTGATATGTAGCTCCAACATTTTTTAGTCCAAAACCATTGCTACCCACCAATAGGTTCCTAATGGACCATGACATCTGAATGTTATTTTTGGCACATTGTCTGTTGCAATGTAAATCTAATTATATCTGGAATGCCCACCATGAATGACACAATTTTATGCCCAGTAGCCTGATCAATTAGTTGATCGGCCACTGGCATCGGGAATTCTTCCTTCGCTGTAGTTAAATTAAAATTTTTAAAACCAATATAAATTCTCAACTTACCATTGTTTTTTATTACCGGAACAACATTTGACATCCGTTCAGCATATTTGATAAGCTGAATAAAAGTAGCCTTCAAAGCCATTCAATTTCCTCTTTTATCTTGTGGGTAACTTTGGTTGTCATCCACCTAGGCGGCTTCTTGTGCGGACAATATCCTTCTTTTATTGGCAACCTATGTTCAACTAAACACCAATCAAGCCCTAGCATATCATGATAATCTCATGCAAAACAGTCAGCAAATTCATGGATAAACCCATTAATTGTTTCTTCTCATGAGGCTTCAATATATCGTTAATGAATATGAGATTTGGATCTTGCTCGGTCCCTAAATTAGCTTCGACTAATGGATCTTAAACTTGGGGCTGAGATTCTTCCATCTTATCGGGAGCCTCCTCAAGCTCGATGTCATCTTCTTCGGCCAAATTCGCAAGACATCCATCGTCCATATCTTTCAAACTCTCTCTAAGCCTTCTTATTATGACCATGAAATTGACTTGGTGGAGCTCATCTCATGGTGTTCTAATCATGAAATTTCTTTGATAGTGCAACGCGAAACCAACCTATAAGGAACAATATCCCTCGGCAGGGTGTCACTCAATCACATTACTTCGTTGATGGCTTACAAAATACTCCCTGAGTTCTTCTTCACTAATATTCTGGTTGGGTGGCCAAATTTATTTCTTTCAGTGAACCTAACAGTCCCACCTCTTCCCCATAATAAGAAGCCTCATTGGCATTCGAAGTGGCTAGCAAAGGTTTATTATCGGTCAAGACTAACTCAACCTTATCTTGGTTCCAAAAAATCACGAATTAATGTAGGAAGGATGAGATGCATCCAAATGAATGAATCCAATCCCTCCCCAATAAAGCATTATAGCTTGATGAGGTATCGACCACAAAAATGGCACTAATATTGTCTTAATTCCAATAGTCAAATCAACTGGTAAGACACCACGAGTATTTGTGACATAACTAGTGAAATTACTGGTGATCACCTCTAATGGAATCAAATTAGCTAGGGTTTTTCCCAATTTAACCATCATTCTCAATGCAACG
Organism: Magnolia kwangsiensis; assembly: GCA_037074715.1. NCBI lineage: Eukaryota > Viridiplantae > Streptophyta > Magnoliopsida > Magnoliales > Magnoliaceae > Magnolia > Magnolia kwangsiensis. The sequence goes on from CM073576.1 coordinate 71,451,770, forward strand.
GGTTAACCACAACACCATTGTCAATCAAGATTCTAGTAATAGGACACCCTTTGAGGTGAGTCAATATGTACAAAGGTTTGAGGTGTTACATCATGTCATGGGTAGGTTTATCAATACTCACCCTTTCAAATATAGTTCTCGCTTCTACTGTGAGTGTTAATGTGAGGGTCTTGGTCAACCTTGGATTCATTTTTAACATATTTTTTGAATGGGAAAGAAGCATGTTGTATAATTACTAGGGGGTGTATTCTTCCACATCGCCCATCATCATGTTCAGTTGGGTGGGTCTAGCTTAGAAACTAGAAGGCAATATGAAAACCATGTTACGATGGAATACAACTAGTGGCAATGTTCCAAACACAATTCCATCAGGGTCTGCTTCCTTTTTGATATCTTTTGTCTTGTTAACGCACTCATCAAATGCAAGTTCATCTGAAGTTTCTGCGAGTGAGATGATTTTCAGTGCTTCAGTGGTCGACATTAGCTCATTAGCCAACCATTCATCTGCTGGGAAACACTCATCATTGAGGTAGTCAGATAAGTTACCATGGATATCCTCCTCCTTAGGACTCATCGACCGATTAGTTTGGTCGAGAACATTTAAGTCTTGATTTTATAACACGGGAGAAAGTATTACTCCCACTGTATTTATAACTACCTGACCTTCAGGTACTGGGATTCTTCTGAAGGGTCTAGGCAAAGCTATTTCTGACCAAGGAGGTCTTGCGTTTTCTTTTGACTTCCTTCTTATCATGGCTCAATGCCTTTTCTATCGATGCTTTTAAGTCTGGGTTAACGCTTCTGGCACTATTGGAATTTTGGATGCATGACCCACTTCCATATCCCTTCTCGAGTCATAGGGGCTTTGACCATCCTTTGGCTCAGTGGTTCCATTTACCGGCGACAAGTGGGAGCTGTCTATTATGGTCAATGACGGTCATTACTTCTAACTGTCCGAGAGGCCACGTAATGACATCTCCCTCTTGGCTCAACAGGATCCCCCCATCCAGGAATAGTTCTTTGAGCACACCAGTCGCATAGCTAAGAGCCTCAACTGGCCTGTCTAATAGCGTTCAACTGATTATCATTCGAATGAGAAGGCCAGTGTTGCCCCTCATACTGGTCATCGTGACACTTCACCTTGATTACTCAAGTCAAGATCAACTTTCAATTTGCGGCTAATTCCTCATACTAGTCATGACCATGTTGACCTCGAGGTTGAATGGGAATGGGTCTGTACCGATCAGCATGGCTTCCTCACCTTTCTCAGGAAACTTTAGTAGTCCACGATCGATATGATCCTGGATAACATTCTTGAACACAACACATTTATTAGTTGAATGAGATCGAATTTCATGCCATTTATAGTATTCAGTCTTTTGCAACTCATCGGCCAAGGGTACTTTATGATTCATAGGCATTTTAATAAATTTCTAAGCCAACGGGATGTCAAATATTTCCTCAACTCTAGTGATGTCAAAAGTGTAAACCTTTTGAGTCTTCTGTGTGGTTGAGGTGATCGATTCTGCTTTGACCAGTGTAGTACATACTAGTTTCTTTTTAGCCACCACCTCAGCAATTGCAATCTCATAATTTAGGTCATTGTAATACTTCCCTAATGACGAGTTCTTTTTCCTGGTTCCTTCTTATTGGAGTTCCTTGTAGCGAGAGGCTTTTTTGTTAGGTCATATAAATCCATGAACTCCTTTCCTATGAACTTCTTATGAAGTTTGTATTCGAGCCTATCTTATGTAAGTTGCACAAATTTGGCATCGATCATGACAACCTTATAGTGGCTTTTTGCTCACTTAAACCATGTGATATAACTCTCACACATCTCTTGGGTAACTATCGAAAATGGGCAAGATCGGCCATAGTGATTTCTCTGTTCTTAGAAAAGAACTGAGCGTGGAACTTTTCTTCCATCTCCTGCCAAGTGTGTACTGAATCTGGCAATATGTTTGAATACCGTGTGAAGGCGACTGTTGTTAGTAAATGACCATTTAACTACAATTTGCGATAATCATTGTTGGCCAATTCTGCACATTATATTATAAATCCGCCAATATATTCGATGGTTGATTAAATAGGTTCGCTTGAAAATAAGGTAAAGTCCAGTCGATAGTTCCTTGGTAATGGGTGTTGCCGATTTATCCACTTAGGATATGGTTTATAATACACCAAGATGGTGTTACAGCCAAGTACTTAACTAGTAACTTCTTGGACAATCTAGACAATTTGGTTGTGATCCATCTACTGAGGTTCTAAAAGTGGCGGTTGGTTGAGGCCGAATCGGTTCACATTATCCTGGAATCTAGGGAATTGTCAGGGATTGAATCCTACTAGCAATCCCTGATTCCAGTTATCATATATAAAGTTTCTAGTCTCTCACTTTGGTCACCTAACTTCCACAAGAGGTGGAACATTTCTTATCTCCTAGAAAAGGACCAGTGGTGGATTCTATTGTGGAGGCGGCATGGATGGCAACAGAGCTTTCTTGCCGATAGAACTTCCCTCCGCATTGTATTGCATTATCGATGGTGTTCGCTGAGCCATTATAGTTATCAATCAATGAATGGCTTCAGTCTAACTGGCCATATATCGATTGATATTTTCAACTTGAATATGGAATTTCTCTCCTTGGGCCCTTCCATATTCTTATACAAGTTAAATACCCAATTGTACATCTCTGAGCAAGACAACTACCTGTCTAGAAGAACAATCTAAGAAGTCAATGCTCCTCCCTAATCCCCAGCACCAAGCGTTGGACTATTGTTTAAATTCAATGCCTCAGAGGCTGCTAGAACTAGCATGTCCTTGACTAGAGGTGGTGTGGTTGGTGTAGAGGGATCGAACCTAGCAATATGAGCACTTCTTCTATTCATAATTGATAATATTATACTGGTAAGTTCAAGATAGGGTCTCACAGGGCGTGTTAAAAACTATTCGCTCCAGTTTCCAGATTATCATGTGCGGGCGTGCCAAAATTGAAATTGCATCTTCAATTCAAACTAAACAACTATGACCTCAAGCACCAAGATAAACAGACGCATAGTGTATGACTGAGATATGATGAGATCAGTTGCCTATTTAGCCACTCATTCAATGTATAAAATAGGATTAGGCAATATTCAAAGGTTGGGGTTCATCCTCTGATGATGGGTTACACATTTGCCTTCCGTACGAAAGGACTTTTCAATATAGATAAATGAAAATAAGAAAGGAATTCTTACATTCAGTCGTGAAGAACAGTTGTAAAACACATTTCCAAGTAAAGAACTGAATCCAACGTGTAAGCATAGACTCAAATTATAGCTAAAATTATCACCTACTTGAATAACGCTATGAATTACACTACGAAATGTAAACAATGAGCTGAGAGTAAAGGATTACACTAAGAAATGTAATTTGTTTGACAGGAAAAGTAAAGGATTACACCATAGAATGTAAATTGACTAACAGTTGAAAAGATAATTGAAAGATAGATTTGATTTGATTTGATTAGTATAAGACGAAATCTTCCTCTTGCATTCATCTTCTATTTATAGTTTGGATCCAACCATCTAGATCGTTGCCACGTTCTGACGGTTATCATAATCATTCAGCATTACTTGACTTCCTCTTTTCCTCCTTTTACCATCTGTCATGTAAGTGCTTTCACACGATTACTTCTTCATAGGTCGTTCAAACAATGAAACAACACTGTTTGATATGCTTCAGATGCTATTATCAAAAAATCTTCTTCGTACATGTCTGCATATCTATGAATACACCGTGCGAATATGTACAAATCACACATAATTTCCTTTATTGATTCTCAAAGAAAATGGTGATAATGGGGATGAACAACTATAATAGGATAGGAATCTAAAAATCAGGCGATCCAAAACTCATGTAGCCTATAAATCACTTGAAAGGAATTAAATGGCCGGGGTGACAAAAGTTTTGTATCAGGATGATATTTGTTCCTACAGTTTATCTGAGTGGCAATAACCATATGAACAGTTTGGATGGCATATAAACATCATGTTCAGATCCACTAAGGGCCTGTTTGGGCATTTGGTTTACGGTGGATTAAGAGGGGTGGGATTGTAAAATCCTCTCCTATTCCATTCCACATATGTTTGGGCAACCGAGCCATCGTCCCTGCTTAAATTCCAATATCCTCTGTCAGAGGCGTGGGATTGGGGAGGGATTCGGTGATCCAGTGGGCGGGATTTGGAGGGTTTTCGAAAGACTTCTCGAGGCCATCGTCCCGCAGTGATAGGTCTTCAGAGTACAGCCTTAGCAGGACGTCAAGTTCCCAATGACAATGGAGGAGGATAATGGCGGAAATGGTAGGAATCCTTCGTCAATTTATACCCCTCCAGGCAACGGTTGGATGTGGACAGGGAGAAGAGGTTTCCTTATGCTGAAACGAGGATCAGTGAAACCGAAGGTAAGCCCCTTCATCCATTACCACTGAGGTTTCTTTCAGGAAAAATCCTCCTCTATCTCTTTGTTATGATTTGGATTTGGTTGGATGTTCGTCATTGTCCGCTCCTTTGTTACAGGCGAGCTACATCTTCGCCTACTTAGAGCTCTTTTGCCAGAGCAGAGGATATTGATCATCTAAGAATAAAACCAATTTCTTGTAAGTATCTGAAAATGGGGTTTTTCATTTTTTTTTTCTTTTGTTTTTTACAATATATCAGATAGACCTTGTTCTAAAATGGGAGTTTTTCATTAAATTTATTTTCTAATTGTCTCTTTCATTATATGGATTTGGGATGGAGATAGAAAGGTGATTTCTTTCAAGATTTGGGTGTCATTTTTCATGTAATTAACATGGATAATGTGCATTACATGATTCTTGGAGGAAATCATACACTCAAATATTATGGTTGAAATCCATATCTCAACCATCTTAGCAATCACATTTTTCTAACTACTAACTCACTTATGCATTTATACAAACACTTAGATTACACTATTCAACATATTATGTATTCAGTAGCATATGTATTAGGCCAAATCCTTTTGCCAAGGAGTAGTCGCATACATACCAATCATGTAATAATGACAATTAATCATGACAATCATAACATCGAATTTCTTTCGCATACAAATATTTCAACAAACACATATTAGACATGTTATCATATATAGGTAATTCGCCCATGAATCACATAGTAGTGAGATAAGTTACATAGAGGAAACTGTAACTATGCATGAGGGGATTGAGGATCGCATTTCAACATCCTCGTTAAATACATTACAACATGCATTTTCTCATTCAGGCATTTTGTCAAACACTTAGGCTATACATACTAAATACATGTCATATATTGGTATATCATGTATTTGGGCTAAACTTTTAGCCCAGGAGTTATTACACAAACATCTAGCATACATAGACGGCAGTTAATCATGGCAAGCACAAAGTCAAGTTTTATACGTATGCGGTATTTTCTACAAATACGAGGAATATAGTATATTTAACATAATTAACGTATAACTGAAAAATGAAATGGACATCACTTTATATATGTGAAATAGCATTCTAAGCAAGAATAAATCATTATCTAACATTAAAAGTCATGAAAAACATAACCTAAACGTATATAGTCCGCACCTTAAATCAGAAAAAGCGAAATGGATATGATTCAGACGATAAGTCTTCGTCAACGGCGGATTGACAACTAAAATATGAAATAGGTTAGCTATAACTTCACTACAGCTATTCTAAGCTCCAAAATAGATTAGGATTAGGATTTCTTACTTAAGAACGGAACAAGAATCTATAGAACAGTGATACAGGTGGACGACTTTGACATGTGAAGCAGTAAGGAAGAATCCCAGGAGAAAACCCCAACTTCTCCCTCACTTTCTCTCTCTCTTGTCTCTTCTATCTCCTAGGGCTTTCTCAATTTCGTATGGAATTTGTGAGAGAGGGTTTAAAGCCTTTTTATAAGCCCAAAAATGATGAAAATAGACTTAAGGTCAAGGTATACTTATGTTATAACCAAATCGGGTCTATTCCGATCCAACGGAGCACTTCTGGAGGTCCTGTTACTAAATGTAGTCAGACTTAAGCTCGTTAATATTGGATCTAGGTCAAGCTAAGTTTTCAGTCCTGTCGGGTTTCCAGATCGATCGTGGCAGACCAGTTTCAGTTCAATGGTTATGGGAACTCGATCAGAGTTACAAGTACTATGACATGTATGGGCCACCTATCCTGATCCGAGGGTGAATTTGGGTCAAAATTTGACGGTCAGAATGTTTAGAAAAGGCACGCAAGCGACACGTTCCATATTACTTAAATTTATATTTAACTTCTAAATAAATTCACTTTTCTCACACTCTTCACTCCAAACTCAAGGAAATAGTCTCAGGACATCGTCTGGACTTGATTTTCGAAGTGATTGTCAAGTCCAATTAGGCGGTCATAATGGTCTAAGTTCATCACTATCGGACTTTCGACGTGCGGTCCAGGTCCGATATGGAGTTTCTAAATGATCTCGAGGACAACTGGGCTTAGAGATTGATCCTAGGTTTTAGGGTAACCTAGCGTCAACTATCTTACACATTTTGGCTCTTGCGGATCATATTTAAAGTGATTGGTGATTATTCTATAGGTAATCTAGTTTAGTGCTAGCTAATACACGTTAAATTTCTAAAGAATTAGGTTCTAAATGATTTATCTAGCTTTGGAATTGAGTTATGAGGAGTTACCAAGGTGTTATGGTTGACCCATTGTCTAAGAACGTCTAATTCCAGGTTGGCAAAAATTCAGGGTGTTACAATCTACCCCCCTTAAAAATAATTTCGTCCCCAAAATTGACGAAGGGTAATGAGTAAAGATTCTATTATTCTTTTTGCCTAACAATATGTTCATTGGTCGACCCATACGGAGAGACGATTGTAGTGGGCTTGATCCCGATACGTCGAATGTCCGCCTGGCCAGGGTAGACAACGTTGTATTCCTTCTTAATCCTGGTGGATTCTTGGTCTTCTGCCCGGTGAAGCAGAAAGTCCATTGGTAGTCTGCCAGGATTGAGAATTGGGTCAAGCCGCGACTGCTTCGCCATTGTATATTTCTGTAACTCCGTAGTCCGATCACTCTAAAAGCTTAGGGAATGCCCATCATTGAAAGGTTCAAAAGTCCCATTAATAAGGTTATGGTTTGGGTCTTGCTCTAGGAGAGTCCTCGTCTAAATCTATGTCTAAGGTAGGGATTAATAAACACTTTAATACATCATCCTAAGGGATTTCTAATCCTATAGAGTCGGCCAAGGCTTATGTTATGTTCGTATTTAACGAGTAGGTTTGTGAATACACTAACCTTCTCTCTCTCCCACTGTTAGGCCTATGATTTACTATGAATGGGTTCAACACTTAAGCCCTAATTGTCTCCCTATAAAGATTTCAGTATTGACATTTTAAGTAAGGTTCAAATCCTATTTACTGACCTAACCTTACGTATAACCTGAATCAATTTCTTCGATCCTGGGCCAGTGGGGAAAGGGGCCAACCACGCTTTCGCTACGTTATTCTAACCCAACGGTTGTATTAGCTGACCCAACTAGATTGGGCTCATAATGTTCTACCTCCCTTAAAAATTTATGTCTACTCTCAAGGCTCTAAAATCTATGTCCTAATTCATATGTCGGAACGAGGTGTAATTTAGGATCTGTCCTTGACATGAAGTAGGAAACAATCTCTCAATGCATTGGTCTTCCTTTGCTAATGATGCGTTCTATGGCATTAATACCTGTGGTTGTAGAAATGAACCTAGTCTCTATTGTGATTCTAGGGACAGGTGTGCGTTGGCGACAAGATGTCTAGTTCTCTACTGGGTATAAGTCCTCGACATTTCCCAAAGACAACGCAATAACTTTTGGTTGTAGGTAGTCGGGCCAACATGGAAGAAAAGTTGTGTAGTGGGTCTAAGCCGGATACATAGACTTTCTTCCTAGCTAGGACAGAAAATTTGTCGTATCAGTCCTCAATCCTAGTCAATGCCGATCTTCTGCTTGATCAGAGCATTGGATTTATTGGTAACTACTAAGATTAAGAAGTCGATTCAAACAACGAATACTTTGCTTATATAAAGGTTTTCTCCTCCGTGTTCCTAATCGTACTAAGTCCTTGGGAAGGAAATTTTAAGGGGCGTGCTGGTTTATCCTAGCGTTTCATCTGAGGGGTATATAAGTCTTCCCTACACGTAACTAGTTCTAAATCAAGCAAGCTTCCTGAGAGTTACTAAAGGAGCCTATGAATATTATGGAGATCTATCAAAGGAATGAAGTCCTACTCCAACCAAAACAAACCTACTATTCCTTAGTATTTACAGTCTTTACACTACTTAATATAACTCATAGCCTAGTCTGTAACTCACTAACTGTAATCCAAATTCTACGCTTATACGCTAGATGGTTTCATACCATTTCTAATACTAGGGATTGTTCTATCGCTTAGGGTCAAGATTGTCTAATTAGAATTGGATTTCCTATCAGATCTTTCGAAATCTAAGAGTACTATCTCTAGGTCCTAGCACTAGATGGTCATTGTTTATGGACTAAGCTACTGTGTTAGGTCTCACCCGTCGGTAGAAGCGGAGAGATCGAGAAGATAACTATAACTAACTCAAAAGAGCCATGGAAAATGAAGAAAATGAAGGGAAGGGCTGAGATCTTTGGGACTCCACAACTTTGGACCTGATATGGGAGTGTAAAGGGTCTAATGAAAGGGAAAGAAGAGGAAGAACAACAAAAGAGGATGGGTTAGAGGACTTACACAAATTTGAGATGCAAATGAGAGATGTGAGAGTTCAAATTAAAGGAAATGGGAGGAGTAGGTGATGGGTATGGCTGAGGATGGTAGAGGAACGTGAACCTTGAAGAAAAATAAGAGAAAGAGAGATTGAAAGGGCGATTTGAAGGAAAATAAATCATTTTTGAAGAAAAGGGAAAGTATGGAAGGGTGGTTTGTGAAGGAAGTAGCAGAATGGGGATAAAATAGGGGTCGAACCCTATACCATAGGGTTCTACTAAGCTCCAAAAGCCATCAGCCCGAAGGCCCGGCCCTAACTGGCCCGAAGGTTCTGCGAGACCTCGCCCCTTGGGCGAGGGCCTCACCACCCCCTGGGTCTAAAAACGTTGGGGTCCCACCCTGGAACCCCCTGAAAGTTGATCGTTTGGCCCCCTTTTTCGATTTGAGCCGTTTCAGGTCATTTCAGAACTAATCTGATCTCTATTCACTTATACTGATTTTTAACGGCTGGAATGGAATAAAACACTGTCTATACCCGTCAATTGATGGTCTAGAAGTGATTTAGGGTCCTTGTGTGTGATCAGGAGTGTGTACGGACTCGATCTCGGCGATCATTTTCAGTAAACTTTCGCCAACAAACAAACTGAGGGTCCTAAACTTGTTTCTAGATTGTTCTCACACCCTCCTACATTAAATTGGCATCAGCGTGCGATGTGTGACTATAACCCAGGTCCAGTTTAATCCAAATCATGCTCTGATACTATCTGTAATATCCCAAAAATCGGGGGTCGAGCAGAAACTCAGCTCCCGAGTTTTAGAACATCACTTATGCAACATTTTTTATGATGGATGAATGTCGGCTATATGAGTGCATAAAACATGAGGTGGATTAAGCCAAAACAGCATATCATACTTTAGAGACAGTTAAATTACTTAAGCGAAAGACTGTGATAAATATATAAAATGTATAATTGATTGTAAGTCTCCAGAGTGTGAACATGTTACCAGGTTAACTAAATACATGTATACTCCAAAATGGAAAGAAAAGAATATACATGGGTGTTTAAATAAAAGGAAAAATATCAAGTGTATTGACATCTAATCAGTAACCCTGTAACCTCATCGATCAGAACCTGCATATAGGAGAAATCCTCCTCAACATCATCAAGTCTGGCTCTGCTTCACAAGCATCGCCATCATCTGAAACTAAAACAGGGACTGGTTGGTGTCCCCAACACCGTCCCGTAACGTGGGAGTGAGTGATCAACTCAGTGAAAACTATATACAGCAAAGGTTAACATGTTATCAATTCAATCAAGCAGTAATGATAAAGTAGTACAATCAAACATGTCCTAGATACTCTTGTTAATTAAAGGATGATATGAAGAATGATGCATGCCCTCACCACAATCCCCTCTGCGACATCATCTAACGATCGCGGCATGACTCACTTCCTCAATGCTCTATCACCAACCCTGTTAACACATGTAATGTGATGAAATGAGCATGCTTACCAAGTTCTTATTAGTCCTTTTCATACAACCGGATTGGGAAGCTAACACACCTCCCTTGTATCATTTCCCAACGTTGATCCATTTTAGGGTCGTCAGTCCTAGGGATTCTCATATGATGGTATGATTCTAAGTCGGCAAGGGCTGCCAGGACTGTTGTGCGCAATCGTTGCTTCACTCCCCCATCACCTTATCAATACAGGCCTATTTATATCCTCAATACTGCATCAAGACTCATCGTCCTGATGCAGTGCCAGGATATACTCGAGGTCACTACAGAGGGCTGTTGCGCGTAATCGTTGCTCCACTCCCCCATCACCAAATCAGTGCAGGCCGACAGCAAGAATATAGTGTTCCATACCACCATAATCTACTCATGAGTATAGGTACTCACTGGTCACTACGGGGAGGTTTGTGGCCCCAACGTAAGCCGACAGCTTGACCACGGTGTACCATACCACATATCCGGCTCATGAGTCTTGGGGGATTTCGGTACATGTAACACCTTAGATTTTTTCCAGCCTAGGATTAGACGCCTTTAGGCAACGGATCAACTATAACACCTTGGTAACCTCTAAGAACCCAATTCCAAAGCCAAAGAATCACTTAGGATTAATTCCTTTAGAAATTAAGCGTAAGTTAGCTAGCGCTACGTTAGAGTAGCTGTGAAATTGTCCCTGATCGCTTTAAATACGTTCTGTAAGACCCAAAACTTGTAGAAACAAGGACGCTATAATACCCTGAAATCTAGGATCAAACTCTAAACCCGTTTGCTCTCAGGAACCTTCTGAAACTTTGTATTGGATCTAGACCGCGCGTCAAAAGTCCGATACCTACAATCTTAGCTGGTTATGACCGCTTAGCTGGACATGACAATCGTTTCAAAAATCAAGCCCAACCGACGTTCAGAGGCTATTTCATTGAGCCTGGAGTAAAGAGAGTGAGAAATGGGTTAGATTTGGAAATTTTAATCCAAATCCGGCACGTGACTTGGCGTGTTATTATTAAGTGATCTGACCGTCAGAATTTAGCCAAATTACACCCTCGGATCAGGAAAAATTTCTCTTTCATATCATGAGACTTGTAGACCTGATTTAGGTACGATGACCGCTGAATTGAAACTGGACTGCCACGTGCAATCTGGGAACTCTACCGGTCTAAAAACTTCGTGTGAGCAAGATCCAGTGACCATGAGCTTAAGTCCGACCGTGTTCGGCCAGGGGACCTCCCGAAACACTCTTTTGGATCAGAAAAGTCCCGATTTGGTTATAACCCAAGTATACCTTTGTCCCAAGTCTGTTTCGGTGAAGTTTTAGCCTATATAAGGGCTTGAAACCCTCTCATATCTCTCCCATCCGAATTTGGACAAAACCCTAGATTGAGAGAGAGAGAGAGAGAGAGAAAGTGAGAGATTGTGAGAGAGTTGTGGGAGAGAATTCCCGCCACTTGCTGCAGCGTTTGCACGTATCGAAGCACCGGACTCCAATCACTTTTTCAGCGATTCTAATGCACTCCTAGGCAAGAAAAACCCTAACCACTTGCTGATTTAGGGATTCCTTTGATTCAATAGCGTAGTAGCTTATGTAACTTGTGTATTAGGTCACCGCTACGCCGTTGACGAAGCGTATTCGTTCCGTTCGAAATGATACACGTCTAGGGCAAAAGGTGAGAATTTTAGACGCTTTGATTGACTGATTTCAAAGCTTTCAATGTCATTTAATAGTAGATTATTGACGGCAACGCCGTTTGACATGTACAACATGTTATCCGTTTTCCGTTTCGTAAACGTACGGTAAATATGAGATTTAGGGCATTTTAGTCATTTGTAGGAAATACTGTTTACATCCATATTTTGCTGAAATGTTTGCCATGAATTTTTGTCGTGTTAGGATATTAAGAATGCGTGCATAATCATTTTGGTGAAGAGATTCGCCCTAATGCACACTTTGATTCGACATACGCTATGTAGGCTAAAGTGTGTAGACTAAGTGTTTGTATAAATGTTTGTATTAGTATGTATTGAGTAAATGGTGTTGTGAATTAGTCTTGAGATTGATTTCTCAATTAATATGCTGACGTATATGGTTTCCACCATGTTGGCTATATGAATTGATTTCATTATATTTATGGAATGCATGAGTTGGTTGATTTGCTTACGTAGTATGTTATAACATGTGTCAACATGCTTACAATGTTGTATTTCATTTCTGTTACTCACATATACTTACTGATGTTGATGCACAAATGCTTGGGGCTATGACCTAGCCTAGGCAGTCGGTAATGGATTGGACTCGTGGTTGGCTTCTATTTGCTACGAAAGACGCGTCGATGAAGGCGAGTCGTGTTTTGAGTTGGCGGCAGTGGTTAGGCCATGTGAAGTGTTTTATGCACTTCATGTCGCTCAGCTTGAGATGCGCTCGTACTAATCGAGCCGGTCAAGTAACCCGACTGGCCATTGTATGTTCACCATATATGAGTCATAACTGCTTGAACCAAGGGTACTGAACTTACCATTGAAAACCCTGTCAAAACCATGGTACCTTGATCCATAAAGACTCATGATCCGGGCATGGTGGTATGGGACACCATGGTCAAGCTGTCGGCCTACGCTGGGGCCACAAACCTTCCCATAGTGACCAGTGAGCACCCTACCCTGAGCAGATTATGGTGGTATGGGACATTATATTCTTGCTGTCAGCCTACATTCATAAGGTGATGGGAGAGTGGAGCAACGAGTGCGAGCAACAGCCCTGGCAGCCCTTTGTAGTGACCTTGAGTTTATCCTGACATCGCATGGGGGCGATAAGTCCTGATGTAGTCTTAAGGATGTACATAGGCCTGTATTGATAAGGTGATGGGGGAGCAGTGCAACGAGTGCGAGCAACAGCCCTGGAAGCCCTTGCAGCGACCTATAAATATAACATCGTATGAGATTACTAGGAGTGATGACCCTAGACAGGATCTATGTTGGAATTGATATAAGGAAGGTACCCTAGTTTTCCAATCCTACTGTATGAAAAGGACTAATAACAACCCGATAATCATTATCCATATCGCATTGCATGTGCCTGGAAGATGTGGAGCACTGTGGGAAGAAAGCATGCCGCAGACGCAAATGGTGCCGCATGAGGGAGTATGTCGGTGAGGGCATCCATCATATCATTTCATGCATGCATTAACAACAGTATCTAGGAATGCTTGATTGTTTGCTTTACTATTAACGCGTGACTGATTTGATAACATGCTAATCTTTGCTCTATTCTCCCACTGAGTTAATTACACACTCCCACATTACGGGACGGTGTTCCGGACACCACCAGTCCCTTTTGTAATTGCAGATGATGGCGCGGCCTGCGAGGTGGAACCGAACTTGATGATGAGGAGGAGGATCCCTCCTTTATGCATGATCTGATCGACGGGATTACAGGGAGGTTGAGTAGATGCCTTGACACTTGTCATTTTATATTTTTGGAGCACCCATGTATATTCTTTTCTTTCCAATTGGAGTATACATGTATTTAATTAACCTGGTATCATATTCACACTCTGGAGACTTACAATTAATTATATATTATATATATATATCACAGTTTTTCGCTTGCTAATTTAACTGTCTCTGGAGTATGATATGTTGTTTCGGCTTAGTCTCAATCTTGTTTAATGCCATTCTACAGACAACATGTATTTATCATTATTTATGTTGCATAAGTGACATTCTGGAACTCGGGAGTTGGGTTTCTACCCAACCCCCAATTTTCAGGGTGTTACAGTTGGTATCAGAGCATGATTGAGATTAAACTGGACCTGGGTTATGGCCACGCGACGTACGTTGTCGCCCCTTTGACTTAGGTGGGTGCGAGAAAAATCTAGAAACACTCGTAGGACTTCAGTTTCGCCAATAGGCGAAGTCTACTCAAATCGATCGTTTTGATCGAGTACATGACGTATCTTTGGTCGTGTGAAGTGACATAAGTTGCCTCTAGGTCGTTAGTTGGCGGGTTTGAGATGATTCCAGAAGAATTCCAAACCCAGAAATGCAAGTCCTTAGGTTGTGGATCAACCACAACCCTTACACTCAATTTTAAGGCTTGAAAATCTCGTTTTCTCCAATTCCTTCAAAATCCTTCGTCTTACCTCCCCATTCTTTAACTGTTTCTAAGTCTTTTCACATTAAGCATAAATCCTAATGTGTAAAAGATAGAAAATCATACTTAGATAAAAAATTTACTATAAATAGTAAATATAGGTAAGAATTAGACTTTTGGCCATTCTAGTTATGTAATCTCTTGTAATTAATGGGTTAATTGGATGGATTAACTTTTCCTATCCCAAAATAATATGCTACATGATGCATAAACGCATTCTGGTTTACAAATTGGCCCCGAAACACCCCAAACGGAGTCTTAGGCCTATCTAGGCCAATATGCAATGAACCAGGGTAGGACCCATGTGCATTTGGGGCCTACAGGATAGGGGGACCATGCCCCATGGGGTGGCCACCACCGAAAGCCAATTTGGCCAGCGATGGCATCGCCGGTTCGGTGATGCATCACCGACCAGTGGGCCCCATTTGAGCCGTGAATCGGGCGGACGCCGTAAAAGGGGTAGGGTACCCCTCCCATGTGCGGTTCGCACCTTAAAAACCCATATATGCCCTACCTCCTTCATAACAGCCCCTCCCAAGCCCTCTATTTTCGAGTGCTTGCTGCTCTCCCCTCAAAACTCAGTGCCTAACCACTCCCAATCCCTTTTTCTGCCAAAACCGACACCTATCCACCCATTTGTGGCTGTTCATAGCTCTCTTTCTCTCCATTTTCATCGTTTGAAGCTCCCACAACCTTCATTCAAGGCTGAAAATCGTGTGGAGCTCCATTCCCACTTATTGTTCTCTTTTCTCTTTAAAAATCCTGCCCTTGGGAGCTTGATTCATCCCTCTATAGGGCCTAGATTCATTTTCGTCCATTAGGGCAGCCATTTCTTCCTCTTTCCTTCATTTTTCATGGCCTTTATAGTAGTTATTTTGACTTTTTCTCCCTTTCCACCATCCCCCCTTTCATGTCCCTTTTCTTTGAGCCTTTATACTCTTTTTGGTCTCAAATTTAAGCATCTATGTCGTTGTCCTGTAGATTGTTTGATTACCGTTTGAAGGATTTCTGTGTTTTGTTATTGTTGGGTCTAGTGATGTCATAGGTAGAAATGTGTTTGCATAATGGTTTGGCCTTAGCATAGCCGAATGTGTTCCTGTCATAATCCATGTGGAAAATTATTCCATGTATTGTGACAAATGGAGTGCATGCCATTTCGTTCGCTGTGAGGTATTGTCCCTAGATTGGGTGTATCCTACGGTTTCCACTACCATGTTATAAATCCCAGTATTAAACCTATAAAATTAATTTTTATCCCAACCCACCCTCCTACCAAGCATGCCACTCCCAATCCCGACGTAGGATTAGGAAATCAGTTTCATTTCATACAACTTAATGCTACTGGCCATATAGGCCCTTGGCGTTTTGGACCTAGAGTTAGTGCTCCTAGATTTGAAAGGTTTGACGATAGAGGAAATCCAATCCCATTTAGACAATCTTGACCCGAAGCAATAGAACAATTTCCTGTAGTAGAAATGGTGTGAAACCATTTAACGTATTAGTATAGATTTTGAATTATGGCTAGTGAGTTACAGATTAGGCTGCTAGTTGTATTAGGCAGTGTAAAGCCTGTACATACTAAGGAATAGTAGGTTAAATTTGGTTGGAGTAGAACCTCATTCTTCGATAGATCCCCTTAATACTTATAAACTTCTGTTATAACCCTTAGGAAAGTTGTTTTAACTTAGACCCATTCACTATCAGGGAAAACTTATCAAATCCCTCAAGTTGAACTTAGAATAAACCAACACACCCCTTAGAATTGCCTTCCCTAAGGGCTTATTGCATTCGGAAATGCGGAGTAAAGGAACTGCATGTAAGCGATGTATTTGCGGTTTGAATCGACTTCTTAATCCTGGTAGTTGCCGATAAATCCAATGCTCTCATCAAGCAGAAGATTGGCATCGTCTAGGACTAAGAACTGATACGGTAAATTTTCTGTTTTAGGCAGAAAGTCTATGTATCCAGCTCAGACCCACTACACAACTTTTCTTCCGTGTTGGCTCGACCACATACAACCAAAAGTTATTGCTTTGCCTTTGAGAAATGTTGAGGACATCTAGCAATAAAGAGTAGGCTTATTTCTACAACCATAGGTACTAATGCCATAGAATGCATCACTAACAAAAGAAGATTAATGTAGTGAGAGGTTGTTTTCCATTTTATGTCAAGGGTAGAACCTAAGTTACATCTCGTTTCGATATACGGATCGGGACATAGATTCTTAAGCCCTAAGTAGAACTAAGTTTTAAGGGGGGTAGAACGTATTGAGCCCAATCTACTTAGGATTATCTAATACAACCATTGGATCTGAGTAGCGCAGCGGAGGCTTGGTTAGCCCTTCCCCACTGGCCCAGGATCGAAACAGTTGAATTAGATTGTACGTAAGGTTAGGTCATTAAATCAGATCTGAACCTTCCTTAGAATGTCAATACGAAAGTCTCTCTAGGGACTCGTTACCCTTAGCAAATTTTGGGGATGAAATTTTATTTTAAGGTGGGTAGATTGTAACACCCCAGATTTTTGCCAACCTTGGATTAGACGCCCTTAGGCAACGGGTCAACCATAACACCTGGGTAACCTCTCAGAACCCAATTCCAAAGCCAAAGAAATCACTTAGGATTAATTCCTTTAGAAATTAAGCGTAAGTTAGCTAGCACTACGCTAGAGTAGCTGTGAAATTGTCCCTGATCGCTTTAAATACGTTCTGCAAGATCCAAAACTTGTAGAAACAAGGACGCTACAATACCCTGAAATCTAGGATCAAACTCTAAACTCGTTTGCTCTCAGGAACCTTCTGAAACTTTGTATTGGATCTAGACCGCGCTTCGAAAGTCCGATACCTACAATCTTAGCCGGTTATGACCGCTTAGCTGGACTTGACAATCTTTTCGAAAATCAAACCCAATCGACGTTCATAGGCTATTTTATTGAGCCTGGAGTAAAGAGAGTGAGAAATGGGTTAGATTTGGAAATTTTAATCCAAATCTGGCACGTAACTTGGCGCGTTATTATTAAGCGTTCTGACCATCAGAATTCAGCCAAATTACACTCTCGGATCAGGAGAAATTTCTCTTTCATATCATGAGACTTGTAGACCTAATTTAGGTACGATGACCGCTGAATTGAAACTGGACTGCCACGTGCGATCTGGGAACTCTACCGGTCTGAAAACTTCGTGTGAGCAAGATCCAGTGACCATGAGCTTAAGTCCGACCGCGTTCGGCCAGGGGACCTCCCGAAACACTCTTTTGGATCGGAAAAGTCCCGATTTGGTTATAACCCAAGTATACCTTTGTCCCAAGTCTGTTTCGGTGAAGTTTTAGCCTATATAAGGGCTTGAAACCCTCTCATATCTCTCCCATCCGAATTTAGATAAAACTCTAGATTGAGAGAGAGAGAGAGAGAAAGTGAGAGATTGTGAGAGAGTTGTGGGAGAGAATTCCCGCCACTTACTGCAGCGTTGCCGCACTCCAATCACTTTCCTGGTGATTCCAATGCACTCCTAGGTAAGAAAAACCCTAACCACTTGCTGATTTAGGGATTCCTTTGATTCCATAGCGAAGTAGCTTATGTAACTTGTGTATTAGGTCGCCGCTACGTCGTTGACGAAGCGTATTCGTTCCGTTCGAAATGTTATACGTCTAGGGCAAAAGGTGAGGATTTTAGACGCTTTGATTGACTGATTTCAAATCTTTCAATGTCGTTTAATAGTAGATTATCGACGGCAACGCCGTTTGACATGTACAACATGCTGTCCGTTTTTCGTTTTGTAAACGTACGGTAAATATGAGATTTAGGGCATTTTAGTCGTTTGTAGGAAATACTGTTTACATCCATATTTTGCTGAAATGTTTGCCATGGCTTTTTGTCATGTTAGGATATTAGGAATGCGTGCATGATCGGTTTGGTGAAGAGATTCACCCTAATGGGCACTTTGAGTCGACATACGCTATGTAGGCTAAAGTGTGTAGACTAAGTGTTTGTATAAATGTTTGTATTAGTATGTATAGAGTAAATGGTGTTGTGAATTAGTTTTGAGATTGATTTCTTAATAATATGCTAACGTATATGGTTTCCACCATGTTGGCTATATGAATTGATTTCATTATATTTATGGAATGCATGAGTTGGTTGATTTGCTTACGTAGTATGTTATAACATGTGTCAACATGCTTACAATGTTGTATTTCATTTCTGTTACTCACATATGCTTACTGATGTTGATGCACAAATGCTCGGAGCTATGACCTAGCCTAGGCAGTTGGTAATGGATTGGACTCGTGGTTGGCTTCTATTTACCACGAAGGACGCGTCGATGAAGGCGAGTCGTGTTTTGAGTTGGCGGCAGTGGTTAGGCCACACGAAGTGTTTTATGCACTTCATGTCACTCAGCTTGAGATGCACTCGTACTAATCGAGCCCGTCCAGTAACCCGACTGGCCATGTATGTTCACCATGTATGAGTCATAACTGCTTGAACCTAGGGTACTGAACTTACCATTAAAAACCCTGTCAACCATGGTACCTTGATCCATAAAGACTCATGAGCCGGGCATGGTGGTATGGGATACCGTGGTCATGCTGTCGGCCTACGCTGGGGCCACGAACCTCCCCGTAGTGACCAATGAGTACCCTATTCTGAGCAGATTATGGTGGTATGGGACACTATATTCTTACTGTCGGCCTACATTGATAAGGTGATGGGGGAGTGGAGCAACGAGTGTGAGCAACAGCCCTGACAGCCCTTTGTAGTGACCTTGAGTTTATCCTGACATCACATGGGGGCGACGAGTCCTGATGCAGTTTTAAGGATATACATAGGCCTGCATTGATAAGGTGATGGGGGAACGGTGCAACGAGTTCAAGTGATATCCCTGACAGCCCTTGCAGCGACCTATAAATATAACATCGTATGAGATTACTAGGAGTGACGACCCTAGACAGGATCTGTGTTGGGATTGATATAAGGATGGTACCCTAGTTTCCAATTCTTTCTGTATGAAAAGGACTAATAACAACTCGGTAATCATTATCCATATCGCATTGCATGTGCCTGGAAGATGTAGAGCACTGCGGAAAGAAAGCATGCCGCGGACGCAGATGGTGCCGCATGAGGGAGTATGTCGGTGAGAGCATCTATCATGTCATTTCATGCATTCATTAACAACAGTATGTAGGAATGTTTGATTGTTTTCTTTGCTATTAACGCATGATTGATTTGATAACATGCTAATCTTTGCTATATTCTCCCATTGAGTTAATTACTCACTCCCACGTTACGGGACGGTGTTCTGGATACCACTAGTCCCTTTTGTAATTACAGATGATGGCGCGGCCTGCGAGGTAGAGCCAGACTTGATGATGAGGAGGAGGATCCCTCCTTTATGCATGATCTGATCGACTGGATTACAGGGAGGTTGAGTAGATGCCTTGACACTTGTCATTTTATATTTTTGGAGCACCCATGTATATTCTTTTCTTTCCAATTGGAGTATACATGTATTTAATTAACCTGGTATCATGTTTACACTCGGAGACTTACAATTAATTATATTATATATATATATATATATATATATATATATATATATATATATATATATATATATATATATATATATATATATCACAGTCTTCCGCTTGCTAATTTAACTGTCTCTTGAGCATGATATGCTGTTTTGGCTTAGTCTCAATCTTGTTTAATGTCATTCTACAGACAACATGCATTTATCATTATCTATGTTGCATAAGTGACGTTCTGGAACTCGGGAGTTGGGTTTCTACCCGACCCCCGATTTTCGAGGTGTTACAGTACAACGGTTAACGGGAGTTTCACTGGTAAGCTCGGTGTCTTAGATTCAAACAGTAGTGTAACATCCTGAAAATCGAGGGTCGAGTAAAAACCCAACTCCCGAGTTCCAAAATGTTATTTATGCAACATAGATAATATTAGATGCATGTTGTCAGTAAACAGGCATTAAACAAGATTGGGATTAGGCCAAAACAACATATCATACTCCAGAGACAGTTAAATTTACAAGCGAAAGACTGTGATAGTATGTATAACATATATAAACTGTTGTATGTCTCCAGAGTGTGAACATGTTACCAGGTTATATACATACATGTATACTCCAAAAGTAAACAAAAAGAATATATATGAGTGCTCTAAAAATATAAAATGACAAGTGTCAAGGCATCAAATCAACCTCCCTGTAATCCCGTCAATCAGAACACGCATAAAGGAGGGATCCTCCTCATCATTATCAAGTCCAGCTCCGCTTCTCAAGCAGCGCCATCATCTGCAACCAAAATAGGGGCTGGTGGGTGTCCGGAAACACCATCCCGTAACGTGGGAGTGAGTAGCTAACTCAGTGGAATAATAGAGTAAAGATTAGCATGTTCTCAAATCAATCATGCGATAATAGTAAAGCAGTAAATCAAACATTCCTAATACTGTTGTTAATGCAATATGACGTGACATGATGGATGCCCTCACCGACGATCTCCCTTATACGGCACCATCTTACGTCCGCGGCATGCTTTCTTCCCATAGTGCTCCACATCTTCCAGGCACATGCAATGTGATGGTGCTATGATTACCGAGTTATTATTAGTCCTTTTCATACAGCAGGATTGGGAAACTAAGGTACTTTCCTTATATCAATCCCAACACAGATCCTGTCTAGGGTCGTCACTCCTAGTAATCTCATACGATGTATATTTTGTAGGTCGCTGCAAGGGCTTTCAGGGTTGTTGCTCGCACTCGTTGCACCGCTCCCCCATCACCTTATTAATACAGGCCTACTGTACTCTCATTGCTACGGAAGGGTCGTCGCCTCCCGTAGACTCAGAATACGCTTGCAGTCACTACAAAGGGCTCGTCGCCTGATCAGTGTTGGCTGACAACAAGAATATAGTGTCCCATACCACCATAATCTTCTCAAGAGTCATAGGTGCTCACTGGTCACTACGGGAAGGTTTGTGGCCCCGGCGTAGGCCGACAGCTCGACCACGGTGTCCCATACCACCATGCCCGGCTTATGAGTCTTTATGGATCAAGGTACCATGGTTAATAGGGATTATAATGGTAAGTTCAGTACCCTAGGTTCAAGCAGTTATGACTCATACAAGGTGAACATACAATGGCCAGTCGGGTTACTTGACGGGCTCGACTAGTACGAGCGCATCTCAAGTCGAACGACATGAAGTGCATAAAAAACTTCGCGTGGCCTAACCACTGCCGCCAACTCCAAAACATGACTCGCGTTCATCGACGCGTTGTTCATGGCAAAGATAAGCCAACCACGAATTTACTCGGTTGCCGACTGCCTGGACTAGGTATAGTCCCAAACATTTATGAATTCACATCAATAATCATATAAGAGTGATGGAAATGAAATACAACAATGTGAGCATGTTAACACATGTTATAACATACAACTTAAGTAAATCATCTAACACATGCATTTCATACGTATAATGAAACATTCATATAGCCAACATGTAGGAAATCATTTACATCAGCATATTATTTGAGAATTCAATCTCAAACTAATTCATAACACCATTTAATTCAATACATACTAATACAAACACTTATACAAACACTTAGTCTACACACTTAAGTCTACATATAGTATGTCGACTCAAAGTGTGCATTTGGGCAAATCTCTTCGCCAAACTTATTATGCACACATTCCTAATATCCTAATGCGATAAGAAGCCATGTGAATCATATTAGCAAAATATGGATGAAAACAGTAATTCCTACAAATGACTAAAATGCCCTAAATTTCTTATTTTTCATCTGCTTACGAAACAGGAAATGGACAGCATGTTGTACATGTCAAACGGCGTTGCCGTTGATAATCTACTATTAAACGACATTGAAAGCATTGAAAACAGTTAATCAAAGCGTCTAGAATCCGCACCTTTCACTTTATATGTGTATCGTTTCGAACGGAGCGTATACGCTTCGTCAACGGCGTACAGGCAACCTAATGCACACGTACATCAGTTACTTTGCTATTTGATTTAATAGAATGCTAAATCAGCAAGTGAACAGGGTTTTCCTTACCTAGAAAAGCGTCGGAATCACCGAAAAAGTGATTGGGATACGTTGCTTAAGCACGTGCAGTAGCAGCAGCAGGTGGCAGGAAAATCTCTCCCACCATCTCTCACAAACTCTCACTTTTTCTCTCACTCTTACTAGGGTTTCTAGCAAATTCAGATGGGAGAGAGAAGTGAGGGTTTAAGCCCCCTTTATAAGCTTAAAACTTCTCAAATTAGGCTTGGGAACAATGTTTACTTGAGGTCTAACCAAATCGGGACTATTCTGGTCCAAAAGAGCATTTTTGGAGCTCCCTTGGCCAAACACAGTCGGACTTAAGCTCATGCATACTGGATCTAGCACACATCAAGTTTTCAGACCGAACGAGTTTGCAGATCGCACGTGTCGGTCCAATTTCAGTTCAGCGGTCATCGCACCTAGATCAGGTCTACGAGTCTCATGATATGAAAGAAATTTTTCTTGATCCGAGGGTGTAATTTGGCTGAATTCTGATGGTCAGAACGCTTAATAATAACGCACCAAGTCACGTGCCAGATTTGGATTAAAATTTCTAAATCTAACCCTATTCTCACTCTCTTCACCCCAGGCTCAATGAAATAGCCTCTGAACGTCGGTTGGCCTTGATTTTCGAAACGATTGTCAAGTCCAACAAGGCGGTCATAATTGTCTAAGATTGCAGGTATCGGACTTTCGACGCGCGGTCTAGATCCAATACAAAGTTTCAAAGAGTTCATGAGAGCAAACGGGTTTAGAGTTTGATCCTAGGTTTCAGGGTATTATAGCACCATTGATTCTACAAGTTTTGGGTCTTGTAGAACGTATTTAAAGTGGTCAGGGACAATTTCACAGCTACTCCAGCGTAACGCTAGCTAACTTACGCTTAATTTCTAAAGGAATTAATCCTAAGTGATTTCTTTGGCTATGGAATTGGGTTTTGAGCGATTTCCCAGGTGTTTTAGTTGACCCATTGCCTAAGGACGTCTAATCCCAGGTTAGCAAAAATTCGGGGTGTTACAAGTAGCGACCAAACATGGTGAACAAACATCGGTCAATCGGGTTGGTTGATAAGCTCAACCAGGCCAAGCACACATTGAGTTGAACGACATGGAATGCATAAGCACTCAGTGTGGCCTAACCACTGTCGAACATCTCAAGCACGACTTAGATTCATTTAACTCATCCTATGTGGCGAAAATAACCTCAACCACCATTTGAAGTACGATTACCGATTACCTGGACTGTAGCACAGCCCCATTCACATACATATTCAATATCAGGCATATGAGATATATCCAATATAACTTGAATGTAAATACAGTATGTGGAGGAAGTCATACACATCTTTCACATGTTACATCTAAGTTAATCAATCCATGAAGGAAATCATACACATATTTAACATGGATAATGTGCATTACATGATTCTTGGAGGAAATCATACAGTCAAATATTATGGTTGAAATCCATATCTCAACCATCTTAGCAATCACATTTTTCTAACTACTAACTCACTTAGCATTTATACAAACACTTAGATTACACTATTCAACATATTACGTATTCAGTAGCATACGTATTAGGGAAAATCCTTTTGCCAAGGAGTTGTCGCATACATAAAAATCATGTAATAACGACAATTAATCATGGCAATCATAGCATCAAATTTCTTACGCATACAAATATTTCAACAAACACATATTAAACATGTTATCATATATAGGTAATTCGCCCATGAATCACATAGTAGTGAGATAAGTTACATAGAGGAAACTGTAACTATGCATGAGGGGATTGAGGATCACATCTCAACATCCTCGTCAAATACATTACAACATGCATTTTCTCATTCAGGCATTTTGTCAAACACTTAGACTATACATACTAAATACATATCATATATTGGTATATCATGTATTTGGGCTAAAATTTTAGCCCAGGAGTTATTACACAAACATCTAGCATATATAGATGGTAATTAATCATGGCAAGCACAAATTTGAATTTTATACATATACGGTATTTTCTACAAATACGAGGAATACAATATATTTAACATAATTAACGTATAACTAAAAAATGAAATGGACATCACTTTATACATGTGAAATAACATTCTAAGCAAGAATAAATTATTATCTAATATTGAAAGTCTTGAAAATCATAACCTAAACGTATATAGTCCGCACCTTAAACCAGAAAAAGTGAAATGGATATGATTCAGACGATAAGTCTTCGTCAACGGCGGATTGACAACCTAGAATATGAAATAGGTTAGCTATAATTTCACTACAGCTATTCTAAGCTCCAAAACAGGTTAGGGTTAGGATTTCTTACCTAAGAATGGAACAAGAATCGTCAGAACAGTGATACAGGTGGATGACTTTGGCACGTGGAGCAGCAAGGAAGAATCCCAGGAGAAAACCCCAACTTCTCCCTCACTTTCTCTCTCTCTTCTCTCTTCTCTCCTAGGGCTTTCTCAAATTCGTATGGGATTTGTGAGAGAGGGTTTAAGGCCTTTTTATAAGCCCAAAAATGATGGAAATAGACTTAAGGTCAAGGTATACTTATGTTATAACCAAATCAATTCTGTTCCGATCCAACGGAGCACTTCTGGAGGTCCTGTTACTAAATACGGTCGGACTTAAGCTCTCTAATATTGGATCTAGGTCAAGCTAAGTTTTCAGTCCTGTCGGGTTTCCAGATCGATCGTGGCAGGCCAGTTTCAGTTCAACGGTTACGTGAACTCTATTAGAGCTACAAGTACTATGACATGTAAGGGCCACCTATCTTGATCCGAGGGTGAATTTGGGTCGAAATTTGACGGTCAGAAGCTTAGAAATGGTGCACAAGTGACACGTTCTAGATTACTTAAATTTATATTTAACTTCTAAATAAATTCACTTTTCTCACACTCTTCACTATGGACTCAAGGAAACAGTCTCAGGACATCATCTGGACTTGATTTTTGAAGTGATTGTCAAGTTCAACTAGGTGGTCATAATGGTCTAAGTTCATCACTATCAGACTTTCGACGTGCGGTCCAGGTCTGATACGGAGTTTTTAAATGATCTCAAGGGCAACTGGGCTTAGAGATTGATCCTAGGTTTTAAAGTAACCCAGCGTCAACTATCCTACACGTTTTGGCTCTTGCGGATCGTATCTAAAGTGATTGGTGATAATTCTACAGGTAATCTAGTTTAGCGCTAGCTAATACACGTTAAATTTCTAAAGAATTAGGTTCTAAATGATTTCTCTAGCTTTGAAATTGAGTTATGAGGAGTTACCAAGGTGTTATGGTTGAGCCATTGTCTAAGGACGTCTAATTTCAAGTTAGCAAAAATCTGGAGTGTTACACCAATATTATGACATAAAACATTACATTCCAAAGCATTCCATTTGATAGAATTCATGAATTCTACAAGCATTCTTCAAGCATTTATTATGTATCAGTCATATATTCATATATTCAAAACATGCCATTCTTTAAGTAATAACTAAAACTTTCTCACCCTTTTTATCACAAGTTGATAAGGGAAGGAATATTATATTTATCAAGTAAATGAGATATTCAATGAATTAATTAGCACAAAAACTTAATAGAGGAAGAAATAGGCATATGAATATAACAAGGAGATAATGTAAATCAACATATGAAATTGTCAAAGTTAGGGAAATAACATCTAAGGAGTTTAAGACACCATGAAAAAATCATCCAAGAAAATAAGTAAAGTTTAAGTTTTACAGCCCCATAATTATAATAATTAAAAAGAAATGATCTCAATCAGATCTAGATGATGAAGGAACAAGCATAGAAGGATCAAGATGATGCAAACTCCTGTTAATATGATGGAAGTACTTTTTCATGTACTTCATTGAAGATTTTTGAGTTTGAACCAGGTTATCTTGAGAGATCTTCAGTGTAGTGACCTTCTCCTCTAAAGATTTAAGACGATTATCAACCTGAGAAGGTTGATAATTAGGATCTACTGGATCATTAGACTCATGCAGTTTAACAAAAATGTCGTCCATTGAAGTGTCTTCAGGTGTAGGTGCTTCCTCCTCTTCTTCTTCACGTTGGTTAGGAAGAAATTCCAGATTCATCTTATTCGAGTTGGTATTGTTAAATGGTAATTTCTACTCTAGTGCCTCAGGTGCAAGAATGGTGACATTACAATGTAAAGCAATGTTTGTCATGAGGTAAGTAAACTGAATCGATCTATGACTAGGAGGTAGACAAAACTGAATAATAATGTAGCATATTAGAGAAGGAAGACAAACTTGAATATTAGATGTAACCGAATGGAGGACCTGAGTCATGAAGGGAGTACGTTCAGACTTATTCCCCAATATAGGATAGACGTTAGACGAAAAAATCCTATGAAAAACTCGATATTTTGGGAGCATTTGGTTAGCATGGAGAGTATTATCAGATTTCCATTCAGCATTAAAATGACATAATTTATGAATAATGGCTTTTCATTCAGAATTAATCATTTCATCAGTTAAATTGTTAATTGAAATTGCATCTTCCCCAACAGTAATCTCAGTCAATGCCGAGATAGTATAACAATTAACTGTGAAGGTCCCTTCTACGAATTTAATTGTAAGTGTAAGGTCTTCTAGAGACAAATCACAAATAGAAGCAAACATTCCTTGCATAATGGAATAGTAAGACGTTCCGCCCTAGCCAAGGATGTGTTCCTAGCCGATATTGTAAAGAAGAGGAACAAGATCAAACAGTGCAATGTGATCAAGATTAATAGTCCGCTTGATAATTATATCACTTGAGCAGAGATCCCTAATGTGCTTCGAATATTCTTCGGGGCCCCTTAGGGTTCTCACATTAATTGGAGTCAGCCAAGAGGACGAGCTACCACGGCTCTTACGCATGGCTATTCTTTTAGTACGATTCTCTATTTAGTGCTTGCACAAGAACTAATTAAAGAGAGAAGATGGATTTAAGCTAAATCAAATTTTATAAAAAAACCTACTACAAAGAGGCTTTGAAATAAAAAATACACTCCAAATATGAGATTGACTAGTAAAGATGTACCCGAAACTTGAAAAAAATTGAAAAATAAGCACTTACAACCAAGTTTGGAAGTTGGGTTCGTTGAGTGGGGCACCGGCTAGTCAAGGAAGAAGATGGAAATGAAATGAAAAAAGTGATTTTTCCCTTTTTAGGGTGAAATCACGTGGTCCTTGACCAGTCGAGCACGTACTCAACTCATCGACGGTTCGACTGGTTGAACATGTACTTGACTTATCAAAAAACACACAAATTTTGAATTTTGACATGATTTTTTTATTTATTTTTTATTTTTATTATCATTTTATGCATTTAATTTATATAAACATAAAACAAATAAATGCATAATCAAGGTGATTAATTAATAATACACCAACCAATATTATGCTTTAAATTAGAAAATCTATTCCTATTGAGCAGTTTTGTAAGTATGTCTGCAAGCTGCTTCTCAGTTTGAATGTATTCTGGTACAATACTCTTGTCTTCAACTAATTCTCGAATATAATGGTATCAAATATCGATATGTTTAGTATGAGAATCTTGGATTGGATTTTTTAAAATATTAATTGCGCCCGAATTATCGTAGTATAGTGTCATTGTATCTTGCGCAATACCATAATCAGCTAACATTCTTTTCATCTAAATAAGTTGAGTACAGGCATTCCAGCCGTGATATATTCAGCTTTAGCTGTAGAGAGAGATACAAAATTTTATTTCTTACTAAGCTACGAAACTAAACAGTTCACTATGTAGAAACATCCACCACTGGTAGATTTTCTATCATCAATATTTCCTATCTAGTCTGCATCAGTATATTCAACAATTGATATGGATGTCTCATGCGGATACCAAAGTCCTAAGTTAGTAGAACTTGCGACATATTTTATTATTAATTTAACAATAATTAGATGTGATTTCTTAGGATTAGATTGGTATCTAGAACATATTCCAAAACTAAAAGCAATATCAGGCCTTCTAGCAGTTAAGTATAAGAGACTACTAAACATGCTTCGATATAGACAGGAGAATACACGTTTAACTGATTCATCCTTTGAGAGTTTAAGAGTTGTACTCATTGGAATATCAAAATTTTTTTCCAATCTCAAACCCAAATCTTTTTACAATATTCTAGGCATATTTGGTTTGTGAGATGGACATCCCATCTTCAAGTTGTTTAACTTGTAATATAAGAAAATTGTTTAGTTCACCAACTATACTCATTTAAAACCTAGATTTAATTAGATCTACAAACTCAATAAGTTAGTGCATATAGATCCATAAATGATATCGTCAACATAGATCTAAACTATTAGTATATGATCGTTATATTTCTTGACGAATAAAGTTTTATCAACACTGCTCATAATAAAGTTGTGACTAAGTAAAAATTTAGTCAAATTTTTTTACCATGTTGTGGTAGCTTATTTCAAACCATAAAGTTCCTTTGTAAGACAATATAAATGATTAGGATATTTGGGGTCATCAAAACCCTTTGGTTGTTCAAAATATACCTCCTCATGTAAGTCACCATTTAGAAAAGTAGTTTTGACATCCATTTGATATATTTTAAATTTTTTATGACATGTAATCAAAATAAATAATCTTATGGTGTAAAGGTTTCATCGTAATCAATACCTTCTATTTGAGTGTATCCTTGTACAATCAGTTAATCCTTATTTTTTATAATATTACCAATTTCATTAGATTTGTTCTTAAAAATTCATTTGGTTTTAATTACATGTTTATCAATAGGTTTAGAAACTAAGTACCATACATCAATTATGACAAATTGATTTAATTCTTCTTGCATAGAAGTTATACAACTTTTATCGGCAAGTGCTTCATTTACATTGGCTGGTTCAATTTGGAAAGTGAAGCAGACATAATTACTGATATTACATAATTGTATTCTTATCTGAACACCAGTTCTAGGGTTACCAAGTATTTGATCAATCAGATGGTCTTTGACTAATCTTAATTCAGTATTAACTGATTTGGATAAAGATTTAGGTATATCAATTATATTGACTTCATCATCATTTGACTTGGAGTGGGTGTGATTTGTTGATCATCAATTACTACATTTATTAATTCTCAAATCACCTTAGTTCTTTTATTAAGAAACCGGTAAGCACGGCTATTTAGAGCATAGCCTATAAAAATTCTCTTATCACTCTTAGCTTCAAATTGTGGGATCCTAGTCTTTTGTAACATCGCTCGTATGCACACGTGTCCCAACTCGCACCATTGATAGACCATACAGTACACCCTAGTGCACCTATAAAACTCACTCTGAGTGATTTGTTTCAGATGATCTTGAGACCTCTATCATGTGGATCGTGTCTTCGTTGTGATTGTAATGGTGAAAATTGTGTGTCAATCCAATACTCCGTTAGTGAGATATGACCCATCGAATGTAAGGCTCAAATTATGTATCTAGTAACACAAGCAACCTTTATTATGCTAGGCCCATTGGACTTGAGCCCATGTGGGCCTAAAGCCCACTTTTAGAACATGAAAATTACCAATAAATAGGACAATTGCTACATGGAAAAAATATGAGCTAGCACATATAAGACAAGCACTATAAGATACAATTGGATTATATCCTAAAACTCATCATTAGCTCTCTCCCCATGCCTTAGAGACTAATCATGGCTCATGTCCACATCATCCTATACATGCATCGAATGCATGTCTTAATTTATGCCACATCACTTCAAGCAACCAATTACAACACTCCACTAATCATCCACCATGCATCACCTACAACCCATAACCCCTATCCATCTATTATCTAATGCATGTCTAGATTTCTTTCACCTTGGCCAATGCATGCTTAGCACCATCCACCTCATCCATCCACTACTCATACCATACATCACATTCCACTTCACTTTTAGCACCAATAATATCACATAAACTTACCACATCATCTTGCCACCTCAACCCCCCAATTCCCTATATAAGAGTAGGAGCTCTCTTGCACTTATCCTTTTCCTATACTTAGAAAAATTTTAAGATTTTAAGAGAGTGTAAGAGAGAGTAGGGCGAAGGGGTGGCCCACCATTGATCAAAGAGGGAGTGGACCACAAATCATCATCCAACCATCCATCCAATGAAGAGAGTCTACACCCCTCCTCCCATCCTCCTCATCTTTTTTAATATTTTCTTGAGATGTGTGGACCCCATTGGTGTGGAGTTCTTTTATGCATGTATTTATGGCTATGGAGGTCTGCAAGGTGGCCCACGTCAATATGGCCCACCATGATGAACATCATATCCATACCCTTCACATGTAATCCTTTTTTCTTTCTTTTTTTGTATCCGAACAATAAGTTCTAAAAATCATATAAAATCAACTATGTTAAGATCAGAGTTGAAACTTCGCAATAATATTAACCGTAATGTAAGCTAACTTTGGGCCAAATTTCATAGCCATCCAACAGTCCAATCATCCATAACATTAAGTTTAGTTGGCTATTGTCCAGCAACGCATGCAGGATTCAGATTTGCCAAAAACGGACCTATTTTTCATTCCTTTAATGAATGTATTAAAAATATATGTTCCATTCGATTCATAGAAAATCGAACCAGCTTTTGAATGGTATATAATTTACCTCAATCGAAATTTGGACAACTGAGATCTTGGTCTTATACGAAAGATGTATTTTGGGGCTTGTTATGACCATTCTTGTGGGGTCGATATCCTTGATTCCAACAGTCGGATGCATTTGATATTTGTTCTTAACTTACTTGAGATAGTAAGTAATCATATGTATGGTCCCTATGATCAAATTCTTTCATGATAAAATTTATAAAATTCTAGACCGATAAATATTTTTGTAAGGACAAATCTTGAATTTCTATATGTGATCCAGATGAATCCAAGGCTCTGTATGGTTAGAAACCTATAAACGGCCTGAATGACTTGTTCTCAAACCATCCATCGGATCAGATCTTCTAATAGAGAATCTGATCATAAAGATTTCATTAATATATTTCATGTGCTAATTGATGAATATGTTGGATCTATGTTAGACATAACAATTATCCTCTTATTAACCCACTTGGGTGTGGGATCACTTGTGATTTATGCATTTTATTAGTTCATGTAATCTGGAAACCCATGTATATTTTTGTGTCTCTTATCTATGGTTTGATAGCATGTGGGCCCCACTTTCCATTGGATCTATTTCAGTTCTTTTGCACTTTTTATTTGCTAGAATATTTCTAAGTACCTAACTACATTGCATGTAGGCCTCTTTAACACCTTATGGTGGGCTCCACACTCTATAGTTAAGGGTACCACCACTATAAGGGATGTTTAATTCTTATATAAGTGAGCTGAGATGTCCCACCTTTGTGTTAGGAATGATCCCTAAGTGTTTGAAAATTGAGCCCTAAGTTGTGACAGACACCATCGCTAAAAACTGTCTAATTATTTATGTTTTGTACCAATGTTGGGCCTCTGTAGTGGACCACACACTGGAGATATGAGTAAACCACCACTTAGAACCTTTAACCTACACAAAGGAATAAATAAACAATAATTTAATCAGGCTAAATTAGACCCTGCATGATCAAGGAGTGGATCTCAAAACGGGGCAAGGCTCAGTTGGGCAGAAAATTAAAATACTTATGTTTGGCCTTATACCAAATATTACATGTTCACAACCAGTTGGTCCCAGCTTATAGTTTTTGAAGTACGTATATAGTACAACTAAGGGCACCTGATGGGACACTGAAAGGTAGTCCCCTGTGATCATGGGACGTACTCAAGATCGGGCTAAAACAAATTCTGAACTGTGTTTCCTACACATTTCCTCCAAGTACCCATATTTGGGACATCACCTTAAATTGTATACACCCAACCAATGAGGCCCACCTTATACCTTTTAAAGCCCACACATAGATCTACTATATGGATCCTTCCTTTCACCAGATGTGGGTCCTACATGATCATAAATCTGAATTGAAAATGGCCAAGAACTAACATTTGCACAAAAATCTGTTTGATGTAAAATTATGTGGGGCCACGTCAGTGGGGTCCACTACCTTCCCAAAACATTTAATACAACATCGAAACTATGAAAAATAACTCTCAAATATTGTTGGGCTTAAAAACCTTAAGTGGGCCATCTAGTATGGGCTATCTTGTATGGGCCTTACCTTTCATGTAATGAGGTCCACCTAATATGTTTTGTAAATGGGTGTTGTATAACTTGTAAAATATTTAGTGGATAGAAATTGTTGTCCAAATGTTCTCTTAAGATATAGGTGGCCTTGGGCCTATCTAAATGATGCAACCCTAATGCCCAAGCGGACCCAACACTAAGAGAAATCATTAATGAGTGAGAAGCCCACAATGGTATCCTTCCTTAACCCCGTTGGGTAGGCCCATTACCTACTAGGCAGCGTGCCTTTCATACTACCTCTAGTCAAGTGGACCACGCTTAGAGAGACCTTTTTTACAATGCATAAACTGGATAATTGGGCTTTTTCCCGGTTCACTTGTATATGTGACTAGTAGGCTCAATATGATGTATGACATGAAAGATGTTAGCATGTTATCCTTTATGTTTTAGATTGTGCATTGTTTTGAATTGGTGGAATGTGTGGCACCCACTTTGTTGTAGAACTAGATCCACACCATTGAAAGCGTTGTGGTTGGACATTTATGTCCATGGTTTGGCTTATTTATTCACCTAGTGGGACTCACACTTGACCTATACGACCCTTATGCCTTGCATGTAGTTCAAGTCCAGTGTGGAAGTTACACAAGGTAGGACACACCTAGTGATGGGTGAGATGATGATACATGTATGGTAACATGATAATGATGATTATGAGTTGTTGGTTGAAATGATAGATATGATTTAATAGATGGTGAATTATGACATATACATTGATGATGGATGAGTAATTATTTGTGTTACTTATGACATTTCTTATGTTAATCATGAAGTGAAAATAATCCTCACGGTAATGATGATGATGTAATATATTTATATGCATGATGACAAAACATGCTAGTTGACTACCATGCTTGATATCCAAGTGATAATAATACACATATTGATTGTTGTGATTATATTGTGGACAAGATAACTATGTTTTTCTTGATGTATAGATGATGATAAATATATGATGTTGGTGAATGTAACGATAACCTTATAAATGATAGATAACTAATGCATGGAGCATCTGTAATGGCAGTATTGGACAATGGCTATGATATTGATGATGTATGTGAATCCATATATGCTATGTAATCTATACACATGATTACATGATACATGTTATGAGGATAAATTTAATGTTGAATGATGTCTATAATAATGATGATACATGTTAGAACTTATGTACCTCCATAACTTATGCACCTTATGTATGTGCGTGTTATAGGAGCCCTGGTTGCCATTTGATTCACAAGAGGTATAGAGCCTCAGTGTGCTATTGAAGACACTTAAATATATGGACCCTCACGTCACATTGGCTATTCTTGTGTTTATGCCTATTATTGTTTATATCTGATAGTCATGCTAGCATACCTAGTCTAGTAGGATGCACTGAGAATATGCTTAGTATAACATCATGATACATGCCCATATGCATCATTTGCATGCATGTTATGAGGAGTGATTGATCATAGCATATGTCATTGGGCGGATTATTTATGGGACTCCCTGATAGACGGAGTTGCCCCACATGAGTGCACGGTACGTGTAGGATTGATGTATGATTAGATAGTGTGATTCATGCACATTGCATTGTATGATTCGATTATTGTATGCCCTAGTGACATTAGGGTCGTAACCTCCATAGACATAGCATGGATGGCAGGATTGGATACCAATAATACTTGTTCTAGCATGGGGACGCCATAGATGCCACAGGGTGAAAGTCCTTAGACTCTTATGGTACTAGAAGATGCTCCAACGTTAAGATCGAGTGGATACATGAGCACATGAAGGTCGAATACCAGTAGGTCGCATCTCTCATTGTGCGTCGTCAGTTGGAAAGGGGTGTGGCGTTACCCGCCTGAGTGAGGGGGCAATGACTACGTTGAGTCTAACCCAGCTTGAGGAATGGATCCACTATTGACGAGCCGGGCCCAATATATGCAGGAAAATAGTGAGGTCTCTTCCACTTACCTAGTTATGCACTTAGATGGGGCGAAAAGCTAGTGTTGAGTGTACTAGACACTGGTGATATTCTAGATATGAACTATACTGATATGTGGATCTTGATGAGGATAACATGCTTGCATTGTATCTTGTATATGACATCAACCACGTAGGCCTTGCACCGCATAGCCTTAGTATGACTGACATCATTATACTAAACCTCGGTGATATCTCAAAGATGTATGGTACTGATATTGTGACGCCCCTTTACTGTTGCATATGTGGGTGAGCGCTAATGTGGGCGGGGCCTAAGGGTCTGGGCGAACTACCAGTGGTTGGCAGGCTACTGTGCATATAGTGGGGCGGAACCTTGTCCCACATTGGAAGTGTTGTGGTGGTTATATGTGGACTTGCTAAGTAGGAGTTGCGTACTCAGCATCTGACTCATTCATTCACTATCCACTCGGGCTGGTGGTGCACAACTAAATTATTATGTGAACCTTCGTTATGGCCATGATTTCAATTAGGTACGCGACCAACCTGAGATCAAGAGTTTACCACATTGAGTCTAGCTATCCAAATTTAGGTATGAGACTGGTTTGGATAGAAGTCCCTTGTGATGGACACCACATCTTGCGATACCATGTACTATCATCC
Organism: Magnolia kwangsiensis; assembly: GCA_037074715.1. Lineage (NCBI taxonomy): Eukaryota > Viridiplantae > Streptophyta > Magnoliopsida > Magnoliales > Magnoliaceae > Magnolia > Magnolia kwangsiensis. The sequence goes on from CM073576.1 coordinate 71,487,072, forward strand.
TAACTCCACACACCAGCTCTGCCATTGCCCTTCCATCGTATGCCATATTGTAGAAAAATGGAATTTGATTATCTTGTTCATGATGATTGGCTATTTGAATGATTCATGGTCGGTTGTTGAGTGACGTGCCTATTATTGATCTCATGTTTATTATAACTTGTGTAGTTATACGACATGATTAATTGATAACCTACTCACCAATGATAGCATGACTGGTGGATAACATGCCTGTTTTAGATGTCTTTACGGGAGTGCCCTTATAAGATGTGTTTTACTCCCGGCATGCAGTAAACTCACGAGTTGTAGTTTTCTCATACGTCTGACTTACACTTTTTCAGGATGTGTATAAGAGATATTGGATTTTGCTATTGTTTCCTTCGTTACTATTGAGCTAGTGCCCCATATTATGTGTGACACGTCAAAAAGGTTCATCTCTTCGATATGCATTAATATCATGTAAAAAATGTGTAACCGCCTAAACAGATTAACCGTTTAAAAAAATTCACGCTGAAATTCTTCCTTGTAAGACCCCAGGATTGGAATCTGGCATATGGGTGTCACAAGATGAGAATGGGATACTACGGAGGCTGTTAGCGCTGAATTCAGTGATCGGGAAGTTTTTTTAGCCCAGTTTTTGAATTTAGGGCATGACATAAATTTTTTAAAAATTTCTTGGTCGCGTAAAATAAAGCATTTACTTTTAAAAGTCCAAAAATATTTAACAGTGGGCTTTTTAATAAACCATAGTTCATAAGTTGTTTTACTTTTAGATTTTCTACCATTTCTAATATAAAATGCAGTATTAATAACTTCAGCCCATAAATTTTTTGATAGATTCAAGTTATTTATCATTACACTAGTCATTTCCTGTATAACTCTATTTTTTCTTTAAACAATTCCATTTCGTTGAGGTATTTTGGAAGTAGAGAACTCATGCAATATAACATGATCATTACAGTACTTCTCAAAACTTTTTATTCTCAAATTTAATGCCATGATCACTTCTAATTTTCATCACAAATAACTCTTTTTCAGTATGAATATGCTTTAAAATTTTTATGACTTCATCAAGAGTATCTGATTTCTCTCTAAAGAAGGCTACCCATGTATATCTAGTGTAATCATCAACAATGACCAGAAAATACTTCTTTCCACTTCTACTCTCCATTCTAGTTGGTCCTATTAAGTTCATATGGAGTAGTTCTAGAGGTTTGGCTGTGGTAAGGGAGTTTACTTTCTTGTGACTACTCCTGATCTGTTTATCAATTTGACATGCACCACATATTTTTCTATCATTTTCAGCTTGGATAAGTCACGTAAGTGATTTCTTTTGCTCAGCTTATACAGATCTCTATAGTTAACATGACTAAGACGTTTATGTTATAGCTCAGTTTTGCCAATTTGGACCATGTAACATGAATGGTTTGAAGAGCAAGAGTTATTAATTATATAGTAATTTTTAGAGGTCCTGCGACCATTTAATATTACACTACCCTTCTCATTTGTAATCTTACATCCATGATTTGAAAATTTCACACTATGTTTATTATCACAGATCTGGGATATGCTTAAGAGGTTATGTTTTAATCCTTCAACATAAAGCACATTTTCAAAGAGAAATAAGTTAGGAAGTTGTGCAGTGCATTGTCCTATTATTTTGCAGTTGCTTCCATTATCGAAGGTAACTGAGCCGCCATTTACTTCTTTGATATTTGTGAATTTTCCCTTGTCGCCTGTCATATGTCTCGAACATCCACTATCCAGTTACTATCTTGAGTGGCTAATGGCTTTGAAAGTTGTGTGGGCTACAAGACACTTAACCTTTGGAACCCATTTCATTATGGTTCTAGATTTAGGAGTGTCTCTTGACTTTCACTGCATTTGGGAGTTAGGATTTTTCCATTTTCTTTTAACTCCATTTCCATCCGAGTTAGATTTCAAAAGTTCTTTAAGTAAGTCCATGATTTTTATTTTTTTTTCTAAGGGTGATTTATTATTCTTTTGATGTTTATAGTTGTTGGTATTATTATAAATTTTAGGAACTTGAAAGGGTTTTGAGTTTTTGAAATCATTACGATTGAAATTTCTTAAAGTCTTACCTTTAGAGTTCAAGGATTCCCCTCTTACAAAGATAGGAGCGGAATCCTTAGACTTTAAAGAGTTACCTTTAATGTAACCCAGACCGTACTTGTCACCACATTGCCATGATGTGGTTAATAAATTTTAAATTATTTGGTCACCATGGGCATATTTCCAAGTTTCCTTAGAACTTAAAAGCGAAGAAACTTCAAGTTTTAGCTTCTCTCTTCCTTTTTTTTTTTGAATTTTTATAATTCATAAGATTTAAAACTTAAATCTAATTTTGTTTTTTAAGACAATTTGAAAATTGAGATTTTTCTAAAACTGTGTTTTCAAGTTCTTCTTTTAGTTTAGCATATTTCTCTTTTTGAATTTTCAATTTAACAGCAATTTTACAATTTTCTCTATATAGGGCATTGTAAGCATCTTATAGTTCATCTTCATTTTCATTTTTAGGGTCACTCCTGAGATTTTCATAGTCAGATATATTACAACTATCTGAAGAAATGACTCTGGCTATAGACATAAGGGATTTCAGTTCATTTGTATTTGCATTTTCTTAGTCTGATTCATCAAACTCAGAAATACTTTTCAGAGTAAGATGATTTATCCCAAGTAGCTATCATGCCCTTTCTTTTAGACTTATCCTTCTTAGGACATTTATTAGCCACATGCCCATATTCATGACAGTTGAAACATTGACTGTCCTTGTTTTAGATTTTCAAGAATTAGATTTTTATTTCTTTTTTAGTTGATTTTTGAAAATCTGTTATTTTCTTATTTTTGAAATTTCTATAAAATTTCTTAGCTAACATTGCCATATCATTTTCATTTTCTTTAAAATTAGAATTTGTAATTTCTTTTGAAATAGATTTAGAGGATTTAAGAGCAATGGACTTAGCTTTAGGATTTTTAAAATTCAACTCATATGTTTGAAGAGAACCAACTAACTCAATCTTCATAAGATTAGTATCCCTCAATTCTTGAATAGTAGTAACCTTAAAATTGAATCTCTTAAGAAGAGAACGTAATATTTTTGTGTAAACCTTGCTTTCCGGGATTCCATCTCCTAGATCCCACATGGAATTTATTATGTCATTTAGTTTTGTATAAAAGTCTATAAAAGTTTCATTTTCTTCCAAACAAATTTCCTCAAATTTGGTAGTGAGGATTTGAACTTTTGATTACTTGATTATAGTAGTTCCTTCATGTGTCATTTTGAGAATATCTCATTCTTGCTTAGTTGTATCGCATGAAATAATTCTTTTGAATTCATCAGAAGATAGAGCGCAAGTTATGACATTTGAGGCTTTAGCATTAGCACTATTTTCACTTTTCTGAGTTGCAGTTGCAGTCCATAAATAGAATGCAGTTTCTCTCATATATTTAGTTCTATCACTGGGCTAATACTTCAGTCATAGGAGGTTTCCATTTAGTCAAAATGGCTTGCCACACTTTCATCTAAGGATTTAGAAAAATCCTTATTTTGGCTTTCCAATATGAATAATTAGAGTTATCAAAAGGAGGTGGCCTGGTAATAGATAAACTGTTGAAATTTGACATAATAAAGCTCTAGATCTCAACTTATGGAAGTTAATCCACAATAAAATAAAGAAACTCGCTCTGATACCACTTGAAAAGGAGAGCTTAAGTAGTCCTAGAGGGGGGGGAGGGGTTGAATAGGACTATGTCAAATAATCGAATAAAGTGCTGAATAAGTAAATAAATCAAAGGTATCAATTGCACAAGTATTGAAACATTGATTTAAACTGATTCGTAGGACAACCTTCACCCAAACAAGTTTAGGTAGGACAACCTTATTTCACGAATATAATAAGAATCAAAATCCCAAAGTGAGCAAAAGTATATAAAACTAAATATTAGAATCATTCACCACTTTAGCATAAAAGGAATTATAAGCATTCACCACAAAAAGATAAGAGCATTCACCACAACACCAAAAATTATAGTGGTTCAGTGTGTCAACAACTGTTCTAAAACAGCCACACCTACTCCACTCCCAAAATTACTATCCACGTAATCTTGACTTTTACTTAGAACAAGGTTTTCATAGGGTCACCTTCAAACATGATATAGTTGTGATTTTACTGAGTTATAACAAAAAAAATCCCTCGTTGAGGTTTTCTAGCTAGCTCATAAAAACCAACACTGAGATTTTCTGGCTATCTTAGAAAAACCAGATACAAAAAGTAAGCAAATATATACTTATCTTCATTGTAGAAGAAGTTGTAGTCGAGGAACTGCATTTCTTGAATGTTGAATGTTTAATATTAAGTCTAATAGAAAAGGTTTAGGGTTCTATTGATTTTAATTAAGATTAAATCAAGTGGCTAGTTGTATTAATTCTCTTAAATCTCAGTAAGAAGAGTATTCACTCTCTTTTTAGAATTAAAATGATAGAGTTTGAGATTAAGGAATTAAATAAAAAGATATAAAAAGTAATTTATAAATACCGTTCAATAGCTTGAATATAAATGGAGCTTCTCTCTTACTTGTAGAAGGATTTTTGATAGATTGAATGAATTTTCAGATTGAGAGTGAACCTCAATTTATAAGCAAAGAAGTTGTTTCTTCGACTGGCCCAAGCACCAGATTCAGTTCTAATGGATTTTCATATTTGAGTGGGATAAGATTTAGCAAATTTTTGATTGGTTGAAAGCTCTCATCGACTAGTCGAATGAGCCAAAATATGAACTAATTTAGTTGCTGGACTTCGAGCTGAGAAACTCTCGACTGGTTGAAGATTGTCCTTCGAAAAGTTGAGCAGACCACTCGACTAGTTGAAGGTGTAATAGAAATTTTGTTTTACTCAATTTGTATTATGACTAGTCAAGAAAATTGTAGTTTGGTCGAGCCAAAACTTAGGCTGGTCATAACTTAACCAAATACAAGCATAAAAATTTAATTTTAAATATTTTTTGAAACAACCTAAACCTAAGGTCTTTCTAGGGTTTATAATACATATATGAACTTAACTTCATTGTCTTGAAGTATATTAGAGACTTGAACTTCTTTAAGTAGCATAATCTTCTACTAGAACATTAGTACATTGTGAATTCATGTTGTCTTTCGAGCTTAATCTTTAACTTGATCTTGAGCTTGATCTTCTACTAGATCTTGAACTTGTTTTTAACCTTGATCTTAAATTATACTTGAAGATCACTTGATAAGATATTTTGACTAAACGAAATTTGACAAATAAAGTGTGAAGTGTGCTTTAAACATTATAGCACATACACTCTTCGACTAGTCGAAGTTTAGATAAATCTTATTTTGCGTAATTTGAAATCTGTTGAACTGAATCTGGTCTGCTCCAGCTAGTCAAAAACTACCTTAGGCTAGTCGAAGATTCAACTTCTTTGCCTTTAAATTGAGTTCCTCTCTCAATCCGAAATATCAACTATTATTATCAAAATCCTTCTACAATAGATATAGAAGCTTCAGTTATTAGTACGCTATTGAACGTTATATATAAATTTTATTTATAATTTTTATTTAATTCCCTTAATCTCGGATCTTTCTATTTTGATTCCAAAAAGAGTAAACTATACTATTATTTTGAGATTTAAGAGAATTAACTCAAGTAGCCATTGGCTTGAACTTAAATAAAATCAATAGAACCCAGGGCCCTTTTCTATCTGACTGAACATTGAACAATCGACATTTAAGAAAGAGGTTCTTTGGCTACAGCTTTCGCTACGTTTTCTATGTTGAAGATAAGTATACCTTCAATTATTTATTTATTTATTTTTTGAGATAGCCAGAAAATCTGTATAGGTTTTGTTTGAGATAGCCTGAAAATATCAGTGAGGGGTTTGTTTATCAGGCCCATGTACTAGTGACCATTTCATTTCTTAGGATCCCACAAACCAAATTCCAGCAACCCGCGACCCGTAGATAGCATTTGCACACGACCCTAAGTCACATCCTATAAGCCTGAGTCAACTCAACCAGAGACTTATGCCACTATGACCGCATTGTCTCCGTAGTTCCAACGGCTCATCTTGTGAGTCAATCCGATAGTTAGGTAATGAGATCTAGCCCTCACATTATCATGACCATTGATCATGCATTGTGGGACCCAATGTGTCCATGCCCATTTCCCTAGGCAATCATGTGGGTGATGCCACCCTAGATAGCTTAAGATGACATCATCCTACCCCCATAGACACCATGCCTCTTACACCCCTATGAGTGCTAGCCCCATGCTTCTCTTACACCCTAACCTACCTAGCTAGGAGAGAGAGACTACCTACCCTACTCCCCTACCCCACTAACTCTCTCTTTCCCTCTTTCATTCCCATTTTTCCATTGTTGCAAGTGCTTGGACGTCCCAAGCTATCCCAAAACCAGCCCCTTGCAAGCTCGTATACCCCCTCATCCAACCATCTAAAGACAGTCTCAACCATTGAAACATCTTCCTTGGCCCACTAGGATCCTATTAGTGGAAGAAGGAGCTTGAGATTTGAAGGTGGGTGCTCTCTAGAGTTAGATCTTACTATCCTCCTTAGATCTCTTTCTTTTCTTTGCATGGGGACTTGAAGGACCCACCAATACATGGTGGAGATCCTCCATGATCCCCTAGATGTGGCCTTTGGGCCATCGTGTTGCATGCATGAGCCATGGTGTGACCATTCTCCATGGATCCCACCATAATAGTTTTTACTTCAATCCATTCCTTTTAAGGGTCATCTAGACCCCTGATTTGCATGGTGGGGAGAGTATCCCCACCTCAAATTTTTTAATCATATGTTGGGCCCATGCATGCATGGGACCCATATGTGATTGTATGGTGTAAATCATGTGAGGGAGTCATAATGGCGGAGTCCCTCCTCTATTGGTTGATTCTCTCTCTCTCTCTCTCTCTCTCTCTCTCTCTCTCTCTCTCTCTCCCTCTACATCTCCTATTTTCCTGATGATCATGGCCCTTCTGATGTGCTTAGCACATCTAGACCGTCCAACAAGGTGGGATGCCCCTGCTATCCAATTTTCTGGACGCAAGTCGGCCCACCTTACAGCCCTGTCTTGCATACAAAGGTCTGATGCATGTGAGCCTTGGTCAAAGTGTGTGGGGCCCATCTAGATGATCCAATCTTAATGTACATGGTGTTATTTATTTTTTAGCAAGCTTTTGGCCTGGAATTCGACAACAACGTGTTGCTGTCCAGATTTTTCTCTAGGCCCATTTGATGTTTGTAGAAGGGTTTTTCTTTGATTTTACTTGGAATTTATGTGATGGGATGATGCATGTGGACCCCACCTTGATGATCATCAACATCAGGCCCCCCTCATCTATGTATTTTATATCCTGGCCGTCCATCTATGGACCCAACCATGCTGACCGTCCAGTAGGGCTCCCCCACCTGGACGGTCAATTTTGGGCAGGGAAATCACAAATATCAGCTTGAGATCAAGCTGGTGAGCCACACGTGGGTCCACCTTGATGTATGTGGGACGTCCACACCGTCCAGCCGTGGGACGTGCTAGATGCCCATGTTTTATGTGTTCCATCCATGTCGTCCATCCCTTAGACGTGAGGCCCACCTTGATGTGTTATCTACGCCGTCTAGCTCCCCTGGATGTGGGACCCATTTGATGCATGTTTTATCCTTAGTTGTCCAGCCCTTGAATGTCCAGATTGATTGGACTACTGCTGGCCAAAAAGTTCAGCATTGGGTCCACCTCCTTGAATGATATATACACCATTATGTTGAACAAACTTCCCCTTTGATGCCTTGTTAGGGTCACCTTTCATCTGATTGTATAAGGCCCAAATTACCTAGATTTTTCTAAATGTTTAATGGGCTAGATGGGCTGAATATCCAGCCTTAGAATTCCCATGGTTAGGTGCTATCCATCTATTATGTGTGGACTATATGGGCTGATTTGTAAACCACTATGTTGAGTATATTGTACACTTGGCCCAGCTATATTTTTGGAGCATATGGGCTGCCCAAAGAGGCCCACCATGTTGGATGTGCTAGACATAGCCTACCTCAGCATTTGCCCCATGTGGCCCACCTTGATGTATGTGGGCCATGGGATGACCCAAGAGGCCCAATATTGATGTATGAGATAATATGAGTGAAGCCCATTTATTTTTAAGCAATTATGAGGGCTATGGGCTATTTCATTAGGCCCTTGTGTGAAGCCCATTGTGATGTATATCAAGCTCTTGTGTGAGGCCCATTGTGAATTATATTAATCCCTTGTGTGAGGCCCATTATGATGTAAATTAGGCCCTTATGTGAGGCTCATTATGATGTATATTAGGCCATTGTGTGAGACTCATTGTGATGTATATGAGGTCCTTGTGTGAGGTCATGAGCCCCACTACATGTTTAGCTCTATGTGTGCCACTCCTTGGGAGTAATGTTGGTTAAATGTCCACATTGTGACCTTCCCTTAGGCTCATTCTTAGGCCCATTCTCATCCTTCCTTAAGTGGGTTAACCCAAATCATTGGGCCCCATTGATATTTGCATGATCCATCTATTCATATTGGGCTAACCCAAAAATGTTGGGCCCCCATTGGTTGCTAGTAGGATTATTTTAATCATGGAGTCCATCTAAGACTTATTTGAGCCCCCTAGGGAATCTAGCAGGCTATACAATAGTATGGAGAAGGAAGCCCGTTCTGTATCATTACAAAACATTGGTAGGCCACCTAGGCCCAACCTTGATATGAGGAGAGTACAACATCATCATATGAGTATGCTTAATATAGCTTCATGATACATACCCATACATATCATCTGCATGCTTGTTATGAGGAATGATTGATCATAACATTATGTCATTGGGCAGGTTATTTATAAGACTCCCGGATAGGCAGAGTTATCCCACATGAGCGCATGGTACGTGGACGATTGATGCATGATTGGATTGTATGAATCATGTATCTTGCATTGTGTGATATGATTATTGTATGCCCTAACGACATCAGGGTTGTAGCCTTTGCAGGTATAGCCTGGATGGTAGGATTAGATACCGAAAATAGTTGTTAATGCACGGGGGCTCCATAGATGTCCCAAGGTGAAAGTTCTCAAACCCTTATGGTACCATGGAGGATGCTCCAACATCGGGACCGAGTGGATTTATGAGCGCACGAGTGTCGAACACCATTAGGCCGCATCTCCCATTGTGTCATGGTAGTTAGAAGGGGGTGTGGCCTTACCCACCTAAGGGTAGGGGGTAAAGCTAGGCTGAGTCTGACCAGCTCGTTAATGGGTCTACTATTGACGTGTTGGGTAGATATTGGCTAACTACTAGTCAGGCAGGTGGTGAGTTCTCCTCCACTTACATGGTTGCGCGTCCAGTTGGGGCGACAATCTGGTGTAGAGTGTATTAGACCCGAGTGATATCCTAAAGATGAGCTATATTGATGTGTGGATTCAGATGAGAACTGGCATGCTTGAGCTGCATCTCGCATATGACATTGGCCTTGTAGGTCTTGCATCACTTGGTCTATTGTGGCTGATAACATTCATGTCTTGCATCACTGGCCTTAGTATGGTCGATAGCATTCATGCCTTACATCGCATAGCCTTAGTATGGTTGATGGCATTCATGTACTTATTAACATGCTTCCACATCACTCTGATATTGTATTCTTGGCATATACCTTATACACACACTTACACCACCCTCTAAGATTTCTATAAGCTTATGCACGATCGTTTTGTGCAGGTGACACTAGGATGCTGCACCAACATTGAGATTGGAGCACGTAGCTATCTTCTGGAGCTTTTGATATTAATATTATATTTCCATTATGTATTGTACCTAAATTTTTTTATCATAGTGGATTTTGTGATGGTGTTCTGATTATTGTTCATGGGTTATGCTTGTTATGAAACAAATTCATGTTGAAAATCCTCCTTTTAGGATCCCAGGATCAGAAGCTGGTATATGGGTGCAGGGAGCCGAGATGGAGTACTAAGTAGGTTGTGGGGGCCAGATTCGACGATCAAAAATTTTATGAGCCCAATATCTGAGTTTCGGGCGTGAAAGGAGTTGATATTAGAGTATAACTTGGAAATAACTTAGGACAACATCACATATCTGCTACGAGCTTAGGATGATTAAGTCTCGAGTGCATAATCTTATGGTTTGGTTCCCTAACGTTTGAGACTTTGAGGGTTCTCAAGGATGATAGGCCCCCTCATTCTTTTCTGTAGACCATGCTGCCTAGATGAGGAACCTGAGGCACCTGAGCGACCCGAGCGGCCCCCGCTCCACCGCCTGAGGATCCCATTCTAGCGCCTGAGGTTCTTATTCTGCATCTCGCAGTACCTTTCCCCCACCTGAGCCTCCTGCTCCCATGCCCGAGACCCCTTTAGATCCTACGCCTTCGTCCGAGACCAGTGCAGTGCCTACCATGCCAGTTGGTACCAATCAGTTACAGCAGATGCTCCATGTTGTCATAGTCACCCTCCAAGGGCAGGACAGGTGCCCTACTGAGACCCCGAAGAAAGCAGAGCAAGAGCGCGTGAGCACCCTATTATGAGACTTCCTTTGGCTCAATCCCCCGTGATTCTAGGGAAGCCCGATCTGACTGTAGCAGAGAGGTGGCACCCCCAAGCGGAGAAGATGTTCAAGACCATGAGATGTACGACCTAACAGTGGGTCTCATTAGCAGTGTATATACTTGAGGGTGAGGTCGAGTATTGGTGGACCTCCATTTCCCGTGTTGTAGGACCTGATTTCATCTAGACATGGGAGGACTTTGTGGACCGGTTGACCAACAGTATTTCCCTAACCACATTTGACGGCAACGAGCATTAGAGTTCAAGACCCTGGTGTAAGGAGATATGTCTGTGGCTCAGTATGCGGTTCGCTTTGTCGCGCTTTCTAGATTCGCATTCTATTTAGTTGACGATGAGAGACGGATGGCCTGCAGTTTCGAGAACGGCTTGCATTACGGTCTCTAAGGCTATGTTGTTAGTCATAAGATCCTAATTTTTTAGGAAGTAGTACGAAGGGCCCAGATTTATGAAGCTAACTGGGCCTGCAAGCAGAGCGATCATGATCAAAGGAGAGACTGGAAGAGGCAAGCCCCTTTTGGTGGCCCCTAGCAGTAGTAGCAAGATTGACATCAACAGAGGTGCGTGACATGCCGAGCACGAGCGACACCTCCAGGCCACCCCAGAGGCCGTTCGTAAGTACTTATTTTGGGTGCAGTGGAGTATGATACCGTAGGTAGGAGTGCCCCCACCCTTAGTAGTAGCAACAGTTAAGTGCACTGTAGAAGCCTCCCCCGCAGCAACAACTACCGTAGCCACCTTAGTCGTAGAGGCCCTAGCCAGAGCCGAGACAGCAGTCAAGGCTGTCACTGCGGCAGCAACAGCAGAAGGGACCTTAGAAGGGATAGGCACCTCCCCAGTCAGATCAAGCTAGGTTCTACGCTGCTCAATAGGACCTTCAGTCTTCAGGAGGAGTTGTTGAGGGTATTCTTTCGGTCTTTGCATGCATCGCCCGAGTTTTGTTTGATTCCGGTGCTTCGCACTCTTTTATGTCAGAGGATTTTTACCGTTCGAATGGATTACTGATAAATTCTGCCCATGAGGGATTGTCAATATCGTCACCCTTAGGGAAGACCGTTATATTAGGCCACTTCTAATCATCTTATCATGTTTTAAAAGGGGCGACTTTCTTGCCCACAGATTTATTTATGTTGTCGATGTCAGAGTTCGATGTCATCCTGGGTATGGATTGGCTTACTGAGTACCACGCCGTCTTAGACTACTCTACAAGGACAGTCATGCTCTGTATACCCGACTTGCCACAGTTTCAGTTCATTGTCGAGCCCAGAGGAGAGCCGCTGTCTTGTTTAATGTCGTGTGCCATAGAGGAGCCCGTGGCAGTGAGGGTTGATCAGTTGCCAGCGGTTTGTGATTTTCTTGATGTATTTCAGGAGATTTTGGGATTGTTGCTACGCCAGCATATTGAGTTTCGGATTGATCTTGTGCGTGGTACAGTGCCTACCTCAAAGGCCCCATATTGTATGACACGTATGGAGTTACGTGAGCTATAATAATAGTTGAACGAGTTGCATGAGTTGGGTTTCATTCATCTGAGTAGTTCGCTGTAGGGAGCGTCGGCACTATTCATCAGGATAAAGGATGGCTCATTGAGGCTTTGCGTGGATTTTTTAGGGTTGATGATTTTTTATGATCAACTACAAGGTGCACAGTTCTTTTCGAAGATTGACCTGTGGTCCGGTTATCATCGGATCGAGTCCAAGAGGAGGACATTTCGAAGACAGCTTTCAGGATACGATATGGTCACTTTGAATTTCAGGTCATGTCCTTCGGACTGACCAATGCGCCCGCGGTTTTCATATAGTTGATGAATGAGGTCTTCCGTCCTTAGTTTTTTGTGGTCTTCATCGATGACAATCTTATATATTTAAGGACCTACGAGGACTATGAGTAGCATCTCGAGATTACCTTGTAGACCCTCCGTGCCCACCAGCTATTTGCTAAGTTAGAGAAGTGTGAGTTTTACCAGGAGGAGGTGAAGTTCCTTAGTCATGTGGTGATGAGGGAGGGTGTTGCAGTGGACCCCTTGAAGATAGATGCAGTGCGTTAGTGGGGTTAGGTCACGAACGCGTCCGAGATCATAGTTTTCTTAGCTTGGTGGGATATTATTGACACTTTATTGAGGGATTCACTCGTATTGCAGCACCGCTGACCAAGTTGACCCGCAAGGGTATAGAGTTTGTGTGGAGTGACACCTGTGAGCAAGCATTTTTAGAGTTGAAGGATTGCCTCACGTCCGCTCCTATCCTCACTCTTCCCTCTGTGAGTGAAGGCTTTGTTGTAATTACCAATGCATCACGAGTTGCCTTGGGTGCTATCCGGATGTACACGGGAAGCCTGTAGCTTATGCATCTCGCCAGCTTAAGATCCACAAGTTAAACTACTTCATGCATGATTTGGAGCTGGTAGCAGTTGTTGAGGTTTTATTTAAACTAATCTGATTTAAATGATTTTAACTTGCAAGTATATGAATCAGATATAGATATAGTACATATTACGAGATCGTTCCCACGAGGACTAGTTATCACAATTCAAAATTTAGGACTCTACTTAACTAATCCAACAAATAGTTTAGCAACTGATTAAGAAAAATAATAATCTAAAAGGATAACCGAGAGCAATGAGTAAAATCCAATCAAGGAGAAGACTAGGACTTTCGAATCCACCACTAATTATCCTAACCCTTGTTTTATCTGTTGATTGACCCTACTCAGATTGATATAAATTAAATAAATCACAGACTATGTCCTTGGTCAGGCACACAGAATGTATAATCCCTTAAAGCATATGGTCACATCTTTCCATCCATGGTCAAGCATGGAGAGACGTAGATTCTTATTTCTTTCTCTATGGGAAACCTGTTCATGGTCAGACACAAGCACCTAGATAAGATTTCAAACCACATCCACATCTAGACTTTGGTTAAGCTCATAGAATGGAGAAGTACAGAAATTTCAGTTAAGCACACTAGAAAAAGAAACAAATCAATCAAATCAAGATGAATTCAACACATAACAAAAGTTATTCAAATTAGGGGCTTCATCTTAGCCCTAGCTAAGAAGATTTAGCTATCCATAAAGTTAATTATGAAAGAAGAAAAAATAAATATAAAAGTTAAGAACATCTCACTTCTTCCTTCCTCTCTCTCTCTCTCTCTCTCTCTCTCTCTCTCTCTCTCTCTCTCTCTCTCTCTCTCTCTCTCTCTTTCTTCTCTTTCTTCTCTCCCTGGCTCTCCCCAAGCTCTAGATGATTACTCCCCATGTCCAAAACCTTCTTTTATAGCTGCTAGAGGCGGTGGAGGGCTGTCATAGCAGCTGTCGTAGCAAGAGCAAAAGCTTTTTCGCAGTCAATTTTGGAGCTTCAAAACTCGCTACCTTTATCGCTCAATTTTCAAAGAAACACTGTCCCTTAGGACGTTTTTCGATGCTACACATGATAGATGGTTCAGATTTGCCATATGATCAAAGATGGTGGGTCACAACCACCTGAAAATCCAAATTTTCATGGTCATGCGAAAGCTTTCGTACTCCGCCGTCATGATCGGTGGGCCCCACAGAGGTGTTTTCGAGTAAATCCACCCCATCCATTAGATAGCCCTCGAAATTTCTGTTAAGAATGGATGGTTTTGAACGTCCATTGGCGCGACCCAGAGAAGAGATCATAATAAAATCAATTTTGAACGTCCCAGGGCAGTCCACTTGTGGCCTCTGTATCTCACACGTGTGTTTTCATGGAAACAAACAATCAGCATGGGTTTGAAGGATCTTCCCCCCTTTACACGATGGATGGTTAGATCAGTCGTACGGGCGATGGATGGGGTCCACAAACTTTCGTAAAAATCGACAGCATCGGTTACGCAGCCAGCGCAAAACGGAAATTGCCATTTTACGTGAGGAGTCGGTTAACACCGACTTTGACCGGATGTCTCGGTTCGGTGCGGCGCTAGCATGCTTGTGCAATGTGTACACACTCATACACATATAGGGCTCAGTGATGTTTTTGAGTAATCTACTCCATCCATTTAATTTATCTCTCTATATAAGGTGTTAAGACCAAATTTAAGGCAGTTTCAGGTATTAGGTGGGCCACAAATTGGAAATTAATGGGCTGATCTGTCCATTAGCCCACTTCCCAAGATCTTTAATGGCTAAAATTTAATTTGTACGGATAATTTATGGCCCCCATCACATGCATGAAGTTTAGAGTCAATTGGATGGCGAGAACCCTATGATCTTACATTCTGCAGCTATTTTTGGGCCTCTTTATCGTGAAAGGCTTGATTTCCTCATATCCCTAGGGTGTAAATTCTTCAATATTGGTCCTCTGGAGTTCGTCCATTGCTTTGGTGACTTCGGAGCATAAAATCCATGCTTGTAGTTCTCTTTTTCAATTCACGCTCCTAATTACGTCCTGCAACAAAAACACAATTAAAATACGACGTTAGGCATTATCATGTATTCAATAATCGGGGTATAATATGCAATATTCGACCCTCATCACAACCGCCAACTAGTATTTTGCTAGTCCCGAGCAAAACATGCGAAAAATAATTTTAGAAATAAAAGACAATTCCTGTAACCCCAAGTGACTTATGAACAAATAATTAAGATGTGAGAATTCTAAGATTCATGCATGGTGAGTAGAATTTTCTCTTGGAATCAAGCTTACAATAAACTTCATAATCAAGTTCAAAATACTAATCCATCAATTTGAATAATTCTAAACATTAAGACTAATTTTAAACATTAATTGAGTTTCGTAATTGTATAGTGTAATGTAACACCCCGGATTTTTGCCAACCTGAAATTAGACGTCCTTAGACAATGGGTCAACCATAACACCTTGGTAACTCCTCATAACTCAATTCCAAAGCTAGAGAAATCATTTAGAACCTAATTCTTTAGAAATTTAACATGTATTAGCTAGCGCTAAACTAGATTACCTGTAAAATTATCACCAATCACTTTAAATACGATCCGCAAGAGCCAAAATGTGTAGGATAGTTGATGCTAGGTTACCCTAAAACCTACGATCAATCTCTAAGACCAGTTGCCCTCGAGATCAATTGAAAACTCCGTATCAGACCTGGACCACACGTCGAAAGTTCGATAGTGACGAACTTAGACCATTATGATCACCTAGTTGGACTTGACAATCACTTCAAAAATCAAGTCCAGACGATGTCCTGAGACTGTTTCCTTGAGTCCGGAGTGAAGAGTGTGAGAAAAGTGAATTTATTTATAAATTAAATATAAATTTAAGAAATATAGAACGTTTCACTTGCGCGTTATTTTTAAGCGTTCTGACCGTTAGATTTTGACCAAATTTCACCCTCGGATCAGGAAAGTTGGCCCTTACATGTCCAAGTACTTGTGGCCTTGATCGAAGTTCGGTGACCGTTGAATTGAAGATGGTCCGCCACGGACGATCTGAAAATTCAATCGGACTGAAAACTTAACTCACTAAAGATCCAATGCTAGTGAGCTTAAGTCCGACTGCATTTAGTAACAGGACCTCCATAAGTGCTCTGTTGAGTCGGAACAAACCCGATTTGGTTATAACATAAGTATACCTTGACCCCAAGTCTATTTCCGTCGCTTTTGAGCTTATAAAAAGGCCTTAAAACCCTCATTCCAAATCCCATACGAATTTCCAAACCCTAGCTTTCTAAGAGGGAGAAAAGAGAAAAAGTGAGGAAGAAGTTGGTGCTGCTTCCTAGGATTCTTCCCAGTCTCTCTACGTGCCTCATCCACCCTTCAGCATCCCTATTCTGGTGATTCCAACTCCGTTCCTAGGTAAGAAATCCTAACCTTAACCCATTTTGAAGCCTAGAATAGTTCCAATGACATCATAGTTAACCTGTTTCATGCCATAGGTAGCGTATCCGTCGTTGACAAAGACTTATCATCTGAATCACATCTTATACGTGTTTTTTGGTTTAAGGTACGAACTATATACGTTTAGGTTATGGTTTCCAAGACTTTCAATGTTAAGTAATTATTTATTCTTGCTTAGGATGCTATTTCACATGTATAAAGTGTTGTCTGTTTCATTTTTCAGTTATACGTTAATTATGCTGAATATACTGTATTCCTCGTATTTATAGAAAATACCGTATACGTATAAAATTTGGATTTGTGTTCAACATGATTATTTGCCGTGTATATATGCTTGTTGCATGTGTGACAACTCCTTAGCAAAAGGACTTGCCCTAAATCACGCCATGGCCAATATACGTTGTATATGTTAAAGTGTGTAGCCCACGTGTTTGTGAAAATGTCTAAATGAATACGGAACCCGGATTCATGCATGCCATGATTATCCGTCATAGGTATATGCAAGTGGCATATGGGGCAACTCCCTAGTGAAAGGATTTAGCCTAATACATGTATAACCAACATACACATCTATGATAATGTATGTATTCTAAGTGTTTGTAAGAATGACTGAATGAGTATGGAATTCGCTTTCGTGCTCGCCATGGATAACTGCCATGGATATATGATGGTTGTATAGGTGATAATCCTTTGACGAAAGGATTTGCCCTAATACGTATGATAACTAATACATACCATGTATGATATAATGTGTATGCTAAGCGTTTGTAAATATGTCTATATGAATAAATACGTGTAAATTGTTCTTTAAATGGATGTTGAGATAGGATTCTCAGCCACTCTAATGATGTGTATGATTTCCTTCATGAATTATGTAACTTAGATTATTTAAGTTAAATAAGTGTATGATTTCCTCCATGGATTGATTAACCTAGATGAATCGTGTTAAATGTGTGTATGATTTCTTCCATGTACTGTATTTACATTTAAGTTATATTTCATGAATATTCATATGAAAGTAGGATATGAATCATATGCCCGTATTTGAGCTTGTTCGTGATTGGGGCTGTACTACAGTCCAGGTAATCGATAAGCGTACTCCAAATGGCGGTTGAGGTTGTTCGTCACACAAGATGAGTTTAACGAATTTGAGTCGTACGTGGAATGTTCGGCAGTGGTTAGGCCACACGAAGTGCTTATGCATTTCATGTCGATCAACTCAACGTGCGCTTGGCCTAGTTGAGCTTATCAACTAACTCGATTGACCGATGTATGTTCACCATGTTTGGACGCTACTGCTTGAACCTAAGGTACCAAACTTACCAGTGAAAAGCCCCTCTAACCTTGGTACCTCGATCCGCTAAGATTCATGAGCCAATTATGGTGGTATGTGACACTATATTGGAGCTGTCGGCCTACTCTGATTGGTGACGAGCCCTTTGTAGTGACCAGTGAGCACCTATACTCGTGAGTAGATTATGGTGGTATGGGACACTATATTCTTATTGTCGGCCTACAGTGATTTAGTGATGGGGGAGTGGACCAACGATTGCGCGCAACAGCCCTGACAGCCCTCTGTAGTGACTTCGAGTATATCCTGATAGTGCATAAGGGCGACGAGTCTTGTTACAGTATGTGGGATATAACTAAGCCTGTATTAATAAGGTGATGGGGGAGAGGAGCAACGATTACTCGCAACAGCCCTGACAGCCCTTGCAGCGACTTAAAACCGTAACATCGTATGAGATTATCTCAAACTGACGACCCAAGAATGGATCACCATTTGGGTATTGATACAAGGGAGGTACCTTAGCTTTCCAATCCTGCTGTATGAAAAGGACTAATAAGAACTTGGTAAGCATGCTCATTTCATCGCATTGCATGTGCTAACGGGGTTGGTGATAGAGTACTGAGGAAGTGAGTCATGCCGTGATCGTTAGATGATGTCGTAGAGGGGATTGTGGTGACGACATGCATCATTCTTCATATCATCCTTGCATTAATAAGAGTATTTAGGACATGTTTGATTGTACTGATTTATTATTACTGCTTGATTGTATTGATAACATGTTAACCTTTGTTGTATATAGTTTCCACTGAGTTGATCACTCACTCCCACATTACGGGACGGCGTTGGCCACACCAACCAGTCCCTGTTTTAGTTTCATATGATGGCGTTTCTCGTGAAGCAGAGCCGGACTTTATGATGGTGAGGAGGATTCTCCTATATGCAGGTTCTAATCAACGGGGTTACAGGGTTACTGATTAGATGCCAATACACTTGGTATTTTGTATTTTATTTAAGCACTCATGTATATTCTTTTACTCCATTTTTAGAGTATACATGTATATAAATAACCTGGTAACATGATCACACTATGGAGACTTACAATCAATTATACATTTTAAATATTTATTACCGTCTTCCGTTTAAGTAATTTAACTGTCTCTGAAGTATGATATGCTGTTTTGGCTTGATTCACCTTATGTTTTATGCACTCTTATAGCCGACATTCATCCATCATAAAAAATGTTGCATAAGTGATGTTCTGGAACTTGGGAGCTGAGTTTCTGCTCGACCCCCGATTTTTAAGATGTTACATGTAATCTCGGCTTACGATCATTAAGAGATCCAATTGTCAATTTCATGTTATCATTGGTAATTAACAAAATAATTCATGACAACTAAAACCAATACTTGCCTTATAAATTAACATTTCATTCTATCAGCCTTTGAATTTTTTTAAGAACAGTAACGCCAAGAAGGGGAATCAAATCGTCAACTATAGGGAGAAAACCTATGGTGAACACTTGTTGCCTAACTTTTTCTAAATGTCAACCATGGGGGATCGAATCTACACCTATAGGGATCAAACCTATGGTGAAGATTATGCGACTTACCCTTTCAATTCTTCTTATTGAACTGATGCTAAAAAAATGTATTGTTCAGGCTGGTTCCTTCCATGTTTAGTGATTACCAAGTTAATCATTCAATTATCGAACTGGAACCTTAATGTGTAAGCGAGATGTGATATGCAAAATCATGACTCAATCAATGTTTACAACATCTAATCATCGACTAATAAATCAAACTTAACTGTGAAATCTAATAGACAACTGAATCCAATAGTCATAAATTACCACCATTTTGTATCTTATAATTCTGCAATCACAACTATCCTTCAAAATCATTTCAAATTCATAAGAAATTTCAGAAAAAATTTAAAAATTTTCACAATTTTTGCTCAAGACCAAGAAAATACTGATTAGGTTACCTAATCTCCCACCCCCAACGTAAAATCTACATTATCCTCAATGTAAAAGTTGTAAGCATGCAATGCACATGGGACAAAGAAAGTAAATGAGAAGTGATGAGAAGATAATATCTGGACGAAGGGATCAAGAGAGATTTTTCAAGAGATCACTGCGAGAGTAGGTCAGTACGAGAGAAAACTATCCTAAAACAACGTATCAAGTAAAATAACTGAATGACATAAAACTGTCTATCCTAAAATAACATAAAACAAACTACCCTAGTCCTATGAAAGTAGGGAAAAACTACTCGATTATGCTGCAAGGTTCCTCTTCCGGCCAATATCTTGATAAGTTTCTCAGTAAGTTCCTCAACATGATCATCCAAAAGCCCTTTTTTGCAATAGGTTTAGATGCCCTGGAGCATGACTTTCCAAAGGAACTTATGTACCTCATAAGAAATTTTTCGTTGAATTGCTTGAGGTATCCAGAGTATATACGTTTCACCTATGATAGAAGAAGTTTCAACATTAGTATTCCATGGTGAATCAAAGACTACACATAAATAAAGTTCAGAAAACTTCTTAAAAGGTGATATAGTCTCAACATATTCTGAAGTTTCACTCTTCGGTTTAATTTTCATCTCCTCTTCCTTTAATGGTAAACATTCAGAGTCTGGGGAAGGAGGGGCTTCAGAATGAGGTTTCTCTTAGTCAGTGATAACTACCAAGGTATTGTCTTGCGAGGCATCCACTATTTCTTTTATCATAGGTTCAATTGAATGTACAAAGTGTGCCAAGCAATCATTCAAAGAGTTGGGACATTTAACTGAGCATGACTTGTTTTTCACATTAGAACTTATGATGATCTGCCCAAGGAATCCATCATCTTTGAAAGTGGATGGAGGTACACTCTCTTGCTCCAACCTTGTACAAACAATTTGAGGGTCAAGAAACAAAGTATTGATGTGAGGACTCTGTTCATTGATACTACTTGGAAGAGGTATTGAATCGTCAAAAGTGTATGACTCAGATGGTGGCCTCAACTTCCATAGTCATATCAAGCGGTTCATTTGTTTCTCGAATCATATCATCGTCCAATTCAGTGGAGTGGCCCAAACATGTTTCACAAGAGTTAGAAGGTCGGTTGTAATGGGCTCATCCTCCACTTTGAAATCAAACATGTTAGGTGAGAGGAGTGGCTCATTTTGATCGACCACTTCGTATACTTCGTGATCACTGACCTGGACTATACTTGAGATTAATTCCAGGGGAATTTGGGCTGAACATTCATGATTATCATCCCAATACATATCATTGTCTAATTCCCTGTTGTGCATACTTGGGATGGGATTGCTTTCCTCACATTCTATTCCTGAATTAGGTTAAGGTTCGAATAAACTGACCTCTTCCTCATTATTGAAATCCTGTGTGTCATGTAAGGAAGATGTGTCATCATCTTTGTATTCGAAAGACACCCATATCTCTTGACCATTCCTGTAACGCCCGTGAAAAATCCATACTTGGGCTCGAGTACCAACTCGACCCGAAATTGCGTAGAATTCATTCCTTTAGAAAATATGACTAGGTTAGCTAGTGCAACGTTAGAATAGCTGGGAAATGGTCCCTGATCACTTTAAATACGTTCTACAAGGCCCAAAGCGAGTGGAACCAATGGTGCTATAATGCTCTAAAACCTCGGACCAAACTCTAAGCAGGTTTGTTCTCTGGACCACTTTGAATCTTTGTATTAGATCTAGACCGCACGTCGAAAGTCCGATACCTCCTATCTTAGACCGTTAGAACCGTCTAGCTGGACTTGACACTCATTCCAAAAATCAAGTCAAACCGATAATCACAGACTATTTCATTGAGCCCGGACCGAAGAGAGTGAGAATAGGGTTAGAATTGGAATTTGAAATTCAAATCTGGCACACAATTTGACGCATCAGTATTGAGCGTTCTGACCGTCAGAATACAGCCAAATTACACCCTTGGATCAAGAAAAATATCTATTATATATCACGAGACTTATAGGCCTGATCTTGGTGCGATGACCGTTAAACTGAAACTGGACCGCCACGTGCGATCTGGGAACCCTACCGGTCTGATGTGTGCTAGATCCAGTATGCATGAGCTTAAGTCCGACCGCATTTGGCCAGGGGACCTTCAGAAATGCCCTTTTGGACCGAAACGACCCCGATTTGGTTAGGCACCAAGTAAACATTGTTCCCAAGCCTATTTTGGGCATGTTGTAGGCTATAAAAGGGGTTGAAACCCTCACTCCTCTCTCCCATCCGAATTTGAGAGAAGCCCTAGCTTGAGAGAGAGAAAAAGGTGGGAGATTGTGAGAGTGTGAGAGAGTTCTTCCTGTCACTTGTACTACGCGTTGCACGTGCTTAAGCAACACACCTCTACCGCTTTCCCGGCGATTCCACCGCGATTCTAGGTAAGTAAAAACCCTAAATAGTTGTTGATTTGAGTTTCCCTTGTTTCCATAGCGATGTAGCTTATGGATCTTGTGTATTAGGCTCCTCATTCGCCGTAGACGAAGCGTATACGCTCCGTTTCAATTTTCGAGTCTACAAGACACTAGGTGAGGATTTTAGACGCTTTGATTGACGGTTCCCAACGCTTTCAATGTCGTTTAATAGTAGATTCTTGACGGCATCGCCGTTTGACATGTAGAAAATGCTCTCCGTTTCCCGTTTCGTAAACTAACGAAGAATATGAGATTTAGGGCATTTTAGTCATTTGTAGGAAGTACTGTTTACATTCATATTTTGCTGATGTGGTTGACATGGTTTGTTGTCGCATTAGGAAGTTAGGAATGCGTGCATAATTAGTTTGGCGAAGAGATTCGCCTAGTTGCGCACTTTGGGTCGACATACTATATGTGGACTTAAGTGTGTAGTGTATGTGTTTGTATAAATGCTTGTACTAGTATGTATTGTATTGAATGTTGATATGTAGTAGTTTGAGATTGATTTCATGAGTAAAATTCTGACCTAAATGATTTCCTACATGTTGACCTTATGCATGATTGCATTACATGCATAGGAAGTATGCCTTGAAGATTTGTTTAAGTTGAATATGCATGGAAGGTATGCCTTGAAGATTTGTTTAAGTTGAATGTTATAACATGTGTTAACATGCTCACATGATGTATTTCAATTCCAATACCCTGGTATATAGTGTTAACGTAATTCCATAGATGTGTGGGACTTGACTAAGTCCAGGCAGTCGGTAACCGAGCGAATTCGTGGCCGACTGGTCATAGCCACGAACGACGCGTCGATGAACGTGATTCGGATTGAGAGTTGGCGGCAGTGGTTAGGCCACGCGAAGTGTTTTACGCACTTCATGTCGTTCAACTTGAGATGCGATCGCGCTAGTCGAGCCCGTCAAGTAACCCGACTGGCCGATGTTTGTTCACCTTGTATGTATCATAACTGCTTGAACCTAGGGTACTGAACTTACCATTGTAAACCCTATTAACCGTGGTACCTTGATCCATGAAGACTCATGAGCCGGGCATGGTGGTATGGGACACCGTGGTCGAGCTGTCGGCCTACGCTGGGGCCACAAACCTCCCCGTAGTGACCAATGAGCACCTTGACTCGTGAGCAGATTATGGTGGTATGGGACACTATATTCTAGCTGTCGGCCTACACTGATCAGGCGACGAGCCCTTTGTAGTGACCGCGAGCGTATTCTGAGTCTACGGGAGGCGACGACCCTTCCGTGCAGTAGAGTACAGTAGGCCTGTATTGATAAGGTGATGGGGGAGCGGTGCAACGAGTGCGAGCAATAGCCCTGGCAGCCCTTGCAGTGACCTACGAAATATACATTGGGATTGATACAAGGGAAGTACCTTAGTTTCCCAATCCTGCTGTTTGAATGGACTAATAACAACTTGGAAATCATATCACCATAGCATTACATGTGCCTGGAAGATGTGGAGCACTCTAGGGAGTGTGGCATGCCGCGGTCGTAAGATGTTGCCGCATGAGGGTGATCGTCGGTGAGGGCATACATCACGTCATACCATCTTGCATTAACAACAGTATTAGGATTTGTCTGATTTACTGCTTTACTATTATCGCGTGATTGAATTGTGAACATGCTAATCTTTGCTCTATGATTCCACTGAGTTGATCACTCATTCCCACGTTACGGGATGGTGTTTGCAACACCCACCAGACCCTGTTGTAGTTGCAGGTGAGGACGAGATCCAGGAGGTGGAGCCGGAGATCGACGAGGACCAGGATGAGTTCTCGTATATGCAGTATCATGACGGCTTCCCGTAGGCGACCTGGATCGAGGGGACATCAGTGGGATTTTTCTTTTAACATTATTCTTTTGTTTATTTACATGTATATGAGACTCAGAGATGTGGTCATACTTTGGAGACAGATGAGATTACTTTATTTTTTCCATACAGTGATATATATATTGTTTAGTCTTCCGCTTGCTTTTATCGCTGGATCTGAAGTATGAATTGCAGTTTTGGTATACTTTTACTCATGTGAATGCTTTAAATCAGACAACATTGAATCATAACTATTTTTTATGCATAAGTGACGGTCTGGAACTCGGGAGTTGAGTTTATACCCGACCCCCGATTTTCAGGGTGTTACAAGTTGGTATCAGAGCATGAATGAGAGTATACTGGGCCTGGGTTATGGTCTTGCGACGTACGCTGTCGCTTCCTTTGACTTAGGTGGGTGCGAGAAGGGTCTAGAAACACTTCTAGGATCACAGATTCGCCGATAGGCGAAGTCTATTAGGATCGATCGCAAGATCGAGTCTGTAACGCATCTCGGGTCGCGTAAGGCAACCCGAATCACTTCTAAGCTTTAAGAAGTCGGGTTGAGACGTCCTATGAGCGGTTTTAAACTGCAAAAGTGAATCCTTGGGCCGTGGGATGACCACGACTCCAGTAATCAATCGCCAGGGCTTAAAAACCCCGTTTTGCCAAGAATTCTTAAAATTCCTCCTCTAAACACTTCAACCTTCAGTTTCTTCTTATCCATTTCATGTTAGGCATCAAACATAATGTGAAAATAATACAAATTAGTACATTCACCAGATTTTACAGTGAATAGTAAAATTTCATGAAAAATGGCTATAAGGCCATTCTAACTTCACTTTCTTTAGCAACTAAGGAGCTAGAAAGATGTAATGGCTCCTTCTACCCCAAATTCATATGCTGCATTATATGGTTTGGTATTCGGAATTGCGATGTGGACCCAGAAATCCCCGAACACATGTTTGGGCTTATACAGACCAAAATACTATGAACCAAGGGGTGGGACCTAACTTTTTGGGACCCTGGGACCATGGGGGACCAGACCCATGGGGTCCCACCGGTCAACTTGAGAGTTGACCGGCGATGCCATCGCCGGCCGGGCGATGCATCGCCGGCCGGCGAGCTCAGTTGGTGCCGTCCTTCGGGCGCACTCCCTTAAATAGGGTCCACATCACCCCTATGTACCTCCCACATCATGAAAACCCCCAAATCCTACCTCTCCTTCACAAACAGCCCCCTTACATAGCCTAGATTCGATTTTCAGCAACCTATTCCAAACCCCAGCGTCCCACACCACCTCTAAACCCTTCCTTGGCCAAAACCGACCACCACCCATCATTTATTGGGTGTTTTCAGCCTCTTTCCTTGAAGATTTCCCCATTTGGAGCTCCAAAATCCCCCAAATAGTGCTAAAATCGTGAGGTGCTCCATCCCATCTTTTTGTTTGTATTTTTCCCTGAAAGTATAGCCTTGGGAAGCTTGAAGCATCCCTTTACGACGCCTAGATTTCCTTTTGTCAGATTGGGCAGCCATTTCTCCGCATTTTCGGCGTTTTTCATGGCTTTCGTGGAAGCCATTTTGGGTCTTTTGTCACTCTCATCCATCCTGTCTTTGATGGGTAAGAGGAAAACTGTGACAGATGAGGCTGGGCCGAGCCGCCCTGCTCGATCGAGAAGACCGCGGGGTGGTGCCGCAAGTTCAAGCACCGCCGCAGGTCCAACTGCAGTCCTGGAGTGCCGTACAAAGCGGGATTTGGATCCCCATGCACGCCTTGGACGAACCATTCTATCAGAGATGCCTCATGGTGAATACGCTGATCGTAGAGTGTTATTTGAGGCGGACGTAGATGGGCGATTGTTCGGCGAGTATCTGTTGTTCGAACGCATTGAAGCTGCGCACTGGGGACCGATCTTTGAAGCTCGCGCTCGTGCCAATGTGAGCACTGTTCGTGCCTTCTATGCTAGTATCCAGAGTCCTACCTTGGAGCCTTTGCAGTTCAAAATCCCTTTTGATAGAGATCGGATGGCTACGATCGACGTCCGGTTGATTGCGCGACTTCTCAACGTGCCTCTAGGTGATGTGCATCCAAGTGAGAAGAATTTAAGGACTAGACGTGAACGAGATCGCCGCACCAGGTTTCTGTGCGGTAAGTTGGTTCCATGGCAGCCTAATAATAGCCTCAAGGCGACGTACATGTCTGAGGATTTGCGCCTGCTGCATCATATCTGCACGTTCAATGTCTATCCCAGGTCGACGAACCGCATTGAATGTACACGTCTTATGGTCGATTTCTTATTTCTAGTGGCCCAGGGAGAGAACGTATGTATGGCCACTTTCATCTTACGGCAGATAGTTCTCATAGCCAGGTCGAGGAGAACATCCGAATCCCTTCCCTTTGGCCGACTCATTTGCAAGATTGCGCTTGAGTTTGCCTATAGACTTGGACCCGAATTGCCGGTATCGATTCACACCATCGATGAGTCGACAATGATTAAGATGAAGATTGGGTCGCAATATCGTGAAAATCAACTTGAAAGAGATAGTGGGGATGACTTTGATGAAGAGGAAGATCAAAGCGAAGAAGAACCTAGAGCAGAGGTTCAGGAAGAGGTTCAGGAAGAAGCAGAAGAGGAGGCTCAGGATACTGATGAGAGCCCTCCTCCTTCTGCGCAGACTACTATCGACGACCGCATTGCTCGGATGGAGGAGAGTCAGACCGCTTTGCGAAGGGAAGTCCAAGAACTTCGAGCGGAAGTCGCTGATGCCAAGGCTGTTACAAAGAAGAAGTTTGGCAAGGTGACTCGCACCTTGAAGGCAATCCTGTGTTGCTTACAGGATAAGGGTGCTCCTCCTCCGTCACCAGACTCCGACTAGCGACGCGATCTTTGATGTTGTTATTAGTAGTTAGCCATTTCCCATTTTATGTGTGTAAGCCTGTTGAGGCTAGTGCTTTGCATATGTTACTGTTGCTTAACTGTCTTAATTTCCATATCATTCTAGTCATGATGCTTGTAAGGATATATCCCTTGTATTGTGACAATTTTGATTAATTGAAATGCATGGAATGCCTTTGACTCTTTAGTGAATGATTGTGGTGTGTTTGTGCAATTGAGACTGACAAGGTTGCGCCCTATTTTGAATATAGGGAATGCCACCTAAGACTACGAGGAGTGCGGTTCGGCTTTCATTGTCAGAGCAGATGGATCAGACTCCCTCTCAGTCTGGCACTCGTCCGGACCCTGCTGTGGGCCCGATTCCTGAGACGGTTCGGTCGTCTCAGCCTGCTGTTGGTCCTACAGATGGACCACCGCCATTTACACCATCTGTTAGAGAGCCACAGCGCGCATCTACTTCCGCACCTCATCCGCCACAGCCTGCTCCACCCCCTGATAGATTCGAGCAGATGATGGCTATGATGCTACAGCAGCAGCAGCTTCTGACCACCATAGTTGGGACTTTAGCCCAGGGTGGGGGTGCGACTGCATCTACTCCGCCAGCACCACCTGCGCATCCAGCTGAGGATGCCTATACTTACGCCCAGGATGAGGGCATAGCACATCCTGCGCAGCCTGCTTTCCCTGCGGGGAATCCTGCCGACACACGGGGCCTTCTGGAGCGATTTCAGCGCTTGCGGCCTCCTACTTTCACGGGTTCTCACAGACCCGAGGAGGCTGAGTTTTGGCTCGACCGAGTGTCGAAGATTTTACGCATGTTGCACTGTACTGAGGAAGAGCAGGTAGAGCTGGCTACCTTCCAGTTTGAGAGAGAGGCCAGTATGTGGTGGGATAGCATATTGCGGACTGTTGCCGCAGATTTCGTATGGACGTGGGCAGCATTCGAGTTCCGCTTCCATGAGAAATACTATCCCCAGACCTACAGGCACGAGAGGGAGAATGAGTTTCTCCGTCTCAGGCAGGCAGCGATGACGGTTACCGAGTATGAGCATCGGTTCACAGAGTTGGGCAGGTACGTCCCGACGATTCTAGCTGATGAGCAGATGCGCATACGGTGCTTTTTGGAGGGCTTGCGACCGGATATTCGGTCGAAGATGTGCTGTGTCAGTTTCCCTTCCTATGCGGAGTTGGTTCACATGTCCATGCGGGCAGAGCAGGACGTGGATCGACTTGCGCGATCTCGAGGCCCGACTACTTCTAGGCCGCGACCGGATTTGCCAGACAGGCCCTTCGCGGGCAAGAGGCCTCGCATTGATCCTCCTACCAGGACCACGGCGCCAGTAGGACCGTTTCGACGCCCTGATTTATCATGCATATACTGTGGGAGGACGGGCCATTTAGCGCAGAGTTGCTTTTCCAGGATGCGGGACAGTGGGTTCTCGCCGCCGCAGAAGATCGATCGTGTACGTCCACAGGCGATATCAGCACCGCCTATACGGTCAGCTCCTGCGCATCCTTCTTTCAGACCTACGGTATCGCAGATTCGACAGCCTCCACGGCCCTTGACACAGCGACCGAACCGGCCACAGCAGGCTCGAGTTCATGCACTGACCGCTGAGGCAGCTACGACGCCGACTTTCCAGCATTCAGCCTTCGAGGTCACGGGCCATATCGGAGGTACTCCCGTTCTTGTCATGGTGGACACTGGTTCCACGATTTCTTTGATATCGCGTGCCGTAGTCAGACGTCTTGGGTTGCAGACTATCACTATGGATAGCGTGCGAGTCCTTGCAGCTCATGGAGATTATTCGGATGTCACCCAGATGTGTGAGGGTTGTTTAGTTGATCTGGGAGGCAGGACGATGACTCTTGATCTGGTCGTCGATCCCTCGCTCGTTTATCTCGACGTCATTCTTGGCATGGACTGGTTGACTGCAGCGAGAGCCGAGATTGACTGCGAGGCTCGTGTGGTGACGGTGTACGAGCCTGAGGGCACGCCTTTCACATTTCCAGTGCGGGTAAATCTTCCTTTCCGCATACTTAGCTACGACACTCTATTGCGCGACGCTGGTGCCCAGGCACTTGAGCAGACCCCAGTTGTTTCTGAGTTCCGGGATCTATTCAGGAAGATCCCTGGTTTGCCGCCCCGACGTGAGATCGATTTCACTATCGATCTGGTTCCTGGTTCTACACCCGTCTCACTGCCGACGTATCACATGGCACCATGTGAGATGGAGGAGTTGAGGAAGCAGATTGATAGCCTGCTAGAGCTTGGCTTTATACGGCCTAGCGTGTCTCCTTGGGGAGCACCTGTCTTGTTCGTGAAGAAGAAGGATGGTTCGCTGCGATTGTGTATTGATTATCGCAGGCTGAACCAGCTCACGGTGAAGAACAAGTACCCTTTGCCCAGGATCGATGACTTGTTTGATCAGTTGAGAGGAGCGCAGTACTTCTCGAAGATTGATCTTCAGTCAGGATATCATCAGCTGCGCGTCAGAGATGAGGACGTGCAGAAGACAGCATTCAGGACCAGTTTTGGTCACTACGAGTTCCTCGTGATGTCGTTCGGTCTCACGAACGCACCGGCCGTGTTCATGGATCTGATGAACCGGGTATTTCGGCCTTTCCTCTATCGATTCGTCGTTGTCTTCATCGACGACATTTTGGTGTACTCTAGGAGTCGAGAGGAGCATGAGGAGCATTTGCGTTTGGTCCTTGATACGCTTAGACGACATCAGCTGTTCGCACAGTATAAGAAGTGCGATTTCTGGAAGCAGGAGGTGAAGTTTCTGGGACACGTGGTGTCCAAGGATGGTATGGCAGTTGACCTGTCTAAGGTAGCTGCGGTGCAGGACTGGGAGCAGCCTGGTTCTGTCACTGAGGTGAGGAGTTTCTTGGGTCTCGCTGGCTATTATCGGCGCTTCATTCAGGATTTCTCGAAGATCGCGAGACCCTTGTCTCAGTTGACACGGAAGGACGTGAAGTTCGCCTGGAATGATAAGGCGGAGTCAGATTTTCAGGAGCTGAAGGACAGGCTTACGTCCGCCCCTGTGCTAGTATTGCCAGAGCAAGGGGTTAAATACACTATATTCACTGACGCGTCTAGCGTTGGTTTGGGTTGTGTCCTTATGCAGAGGGACAGGGTAATTTCGTATGCCTCGAGACAATTAAGGAAGCACGGGGAGAATTACCCTACACACGACCTAGAGTTGGCAGCCGTTATATTCGCACTGAGACTCTGGAGACATTACCTCTACGGAGAGGAGTTCGAGCTCTTTTGCGACCACAAGAGCCTCAAGTACATATTCACGCAGCGGGACTTGAATATGAGGCAGCGGCGATGGATGGAGACGCTGAAGGACTTCAAGTTTGAAGTCTCTTACCATCCTGGGAAGGCGAACCTTGTGGCTGATGCGTTGAGCCGCAAGAAGGCGATAGAGTTTGCGGCTCCGCTGATGGTTCCCGAGTGGGATATGGTGGAGTTTTTGCGAGACTTTGAGCAGAAACTCACCGTAGAGGAGCCATTTGAGTTCATCGCACATGTACAGGTGCGATCACAGATCGATGACCGTGTCATCGAGGCGCAGAGGGACGACGCGCATCTTACTGAGCTTCGAGAGCAGGCCAGTGATGATGCTGACGCCGACTGGCGAGTTGGTATGGATGGGGGCTTACGTTACCGTGGCCGCCTATGCGTCCCAGATGTCCCTGACTTGAGACGAGAGATTCTCGAGGCTGCGCATTCTACTAGACTCGCGATGCATCCAGGCAGTACGAAGATGTATCGTGACGTGAAGAGGACGTATTGGTGGGAAGGTATGAAGACCCACATTGCTGAGTTCGTGTCCCGTTGTCTAACTTGTCAGCAGGTGAAGGCAGAGCATCGCCGACCACCTGGACTTTTGCAGCCTATGCCGATTGCAGAGTGAAAGTGGGATTTCATTTCCATGGACTTCATTTCTGGGTTGCCGAAGACGAGGAAGGGGCATGATTCCATTTGGGTGATCGTCGACCGATTGACGAAGTCGGCGCACTTCCTACCGATCAGAGTTACGAACTCTGCAGACGAGCTGGCTAGATTGTATATCAGAGAGATCGTGCGTCTGCATGGAGTTCCGTTGGAGATCGTGTCGGACAGAGACACGCGGTTCACTTCTATTTTCTGGACTCGCATTCAGGAGGCTATGGGTGTGAAGTTGAAGTTCAGTACTGCCTTCCACCCACAGACGGACGGACAGACGGAGCGAGTGAACCAGATCCTGGAAGACATGTTGCGGGCTTGCGCATTGGACTTCAAGGACAGTTGGGATGACTGTCTTGCATATGCGGAGTTTGCGTGCAACAATAGCTTCCAGGCGAGTATCGGCATGGCACCTTATGAGGCGCTGTATGGGCGACCTTGTCGCGCACCGCATTGCTGGTTAGAGGTCGGTGAGCGTAGCTTGATCGGCCCAGAGTTGGTGCAGGCGACGTCAGAGAAGATTGATATTATTCGACGTCGACTTCTTACAGCGCAGAGCAGACAGAAGAGCTACGCTGATACGAGACGACGGCCATTAGAGTTCACAGTCGGGGATCACGTGTTTTTGCGAGTTTCCCCTATGAAGGGAGTCCTTCGGTTCGGGAAGAAGGGGAAGCTGGCACCGCGATTCATTGGTCCATTCCAGATCCTCGATCGTGTGGGAGCAGTGGCTTACCGATTGGCTTTACCCACGCCCCTCGCGAGCGTCCACAACGTATTTCATGTTTCTATGCTGAAGAAGTACGTTGCTGACCCTTCCCATATTATCAGATGGGAACAGGTGCAGTTAGGAGAGGATGTTAATTATATCCTGCGACCGACACGCATCTTAGACAGGAAGGAGCAGGTACTGCGTAGCAAGGTGATTCCCCTTGTGAAGGTACTATGGACGCATCACTCTGAGGAGGAGGCTACTTGGGAGACAGAAGCCGAGATCAGAAAGAACTACCCACAGCTTCTCGAGGAGTACGAAAAGGTACGAAATTTCGAGGACGAAATTATTTGTTAAGGGGGGTAGATTGTAACGCCCGTGAAAAATCCATACTTGGGCTCGAGTACCAACTCGACCCGAAATTGCGTAGAATTCATTCCTTTAGAAAATATGACTAGGTTAGCTAGTGCAACGTTAGAATAGCTGGGAAATGGTCCCTGATCACTTTAAATACGTTCTACAAGGCCCAAAGCGAGTGGAACCAATGGTGCTATAATGCTCTAAAACCTCGGACCAAACTCTAAGCAGGTTTGTTCTCTGGACCACTTTGAATCTTTGTATTGGATCTAGACCGCACGTCGAAAGTCCGATACCTCCTATCTTAGACCGTTAGAACCGTCTAGCTGGACTTGACACTCATTCCAAAAATCAAGTCAAACCGATAATCACAGACTATTTCATTGAGCCCGGACCGAAGAGAGTGAGAATAGGGTTAGAATTGGAATTTGAAATTCAAATCTGGCACACAATTTGACGCATCAGTATTGAGCATTCTGACCGTCAGAATACAGCCAAATTACACCCTTGGATCAGGAAAAATATCTATTATATATCACGAGACTTATAGGCCTGATCTTGGTGCGATGACCGTTAAACTGAAACTGGACCGCCACGTGCGATCTGGGAACCCTACCGGTCTGAAAACTGGATGTGTGCTAGATCCAGTATGCATGAGCTTAAGTCCGACCGCATTTGGCCAGGGGACCTTCAGAAATGCCCTTTTGGACCGAAACGACCCCGATTTGGTTAGGCACCAAGTAAACATTGTTCCCAAGCCTATTTTGGGCATGTTGTAGGCTATAAAAGGGGTTGAAACCCTCACTCCTCTCTCCCATCCGAATTTGAGAGAAGCCCTAGCTTGAGAGAGAGAAAAAGGTGGGAGATTGTGAGAGTGTGAGAGAGTTCTTCCTGCTACTTGTACTACGCGTTGCACGTGCTTAAGCAACACACCTCTACCGCTTTCCCGGCGATTCCACCGCGATTCTAGGTAAGTAAAAACCCTAAATAGTTGTTGATTTGAGTTTCCCTTGTTTCCATAGCGATGTAGCTTATGGATCTTGTGTATTAGGCTCCTCATTCGCCGTAGACGAAGCGTATACGCTCCGTTTCAATTTCCGAGTCTACAAGACACTAGGTGAGGATTTTAGACGCTTTGATTGACGGTTCCCAACGCTTTCAATGTCGTTTAATAGTAGATTCTTGACGGCATCGCCGTTTGACATGTACAAAATGCTCTCCGTTTCCCGTTTCGTAAACTAACGAAGAATATGAGATTTAGGGCATTTTAGTCATTTGTAGGAAGTACTGTTTACATTCATATTTTGCTGATGTGGATCATTAGATTCTGGTTAGTTTTCGATGATAGTTTCAGAAAAATGTTAAGACATAGGTTGATTTCTACCATAATTATTATTCCAATATAAAATTTTCTTCTCAACATACTGACGTTCCCACTCATTCGTATACATAGTGAAACCTTAACTCTGAATCTAATCCTAGGACCAGTTAATTTCAAAAAGCAATATAGGAAAGAAAACTAAACTAAGAAGTAACCTAAGAGGAAAAAAAAAACTAAAACTAAAAATTATGAAATCCTAAAAAAATAATATAAAACTATGTAAACAAGAATTGAAAGAAAGAACCTAGAAAAGGAGATGATTGATGTCTGAAGATTTGGGGAGCTCCTCCTTTTGAAGATAATCTTATTTAGCTGCTTCCTTTCTCAAATCCTGTAAATAAAATAAAAAAATAAATAAATTAAGTTTCCTAAAATAATGCTAAAAAATTCCTAAGGCTGCGAATTATGATAAGAAAGAATCCTAAATCCAATTTGGACCGAAATAGTCACCGGCAACGGTGCCAAAAACTTGATGCTTTATTTAAACCAATCTGATTTAAATGATTTTAACTCGCAAGTATACGAATCATATGTAGATATGGTACGTATTATGAGATCGTTCTCACAAGGACTGGTTATTACAATTCAAAATTTAAGACTCTTCTTAACTAATCCAACAAATAGTTTAGCAAGTGATTAAGAAAAATAATCTAAAAGGATAACCGAGAGCAATGAGTAAAATCTAATTAAGGAGAAGACTATGACTTTCGAATCCATCCTTAATTATTCTAACTATTGTTTTACCTGTTGACTCACCCTATTCAAATTGATATAAATTAAATAAATCACAAACTATGTCCTTGGTCGGGCACACAGAATGTATAATCCCTTAAGGCATATGGATCACATCTTTCCATCTATGGTCAGGCATGGAGAGATGTAGATTCTTATTTCTTCCTTTATAGGAAACCTGTTCATGATCAGACACAAGCACCTAGATAAGATTCCAAATCACATCCACATCTACACTTTGGTTAAGCTCATAGAATGGAGAAGTACAGAAATTTCAATTAAGCACACTAGAAAAAGAAACAAATCAATCAAATCAAGATGAATTTAACACATAACAAAAGTTATTCAAATTAGGGTCATCTCAGCCCTAGCTAAGAAGATTTAGCTATCCATAAAGTTAATTAAGAAAGAAAAAAAAATAAATATAAAAGTTAAGAACATCTCTCTTCTTTCTTCCTCTCTCTCTCTCTCTCTCTCTCTCTCTCTCTCTCTCTCTCTCTTTCTTCTCTTTCTTCTCTCCTTAGCTCTCCCCAATCTCTGGATAATTGCTCCCCATGTCCAAAACCTTCTTTTATAGCTGCTAGAGGTGGTGGAGGGCTATTGCAGCAATGACAAAACCTTTTTTCATAGTCAAGTTCGAAGCTTCAAAACTCGCTACCATCATCGATTAATTTCTAAAGAAACACCGTCCCTTAGGACGTTTTTCGATGTTCTACATGATAGACGGTTCAGATCTGCCATATGATCAAAGATGGTGGGCCACAACCGTTAAAAAATCTAGATTTTCACAGTCGTACGAAAGCATTCGCACTCCTTCGCTGTCGTGATCGGTGGGCCCCACATAGGTGTTTTCAAGGAAATTCACCCCATCCATTAGATAGCCCGCGAAATTTTAGTTAAGAATGGATGGTTTTGAACGTCCATTGATGCGACTCAGAGAAGAAATCACAATAAAAATAATTTTGAATGTCCCAGGGCATTTCACTTGTGGCCTCTGTATCTCACACGTGTGCCTTCATGGAAACAAACAATCAGCATGGGTTTGAAGGGTTTTTCCCCATCTACACGATGGACGACATAGAAAGTCGTACGGGCGATGGATGGGGCCCACAAACTTATGAAAAAATTGGCAGCGTCAGTTACATAGCCAGCACAAAACGGTAATTGCCGTTTTGCATGAGGAGTCGGTCAACACCAGCTTTGACTGGATGTCTCGGTCCGGTGCGGCGCCAACATGCTTGTGCAATGTGTACACACTCATACACATACAGGGCCCAGTAATGTTTTTGAGTAATCTACTCCATCCATTTAATTTATCTCCCTATATAAGGTGTTAAGACCAAATTTAAGGCAGTTCCAGGTATTAGGTGGGCCCTAAATTGGAAATTAATGGGCTGATCTGTCCATTAGCCCACTTTCCAAGATCTTTAATGGCTGAAATTTAATTTGTATGATTAATTTATGGCCCCCAACACATGCATGAAGTTTAGAGTCAATTGGATGGCGAGAACCCTGTGATCTTGCTTTCTGCAGTTATTTTCAGGCCTCTTTAATGTGAACGGCTTGATTTCCTCGAATCCGTAGGGTGTAAATTCTTCAATATTGGTCCTCTGGAGTCCGTCCCTTGCTTTGGTGACTTCGGAGCATAAAATCCATGCTTGTAGTACTCTTTTTCAATTCACGCTCCTGATTACGTCGTGCAACAAAAACACAATTAAAATACGATGTTAGGCATTATCATGTACGTAAAATAAGGCAATAATCAGGGTCTGATATGTAATATTTGACCCTCATCAGTTGTCTTCGCACTAAAGGTGTGGAGACACTATCTCTACGAAGTTAGGTTCGAGCTCTTTTCCGATCATTAGAACTTGAAGTATCTCTTCTCACAGTCCGAGTTGAACATGAGGTAGAAATGTTGGATGGAGCTCCTGAAGGACTATGATTTTGATCTTCAGCACCACCCAGGCAAGGCGAACATGGTAGTGGATGCCCTTAGCCATCAGCCACCAGGCTTGGTGGCGCATATGATAATTCAGGAGCAGAAGATGCTTGAGGATGTGTCAGCGTTCGACTTTGAGATTGGCTTGCAGTCTTCTATTGTGCAATTATTAAGCCCACCAATTCAACCTTCCCTTGTTATAAGGGTAATCAAGGCTCAACTAGGTAGATGAGTCGTTGTAGAGTTATCGAGCAGAGGAACGATATGAGACTCAGTTAGATTGGTAGATTGGTTCTGATGGTGGACTTCACTTCAGAGGTCGGTTATGTGTCCCAGATGTTTCAAAGATACACAGAGATCTTATGACCAAAGCACATCGATTGCGGTTTTCTATCCACCTTAACTCGACGAAGATGTATTGTGATATGAGGAGGCAATAATTTTAGGTAGGAATGAAGCGTCAGATAGCCAGTTTTTTGTGGCCGAGTGTGACACATGCCAGCGTGTCAAGGCCGATCATCAAAGACCCTCAGGTCCATTGCACCCGTTACGCGTCCTGAAGTGGAAGTGGGAGCACGTATCCACAGATTTCATTATGGGATTTCTGAGGACTCAGCGTAGTCATGACGCCATCTGGGTTGTCGTGGATTGTCTAACGAAATCGGTACATTTTGTTGTGATTTATGCGACTTGGCCTTTAGACCGGCTTGCCAGGTTGTTTGTTGATGAGATTGTGAGACTGCACGGTGTTCCAGTTTTGATCGTTTCTGACGAAGACCTGAGGTTCATGTCTCAGTTTTGGAGGAGTTTTCAGAAGGTGATGGGGCTGCCTTATGTTCAGCACCATGTATCATCCACAGACTAATGGGAAGAACAAGAGGGTCAACTAGATTCTTGAAGATATGCTTAAAGTTTATGTGATCGACTTCTTGAGTAGCTAGGATGAGCATTTACTCCTAGCTGAGTTCTCATATAATAACAGTTATCAGGCAACATTGGTATGGTTCCCTTAGAGACCTTATATGGCAGGTCATGTAGATCTCCAAGTTGTTGGGTCGAGGTTGGATAGCACCATCTCCTAGGCCCTAAGCTTGTGTAGGAGACACCTGAGGTTATTGATATCATCAGACAGAGGATGTGCACAGCTCAGAACTAGTAGAAGAGTTTTGTTGAACATTAGCGTCGTCCCTTGGAGTTTGGTGTTGGGGACAAAGTGTATCTCAAGGTCTCACCCATGAAGGGTGTGTTTTGATTTGGAGCGAAGGGCAAGCTTGCCTTGAGGTTTATTGGACCTTTCGAGATCACTGGGCACATTGGCGTCGTGGCCTATAGGCTTGACTTACCTTCTCAGTTGTCTGGCATCCATAATGTTTTTGATGTTTTGATGCTGCGGAAGTGTGGGTCAGACACAATTCCCGTGAGTGATTGGTAGCCTCTTGAGGTCTATGAGGATGCTTCCTACGTTGAGCAGTCAATTCACATCCTTGATCGGAAGGAGCTGGTACTCCGGACCAAGGTCATTCCTTTGGTGAAGGTCCAGTGGGTTCACCATTCTATTGAAGAGGTATCCTAGCAGTGCAAGGCTGAGATTAGAGAGCGCTATCCTCATCTCTTTGTAGACTGATCGTGCCTTGTATTTGTGTTATATTTTGATATATATATGTGTGTGTGTGTGTGTGTGTGTGTGTGTGTGTGTGTATATATATATGATCATGATGCCATGTTTTCTCTTCTTCTTCTTGTTTTGTTTTGCATGATAGTAAATTTTGAGGATGAAATTTTTATTAGGAGGGGAGAGCTTTCAGGCCTGTGTCCTAATGACCATTTCACTTCTTAGGATCTAACGATCTACCCCATCAAATTCTGGCAACCCATGACCTGTAGATAGCATTTGCATGCGACCCTAAGTCATATCCTGTAAACCCGAGTTGACTCAACCCGAGACCAGTGTTATTACGACTGCGTCGTCGTCGTGGTTCCAATGCCACATCTTGTGCATAAATTCGACGTTTAGATAGTGAGATCCAGCCCTCGCATTATCCCCACCATTGATCATACATTGTGGGATCCATGGTGTCCACACCCATTTCCCTAGGTAATCATGTGGGTGATGTCACCCTAGCTAGCCTATGATGACATCATCCTACCCCCATAGACCCCATGCCTCTTACACCCCTATAAGTGCTAGCCCCATGCTTCTCTTACACACTATCCTACTTAGCTAGGAGAGGGAGACTAGCTACCTGTAATGCCCCGTGTTTTCATGACCCGAGTATATGGCCCGTTTCCCAAAAACCTGAGTGTTAACCTTTACAGAGCCAAAATTACACACACATATATATTTTCTTTCATTCAGAGTAAGCAAATTTAGCATAGGATGGACAAAACAATATAAAGAAAAAATTGCATTCACATTTAGAATATACAAGAGGTTGCTCATGATGACTTATACAAATAAATGTCTCAAACTTACAATTACAAAATGAAATGACGTTACATGTAAATAAAGAAAATTATAACAAATTTAGAACTGTAAAACGACGTAGCAGCTCTTGACAATACAATCATGCATCTTCAATAGTGGTACTCTACTCCTCATCAGTTTGACCCTAAAAATCAATTAAGCCACCTGTGCTACCTATACAGTTATATATTTGATGGATGAGTGGCCAACTTAGTGTGAATTCCCCTCAAGATTATACACCGCCGCATTAGGTAAGCATAGCTTTAAAAGAAAGCATACAAAAAAATACTTGATGCAGGTCTTATTAGATGCATGGATGCGTGAATGCAATCATCGCTCCGAAGATGCTCATCCGTGTGGACAGTGGGCTTGTCACCCATGCAATCATCGACATGGGAATGATCATACAGTCGGACAGAATAAGTTTATCACGTACGATAGTGATAGATGCTGGTCTGTGCCATGTATGCATGATTAGCCAAACCAGTATTAGGCCAGTTACAATCAACCAATTTAAATAAGCTTAAGGTCACTACGGGGGCTCATTACTAGCGTAGGCCGACGACTCAGGCATAGGTCCCATACCACTATCCCCGACTCATGAGACTACCATCTTAGGATGTTTAATGGAAACCTGTCAACTAGTGGTTAATCATATTACAATATATGGGACTTACCACCGCAGAGTTATATAGAATAAAACTTCAAACCCATCTAGGGCAAGTACCAAAATAAAACCACGTAAGGTGAATATCAAAACTAAGCCACATAGGGTGATTAGTAAAACTAAGCTTCGTAAGGCTAATATCGAAACCATGCGATAAGAAGCCATCCTTGAAACCATTAGACACAACAACCCTGGACAATAGACCCACATCATTGATCAATTAAACCACCATTCAATAACCACTAAGCTGAAGGTCCATTAAAATCACTACCAACCGAGTTACATCACAAGTATGGGTGTACATTTATAGGTGGGGGTTTCCCACTGATGTACCAGCTTAAGTTCCATAAGAAATCCACAAGCATGAGATAATATGCAGGATAAATATTAAGCATGAAACCTAGCATTTTAATTCCAACAATTACACATGTGATTATAAGATGGAGATATCAATTATCAATTAAAATTAAAATAAAACTATACTTAAGCTAATGGGGAAACGAAAAGTTCAAGGGGAAGAAATCATCACCTGATGAACCGGATCACCTTCTAGTGCTGTTAAGTATTTGTGCCCTTAGAATTGAATCCTACCACACTCATGAACTTGTACAATTAGATCCAAGTCATATGCACTATCTAAGTTTAGGATCATAGCCTATGGTATTCTTTTAGGGTTTTAGTGTAGAGTTAGGGTTTTATCCATTAATCTAACCTTAGGCTTTGGTTTGAAGTTTAACTCATATAATTAATTTATAATAATATTATAATGGAGTAAAAATAAAAATTAATAATAACTACCTATTAATACTAATAACGCTAATCTCATTATTAATAACCTACAATGACAAAATAAGAACAACATGATTAATGTTAGTATCTAATATCTATAATAACCAATAATAGCAAAATTAACCTATCGATGGTTGACCACATTTAATAATTGCACTAATTATAGTAACATTAGTGATGATAATAAATACTTAGATCTACTATTAAGGATAATATTTAAGAGAGTTAAATAAGATTCTACTACTTGATAACTATAATTTTGTTTATAATAACTAACATTAGCACAAATAGTGTATTGATGTAGAACTAGATTTTCATCCTAGAGTTTAGCCATAGACTTAGTTTCTAGGATTGAGCGCTAATCGATGTGTGATTAATCATGACGTTAGTAACATCAATAGTTATAAAACCACTATTAATACTAGCGATGTAATTTATAATAGCTACGTGATAATAATAGGCATTATAATGGTAATAAATATTATGATCTACCCTTAATGGTAATGTGTAAGGGCGATAATTAAAATATTATTATATATAAAAATAACTAGTTTGGCATAAATAACCTATTAATGGCTAATCATTGTTAACATTAATAACAATGGTAATAACAATAACAATATATTGAAACAAGTCTTTCCTGGGAAGGAAGTCTTGATTCACCTACGTAAGCTTGGCTTGACTTGATGAATTTCACTTGTTAACTCGGCGGTGACTAGTTTTCAGCCTAGTCAACTCAGCAGCCACCCCGACCTCAACCTCCAACACCTTCCACTATCTTCTTCTCCTCTCTCTCTCTCTCTCTACTTCCATTCCCTTTCTTCTTTCACAACTAATAGGACCTACTAACAGGGACGTCCGGTCAGCTTGGACTCCATTCGACTCAGCCTGGACTCTAGTAAACTCGGTTTAAGTTAGAACTGAGCTGACTCAGTGCCGATATGATAACAATCTCTGTCTCCCTCTTCTTCTCTGTCTTCTTCTTCTTCTCCTTTGCCTACCATTTTCTTTCTTTCACTTACTTCTTCTTCATCTTTTCTGCCAGCTGGGAACGTCCAACAATGGACATCAAACCCGACTTGACTCAAGCTTGGTCGGGCTGAGTTAATGTGTTAACTACACCCTCCTCTTCTACTATTTCTTCCAGGCTCCCCTTCCTCTCGGACTCATCCACCATGGTCGCTGTTGAGGGTCTAATATGCATATTTGACCCCAGTTATTGCCTAGATTTATGAACATTGTACGATCTAACGGTCTGATTTAACTGTGTTTGTGCTGTAAGGTGTAATTACAAGCTTGGACTGAAATAGGTACTAAAAGCATGGAGCTGACGTTCTGATGACACCAAAGGCAAGGGATAGACTCCTGGGGACCAAGATCAACGCCAGGGATCAGCAAAAATCAAAGAACTAAAGCTCAAATGGCCTAAAACTCATCAAGAATGCAAGATCACATGTTTCTCGCCATCTGTTCGGTTCAAAACTTCATACATGGCCCGAGGACTATAAATTAACCATATAAGTCAATTTTCAACCATTGGATCCCTATGGAAGTGACCTAATGGACAGATCAGCCTATAAATCAGTGAATTGGGGCCCACCTGAGTTATGGATATGCTTCAAAAATTCTTTGGACGATTCAAATGATATGCCAGATCGAATGGACGGAGTGGATTTCTAACACACAGTTAGATGAGACCTACTTTAATGACGTGAGTGTGCACAGCTCTCGTGCACAGGAGGTGCACAAATCCATCAAAGACGGTCAAAGAGGCTTCTGATCGATGAAAAATGAAAATTTCCATTTTCATTCTTCTTTCGCCAGCGATCTTACGAACGGATGCAGGTGGGTCACCATCACCTGATGTTTTGAAGATCCAAACCGTTCATTCGTTTCAAAAGGTCAAACCGGCCGTATGCCACGTATTTTCTGAGACCCATGCATTTTCACATTTTCGGATGCAATTGCAACATATGACGGATGGTGGAGTGAAAGATATCATGGGTCACACCGAAATTAAACAGTAATGGGTCTTCCCAGACGGTTTTCTTTGGGGAACCCATTGATCGGAATGGATTTCTTCGTAAGCATCAGTGTGGGGCCCACTGATCATCACAGGGAGACAACAGAAGCTCTGTTCGTAATAGAGCTTACGTTCGAATCCTGGTGGGCCATCACCACGGGTTATTTCAACGATCCACTCCGTTCAGTGGATTGAGGGGGTCAAACAGACCTCACCTTGATCTGTGGTCCAATTTTCATGAACAGTGCACGAACAGGAAGTCTCAAATGCAGGAATGGACGGTGAGAACAAAGATCACATGGACCACACCGAATCTGATCCAAATCGAACCATGTCCAAATGATTTTTCAAGGTGAATCACATGGACGAACTTGATTTTATCTCTAACATCAATCAGGGGCCCCATCAACGTTACAGCGCAGGAGGTGGCGAGCTCTGTTTCGCAGACCGATGAGCAGACGATATTTGTGGCCCTCCTTCACTGATCATTTCGACGATCTAGACCGTCCATTAAGTAGGCTGTTGAAAATCATCCGTAGGGACGTTTTCTCTTTGCAGAAAGAACGCACCTGTGTGCGAAAATCAAGACCTCACGCAAGACGGCTAACTTGATGCGTAATCTCCCAACCGCCTTTGCTCTTACGCACTGCCTCCTCGTGCGTAGTCTCCACCGCCTTCACACCTATAAAACAAGGAGAGACAGCTTGGAGGTAAAAGGGGTATCACGTGGAGTTGAACTTAGCTGGGCTTGGTGGGACGACTGGAAACGGAGATGTGGGAGAGAGAGAAAGTCAGGGAAGAAGTTTTTTTTAATTATAATTTTTATTGCTGTTTTTTTTCTCTTAGGAGACGTTAGCCCATCCATGTCGTGCTAAACCTCTTAGCTAGGGCTAAGAGGTGAAGCTTGTAGCGTGATGGGAGGACTTGTTGCATGTATAATCCGTTTAAACTGAATGACGTTGATTTTAGTTGGATTTTAATGACATGTTTTTTTAGTCTTTAATGGTCTGTTGTGACTGAAATTACAATGGGTCTGTAATGGCTTGGAGCATGTTCTTTTCCCTTTTATGTTTATGACGTCAGGAAGCTCTATTGTTCACCATAGTCTCCTGGGCATGGTCGGATGTCAGTACCCTTCCTAACATTCATACATATGATTGGTTAGTAATTAGATTAATTCTATTGTTTGCTTTGTCTTCTGGGCATAGTTTGGTGATGGAATCCATTCTAATTCATATACCTTTCATCTTTTGAAAACTAGATCAATGACAGTTTGGTTAATTTTCATGATTCTTGAAGCAGGCATAAGAACTCCCTGATCTCTACAAGTGGATCCTCTGAATCCCTAGTTTCCTATCTCTAATTTTTCTTAAGTTTTAGATTAATTATTCTACCATTGCTAATTGATTTAGAATTCATCTTAGCCTAGTTCTAGTTTTAGTTAGTTTCAGAACACGTACAAGTTTCAATCCTTTGGGATTCGACCTCGATCTTACCGAGTTATTACTACATCACAACCCTGCACTTGGGGAGTGAACAAGTTTTTGGCGCCGTTGCCGGGGACTGACGGCTATATTTTTCTGAAATTAATTAGTTTTAATATTAGTTTAAGATTATGATTTTTACTAACTTTAGTTGTAGGTTTAGATTTTCCTGATTTTCTAGAACTAACCTGTCTTTCCTGTTTTGTAGGATTTTGAGATAAAAACTTCTAATTTGGTGATATCTTTCTAATTTCTTTATTTCTTCTAATTTTAGAATTAGTGTTTTATTTTTAGAGATTTTCTAATTCTAGACTTTCTCTTTTTAGAAACTAACGTGTTTTGTTTTATTTTCCAGGATCTTAACATAGTACTCCAATCTGGTAACTTCTCTCTAACTTCTCCTCTACCTACTTTCCAAATTGCTATAGGATCTTTTCTTCTATTTTTGAGGATTAGATTCAGATTAAGGGTTTCATCATGTATATGAATGAGTGGGCACGTCCGTATGTTGAGATAGCTTATGGAAAACAACCTATGCCTCAAAATGTTTCTGAAAATATCTTCAAGAACCAATCGGAATATGATGCTCCACCGATTAAGAAGACTTTCGGTGATTATCTGTGGGAGAATAATTGCATTCCACGAGTTAAGAGAACATTACGTGATTATTGGAATGATGACGCTTATCAACCCCGACAGATGACCCGTATGATCCTGATCAGTGGAAACAGAAATATTTTGAAGATGAGCCAGTAAAACATCACGGTAATAACTCTCGTGGATCAACCACTTATGAATATCCACCAGAAACAATCTAAGAGGAGTTATCTCCGAG
Source organism: Magnolia kwangsiensis (assembly GCA_037074715.1). Classification (NCBI taxonomy): domain Eukaryota; kingdom Viridiplantae; phylum Streptophyta; class Magnoliopsida; order Magnoliales; family Magnoliaceae; genus Magnolia; species Magnolia kwangsiensis. Next base: position 71,531,355 of record CM073576.1, read on the forward strand.
TTATACAAACTATATTGCTGGCATGAGGAAATTAGTAGAAGCGCTTGAATCACGCCTTGATAGGCTAATGGAGGATAGGTCGTCTCAGCCTCAACCCAATCCAGAAATACAATGCAAGGAAAGTAATCTTCACTCTCTTTTGAAAAACTCTGGAATTTAGAATGAGGAGTGGGATTCCCTTAATGAGCATGTAGTTCAATTTCTTGAGGAGTCGATCTCGATGACTGTTCGAAAGAATGGTGAAGATACATGGGTGTCTTTTAAATACATTGATGATGACACACATTCCTTACATGACACAGAAGATTTCAATGATGAGGAAGAAGTTAGTTTATGCGAACCTCAACCCATGCTAGGTGTAGAATGTGAGGAAAGTGATTTCATCCCAAATGTGCACTGCATTGGACTAGAACATGATTGCGATCCTGAATGAGTAGCCACAGTCCCCCTGGAATCCCTCTCAAGTTTGGTCCAGATCAATGATCAAGACGTACATGAAGTGGTCGGTCATAATGAGCCACTCCCATCACTTGACATGTCTGATTTAAAGGTGGAGGATGAGCCCCTCATGACCGACCCTTCTAACTCTTGTGAAACAAGTTTGGACCACTCCCCTGAATTGAATGATGATATGATTCAGGATAAGGAGGAGTTGCCCGCTACAACTCTGGAATTTGAAACTACTCAGTTGAGGCCACCATCTGAGCTGCACATATTTGACAATTCAATGCCTCAATTGAGTAATTTCAATGAACAGAGTGATCACATCGATGCTTCTCCGATTGATTTTCAATCTGTCTGTGCAGGACTGGAGTGAGAGAGCATACATCCATCCATTTTCAAGGATAATGGATCCCTTGGGTAGATCATCATGGACTTCAATGATAAAAATGAGTCATGCTCATCTGAATTTCCCAACTCGTGGGATTGCTTGGCACACTTTGCGGTTTCAAACGATCCCATGTTAAAAGACAAAGTGGATGCCTTGCGAGACAACATCTCGGTAGTCATCACTGACCGAACGAACCCTTATTCTGAAACCCTCTCTTCCCCTGATCCTAAACGTCTACTAGTAAAGGAAGAGGAACTGAATCTAGAACCGAAGTTTGGAGCTTCGGAATATGTTGAGACTACATCACTTTTTAAGAAGTTTTCTAAACTTTATTTACTTGTAGTCTTTGATTCACCATGCGATACTAACATTGAAACTTCTTCTGTCATAGGTGAATCGTATATATTACGGATACCTCAAACGATTTAATGGAAGATTTCATATGAGGTACATAAGTCTCTCTGAAAAGTCATGCTCCAGGTCGCCTAAGCCTATTGCAAAAAGGGCTTTTGGATGATCCTGTTGAGGAACTTACTGAGAAACTTATCAAGATATTGGCCGACAGGGGAACCTTGCGGCATGATCAATTCAATGTTTGTGGGTAACATTACTGCAAACCCTCACGAGACTATAACTCGCCCACTAGGGGTAACCTAGGGGTTTAAAGGCTTTTTGCATACGATAAATGCAATCGAGAGCACCTGCGAAAGTGGTATAGGTAGGATTTTCTTTTTGTGATTTTATTTTTTTACTTTTGTTGATTTCTCTCTTGTGCTGACTCGCCTTTAGGTTGATATTTTTTGGAAAAGTCTCTTGATTCTCCATTCCAAGTACTATCTTCCCATCACTTCATATTTACTTTCATTGTTCCATGTGCATTACATGCTCATATCTCTTACATTGAGGACAATGTAGATTTTAGGTTGGGGGTGGGAGCTTAGGTAACCCAATCAGTGTTTTTCTTGGTTTTGAGCAAAATTTGTGAAAATTTTTAAAATTTTTCTGAATATTTCTGTGAATTCGAAGTGATTTTAACGGATATCCTTGACTTAGAATTTCAAGATTCATGATGTTGGTGATTTATGACTCTTGGATTCCGTATTTATTAAATTTCTCAGTTAAGTGAATTATTAATCCATGATTAGAAGTTGTAAACATTGATTGAGTCATGAGTTCACATGTCACATCTCGCTTTTACATTAAGGTTTCAGTCTGATAATGAAGGATTAACTTGGTACTCACTAAGCATGTGAGGACACCGCTTGAAATTTGCCAGTCATGATCACTTAAGAAAAAAAAAGAAAAAAAAAGGAAAAAAAAAAAGAGCTCAGATACCTTTGGAAAAAGTTGGGCGAATAATTTTCACCGTAGGTTTGCTCCCTATAGGTAAAAATTTTGATTTCCCATGAATGATATGTGAAAAAGGTATAGGAGTTCAGTTTTCATCATAGGTTTGCTCTCTATAGGTGAAAATTTGATTCCCTTTCTTAGTGTTACTTTTTAACGGCAAAATCAAAAACTAAAGAATGAAAAGTTGGTTGATAACCTGTGAGGCAAGTCTTGGTTTAAGTCTTTGTTATCATGAATTATTTTACTGGTTACCAATGATATCATGGAATAATGAATTGAATCTTAATGTGGATAAGTCGAGATTACACTATACACCCATGGAACTTAATGTTTAGATTTTTTCTAATTGTTGAATTAATATTTTGCCCTTGATTATGAAGTTTACTATGCGCTTGAGTCCAGGAGAAGTAATACCAAACATTTATGAATCTTAAAATTCTAGGATCTGGATTATCTTTCTTAAATCACTCGAGTTTATCGAAATTATCCTGTAGTTCTCAACTTATTTTTTCTCATACTTTGCTCGGGACTAGCAAAATACTGGTTGGGGATTGTGTTGAGGATCAAATATTGCATATTAGACCCCAATTATTGCCTAGATTTTTTAACATTGTACGGTCTAACGGTCTGATTTAACTGTGTTTGTGCTGTAAGGTGTAATTACAAGCTTGGACTGAAATAGGTACTAAAAGCATGGAGCTGACGTTCTGATGACACCAAAGGCAAGGGATAGACTCTTGGGGACCAAGATCAACGCCAGGGATCAGTAAAAATCAAAGAACTGAAGCTCAAATGGCCTAAAACTCATCCAGAATGCAAGATCACATGTTTCTCACCATCTGTTCGGTTTAAAACTTCATACATGGCCTGAGGACTATAAATTAACCGTACAAGTCAATTTTCAACCATTGGATCGCTATGGAAGTGACCCAATGGATAGATCAGCCTATAAATCAGTGAATTGGGGCCCACCTGAGTTATGGATATGCTTCAAAAATTCTTTGGACGACTCAAATGATATGCCAGATCGAATGGACAGAGTGGATTTCTGACACACAGTTAGATGAGACCTACTTTAATGACGTGAGTGGGCACAGCTCTCGTGCACAGGAGGTGCGCAAATCCATCAAAGACGGTCAAATAGGCTTCTGACCGATGAAAAATGGAAATTTTCATTTTCATTCTTCTTTCGCCAGCGGTCTTACGAATGGATGTAGGTGAGCCACCATCACCTGATGTTTTGAAGATCCAAACCGTTCATTCGTTTCAAAAGGTCAAACCGACCGTACCCCACGTATTTTTTGGGACCCATGCATTTTCACATGTCTGGATGCAATTGCAACATATGATGGACGATGGAGTGAAAGATATCGCGGGTCACACCGAAATCAAACAGTAATGGGTCTTCCCAGACGGTTTTCTGTGGGGAACCCATTGATCGGAATGGATTTCTTCGTAAGCATTAGTGTGGGGCCCACTGATCATCACAGGGAGACAACAGAAGCTCTGTTCATAACAGAGCTTGCGTTCGAATCCTGGTGGGCCATCACCATGGGTTATTTCAACGATCCACGCCGTGCAGTGGATTGAGGGGGTCAAACGGACCACACCCTGATCTGTGGTCCAATTTTTGTGAACAGTGCACGAACAGGAAGTCTCAAATGCAGGAATGGACGGTGAGAACAAAGATCACATGGACCACACCGAATCTGATCCAAATCGAACCATGTCCAAATGATTTTTCAAGGTGAATACATGGACGGACTTGATTTTATCTCTAACATCAATCAGGGGCCCTATCAACGTTACAGCGCAGGAGGTGGCGAGCTCTGTTTCGCAGACCGATGAGCAGACGATATTTGTAGCCCTCCTTCACTGATCGTTTCGACGATCTAGACCGTCCATTAAGTAGGCTGTTGAAAATCGTCCGTAGGGACGTTTTCTCTTTGCAGAAATAACACACCTGTGTGCAAAAATCAAGACCTCACGCAAGACGGCTGACGTGTTGCGTAATCTCCCAACCGCCTTTGCTCTTATGCACTGCCTCCTCGTGCGTAGTCTCCACCGCCTTCACACCTATAAAACAAGGAGAGACAGCTTGGAGGTAAAAGGGGTATCACGTGGAGTTGAACTTAGTTGGGCTTGGTGGGACGACTGGAAAGGGAGACATGGAGAGAGAGAGAGAAAGTCAGGGAAGAAGTTTTTTTTATTATAATTTTTATTGCTATTTTTTTTCTCTTAGGAGACGTTAGCCCATCCATGTCAGGCTAAACCTCTTAGCTAGGGCTAAGAGGTGAAGCTTGTAGCGTGATGGGAGGACTTGTTGCTTGTATAATCCGTTTAAACTGAATGACGTTGATTTTAGTTGGATTTTAATGACATATTTTTTTTAGTCTTTAATGGTCTGTTGTGAGTGAAATTACAATGGGTCTGCAATGGCTTGGAGCATGTTCTTTTTCCTTTTATGTTCATGACGTCAGGAAGCCCTATTGTTCACCATAGTCTCCTGGGCATGGTCGGATGTCAGTACCCTTCCTAACCTTCATACATATGATTGGTTAGTAATTAGATTAATTCTGTTGTTTGCTTTGTCTCCTAGGCATGGTTTGGTGATGGAATCCATTCTAATTCATATACCTTTCATCTTTTGAAAACTAGATCAATGACAGTTCAGTGAATTTTCATGATTCTTGAAGCAGGCATAAGAACTCCCTGATCTCTACAAGTGGATCCTCTGAATCCCTAATTTCCTATCTCTAATTTTTCTTAAGTTTTAGATTAATTATTCTACCATTGCTAATTGATTTAGAATTCATCTTAGCCTAGTTCTAGTTTTAGTTAGTTTCAGAACACGTACAAGTTTCAGTCCTTTGGGATTCGACCTCGGTCTTACCGAGTTATTACTACATCACAACCCTGCACTTGGGGAGTGAACAGTCGCTGGACTAGACCTCGACTCGATTCGCACCTCAACTTGGCAGCTCAGTGTGGCATGACCCATACCCAAGCTCTGCTCAATTCTAGCTGCTGCTGCACCTGACTGACGCTCTCCCTCATTCTGATTCTTTCTTTCTTTCTTTCTTTCTTTCTTTCTTCTTCCATTTCCTTCTCTCTTTCTTTCACTCTTTTTTTCTTCTGGAGCTACATAGAGCTCGAACTCAGTCGAGCAGCACCATTGCACGGTCGAAGGGTGTCGAGGAAGGAGGTGTGGCTCCAATGGTGACTCGAAATCTAGCGGGTTTGATCCAAGGGATCCCATGAAGCTTAGAGAATAGAAGGAATGAAGATCAAGCGCCGATTGATTGGTGGGTTCAGATGGAGACGAAACGGCCAGTTATCTCTCAAGTGCGGCTGCCCTTTCTTACTCGCTTTCTTTCGTTTCTACAAACCTAGCTTTGAAGGGCTAGGATCGCATCTCACGGACGACTGAGATGGAGGGTAAGAGACTCACGCAGATTACCAAGCTAGTAATGAATAGTTTCCATTTTCAGAAGTGTTGTGTTTATAGGGCCCTTTTACGTTGGCATTGTGTGCATGTACGGTCGCACTTACATGCGGGATTCACTAGGATTCAGTCAAGCCCAACCTGCACACAGGATGGACGGTTTAGATATAGGAAGGGGAATCATGTTGGTGGGCCACCAATTAAAGAACCAGACACTCATCCGTTCATTCGCAAAGGCAAAGAGAGTGAGAAATCCTTGCTTTTTTAAGGAATTGCGGGTCAGTCCTGCTTTGATCGGGCTGACGATCTCATGCACGTCAGGTGCTTTAGCACTAGTGTACATGCACACCAATGTGGGGCCCACCATGATGTGTTTGGCTAATCCACTCTGTCCATTCCACTTGGTGGGCGCAAACATAGGCTTTGACCCAAGATCAGGTGGGTCAAAAACTTGGGTGGATCATACTAGTTGAATTAATGTCTTTTATCATAGATTGTATAGACCCAATGGTTAGATTAGTTCCATTTCAACCATCAATGGTCAAAATGTCCTAAGGGATCACTTATGTGTCTAAGCAAACCATCATATGCTACTATTCAAATAATATATTGATTTTAATATTAATATACTATCATATGCATGCAATGGATCACATGTTTATTAGTATATAATTCAAAATATATAATATTATATAATACATATGAATGAATTTAAGACTGTACAATATATATTTAATTAAAATCGTATTTGTATTCCTTAATATTGTTAAATAATATAAAATCTTATTAAAATATCTAATAAAATTTGTACACATATTTATAGAAGATATTTAGTACTACACCAGTATTTATAATTCAATTATACATTGTAAAATTATTACTCACTATAATATTATTTTCATAATATTTTATATACGTTAATTATATACATATCACTCTATTACAACACATTTTCATACATTATTCATATGATAAATAAATTATTAAATACATCCATAATTCTTTTGACCTATGTTTGTGTAAAACTTATAATATAACAAATATATATATGTATATATACTCATTAAATATTATTAGATGGTTTGATTCTTCTATTAAAGTGATTGAGAACTTAAAATTGACGTCTCTGGACTATTTTGAAAATCAATCAAATGGATGGCTTGATATACGAATGAATGTTCCGTCAGACGATTGAGATTGATGAATTGGGGATCATTGGATGTTGATGTGTAAGGAAAGCTATGTGTGTTTTCACACACGTGTAAACTGGTTTAGATTTTCTTGGTAACACCTGAGTACAAAAAAGTACAGGTTGTTACACTACCCTACTCCCTTACCCCACTAACTCTCTCTCCTTCATCTCTCTCTTTCCCTCTTTCATTCCCATTCTTCCATTTTTGCAAGCGCTTGGACGTCCCAAGCTATCCCAAAACTAACCCCTTGCATGCTCCTATACCCCCTCATCCAACAATCCAAAGACAATCTCAACCATCGAAACATCTTCCTTAACCTACGAGGATCCCATTGGTGGAAAAATGAACTTGAGATTTGAAGGTGGGTTCTCTCTAGAGTTAGATCTTACTCTCTTCCTTAGATCTCTTTCTTTTTTGTGCATGAGGACTTGAAGGACCCACCAATCCATGGTGGAGATCCTCCATGATCCCCTAGATGTGACCTTTGGCCCATCTTGTTGCATGCATGAGCCATGGTGGGATCATTCTCCATGGACCCCGCCATGATGGCTTTTACTTCAATCCATACCTTTTAAGGGTCATTTAGACCCCTGATTTGCATGGTGGGATGGTATCGCCACCTCATTTTTTTTAATGATATGTTGGGCTCATGCCTCTCTCTCTCTCTCTCTCTCTCTCTCCCTACATCTCCTATTTTCTTGATGATCATGGCCCATCTGATGTGCTTAGCACATCCAAACTGTCCAACAGGGTAGGATGCCCCTGCTATCCAATTTTCTAGATGCGAGCCGGCCCACCTTATGGCCTTGTCTTGCATGCAAAGCTTTGATGCATGTGGGCCTTAGTATGAGTGTGTGGGGCCCATCTAGGTGGTCCAATCATGATATTTATTTTTTTCTACAATCTTTTGGCTTGGAATTGGACAATAACATGTTGCTGTCTAAATTTTTCTCTAGGCCCATTTGATGTTTGTAGAAGGGTTTTGCTTTGATTTTACCTGGAATTTATGTGATGGGATGATGCATGTGGACCTCACCTTGATGTTCATCGGCACCAGGCCCCCTTCATTTATGTATTTTATATCTAGGCTGTCCAACTGTGGGCCTAACTATGTTAACCATCCAGCATGGCTGCCCCGCCTAAACGGTCAGTTTTGGGCAGGGAAATCACAAATATCAGCTTGAGATCAAGCTGGTAGCCCACACGTGGTTCCACCTTGATGTATGTGGGATGTCCACACCGTCCAGCCATGGGACGTGCTCCACGCTCATGGTGTATGCTTTCCATCCACGCCATTCGTCCCTTGGATGTGAGGCCCACCTTGATATGTTGTCTACGCCATCCAGCCCCCATAGACGTGGGACCCACTTGATGCATGTTTTATCCTTAGTCCTCCAGCGCTTGAACATCCATATTGATTAGACTACTACTGTCATGCCCCAAATTTGGAAACCAGGCTCACAGAATTCCTGATCGCTGAATCCGATGCCGACAGCCTCTGTAGTACCCCATTCTCAATTTCTAACGTCCATACACTAGGAGCATAACCAAGTCACAAACAACAACATCAACACCATATATCCACTAATATAAACATTTGAGTACAATGCTAGAAGGAAAATATATATATAACAAAAACTCTAAAGTGATCTACCATAAGCTCCTGCCTCAATGCTGTTGTGACCTAAGGACACCTGCACACAACGGTCGTGCATAAGCTTATAAAAAGCTTAGTGGGTGGTGTAAGTGTGTGCACAAGATAAGTGCCAAGTACAAAAATATCAGAGTAAGTGAAATACTGGGAAGTTTATAAGTCATTTAAAATCAGAGTATGCAATGCAGATCGGTTATGCAATGCAGAGTCATAATGAGTCAAATATCAGATACCGAGGATGCAATACAATATGCAATTCTGATGAGTCATGAATACCATCAGCTTCATCTAGGCCATATAAATGTAGAAACATAGCAACCCAAATGCCATATGCCGCGGAGGTAATGCAATATGTGGTGCGAATGAAATGACCAAGCTAGAGTGTGAAGTCGGGATGATAGTACGTAGTATCCCAAGTTGTGGGGTTCATCACAAGGGACTTCGATCTAAACTGGCCCATACCTGATTTGGGTAATTGGACACAATGTAGTAAACTCCTGATCTCAGGTTAGTCGCGTACCCAACTGAAATCATGGCCATTGTGAGGGTACACATAATGATCTAGTTACGCACCACTAGCTAGAGTGGATAGTGTAAGGCTCGTATCCTAGTTCATACTATTTTGTAGACTCCCGTTATCCTCCCTGTCAAATTTCAGCAACCCTCGACCTATAATCTGCATTTGCGTGCCACCCTTAGTCACATCCTGTGATTCTGAGTCAGTTTGACTTGAAACTTGTACCCTAGCGACCGCACTGTCGCCGCGGTTCTTATGCCGCATCTTGCACACCGATGCAATACCCATGTAGGAGTTGTGGGCCCACGTATATTTTGAAGAAACACCGCGTGTTATGAATTTAAAGAGAATCTCTACAACCCATCACATCAATCAATTAAGTACTAGTTAAGTACATAACCCATGCCTCTCCCATCCCTTTCTTACCAAGAAAGACAAGCAACCCATATCCCATGCCACCACACCCCCCATAAGTCAACTCTCTCTTACACACACCCATCCCTCTCTTACAATACCCATTCCTCTCATCCCATCCTTCTTACACAACCCCACTCCTCTCTCATTTCACTCCATTCTCTACCATTTTTCAAGAAACCATGAGAGAAGAATCCTAAGTAGAGAAAATAAGCTAAGTGTGTGGCCCACCTCTTACCCAAAATCTCTCATCTTATCTCTTCAATCCTCATCGACCTCCATCAAATAGAGAGTGAAGGAGTTTAACATTCCATCAGACCAATAAGATCCAATAGTGGGTGTTTTTTATAGTCTTAGAGTTATGTTTTGATGATGGGCCAAGTGGGGCCTACCGATTGATGGTATGGATCTCACTTTGGACCCTAGGCGTGGCTGATGGCCCACCTTGATTCACATGATTATTCCATGATGGGGCCATTCTCCATGGACCCCATCTTGATGTTTATTTTCCTAGTATGAAAAGGTCATCTAGACCTTACATTTTGGTGGAGAAGGGATCTCCACAGTTGATTCTGATTGGTGGGCCCACATGTAATGAGACCCACTTGATGTGTGTTGTAATGCATGGAAGGGAGGGCCTATAGTGCCAAGGTCCCTCCATCACATGATTCTCCTCCTCTCTTTCTTTTTCCCCTTTTTTGCGGCCTGCCTTAATGAATGGATTAGATCTACATCGTCCATCAATGGGCCACGTGTACGTGGGGCCACCTTGATGTATGTGGCTAATGAGCCACGTGTACGTGGACCCCACCTTAATGGATGTATTACATCCCTACCATCCCGCCATAGGACATCCAACAGCTTCTGTTGCTAGACCATATGAAGGGAAAACACTAACTCAGTTAAAAAAATGTATAATAATATATTACAATAAATATTATATATATATATGATAGAAGGGAGGGTGGCCCATCCACGTGGGACCCACCCGATGTGTGGACTTCATCAACACCATCCGTCCATCTGGACGGGACCCACCATGATGTATGGGCTGCTCACCCGCACTATCCATTGTTTGGGATGGTGGGGACCCACCCCACATGTGGGGCCTACCTTGATAAAGGAAGAGGATTGGCTAAGTACGTTGACACCAGCTATACAGTTGTTGTAGACGTCAGTAAGTTCTGTGGGACCCATGTAGTTAGTAGCTATTGTATACATCAACAGGTTTTGTGGATCCCACGCATGAGGTATGTGATTTATCTACACTATCCATCCAATCCAACGTCCAACAACCATAGGCCTGGAAATGAGAAGGATCTAAATCTCAAGTGATCCACACCGTGGGAATTAGTGGACAGATCCAACGGCCAGATAGACTACCTAGCGGACAGTCAGGCCCACTGTGATGTATCTGTTACATTTTCCCAGCCCAGCTGGTTTGAGGAGGGGTTGTATGGGGTCAGCCCACCTCCCGGGTGACCCACACCCAAGTGGGACCCACAGTTATATGTATTACATCCAAACTATCCATCTGCTAGGTCACACCAACTACATGGCTATGGTTTTGATGCATGTGAGTTTTGTGGGCCTAATAATCAAGTATGTGCTAAATCCAAACCGTCCATCCACCCTGCGAGCTCGTCTTAGTCTTGAGACTAAAGATAAGATAGATCCATCTATCAGATGGACAACACTGCAAAAAAAAAAAAAACCAATAGAGGGTTGAACGCCTACCATTGAAAATCGTTTGGGGTTCCAGGAACTCTGGATCAATATGAATTTTGTTTTCCTCTTAATTCAGGTCTTTGTGTCCTTATGAACATATTGGAAAATAAACGTTATGGTGGACCCAGGAAATTTTGAACAGCAAAGAACATTATCTCCATTGTTATTTGTGGTATGGTCCAGATGATCTTCCGTTATAATTTATTTGGGTAATGGTCTAAAATAACCTCTTAAAATAAATGAATGGTGTAGATGGCATGGCTCATTGATGTGGCCCACTTAATGTATATGAGGCCCATTTGTGTGGCTCACTTGATGTATATGAGGCCCATTGGTACGGCCCATGGATGCGGCCCACTTGATGTATATGAGGTCCATTGGTGCAGTCCATGTGATGTGGACCACTTGATGTATATGAGGCCCATTGGTGTGGCCCATGTGACGTGGCCCACTTGATGTATGTGAGGCTCATTGTGATGTATTTAAGGCCCCTAGGTTGAGGCCCAATGTGATATATATAAGGACCATGAGAGAGGCCCAATGAGACGTATGTGAGGCCTTTGTGTGGGCCCAAATGTGATGTATACAAGGCCCATTGCAATGTGTGATTCCACCATGATGTATGTAATGATGTTTATGGCGGGCCATGCCTTGGGAGCAATGATGGTTTTACATACACATTGTAAGAGCAATGATGGTTAAATGTCTACATTGTAACTCTCCCTAAGGCCCATTGTTAGGCCTATACTTGTTGTATGTAGGCTATCTAGGCTCATCTTCATTATGAAAATAGTTCCTCACCATATAACATGCTTGGTATAACTCCATGATTCATGCCCATACGCATCATATGTATGCTTGATATGAGGAGTGACTAATCATAGCATATGTCATTGGGCAGATTGTTTATGGGACTCAATGATAGAAATTACTCACATGAACGCGCGGTACACCCAGGATTGCTGCATGATTGGACAGTACGATTCATATATCTCACATTTGTGTGACATGATCACTGTACGCCCTAGCGACATCAGGGCACATTGTGGATGGCTGGATTGGATACCGAAAATATTAGCTCTAACACTATGGGCACATAGAATGTCATTGGATGAAAGTCCCAGAACCTTTTTGGTACTAAGAGATGCTTCAACATCTAGACCGAGTGGATACACGAGTGCACGAGTTCTGAATACCAGTATGCCGCGTCTCCCACTATGTCGTGGTCGGTTGGAAGGGGGTGTGGCCTTATCCGCCTAAATGAGGGGGCTGTAAGTTAGGCTAAGTTTGACCAGCTCTCATATGGGTCTGTTATCAATGAGCTGGGTAGGCATTAACAGACTACTGGTCAGGTGATAGTGTGGTCTCATCCACTCACTGGGTTGTGTGGCTAGGGAGGCAGTAGTTAGTGAGGAGTGTACTAGACCCCGGTGATATTCCAAAGATGAGTTGTATTGTTATGTGGATTCATATAAGGATCGACATGCTTGCATTGCATCTCGCATATGACATTTTCCTACGTAGGCCTCACATTGCATGGCCTCTGTATGGCCGATAACATTCATGTCTTACATCTTATGGCCTTAGTATGGCCGATAGGATTCATGTCTTGCATGCATAGCCTTGGTATGAATGATAGTATTCATTAACTTACTAGTATATTTCTGCATTACTCTGATATTGCATATTTGGCACTTACCTTGCGCACATACTTACACTACCCTCTAAGCTTTTGATAAGCTTATGCACAACTATTGCATGCAGGTGACGTTGGATCATAACAGCATTGAGGCAGGAGCCTGTAGCTGAGCTTTTGGAGTTCTGATATTTATATTCGTATTTTTCTTTCGACATTATACTCAAAGTTTTTGATATAGTGGATATGTGGTGATGTTGTTTTGTGACTTGGTTATGCTTGTGATTATGCTCCATTACAAAAAAAATCATATTAAAAATCCTCCTTGTAGGATCTCAGGATCAGAATCTGGCATATGGGTGCCGGGAGTAGAGAATGGGGCACTACAGAGGCTGTCGGTGCTGGATTCGGCAATCAAAAATTTTGTGAGCCCGGTTTTTGAGTTTGGGGAGTGACAGATAGCGAATGAATGAATGAATTAGATGCTGAGTACATAAAACCTACTCAGTAAGTCCACATATCAGTATCGTACATATCCTGGATCATCACCAGGGTCTAGTATACTCTACACTGGCTGCTGCCTCCCTAGTCGCGCAACCAAGTGAGTGAAAGAGACCTCCTTACCTACCTACCAATATCGGCTCGACTCATCGGTAGCGGACCGACTCATGAGCTGATCAAACTCAACCAAGCTTACAGCCCCCTCACTCGGGCAGATAAGGCCACGCCCCTTTCCAATCGACCACGACATAGTGGGAGACATGACCTAATGGTATACGGTTCTCATGCGCTCATATATCCACTCAGTGTAGATGTTGGAGCGTCTCCTGGCCACGGAGGTTTAGGGACTTTCACCCATGGACAACTAACGTGCCCAGATGCTCGAACTAAACATTTGCAGTATCCCATCTGTCAATCCACGATATGCCTATGGAGGCCACAACCCTGATGTCTTTAGGGTGAATAGTGGTCATATCCTAAAATGTGTGATGTATGAGTTATACCATCTATGTAAGACCCATAACATAGTCCGTACCGTTCCGTTGGCTTTCGCGGTCCTTCTGGTCTAATTCCGGCAATCCTCGATCTATATCTGACGTTTGCGCATGAACCTAAGCCGAGTCCTGCGTACCAAAGTCAGCTCAACCCGAAACTTGTACCTTAACGCCGTGACTCAAGCACCGAACCAATACCTATGCCAGAAGATGAGGGCCCACGATCATTTCAAGAAAAACGCCGCACATTGCGAACTTCGAGGGAATCTCTACAAGATGTCCCATCAATCAATGTCAAGTACAAGCCTTACCTAAGTACATGTAACCCATTCCTCCCTTTTCAAAAGTCAACTCTCTCTCTCCTCTCACCATCCCTCCTTTATCAATTTTCAAACCTAACTATACCTCATTAATTACAACCACCACATCATCCCATCCATATCATTCCATCCTCTCTCTCTCTCTTTTCTCAAATCTCTCCCAAGCAAAAAAATTCAAGCATCCAAGCCTCCCCAACTCTCCCTAAGGCCAAGTGTGGCCCACCCTCACATCTCTCATCCTCACCATCAAAGCCCCATCAACCACCATCAAAAGTGAAGGCAAGGAGCTTACAAGCATAAGGGACCAAGGAGAAGGCCTAGAGGTGGGTGATCCATCATTTATTTTCATTTTAAGGGTCCACTTGTTGTGGGACCCACTTGATGTACGTGTTGTATCAATGGAGGGCCCATAGTGGCGGGGTCCCTCCTCTCTATCACTGTCTCTCTCTCTCTCTCTCTCTCTCTCTCTCTCTCTCTCTCTCTCTCTCTCTCTCTCTCTCTCTCTCTCTCTCTTCCTTTCCCTAGAATGAGGTAGGCCCCACCGAATCATGTTAAATACACTCCATCCATCAAACGGTGTGGCCCACCACATTTTAAGTGAAATCCACCTTCCATGGTGGGACGGTGGGAAGATCCACATGCTGGACTAAATATATATACAATATATATTATATTTATGTTATATATATAATAATAATATGAATATACATGCATGGTGGGCCACGTCCATGTGGGACCCATCATGATTCCTGTGTTATTCCAAGTCATCCAGCGTCCAGAGATGCTGGATATTGCCCATTAGGGAAGTGAGATTTGGCATGGAGAGTGGCTAGCAGTGAAGTGTGTACTGACGCTGGGGGGGGGGGGGGGGGGGGGGGGGTGTACTGAGCTTGGGATGGGCCACTCATGCAGGCCCCACCTTGATGCATCTTTATAATCCACGCCGTCCATTTCATTTCTCAGCCAACTTTAGGCGTTGAGCCGAAAAATGAGGCCAATCTGATAATCAAACGGGCTATACCATAGGAAATAGTGCTATTACCATTAAAACCCACCTTGATTCTTCTATGCGCTAAAAACACGTCGCATATTGGTCTCATTTGGACAATCAGGGGCTGTAGAATCTAATGGCCGGGTTGGATTTTTCAGATGCAGGCAACACATGGGAAAACTGTAGAATTTCTTATTTTTTTAAAAAAGCATCCTGTTATTGCCGCTGATACGCTAGGACGCTATAGCGTCCTAGGGGCGGACGGGCTGGCCCTAATGGCCCTAGCTGTGGGTCCCACCGTGATGCGATTCGAACATCAACACCATCCATTATGGGGCCCCCCTTCTAAAAATGCCCTGCCCCAAAAATCAGCTGTATACGGAACTCAGGTGGGCCATACCATCTAAAATCATGGGAAGACATGCCTATAACACATAAAATCATCTGGTGGGGCCTACCTAAAATTTGGGTGCGGCTGAAACTTGGTCCTAATCCTTAGCCAAGTGGGACACTCATAATGGGTGGGCTGGATTTGCGAACCACATTCCAGTGGGGCCCAGTTTTTCCTCTGGTCCACGTAACCTTGTGAACAGGTTGGATATCATATAAATAGCACGGTGGACCCTTGGTCCATGTAACCTTGTGAATAGGTTGCATGTCATATAAATAGCACAGTGGGCCCCTGGTCCACGTAACCTTGTGAATAAGTTGGATGTCATATAAACAGCACGGTGAGCCCCTAGTCTGAGTGACCTCATGAACAGTTTGGATGGAAAACAAACATCACCATGGGCTCTAGGTCCACGTGACCTTATGAACCGTTTGGGTGGCAAATAAACATCACTGTGGGCCCTGGATAGGTTGGATGCAATTAAACATTATGGTGGGCCCCTAGTCCACGTGACCTTATGAATACATTGGATGTAAATAAACATTATGGTGGGCCTAGGTTGGGTGGATAATAAACATTACTATGGGCCCCAGGTTTGAGTGACCTTATCAATGGGTTGGATAGAAAATAAATATTATAGTAAGCCCCACATGGGACCCACCTAATGTATGTCTTATAATCCACACCTCCCATTAGTGTGGACCCCACCATGGGTATGTACCTCAGCTATGTCGTCCATCCTTTCAAAATCACTATGGGATCTACCATGATGCATGTGTTTCATCCAAACCGTCCAACTACCTTGGAGATAATTTAAGGCCCATTGTTGAGGCTACCTTGATTTACATGTGGCCCATACGATCAAGCCCATCTTGATATAATTATGGCCCATTGTTGAGGCCCACCTTGGTTTGTATAAGGCCCGATGTTGAGGCCTGCCTTAATAAATATGAGGCCCATATTATGAGGCTCATTGTGATGTATGCAAGGCCCACGTAACTAGGCCCATCTTGACGTATTTGTGGCCCGATGTTGAGGCCCACTTCGATATATATGAGGCCCATTTAATGTATTGGAGGCCCATGGGTCAAGGCCCGATGAGATGTACACAAGGCCCATTGTAGTGTGATTCCACCATGGTTTATGTGTTGATAGCAGGCTATGCCTTGGGAACAATGATGATTTGACGTCCATATTGTAAGGATGATGTTGGTTAAATATCCGCATTGTCACTCTCCCTAAGGCCCACTGATAAGGCCATATTTGTAGTGAGTAGGCCGTCTAGGCCGATATCCGTTATGCACAAGCCCATCACCCTATGACATGTTTAGAATAGATCCATGATTCATGATCATACGCATCATATGTATGTCTATTATGTCGAGTGACTGAGCATAGCATATGCCTTCGGACGAATTGTTTATGGGCTCCCTGATAGGCAGAGTTGCCTTACATGAGCGCGCGGTGTGCTCAGGATTGTTGAATGTTTGGTAGGGTGATTCATGCACTTGCATTTATGTGATCATGATTATTGTATGCCCTAGCGACATCAGGGCCAAAGCCTCTGCAGACACATCGTGGGTGGCTGGATTGGATACCAAAAATGTTTGGTTTTAACATACGGGTGCCGTAGTGTCCTTGGGTGAAAATTTCTAAACCCGATGGTACTAGAGGATGACTCTGACGTCGAGACCGAGTGAATATATGAGAGCACGAGGGCCGAATACCAGGAGACCGCTTCTTCCACTGTGTCGTGGTCGGTTAGAAAAGGGTGTACCCTTACCCACCCGAGGGTAGGGGCAATACTAGGCTGAGTCTGACCAACTCATAAATGAGTCCGCTATCGATGTGTTGGATAGGTATTGGCAGACTCTTGGCCAGGAAGATAGTGAGGTTTCTTATGCTTACTTGGACTGTGTGGCTGGGAGAGCGGTAGTGCCATTTGGAGTGTACTAAACCCCAGTGATTATCCAGAATGAGAAATGTACTAATCTATGATGAGGATTTGTATGCTTGAGTTGCATCTCGCATCGCATGGCCGTGTTATGACGGACAACATTCATATCTTGCACCATATAGCCTTGGTACGGTTGATTGCATTCATGTATTCACCAGCATGATTCCACATTTCTCTGACCTTGCATTATGAGCACGCTCTTATTATGGACACACGTACACCTCCCTCTAAGCTTTCTATAAGCTTATACACGATCGATGTGTGCAGGTGATGCCAGGACGCAGCTGTAGTTGGAGCATACAGCCCGCAGTTTGGAGTACACAGTCGAGCTTCTGGAGTTTCCTGTCATTTTCATTATCCTGTATTTCCCTTTCATACGCATTGTAGTCAAAAGTTTTTTATCATAGTGAATTGTGTGATAATGTTCGTGTGGTTATTGTTCGTGGGTTATGCTTGTGGTCATGCTCATTATGAATTAGATTGATAATTAGAAATCCTCCTTGTAGCATCCCAAGATCGGAACCTGGTGTATGGGTGCCGATAGCCGAGAATGGGTTACTATAGAGGTTGTCGACGTCGGATTTGGCGATCGGGAATTTCGTGAGCCCGGTTTCTGAGTTCGGGGCGTGACAATCTAGTCATGCATTATAACACCTCGTACCCCCAGAACATGGGTGTTGGCTCTTAAACCAATGTTTATGAGAAACGGGACCGATTAACTAAGTAACTTGAACTTAACATGCAGGGTGCAACTTTAAATCGACACTGAGGCCATCCATCACGGTGTACAAAAGCCAACTTTAACCTGACACCAACTAGATAGGTAAAACCCAAAAAATGTTTCAAGTTAAGGCAACTTATAGATAAACTAAGGTAGGGCAATGCACCCACTAACAACTCTTGGGGATTTATTGTTGCCAACCAAATAATCTGTGCATTCTAAACCTCCACTTAACCAATGAGACCAACCATCAGATATATCTGATCACTAGATTACGATGTATGGACCAAACAAGGCCACAAAATGCGTGATATGGCCCACTTAGGCCCCAGCCTGCCCCAAACTAGGCCAGGACCTCTAAGTGGGACCCCCAAGATGGTTAGACAAAGTGGATGTTGTACAACCATTCAAGTGTCGAGACGTCAACATTCCTTAATAAGGAAGCATAACAAAGTACTCGAGAGGGGTGACTGACCTGCACCGAAAATGTAAAGGACGTGTCCTCCGGCTCGTAAACTGTCACTAAACGGGTCTCGCAATCAATCTCAGCCCTCCCTGCAGTTAGCCAATCCATGCCAAGGATGACATTGAAATGATAGAGAGCGAAGACGACGATAAGGTCAATGGCCATCGTCCTGTTCCCTAGATCTAGCAAACAACCCCCACACATTGTAGTGGCATCAGTAAAAGTCCCGTGTGCTGAAATAACTCGCACCCCAACCATCCGAGTAGTTTGTAGCCCAAGGCGCTTAACTACTGAACAAGATATCACTGAGATAGTGGATCCCGTATCCACCAACAGAAATATAGGAGTACCTCCAATGTGGGCTGTGACCTCAAAAGCCAAGGGTGGTGCGGTCTCTGTCTCGGATGCCTCAGCTATCAGTACATGTACCCGAGCCTGTTGTGGACGGTTCGACTGTGGTACCATAGGCCGTTGAGGAGGCTGGAAACGAGGTGCAATTGGTCTAAAGGATGGATGTGCAAGTGTTGTTCGTAGAGGTGGAGTCGATAGAGCCTGAGGGCGAGGACGATCAATCCTGTGCGGTGGTGAAAATCCACTATCTCTCATCCATGCAAAGAAGCTCTCTACAGGGTGACCCAGTTTCCTACAGTAAGAACAGGTCACACCTAGACGCCTCATCGAACTACTGGCACCGCAATCCTAGGAGGAGAGTCAATACGAGGCCTCTTGCCGAGGAATGGCCTGCTCTGGGTATCTGGTCGTGGCCTAACAACCATAGGGCTACGAGAGCATGTTAGTCAATCTACATCCTGCTCTGCCCGCATAGACATATGTATCAGGTTCGCATAGGAGAGTATGCTAACATAGAACATCTTCGATCGAATGTCAGGTCGCAAGCCCTCAGAAAAACGTCATATCCGTATCTGCTCGTCGGCAAGTATCGTAGGGATGTATCTGCCCAACTTAGTAAATCGATGCTCGTACTCGGTAATTTTCATGCCTCCCCGCCTAAGGTGCAAGAACTCATTCTCCCTCTCATGTCAGTAGGTCTGAGGGTAGTACTTCTCGTGGAAATGAAATTTGAAAGCTGTCCAAGTCCATACGTAACCAACCGCAACCGTCTGTAAGACACTATCCCACCATATACTGGCCTCCTTCTCAAACATAAAGGTGGCCAACTCAACCTGCTCTGGCTCGGTATAATGCAGCATCCGTAGCATCTTGGAGATGCAGTCTAGCCAATATTCAGCCTCCTCGGGCCTGTGAGAACCCATAAAAGTAGGAGGCCTCAAGCGTTGGAATCTCTCGAGAAGGCCACTAGTACCCCAATTCCTTGTAGGGTATGCAGCAGGTGCATGCGGAGGCACATCCTCAGCCTGAGCAGAAGGCTCCGTAGTCTCCACAGGAGGTACAGATGGTGAAGGTGGAGTCGCACTCCCACCCTGAGATAAGGCCCCTACAATAGTGGTCAAGAGCTGCTGGTGCTGCTGCTGCATCAACATCATCATCTGCTCAAACTTATCGGTGGGTGGGACAGGCTGAGGCATGTACTGCGTCGAGGAAGATGCACGGTTCTGCTCACGAACCGGTGGTGTATATGGTGGTAGTCCAGTTATAGGACCAGTGGATGGCTGAGACGCAGGTATATTCTCACGATCCAGGCCCAAACCAGGGTCCGTATGACCATCTCTGTGGGAAGGAGCCTGGTCCATCATATCAGCGAGTGTGAGGTGTGCTGTGCTCCGCGTATATTTCTGTGGCATGCCCTATACAACATAGGGTGCAATGCATGTAAGATGAAGCATAACAACACAACACACAATTACTTAAGCAATCCACACACTTCATAGCAAAAGAGGCTGTATGCATTTCATTTACCAAAAATGTCACAACACATGGAATACAAAGTTACATGAATCATGACAGAAGATGCATGTGAGCTAATACAATCAAGCCTGAAACACTTAAAGCATGTTACCACCACTACACTACCAACATGAAAACATAAACATATCCTAAAGCAGTAACCAAACGAGTGCAAGACGCCGGCATGGATGACTAAGCGTCCAAGTCTGGAGATGGAGGAGGGGCACCCTTATCCTACAAGTAGCACAAGATAGTCTTCAAAGTGTGAGTCACTTTCTTAAACTTATCTTTTGCGAGGCCTGAAAGATCCATAATGTCCTGTTATAGGACAGCTTGACTATAAGACCCATATCTTAGTTCGTACCATTCCATAGACTTTCGCGGTCTTACCGGTCGAATTCCAGCAACCTTCGACTCTTAACCGATATTGACGCGTGACCCTGATTCATATGCCGTCAACCTGTATCGACTCAACCCAAGACCAATACCATAGCGACCGCGCCATCGCTGCGGTTCCGATGCCGCGACTTGCGCGCCGAGGCGATACCCTGGTCAAGAGATGTGGGCCAACGTTCGGTGCGAGGAAAACGTCGCGAGTTGCGAAACCCAAGAGAATCTCTAGGAAATGTCACATCAATCTCATCAATCAATCCATCACATGTCAAGTACATGTCAAGTACACATCACCTTTCACCCATTCCCAAGCAACCACAAAAGTCAAGAATCTCTTACAAATTTCATACCTCTCTTATACCAAAAGCCATTAAAGTCAAAAAGTTCTTACACCTCCCATGCCTTTCTTACACAAAAGGCCACAAAAGTCAAGATTTTCTTACACAACCATCACTCACCACATCCATCCATCACTCTCTCTCTCTCTCTCTCTCTCTCTCTCTCTCTCTCTCTTTACAACTCTCTCTCTTTCTCATTTCTCATCTCATTCTCTCAAGCAAAAAAATCTATACGTATGAGAGCTCTCCCAGCATTCCCAAAACTCCAAGGTGGCCCACTTTCTACCCCATGATATCCCCATCCTAACCATCTATTACCCATCTCCTCCATTGAAATCCAAGCTAAGGTGCTAAGGAACCCCTAGGAGCAAGAAAATCGGATGGTGGGTGCTCCTGTAGATGTAAAAAAAATTGATTTTTATAGCTTAGATATTTTTTTTCTTTCATGAGGGAAGTGTAGGACCCATCAATCAATGGTGGAGATCCCACACAATCCCATGGTTATGGCCTAATAGCCTACCTTATGCATGCATGATCCATGCATGGGGCCTTTCTCTATGGGCCTCATCATGGTAGTTTTATTTCATATCATATAATGTTTGGGTCATCTAGACCTTATAACCATGGTAGGGATGACATCCTCACCATGCATTTTAATTATAGGCCATGCATGTGCAAGATCCATGTTGTAAATGTAAATCTAGGTATGATGTGCGGGTGTGATTGATCTTGGGAGGGCTCAATAGTGGCGGAGCCCCTTTCCCTATGGCCGGATTGTCCTTGTATCTCTCTTTTTTCTCATTTTATTTCCTGATGTGTGTGGCCCATTAATGTATTTCCCTTTTTATTTAACTTATTTAATAAATTTTATCTAAGTACATGTTGCTATCCAGAATTTTCTGGACAGTTTCTAGTTATTTTTGAACCAGATTTTGGGACTGTTTGGGGGACTATTCATACTTATTAAATATAATTTTCTTAAAGGTGGGGATCTCATCTTGATGTCCCCCAAATTTCAGGCCCAACTGACCTTTGTTGGGGTCCCAAAGGTGTGGTCCAAGTGAGGTGGACAGTCTGAATTTTCTGCACTCTTCCAGCAACATTCCACCATGGACAGTTGGATTTTTTAAATTTATTAAAACACCTATAGGTGTTTAAAAATTATAAAAAATTTCAGGGGGGTGGCCTACTTATGGTAGGACCCACCTACAAAATTTTAGGGCTAATGGACGCTTGTACACACCATGGTGATGGTGGGACCGGCCCATTATAATATGGTATCCAGATCAGTCCGATTTTCAGGACAGATTGATTTATGTAAATGAATTAAAATATTTACAGATGTCCAAAAATTTTAAAATTTATTAAGAGTGTGGTCCACTTATTTTAGAACCTACCTACCAAATTTCAGGTCCAATGAACCCCTGTACACACCGTGGTGAGGGCCGGACTGGCCCACCACGTTGGGATGTCCAGGTCTGTCCAATTTTTCTAGACAGTCTGTTTTGTTTAAATTAATTAAAATACTTATAGATATCTAAAAATTATAAAATTTCGTGGGGGTGTGGCCCACCTATGGAAGAATCACTCTATGAAATTTCAACTTCAAGTGACCCCGTTTGGGTATCCAAAAGAATGGGCCAAGATAGTTGGACTCCCAGATTTTTTCTGCTGTGCAGTCCAGCAATATGCCTTGATAAAAAAATCATAATTCAAAAATATTTCTTCTGATGGTGGGCCACCTTTTTGGGTCTCCTCTCATTGTATGCAGAATTAGGGACCTTGGCCCTCAATTTTTAGAGTTTTAGAGGCCTTGGACCCACTCCAATGGAGTGCCCAAATTTAGGACAGCAACATGTTATAATTATGCTGGCCTTGGGCTGAAATTTTGAGGAGTGGGGCCCACCATATTATAAAGATCTTAGAGGAAATGATTTAAACCTTTAGTTCCTTAAGTGTTGGGCTTAATGAATGCACTTTTGAGGCCCACTACAGTTGAATTTAATTGGGTCCATGAATGTAGCTAGTTGTTGAACTATTTAAGGCCCATAGAGTGGACCCATTTGATGTGTTCCAAGGCCCATGGGATTAGGCCCATTTGATGTAATTTAAGGCCCATAGAGTAGACCCATTTGATGTGTTCCAAGGTCCATGGGATTGGACCCATTTGATGTATTTTAAAGCCCATGAGATTAGGCCCATTTGATGCGATCTAAGGCCCACGGGTTCTGACCCATTGCAATGCACATAAGGCTCATTGGTGTGGTCCATTTATGTGGCTCACTTGATGAATAAAAGGCCCATACGACATGACCCATTTGATGTATTTAAGGCCCAATGGGAAGTACCTTAGGTCCATTGCAATGTGTGATCCCAACACGAATTATGTAATGATGTTTATGATGACCGTGCCTTGGGAGTAATGTTGGTTTGACGTCCACGTTATGACTTTAATGTTGGTTAAATGTCTGTATTATGACTCTCCCTGGGGCCCATTGTTAGGCCCGTACTTATTGTGTATAGGCCGTCCAGGCCCATCTGCATGGTAAGGGTAGTTCATTTCATTATAACATGTTTAGTATTGTTCCATGACTCATAATCATACGCACCATATGTATGCTTGATATGAGTGGTGACTGATCATAGCATATGCCTTCGGGCAGGTTGTTTATGGGCTTCCGATTAGGCGGTGTTGCCATACATGAGCGCACGTTACGTGCAAGGATGTGTTGCATGATTGGATAGTGTGATTCATGCATCTCGCATCGTATGATATGGTTACTGTATGCCCTAGCAATATCGAGGTCATAGCCTCCACAGACGCATCATGGTTGGCAGAATTGGATACCGAAAATCTTGTTCTACATGGGGTGCTATAGATATCCTTGGGTGAAAGTTCCTAAACCCCTTATGATACCAAGAGGTTGCTCCAACGTCTAGACTGAGTGGGTAGATGAGCGTTGAGTGCCGAATACCAGATGGCTGCGCTCTCCACTGTGTCGTGGTCGGTTGGAAGGGTGTGCGGCTTTACCCGCCCGAGTGTAAGGGGCAACGCTAGGCTGAGTTTGACCAGCTCGAGGAATGGGTCCGCTATGACGAGTCGTTCCCGATATTGGTAGACGGATAGTGAGGTCTCTTCCACTTACCTTATTGTGCGCGATGAGGCGAAAATCTGGTTTAGAGTGTACTAGACCCCGGTGATATCCCAAAGTTGAGCTGTATTGACATGTGAACTTAGATGAGGATTGTATGCTTGACCTGCATCTTGCATCGCATAGCTTTGGTACGGCTCATGATATTTATGGATCCATCTGTATATTCTACATTACTCTGATACTGCATGATCATATTACTACCTTGCACACACACTTTCACCGCCCTCTAAGCTTTCTATAAGCTTATGCATGACCGTTGGGTGCAGGTGACGTTGGGGCGCAGCAGCGCTGAGGCTGGAGCCCTTGCAGATCATTTTTGGAGTTTTTGTTCCTTACCATTGTATTTCCCTTTATGCTCATTGTACTTGTAAAGTTTTTGATCATAGTGGAAATGTAAAGGAGTTCTTGGTTGTTATTTGTGGGTTATGCCTTTGGTTATGCTAATTACGAATCAAACTGACGTTGAAAATCCTCCTCGTAGCATCCCAGGATCGAAACCTGGCGAATGGGAGCTGGGAGCCAAGAATGGGGTTCTACGGAGGCTATCGACGCCGGATTCGGCGATCGGGAATTTTATAAGCCCGGTTTCTGAATTTGGGGCATGATAGAAGTTGGTATCAGAGCATAACTCGGGAATAACCGAGAACAACATTACATATTTGCTATGAGTGTGAAATGGCTAAGTCCCAAAGTTTGGATAGCTTAGAGATCTCCCGTTACAGACCCTTAGCGTGCGTGCCTTCGAGAGTTTTGAAGTTGATAGGCGCCTTCGCTCTTTCTTGTAGGACATGGCACGTGGGAGAGTGACCCGTTTGACTCCCGCACCACCATCTGAGGATCCTGCTCTACCACCTGCGACTCCTGCATTACAACCTGCGATACCCGTTCCACCACCAGAGATTCCTACTGCCCATCCTGAGTATGCTGCTCCTCCACCAAAGACCGGTGTGGAGCCGACCGTATTCGTGAGTGTCTCACAGTTACAGCAGATGTTACAAGCTGTGACGGCTGCACTTCAGAGACAGGGTAAGCAGCCAGTTGTTTCACCAGCACAGGCAGAGCAGGATCGTGCGAGTGCTCTCCTTCATACGTTTCGACTGATCGATCCCCCGCGTTTCCAGGGTGAGCGAGACCCGATAGTAGCTGAGAGATGGCGCGCCGATGTAGAGAAGGTATTCGAGATGATGGGATGTACGATCGAGCAGCGAGTTCGATTAGCCGTATTTCTTCTCCATGGTGAGGCTGAGCACTGGTGGGCATCAATCTCTCGAGCAGTAGGCGCCAACTTTGTATGGAACTGGGAGGATTTTGTGGATCGATTTGACCGACAGTACTTCCCTGATCACATCCGACGACAGCGAGCGTTGGAGTTTGAGGCCCTGGTGCAGGGCGATATGATAGTGGCCCAGTATGCAGCTCGCTTTGTTGCACTGTCTAGATTTACACCCTATCTAGTTGATGACGAGGAGCAGAGAGCCCGTCGCTTTGAGGATGGATTTTGTTACGGTCTTCGCAGTTGTGTTATTGGCCATGAGCTTCCAACCTTTGAGGAGGTGGTACGGAAGGCACAGATTTTTGAGACAGAGTGGGCCGGTTCTCAGTCTGATCGCGGTTAGAGGAGAGACCGGAAGAGGCAGGCTCCTTCCAGTGACTCCCAGCAGCTTCGACCACAACAGCAGAGGCGTACAGGTTGCCCAGCCTTCTGAGCACCAGCAGCACCAGCAACACCTCCACCACTACCTCTAAGGCAGTTCACCGGCACTTGTTTTAGGTGCGGTGCGACGGGACACCATTCTTGGGAGTGTCCCAGCCCCCAACAGCAGCAGAGAGGTCCACAACAGCAGAGGGCTCCACAGCAGCCTCTACCATAGCCGTAACAAAGACCCCCACAGCAGCAACGACAGCAGCCCCCACCACAGAGACCACCTCAGCAGCAGTATCAGCACCAGCCTCCGAGGTCGTAGCAGCAGAGGCAGCAGTTTCGACCGCCTCAGCGACCCCATCAGCAGTAGCAGCACGCTCAAAGGGGACAAGCACCTCCCCAGCCGGCTCAGGCTAGATTCTATGCTGCTCAGCAGGATCCACAGTCATCTGGAGGAGTCGTTGAGGGTATACTTCCAGTCTCTGCATGCATTACACGTGTGTTGTTTGATTCCGGTGCGTCGTATTCTTTTGTGGCCGAGAGCTTCTGCAGATCGACTGGCTTACCATTGGAGTCTTCTTGTGAGAGCCTATCAGTATCGACTCCCTTGGGGAGGACTGCAGTGTTGGGCCGATTTTGCTCGTCTTGCCCCATTCTAGTTGGAGATACCTTTCTGCCTATCGATCTGTTTGCATTGTCGATGTCTGAGTTCGACGTCATCCTGGGCATGGATTGGCTCGCCGAATACTATGCCATATTGGACTACGCCGCGAGGACAGTCATGTTCTGTATATCCAGCGTGCTACAGTTTCAGTTTGTTGCAGAGGCTAGAGGAGAGCGGTTGTCTTGTTTGATGTCCTGCGCCATAAAGGAGTCTTTTGCCTCTTACATCGACCATTTGTCCGTGATTTACGATTTTCCCAATGTATTCCAGGAGATTCTGGGATTACCGCCTCATCGATTCACTGAGTTTCAAATTGATCTTATGCCCGGTACCGCGCCTATTTCAAAGGCCCCGTATCGTATGGCACCGTTGGAGTTGCGGGAACTGTAGAAGCAGTTGGACGAGTTGCGCGAGTTAGGTTTTATCCGTCCGAGCAGTTTACTGTGGGGAGCGCCGGTACTCTTCGTGAAGAAGAAGGATGGTTCGTTGAAGCTCTGCGTTGACTATCACGAGCTCAACAAAGTCACGATCAAGAACAGATACCCACTCCCTAGGATTGATGATTTGTTCGATCAGCTGCATGGTGCACAGTTCTTTTTGAAGATCGACCTGCGTTCCGGTTATCATCAGATTCGTGTTTGAGATGAGGACATTCCGAAGACAGCATTCAGGACGCGTTACGGTCATTTCGTGTTTCAGGTCGTGTCTTTCGGACTGACCAATGCACCTGCGGTCTTCATGCAGCTGATGAACGAGGTCTTCCACCCATATCTCGATCAGTTTGTTGTGGTCTTTATCGATGACATTCTGATTTATTCGAGGACCCGTGAGGAGCACGAGCAGCACTTGGAGATTACTTTGTAGACCCTCCGCACACACTAGCTGTATGCGAAGCTGGAGAAGTGCGAGTTCTGTCAGGAGGAGGTGAAGTTTCTCGGTCACGTGGTGACGAGGGAGGGCGTCGCAGTGGACCCCTAGAAGGTCGAGGAAGTGCGTTAGTGGGGCCATCCCACGACTACGATAAAAATTCATAGTTTCCTTGGTTTGGCGGGCTATTACCGACATTTTATTGAGGGTTTTTCTCGTATTGCAGCCCCGCTCGCCAGGTTGACTGGAAGGGCACAGATTTTATTTGGAGTGATGCCTGTGAACGAGCATTTATGGAGTTGAAGGACCGTCTAACGTCCGCTCCTGTCCTCACTCTTCCCTCTTGGAGTGACGGATTCATTGTATTCATTGATGCCTCGCATATCGGTTTGGATGTTGTCCTGATGCAGCATGGGAGACCAGTGGCCTTTGCGTCTCGTCGGCTCAAGGTCCATGAGCTGAACTATCTTACGCATGATCTGGAGCTGGTTGTAGTTATCTTCGCACTGAAGGTGTGGAGGCACTATCGTTATGGGGTCAGGTTTGAGCTCTTCTCTGATCACAAGAGCTTGAGGTACCTCTTCTCGTAGTTTGAGTTGAATATGAGACAGAGGTGCTGGATGGAACTCCTGAAAAACTTTAATTTTGACCTTCAGTACCACCCGGGTAAGGCGAACGTGGTGGTAGATACCCTCAGCCGTCAGTCACGAGGCCTGGTGGCGCATATGATGATTCAGGAGTGGCGGGTGCTTGAGGATGTAGTAGCTTATGATTTTTAGTTCGGCCTGCAGTCTTCTATCGTGCAGTTATCGAGCCTGTCGATTCAACCGTCTCTTGTCGCAAGGGTGATCGAGGCTCAGCAGGCTGATGAGTCGTTGTAGGGTTACATGGTTGAGGCGGCATCTCAGAGTCAGGCAGATTGGCAGATTGGTACAAACGGTGGACTTTGCTTCAGAGGCCGATTATGTGTCCTGGATATTCCAGAGTTACGCAGAGATCTTATGACCGAGGCACATTGATCGCGGTTTTCTATCCACCCGGGCTCGACGAAGATGTACCGTGACATGAGACGACAATACTTTTGGGCGGGGATGAAGCGCCAGATCGCCAGTTTTGTGGCCGAGTGTGACACGTACCAGAGTGTCAAGGTCGATCATCAGAGACCTCCTGGTCTATTGCAGCCGTTGAGCGTCCCGATGTGGAAGTGGGAGCACGTGTCGACTGATTTCATTATGGGTTGCCGAGGACTCAGCGCGGTCATGACGCCATTTGGGTTGTTATGGATCGTCTGATGAAGTCGGCACATTTCCTTGCGATGCGTGCGACTTGGTCTATGGACCGACTTGCGAGATTATTCATCGAGGAGATTGTGAGACAGCATGGCGTTCCAGTCTCGATCGTTTCTGATCGAGACTCGAGGTTTACGTCTCAGTTTTGGGGGAGCTTCC
The DNA here is from genome assembly GCA_037074715.1 of Magnolia kwangsiensis. Classification (NCBI taxonomy): domain Eukaryota; kingdom Viridiplantae; phylum Streptophyta; class Magnoliopsida; order Magnoliales; family Magnoliaceae; genus Magnolia; species Magnolia kwangsiensis. The sequence goes on from CM073576.1 coordinate 71,560,338, forward strand.
AGTGAGCGATGGGGACTGATTTACAGTTCAACAACGCGTACCATCCGCAGACCGATGGTCAGACTGAGAGGGTCAATCAGATCCTTGAAGATATGCTTTGGGCTTACGCGATTGATTTCGGGGGTAGCTGGGATGAGAATTTGTGATTGGCTGAGTTCGCATACAATAATAGCTATCAGGCGACCATCGGCATGGCTCCTTTTGAGGCACTATGTGGTAGACCATGCAGATCACCGAGTTGTTAGACCGAGGTTGGAGAGCATCGTCTCCTAGTTCCCAAGATTGTGCAGGAGACATCAGAGGCTATTGATATCATCAGGCAGAGGATGCACACAACTCAGAGCTGACAGAAGAGTTTCGCTGATCGTCGGCGTTGTCCCTTAGAGTTTGAGGTAGGGGACCATGTGTATCTCAAGGTCTCGCCCATGAAGTGCGTAGTTTGGTTCAGAGCGAAGGAAAAGCTTACCCCGAGATTCATAGGACCTGCCCATGAAGTGCGTAGTTTGGTTCAGAGCGAAGGGAAAGCTTACCCCGAGATTCATAGGACCTTTTTGAGATCACTGGGCGCATTGGCGCCGTGGCCTATCGGCTTGCCTTGCCATCTTAGTTGTCTGGCCTCCACAACGTTTTCCACGTCTCCATGTTAAGGAAGTGTGGGTCAGACATAGTTCCCGTTATTAATTTGCAGCCGCTGGAGGTTCGTGAGGATGCTTCTTACATTGAGCAGGCAGTCTGTATCCTTGATCAGAAGGAGCAGGTCCTCAGAACCAAGGTCATTCCGTTGGTGAAGGTTCAGTGGGGTCACCATTCTGTAGAGGAGGCTTCTTGGGAGCGTGAGGCCGAGATTCGAGAGTGTTATCCTCATCTCTTTGATGATTGATCATGTATTGTATTTTGTATGCTATCTCCGATTTTATATAGTGATGTTATGTCTCTTCTTCTTCATGAGTTATGCTTAGTTGCGATGATTGTACAAATTTTGAGGATGAAATTTTTATAAGGAGGGGAGAGCTGTAAGAACCGTATCTTAGTCCGTACCATTCCATAGACTTCCGTGGTTTTACCGGTCGAATTCCTGCAACCTTCGACCCTTGACCGATATTGACGCGACCCTGATTCATATGCCGTCAACCTGTATCGACTCAACCCAAGACCAATACCATAGCGACCGCGCCATCGCTGCAGTTCTGATGCCGCGACTTGCGCGCCGAGGCGATACCCTGGTCAAGAGATGTGGGCCAACGTTCGGTGCTAGGAAAACGCCGCGCGTTGCGAAACTGAAGAGAATCTCTACAAGATGTCACATCAATCCCATCAATCAATCCATCACATGTCAAGTACATGTCAAGTACATATCACCTTTCACCCATTCCCAAGCAAACACAAAAGTCAAGAATCTCTTATAAATCCCATACCTCTCTTACACTAAAAGCCATCAAAGTCAAAAAGTTCTTACACCTCCCATGCCTTTCTTACATAAAAGGCCATAAAAGTCAAGATTTTCTTGCACAACCATCACTCACCACATCCATCCATCACTCTCTCTCTCTTTACAACTCTCTCTCTTTCTCATTTCTCATCTCATTCTCTCAAGCAAAAAAATCTATACATATGAGAGCTCTCCAAGCATTCCCAAAACTCCAAGGTGGCCCACTTTCTACCCCATGATCTCCCCATCCTAACCATCCATTTCCCATCTCCTCCATTGAAATCCAATCTAAGGTGCTAAGGAACCCCTAGGAGCAAGAAGATCGGACGATGGGTGCTCCTCTAGATGTAAAAAAATCTGATTTTTATAGCCTAGATGTTTTTTTTCTTTTATGAGGAAAGTGTAGGACCCACCAATCAATGGTGAAGATCCCACACAATCCCAGGGTTGTGGCCTAATGGCCTACCTTATGCATGCATGATCCATGCATGGGGCCTTTCTCTATTGGCCCCATCATAGTAGTTTTATTTCATATCATATTATGTTTGGGTCATCTAGACCTTATAACCATGGTGGGGATGGCATCCTCACCATGCATTTTAATTATAGGCCATGCATGTGCAAGATCCATGTTGTAAATGTAAATCTAGGTATGATGTGCAGGTGTGATTGATCTTGGGAGGGCTCAATAGTGGTGGAGCCCCTTTTTTTATAGCCGGATTGTCCTTCTATCTCTCTTTTCCCTCATTTTATTTCCTGATGTGTGTGGCCCATTAATGTATTTCCCTTTTTATTTAACTTATTTAATAAATTTTTTCTAAGTACATGTTGCTGTCCAGAATTTTCTGGACAGTTTCTGGTTGTTTTTGGACCAGATTTTGAGACTGTTTGGGGGACTATTTATACTTATTAAATATACTTTTTTGAAAGGTAGGGATCTCATCTTGATGTCTCCCAAATTTCAGCCCCAACTGACCTTCATTGGGGTCTCAAAGGTGTGGTCCAAGTGAGGTGGACAGTCTGGATTTTCTGCACTGTTCCAACAACATTCCACCATGGACAGTTAGATTTTTTAAATTTATTAAAATACCTATGGGTGTTTAAAAATTATAAAAATTTTCAGGGGGGTGGCCTACTTATGGTAGGACCCACCTACAAAATTTTGGGGCCAATGGACGCCTGTACACACCATGGTGATGGCGGGACCGGCCCATTATAATATAGTGTCCGGATCAGTCCGATTTTCAGGACAGATTAATTTATGTAAATGAATTAAAATATTTATAGATGTTCAAAAACTTTAAAATTTTTTAAGAGTATGTTCCACTTATGTTAGAACTCACCTACCAAATTTTAGGGCCAATGGACCCCTGTACACACCGTGGTGAGGGCCGGACTGGCCCACCACGTTGGGATGTCCAGGTCTGTCTGATTTTTTTGAACAGTCTATCTTGTTTAAATTAATTAAAATACTTATAGATATCTAAAAATTATAAAATTTTTTAAGGGTGTGGCCCACCTATAGAAGTATCACTCTGTGGAAGTTTAGCCTCAAGTGACCCCATTTGGATATCCAAAAGAATGGGCCAAGATAGTTGGACTCACAGATTTTTTCTGCTGTGCATTCCAACAATATGCCTTAATAAAAAAACCATAATTCAAAAATATTTCTTCTAATGGTGGGCCACCTTTTTGGGTTTCCTCTCATTGTATGCATGATGAGGGACCTTGGCCCTCAATTTTCAGAGTTTTAGAGGCCTTAGACCCACTCCAATGGAGTGCCCAAATTTAGGACAACAACATATTATAATTATGCTGGCCTTAGGCTGAAATTTTGAGGAGTGGGGCCCACCATATTATAAAGATCTTAGAGGAAATGATTTATACCTTTAGTTCCTTAAATGTTGGGCTTAATGAATGCACTTTTGATGCCCGCCACAGTTGAATTTAATTGGGTCCATGAATGTAGCCAGTTGTTGAACTATTTAAGGCCCATAGAGTGGACCCATTTGATGTGTTCAAAGGCCCATGGGATTAGGCCCATTTGATGTAATTTAAGGCCCACAGAGTGGACCCATTTGATGTGTTCCAAGGTCCATGGGATTGGACCCATTTGATGTATTTTAAATCCCATGAGATTAGGCCCATTTGATGCGATCTAAGGCCCACGGGTTCTGACCCATTGCAATGCACATAAGGCTCATTGGTGTGGTCCATTTATGTGGCTCACTAGATGAATAAAAGGCCCATACGACATGAACCATTTGATGTAATTAAGGCCCAATGGAAAGTACCTAAGGTCCATTGCAATGTGTGATCCCAACACGAATTATGTATTGATGTTCATGACGACCGCGCCTTGGGAGTAATGTTGGTTTGACGTCCACGTTACGAGTTTAATGTTGGTTAAATGTCCGCATTATGACTCTCCCTGGGGCCCATTGTTAGTCCCGTACTTATTGTGTATAGGCCGTCCAGGCCCATCTGCATGGTAAGGGTAGTTCATTTCATTATAACATGTTTAGTATTGTTCCATGACTCATAATCATACGCACCATATGTATGCTTGATATGAGAGGTGACTGATCATAGCATATGCCTTCGGGCAGGTTGTTTATGGGCTCCCGATTAGGCGGTGTTACCCTACATGAGCACACGTTACGTGCAAGAATGTGCTGCATAATTGGATAGTGTGATTCACGCATCTCGCATCGTGTGATATGGTTACTGTACGCCCTAGCGATATCGGGGTCGTAGCCTCCACAGACGCATCGTGGTTGGCAGGATTGGATACCAAAAATCTTTTTCAACATGGGGTGCTATAGATATCCCTGGGTGAAAGTCCCTAAACCCTTATGGTACCAAGAGGTTGCTCCAATGTTTAGACCGAGTGGATAGATGAGCGTTGAGTACCGAATAGCAGATGGCTGCGCTCTCCACTGTGTTGTGGTCGGTTGGAAGGGGGTGCGGCCTTACCCACCCTAGTGTAGGGGGCAATGCTAGGCTGAGTTTGACCAGGTAGAGGAATGGGTCCGCTATCGACGAGTCGTGCCCGATATTGCCATACGGATAGTGAGGTCTCTTCCACTTACCTAATTATGCCTGATGAGGCGGCAATCTGGTTTAGAGTGTACTAGACCCCGGTGATATCCCAGAGTTGAGCTGTACTAATATGTGGACTTAGATGAGGATTGTATGCTTGACTTGCATCTTGCATCGCATAGCCTTGGTACGGCTCATGATATTTATGGATCCATCTGCATATTCCGCATTACTCTAATACTGCATGATCATATTACTACCTTGCGCACACACTTTCACCACCATCTAAGCTTTCTATAAGCTTATGCACGACCGTTGCGTGCAGGTGACGTTGGGGCGCAGCAGCGCTGAGGCTGGAGCACTTGCAGATCATTTTTGGAGTTTTTATTCCTTAGCATTGTATTTCCCTTTATGCTCATTGTACTTATAAAGTTTTTGATCATAGTGGAAATGTAATGGAGTTCTTGGTTGTTATTTGTGGGTGATGCCTTTGGTTATGCTTATTACGAATCAAACTGACGTTGAAAATCCTCCTCGTAGCATCCCAGGATCGGAACCTGGCGAATGGGAGCTGGGAGCCGAGAATGGGGTTCTACCGAGGCTGTCGGTGCCGGATTCGGTGATCAGGAATTTTGTAAGCCCGATTTCAGAGTTTGGGGCGTGACACTAACCCTCCTCAACTCGGGCTATACGAGCATCCCTAGCAGCCCGATCAGTACCCTGGTCTGGTGCTGTAGGAGGGGAACTCTCCTCTGTGTCCTAGGCCTCCGGTTCCTCTTATTCTTCTTCCTGTTCCTCCTCTTCCTCACTCTCTTCTTCCTCGCTCTCCGTCTCATCATCGCTCTCATCAAGACGAGCTTGGCATCGCCGTAACCCGATATTCATCTGATCGAGAGTAGTCTCATCGATGTGATGAACCGGCTTTGGCATTTTCACCCTAAGACTATAACCAAACTCATGAGTAATCTTGCATATGAGTCGGCCGAAGGGGAGTGAATCAGTCTTCCTACTGGAGCGTGTAGTATTAATTATCTGTCGCAACACGAATGTAGGCACGCACAGGTTCGCTCTCTGCCCCACTTGATACAGGAAGTCTACCATGAGGTAAGTACACTTGCTGCAATTGCTCCACCTAGGGTAGATATTGAATGTGAAAATGCGATGGAGTAAACGAAAGTCGTTAGACATATTGGTTGTTAGGAGACTTTTGTTCGGCTGCCACTGAACCAGTCGGCCACAAAGGGCATGTGTGCGGCGATCCCTTTCAAGGGCACTCCTCAGATTCAGCTCGCTTACATGTACCTCACCAAGGGGCACATTCAGAAGCCGAGATATCAATCTGACGTCAAATGTGGCCAACCGATCCACTCCACACGAGATCTGGAACTGCAAGGGCTCCAGCGTAGGCTCGTGAATGTTGGCATAGAAAGCTCAGACCGTGCTCGCATTAGCGCGATACCTACCATCGAATAGTGGACCCCAATGGGCCCCTTCCAGAAGCTCGAGCAACAGATATTCTCCAAAGAGCTGTCCATCCACCTGAGCTTTAAAAAGGACCCTACGGCCCTCATAAATTCCATGAGACAGCTCCGCCAACTAAGCCCTTCCAGCAGGAGTTCAGGGATCAAGATCCAACTTCATCTGAAACTCTCGATTGACGCATGAACTAGCGGTGGTGCCTCTCGGTCTCCTTGCATGAGCGGGGTGGCAAGGCCCAACTTCATCCACGACACCCTTTCTCTTTCCCATAAGAGAAACGACGATGGAAATCGAGAAAATGGCCGCAATAAACTCAAAGAAGGCCATAAAAAGTAAAAAAAAAGGGGGAATAGGGCTGGAGTTTTTGGTTCTCCTCGAATGTGAGCCTCAACAGAGGTCGTACAGGCCCAAATGACAAGGATTAAAGAAGGGAAAGTGAAGAAATGGGCTGAGTTGAGAACTTACATGAATTTTAGCCATAAATGGAGGATGGAGGGGCTCAAACGAAAGAGAACGGAGAGTGTAGGCAGTAAAGGAGATGGGTTTTGAATGGGTAGTGAAGGTGGTGCACGAAAATGAAAGAGGAAGTGATTAAAGGGGTGGTTTTTGCCAAAAACCAGAAGTTTAGGAGAGAAAAGAGAGCTTGGGGGTCACTTTGTTAAGGAGGGGTGTGTTTGGGGATTAGTTGATGGCCCACACATCAGGGGGTTACCCTAGCCCCCAAACACGATCGGCCCGAAGGCTCGACCCGACCTGACCCGCTGACCGGCGAAGTCCTCGCCACTCCCTAGACTAGTTGGTGAGGTCTCACCATTTGGACGAGGTCCTCCTACCCCCTAGGCCCCAAAAATGTCTGGATCCCACCCTGGGTCCCTCTGTACTTGCATAGTTAGTCCCTCGACTCTTTTTTGAGCCGTTTTGGGTGATTTCGGGCAGATCCTGATGCATAATGACGTTTACCAATTTTCAACGGCTAGGATGGGATAATTTTTGATCTAGACCCATTGTTTGATGGTCTAGAAGTGATTTGGGGTCAACTCATGTGCTCACGGATGAGTACAGACCTGATCTCGGCTATCATTTTCAGTGAACTTCGCCATTTGTGAAATCGGGGAATCCTAAGTTTGTTTCTACATTTCTCTCGCATCCACATATGTCAAAAAGCATCAACGTATGTTGTGTGACCATAACCTAGGTCCGGTTTAATCCAAATCATGCTCTGATACTAACTTGTAATGCCCTGAAAATCAAGGGTCGAGTAACAACTCAATACCCAAATTTCAAAACATCACTTATGCAACATAAATGCTTATGATTGAATGTTGTCTGTGTTAGTGCATTAATCATGATTGGGATTACACCAAAATAGTAATTCATACTCCAGATTAATTTATAAAATGCAAATGGAAGACTATCAGGTGAATATAACATATAAAAGTCAAAGATCATGTTCGGTCTCCAGAGTATGAATACATCATTGAGCTACCATATACATGTCATAGTATAAAAATTAAAATGTCAAAAGAATAGTTCCACTAGCATGGTGAATCCTGTAGCCCCGTCAATCTGAATGGCCTAGGCGAAACCATCAGAGAACTGCATATATGAGAACTCATCCTGATCATCATAGTAGTCAGGCACAACCTCCTGGGCCTCGCCAATACCTGCATCTAAGACAGGGTCTAGTGGGTGTCCAGAACACTGTCCCATAATGTGGGAGTGAGTAGATAACTCAGTGGAACAATAAAGCATATGTTAACATATTATCAATTCAGTCAAGAAGTAATGATAAAGCATTACAATCAAACACTCCTAAATACTGTAATTAATGCAAGGATGAGATGCAATAATGATGCATGCCCTCGCTAACATACTCCCTCATGTGACCCCATCTTACGTTCACGGCATGATTTCGTCCCTCAGTGCTCCACATCTTCCAGGCACATGCAGTGCGATATAGACATGATTACCGAGTTGTTATTAGTCCTTTTCATACAACCGTATTGGGAAACTGAAGTACCTCCCTTATATCATTCTCAAACAAGGATCCATTATAGGGTCGTCAGTCCTAGATAATCTCATACGATAATGCGGTTCTAGGTTACTGTAAAGGGTTGTCAGGGCTGTTACACGCACTCATTGCACCGCTTCCCCCATCACCTTATCAATACAGGCCTAGTTTATACTTTGCTTACTACGGGAAGGCTCATTGCCTCACCACAGATTCAGAGTATGCTCGAGGTCACTACAAAGGGCTGCCAAGGCTGTTACACACACTCATTGCACCACTCCCCCATCACATTATCAGTGTAGGCCGACAGCTCGAATACAGTATCCCATGCCACCATATTCGACTCACGAGTCTGGGTTGCTCACTGGTCACTACGGGGAGGCTCGTGGCCTCAGCGTAGGCTGACAGCTCGACCACGGTGTCCCATACCACCATGCCCGACTCATGTGTCTTAGCGGATCAAGGTACCAAGGTTAATGGGGTTGCACTGGTAAGTTTGGTACCTTAGGCTCAAGCAATGGCGTCCAAACATGGTGAACATACATTGGATAGGTTGGGTTACTTGACAAGCTCAGCTAGCTCGAGCACATGACAAGTTGAACGACATGAAGTGCATAAGCCCTTCGCGTTGCCTAACCACTGTCGCCAACTGAAGTACTGTTCGAGTTCGTCAAACACGTCTTACGTGGCGAATGAATCTCAACCACTTATTCAATCCCGTTACCGAATGCTTGGACTAATTCATAGTTCCAACTTCATTTTATATCACTAAGAATTATATGAGATAGTTAAAGTAGGATTAAACAGGTAATTCAATTCTTACAATCAAGAAGCATGTTATGAAGTATAATACAAATAAAATTTCACACACATTCACTTCACGAAATAAACAGACATTACAATATAACATACGTGTAGAAAATCATACACATAATTGAGGTAACCGAGATTTGTATCTCGATCCTCCTACGAAGTATTCTAGGTGATCACTAGCACATTCAGACATTTGCATAAACACAAAGATTACATACATCACTTTCATGATGTATGAGGATTACACATATGCCAGGCCAATTCCTTTCACTAGGGAGTTGCCCCATATACCACATGTATATACCCACGATGGATAACCATGGTGTGCATGAATCCGAGCTCCATGTTCATTCAAACATTTCTACAAACACTTGGGCTATACACTTAGTCACATATAACATATTTTGTCGTGACGTGATTTTAGGCAAGTCCTTTCGCTAAGGAGTTGTCGTACATGTATTAGGCATATATTCATGACAAATAAACATGTTAAGCGCAAATCCAAATTCCAAACATATTCAAACATTCCAACATATGCATAAAATACACTATATTTTACATAGTTCATGTAAACTCGTATAACGAAACAGACGACACATTTTACATGTGTAATTGCACCCTTGTCAGTTATAAATCATTAACCGACATTGAAAGCCTTGAAAACCATAACCTAAAAGTCCGCACCTTACGCCATAGAAGCGTAATGAATATGATTTTAGCCGTACGCTTTCGTCAACGGCGGTATGACGACCTATAATACAAGGTAAGTTAGCTACTTCGCTACTTGTACCAATAGAAAGCCTAAAACAAGTTAGGGTTAGGGTTTCTTACCTAGGAATGAAGCCGGAATTGCCGAAAAAATGATTAGATCGGGATGGTTAGGCATATAGGATAGCAGGGTAGGATAGCAGAAGATTCTCCCACTACTCTCACACTTTCTCTCTCTTTTCTCTCTTCTCTCGCCTAGTTTTTCTCAAATTCGTATGGGAGGAATGAGAGAGGGTTTAAGGTCTTTATATAGGCCCAGAACTCACCAATTTAGAATCAGGGCCATGGTATACTTAGGTTATAACAAAATCGACTTTATTCCGATCTAACGGAGCATTTCTGGAGGTCCTGTTACTGTGTGCGGTCGGACTTAAGCTCATAGATGCTGGATCTTGATCAAGTTAAGTTTTTAGTTCGATCAGATTTTCAGATCGACTGTGGCGGATCAGTTTCAGTTCAACGGTTACTGAAACTCGATCGGGGATTTCAAATACACGGACATGTATGGGAAATGTTCCCTGATCCGAGGGTGTATTTGGGTCAGATTCTGACTATCTGATTTCTTATAAATGGCGCGCAAGCGACACGACTCAGATTACTTAAATTAGATTTAATTTATAAAGAAAACTACATTTTCTTACACTCTTCGCTTCGGACTCAAGGAAACACTCTCAGAGCATCGTTTGGATGTGATTTTCATGGTGCTTGTCAAGTCCAACTACGCGGTCGATGCCTTCTAAGTTTATCACTATCAAACTTTCAACGTGCAGTCTAGGCCTGATACGAAGTTTCAAAGTGCTCCCGAGAGCAACTGGGTTTAGAGTTGGATTCTAGATTTCGAGGTATTAGGCTATCGATGCTTAAACCTATGCCCAGTGTGCGCTTAGGAAGATCACAATAACGCTGAAGATAGGAGAACTAACTACGAATGTCATCTGCCATGTTATAAATGCAGTGACTACATATAATCTCCTCCTGGGAAGACTGTGGATGCATCAGTATGGCATCATACCTTCTACCCTGCACTAGTGTTTCAAATACTACAAATACGGGGTACAACATAAAGTGTTAGTTGATGCGAGACCATATACAAAAGCTAAAGCTTTCTTCGCAGATGTGAGTTATTATGATGCATTTGCCAGCAAGGAAGAGAAAGAGAACAATGAGAACAAAAATCAAGAAAATGCTTGCATGGAAATAGTGAAAGAAAAAAGGAACGAAGTTGCCTGTGATAGAGAAAGTGAAGAAGAAGTTCTATTTTATCCCAAGCATCTGCAACAGCTAGGGCAACCGCCATTAATGTTGCTATCATCTGAACAATTGGAGATTTTGCAATCAAATTATACAGTACCGCTCCCATATGCCGAGAGGAGTAGGCTGTTTCCCCTCATTTTGAAAAGGTTTTGTGTTAAACCTAGTGCAAGGTATCCAGAGTCGATCGAATTCTATGCTCACTCAGAAATAAAACAAGATGAAGCAGTTAGAAATAGGGTGGAAAATGGAAGCTTAACGCCTAAAGAGATTGAGAGATATAGCTTGACAATTCAAGGAATCATGAAGAAAATGGGCTTTGACCGTGAAGAACCTGTTGGTTTAAATTATGGAAAAGGAATTCAGATTCCAATTGGAGCCAATCAAAAGAAGCGAGAGAAATTCTGAGGACTGGGGGCAGAATCTTCAGTCAATATGGTGACAGTTGACCAGATAGAAGAAATGGACCTTAATGTGATCAGTAAGCCTGAAAAAGCTCCAAAGAAAATGGAGGATGGGGGGCAGCTGACGATTGACAACTTGAAAGAGATAAATTTGGGAACAGAGGAAGAACCGCGGAATACTTTCACAAGTGTCATTCTATCAGAAAAAGAAGCTGATCAATATGTTAGTCTCTTGAAGGAAAATAAAGATGTCTTTGCTTGGATGTATGTGGAAATGCCAAGTCTAGAGCTAACAGTAGCGATACATCGATTGAATATCTCTAAAGACAAAAAACCCGTTAAGCAAACACAGAGGCGGTTTCACCTGGACTTGGTTCCCAAGATAAAAGAAGAAATAAGCAAGCTGATAAAGGTCGGATTCATTGGAGAAGTTAAATGATGTAGAGAGGGTCGCGGACAGTTTCATGGCCAAGATGGATCAGAAAAGGCCCGGTCGACGACAAAAGTGATATGTACCGTTGGACCTTAGATCGGGGGTATCTCGCAATCCGGAATGAGTTATCTGGCATAAAATATATGATTTTGGGGTAGAATGAGCTACTTTAGCCAACCAACCATACTATTCCAGGTTGTGCAGCCTGAATTTCCAAGAAACCTCTTGATCGATGGTCGTTTCCCTGTTTTATTTTCATTTTTACTATAAATAGTGAGTTTTAGTTTAATTTTAACTCTTCATCCGTTGGGTTTTAGGAGTTGTGTCCAACATGAAAAGTGCTTAGGATAATTAGGAGAACGGTTTGGTGAAGCCAAATAGGACACTTACTATTTTTGGCTGAAAACCTTGTGCACTACTAGACATCACGACCATCTATAAATAGTAAGTTTATTATTTATAGTAAGTCGTGGATTCTGGGATTTTTAGTTGTAGTTTGATTCTGATTTCTTTCCTATTGCTTGGTACCCTTATTTAAAGGGTTGTGAACTCATTTTTATTCATTCATTAATCAACTTCAAATTTTATTAGAATTTATTTTTATTCTCTTGCTTTCTTTCCTCGTAGATTCGAGAAGTCATTGTGAGGAGTCCAGAGAAGCTCCGTGGATTTGGAGTAATTATCCTTGAGGAAGACGGTGATCGACCTCATCATGTTCATCCTTGCGTCATTAAATATCCCAGGTGGATATCAAATATAGTCCCAGTAAAGAAGAAGAATGGGTAGATTAAGGTTTGCATCAAATTCAGAGATTTGAATGAAGCATGTCCAAAAGATGATTTTCCATTGTCAATAACCAAAATGTTAATTAAAAGTACCACGAGTATGCTCTCATGTCCTTTATGGATGGCTACGCTAGCTACAATCAAATACGAATGGTACCTGAAGATGAGAAGGCGACGACTTTCAGAACTTTGTTGGGGATATATTGTTATAAGGTCATGTCGTTTGGACTCAAGAATGCAAGAGCAACGTATCAGAGGGCAATGCAGAACATATTTCAAGACATGATGTATAATCATATTGAGTGTTACGTGGATGACTTGGTGGTTAGGTCAAATCATCATAAGGAGCATCGTGAATATTTGGCGTCGGTCTTCCGTCGAATTAAAAAGAAACAGTTGAAAATGAACTAGGATAAATGTGTGTTTGGAGTGTCATTGGGAAAATTCCTTGGTTTCGTGGTGGGACACAGGGGTATCAAAATAGATTCAGAGAAAGTTAGAGCTATTTAAGATATGCCTCATCCGAGAACATTGAAAGAGCTAAAAAGCTTGCAGGGCAAGTTAGCATATATCCGCTGCTTTGTCTCAAACCTAGCAGGAAGATGCCAGCCATTTTCTCATCTGATGAAGAAAGGAATAGAATTCATATGGGATAAATCCTACCAAAATTCCTTCAATTCGATAAAAGAATTGTTGAAACAACCTCCAGTATTAACAACCCTCGTGTAAGGAAGGCCCCTCATTTTGTATATATCAGCAGCTGAGAATTCACTAGGAGCCCTGTTGGCATAAGTGAATGAAAATGGAAAAGAAGTGGAACTTTATTATTTTAGTCAAACATTGATCAGTGCAGAATGTAAATATATGCCTATCGAAAAGATACGTCTAGCATTAGTGTTTGCAGTTCAAAAATTAAGACATTATTGTTTGTCCCATGACATAACTCTGATATCTCGAGTGGATCCCATTAAGTTTTTGATGACAAGGCCGATGTTATCAGGAAGGTTGGCAAAGTGGATGTTACTGTTGTCAGAGTATGTGATCACGTACGAATCGATGAAAACAGTAAAAGGACAAGCAGTGGCAGATTTTCTAGCGGCTCATCCTATGACAGGTTGCGAAGCTATTTTCGATGAATTTTCAGACGAACAAGTCATGATGACAGAATTGCCTAAAGTATGGCGAATGTTCTTTGATTGGGCGGCTCGAGCAATAGGAGCAGGTGCCAGAGTAATATTCATTACCCTATAGGGCGATTTGTTGCCTTTTTCTTTCATGTTAGGTATAACTTGTACGAATAACGAAGCTAAATATAACTCCCTTATCATCGGGATGAAGATAGCAAGCGAACTGAGAATAAAACACCTGCAAATTTATGGGGATTCTAAGCTGGTTATAAATCAGGTGGCGACAAAATTTGAAATAAGGAAACCAGAACTTTTGCCGTACTGTCGAAAAGTGCAACATTTGTTGGAGAAAATTTTAAACGTTAAAGTTAAGCATATACAACAATATGAGAATGCGAAGGCTGATGCTCTGGCCAGTCTAGTAGCAGTGCTATCTTGCCCAGATCGAAGCCCCCTGCAAGTAACAATCGAAGAAAGGAGATTCTTGCCTTTAGCAGAGGTAATTGGTGAAACAATGGAAGCCCTACCCGTATCATGCTTAAAAGTGACAATAGATGATTGGCATCAGCCTTTCATTGACTATATCAAGTACGATATCTTGGCAGATGATCCAAAAGCAAAATCACAAATTAACCAAAAAGTAAAAAGATTCATTTTGTGTAATGAGGAATTATACAAAGGATCTTATATTGAAATGTTATAACGATGTCTAGACAAATAAGAGGCACGTCAAGTGCTACAAGAGGCACATTCTGGGGAATGCGAGGTGCATCAAGCCAGGAGGAATTTGTTCCACCGAGTGCATCGAATGGGATATTACTGGCCGACAATATTTAATGACGTGATAGATTATGCGAAGAGGTGCCATGAGTGTCAAATCCATGGTGATATCATACATGTCCCTCCTGAAGACCTTCATCAGTCAGATACTTCTTGGCCTTTTCCCGCCTGGGGACATGATGTCATTGGCCCCATAAATCCACCATCGTCTAGAGGAAAAAAATATATATTAGCAGCAATGGACTACTTTCCAAATGGATGGAAGTGGTTGCACTACGAAGCGTTAAAGAGAAAGATGTTGTTAGTTTCATTCGGCATGCGATAATATATCGCCATGGTATCCCAAAGAGAATAATTACAGATAACGACACTCCTTTCAAAAATAGCGGGATGGAGAAATTATGTCAAAAATTCAAGATTCATCAATCATTCTCAACACCCTATTATCTACCAGCCAATGGACTGGCTGAAGCATTCAATAAGACAATTGTAAAAATATTGAAGAAAATGGTGAGTGGGAATAAGTGTGACTGGGATTAAAAACTACAGGAAGCTCTATAGGCTTATAGAACAACGCATCATACAACGAAACAGGCTACCCCGTATTCGTTAGTTTATGGTGTGGAAGTTGTCATGCCGATCGAGATACAGGTCGCTTCCTAAGGGTAGCAGTGCATCAATCAATTACAGATCACAAAAACGTAAGGATACAGCTGAAAGAATTGGATTTTCTTGATGAAAAAAGGTTGGTAGCTCGGCAACGCTTACAATTATATCAAGCAAGAGTTTCTGCTGCCTTCGATAAAAAGGTTAAACACCGATCCTTCAGGAAAGGGGATTTGATTTTGACGTTGAAAAGGCCGATAGTAGACACTCGGAGAGCAGGGGGCAAGTTTGACCCTAAATGGGATGGACTGTATGTAATAACTAAAGTTTACTCCAATGGAGCATACAGAGTATCAGATCAAGACAGACGAAGCATCAATACACCAATCAATGCTCGCTTTATCAAGAAATATTACTATAGGAGATTTTTTTATTTTGAATATTACCAAGATAATTCTTCTATATCAAAAGGGGGTAATCACAGATGAAAAGATGAAATAGCTTTTACAGGCACAGACTTATATTCTATCTTCATGAGCAAAAGAGCTGCGAAAGACAAAGTCATGTACTCCCCCTCATGAGAATGAATAAAAAGTGCAAACTTTACTGCCAAAGCATTGATGATTGCTACCAAGCATTGATGATCGCCAAGCATTGATGATTATCGCCAAGCATCGATGATTATTGTCAAATTCACCGAACGTCGATGATTATCACTAAAATTAGTGACTATCGTCATCGTCATCAATCGTTTATATAAACTTATTTTATCAAAATTATTCTCATCGCCAAGCTAATACGCTATGTTAAACATAATGCGAATGTTCTTAGGACATCATCACCGATGGTGAAATATCAATTATTAATTTACCATTTTTGGCAGTGAAATAGACTATGCAGCCAACCACATATAAAGTTGATGACAGCGATGGTAGCTCACTTCTTAAGGCAGCCTAGCCAAAACTTACAGGACCAACTATGCACAAGACCTATCGCTTTCGCCATACGGGCAGCAATGAGAAGCCAGTGGCCCTAAAAAGCCCATGAAGGCCATCATGTGCATACCCATGCGGGCAGCAAACAGAGCCAGCGACTAAAAGCCCTAAAAGGCAAAAAAGTTACAAGAAGGCCAGTCGCGTGTAAGATCAATGCCATTTGTGAGCTCTCCTACAACATCATGGACGAGGATGAAAATACCCTCCTAGGAATGGGTCCGAACTCACAGACGAAGAATGCCCAGATCCTCAGTTTTATTTCAGTATTAGCACATGAGGAAGGGCATAAACCTACTCATCGATGGACCGATGACCTTGGATTTGGTACCCAAGATAGCCAGGTAAAGCCCCACGAATTTTAGAAGAGTTACTGCAGCCATCCCTGTGCATAAATCCCACTCACGACCTTGATTGATCCAACTACTCAAGAGCTTAAACTGTGTGTAGTTGTCTCACTAAACTGAAATCTAGCACCACCTATCAAAACATAAATCACAGAGGGGAATCCCATACTGACAATCATAATATGTGGTGATTTTGTTGATAGTGCTTAGATGAAGTGTCATGTTGAGACTATTGCATAGGCGAACATGCTCAAAATGATTCATGATGTAGTAATTGATGAAAGAGCAAAATAGCTTGAAATATCTCTAAGAAATTTTGCAAGTTGTTTATATATCATGATACAAAAAGGAATATTTACATGAAACATTTACAAATCTTCAGTAATTTTCAATATCTCTAAGTAATGTTGCAATTCTTCCTTCAGTTAAGATTGTGCTATAGCAGTTGTGTGTTCGGCTGCATAGATCATGCTGGCTTGATCAGGAGCACCAATCAGTTCAGATTCTAAAGAAGTAGCAGCTTCCTCATTCCTTGTCTGTTCAGCTTGCATGGTATCAATTAATTGAGTGTTTGATTCATGCTCCGTTTTGAACGGATAAATAGCTGAGTTTTTTGCTTCTCACTGACTCTTGAGTGATAGAATCTTCTTTTTGAGAAAAGAAATTTGATCCCCAATAGTAACCTTATTTCTATCGAAAACCTTCAACTTCTCATGGAGAGACTAACTAACAGTATTATAGTTAGCAAGAACATCATCCACTTGAGAGAGTTTCTCTTTAAGAAGAGCCAATTCCTTCTGACGATTTAGAATTTTGGGAGCAATGACCATACTCCGCGCTGCTTCTAAGTTCTTCGTGGAGTCATAACATTGTGATAAGGAAGTGTAAAGAGGCTGAACATCCACGTGTGTCAAGCGAGCCAAATGAGCAAGAACTTCTAGAGCTATTGAAAAAGGGGAATTAAGTCAGATCTTTAAAAGTACCGACGATGATAGAAATTGCATTTTTGAAGAGCCCCAACATAAGAGGCGGCACCTTTTCTAGTGAGAACTTGTCAAAAGCCGTAGTCACTGAGTTAGATCCTTCGGATCCACTGGGAGTTGGCACAACTGAAACTAAACGATAAGAAGGGAATATAAGTTCAAAAGAAAACGTATGTATATTCAATGTTGGTATGAAATAAAAAGAAATATATATTTATACCTGGAGTAGGAGCAACAACAGGGGCAACTAGAATACAATGGGTTGTGGGAGCTATAGAGTTGGGGACTTCCATAGTCATAATAGTATTGAAAGAAAGTTCTTAAGCTCCTATAGTGCTTGAGTTAAGAGTACCTGGAGTAGGGACATCAATTGGATCAGAAAGAAACTCCAAACATTGGGCCACTGGCTGAAGAGGAGAAGGATGTGCAGTAGGGGACCTGCTAGTCTAAACAGGGGCATCAGATGTTTGAGGGATTGATGGCAAAGTTTCTTCTAGACCAAGAAGAAGAAGTATGTTCCCCATCGTTGCCTGAATATCAGATGGTTGAGCCTCTGCTACCCTTGAAGTTGATGTACTGCAAACAACCACATCAGCGGCTTTCATGATACAAGGGGAATACCAAGCATCAAAAGAAAGAAAGATGTTTCTACCAGAAGTACCACCATATTCTCCATAGTCAAGTTTCTCTTCATTATCTAGGGAGGTTTCTAGAATGGTATGAGAAGTATCAAGCTAAGTGATTGGAGTGTCTGGAAGAGAGGACTTAACTCTGAAATTGTTATCTTCTCCAACATCTACCTCAGCATCAGTTTCGGTGTCGAGCAAAGCGTCTCCTTCATCAGTTAGGCTTATGAGTGAGGATGTATCTTCACTTGCAGTATTTTGCCAAATATTCTGATGAGTTGTCTTCCTTCAATATGGTTTACTTTCCTTTATAGATACTCTTCACAGGAAGAAGATGTGCACCTCGAGAGGGAGAAGGAATTGGTTGTGCCAAAACCTCAGGAGACAATGACTTAACACGAGAGCGGGTCATGGGGAAAGTAGCAATGACAATTTGACGTATAGCCGGAGAAGTTGTGGTAGTGGCACGGTTGTGGTTTCTGTAAGATCCATGCTAAGAACAATCGTGGCAGTTGCATGTTCCATAGGCTGAGAAGTTGCAGGAGGGACAAGTTTTGTACCTAGAGGAATAATAGGAGCAAGATCCGCAGGTTGATTTTCTCCTACGGAAGTAGAGGAAGGAAGAATACCCCCTGTAGTTTCAAATTCATTGTAAAGACTGACCGATCTTTCTCTCCAATTTATTGGATCCAAAGGGGAACCGAATGCAATGCAGCCTTCAAGAGTGTTTGGGGGCTTTATCTCTCTGATAAGCTCTTCCATAGAAATTTTTTGATGAAGTTGCCTCGAGACGGCGGCTTGTTCTTTCTCGTAGAAGTATCCTATCCCTTGCTCCAGTCTGTAATTCCTCAAGCGCGGGGGAGGAACCCAGATAGGGCGATCCACTGAAAAGAAATTGCGTACTAAATAGTAATGATGACTCCACCATCGTATCTAGGTATATGGAGTTGTTAATCCCATAAAGTATCGGTTAATCAAATTGACCAATCCTTACAGTCAGGGTTAACCATCTTTTTCAAGATATGTTTGATTTTCCTATTAGAAATCTCAGCTTGCCCACTTGTTTATGGGTGGTTTGGAGTGCTCACCTTATGAGAGATACTATATTTCTTCATTAAACTCTTGAATAGTCTATTACAAAAATGTGAGCCCCCATCACTAATGATAGCTCGAGGCGTTCCAAACCAGGAAAAGATGTTCTCTTTTAAGAATTTAATAACCTTTCGATGGTCATTATTTCAGCACAGAATTGCTTCAACACATTTGGTGACATAGTCTACGGTGATCAAAATATATAAATTTTCAAAGGATTGGGGGAATGGTCCCATAAAATCGATGCCCCAGCAATCAAATGCCTCTATGATAAGAATGGGGTTTAAGGGCATTATATTTCGATGGGATAATTCTCCCAACTTCTGACAAGACTCACAAGCCTTGTAAAAATCATGTGTGTCCCTGAGCATAATAGGCCAGTAAAATCTACACTGTAGAATCTTGGCCATGGTCTTTTTAGCAGAAAAGTGACCACCATGGGCCTGAGAGTGATAGAAGGAGATGACACTATGATGCTCATCGTTTGGCACACATCTTCTTAAGATTTGGTCTGGGTAATATTTAATCAAATACGGATCGTCCCAAAAAAAGTTGCACACCTCAATGAAAAATTTCTTCTTATCTTGTGCAGTCCAATGTGTCGATGTGAAACCTGTGGTAAGATAATTAGCAATATCAGCGAACTAAGGTGAATGGGAAACTCTGAACAATTGTTCGTCAGGGAACATGTCATTGATATGTGTCGTTTCAAGGGAATCAGAGATATTAAAGTGAGAAAGATGGTCATCTACTACGTTCTCTACTCCCTTTTTATCCTTTATATCTAAATCAAATTCTTAGAGTAGTAGGATCCATCTTATCCGGCGGGGCTTATCATTGTTCTTAGAAAGAAGATACTTAAGCGCTGCATCATCTGTATAAACGATGATCTTAGTTCCAATCAAGTAGGACCTAAATTTGTCCAAAGCGAACACTATGGCTAAGAGTTCCCTTTCAGTAGTCGAGTAGTTCACTTGGGCAGGATTTAAAGTTTTATTTGCGTAATGGATAACGTAGGGCTTCATTTCTTTTCTCATGCCTAAAACTGCCCCAAGTGCATAATAAGACGCGTCGCATATAAGTTCAAAAGGAAGGCTCCAGTCGGGTGGCTACATGATAGGTACAGTGGTCAACATGCCCTTAAGCTTCATGAAAGCTTCCTAGCATTGCTCAGTCTACTCATTTGGTGTATCTTTTTGAAGTAGATTACATAAAGGATGAGAGAGAAGACTAAAGTCCTTTATGAATCTTCTATAAATCCCAACGTGTCCTAAAAATGATTGCACATCTCGTATGTTCTTAAGTGAAGGTAGGTTAGAGATAAGATCAATTTTTGCCTTATCTACCTCGATTCCTTTAAACGAGATGATATGTCCAAGGATAATTCCCTTACGAACCATGAATGACACTTCTCCCAATTGAGTACCAAATTATTTTCTTCACATCTTTTCAACACACATTTAAGACTCTCTAAAAAATCGCTGAAAGATGGACCAAAGACAGAGAAATCGTCCATGAAGACCTCTAGATATTGCCCCACCATGTCAGAAAAAATACTCATCATACATCACTGAAAGGTGGCGGGAGCATTACATAGTTCGAATGACATCCTTTGGTAAGCAAATGTGTCATAGGGACATGTAAACGTGGTCTTTTCCTGATCTTCAAGGGATATCTCTATCTGATTGTAGCCTGAATACTCATTAAGGAAACAGTAATATGACTGACCAGCTAATATTTTCAAAATTTGATCGATGAAGGGAAAAGGAAAGTGGTCATTCCTCGTAACGATATTCAACTTCTGTAGTCAATGCACATTCTCCAACCAGCAGTAACTCTAATTGGCACGAATTCATTATTGGCATTGGCTACGATGGTGATTCCAGACTTCTTAGGAACCACCTGAGTTGGACTCACACATTGACTATCGGATATAGGATATATGATACCCACATCTAATAGTTTAAGAACCTTGGCCTTAACCACTTCCTTCATGGTTAGATTTAGTCTACGTTGTGATTGCCAAGAGGACTTCACATTATCCTGGAGATAATTACGGTGAGTACAAATCAAAGGGTCAATTCCCTTGAGGTCTGCAATCATCCATCTAAGGGCTCTCATATGCTCAATGAGAGTAGATATGAGCATACTCTCTTATTCTTTCTCTAGGTGAGAAGAGATCACCATCGGTTATGTCTCATCTTAACCTAAATAAACATATTTTAAATTAAAGGGCAAAGGTTTTAATTAAAGCTTCAGTGCCTTGAGGTTAGACAACAAAGACACTTCTTCGGTTTGGGGCAATTATTTAAATTGTGGCCTCCACGAGTAAACTTCAAGTACCGGCGCAGTATCAAGCATGGCAACCATCTCCCTAATCATGTCATCATCAAAATCATGGGAGTGGACCAGGCACATCTCTAAAGGATCAGGGGATAAGGTCAAAGGCATTCTATCTTCCACGAAAGAATCAATCATGTTAATGTCATGGAAATCATCATCATCCTTTAACCGTATGCCCGTGTTGAAAATGACATTTAACTCCAATGTCATATTCCCAAAGAACATGCTCATGACACCATTCCTACAATTGATGATAACATTTGAAGTGGCAAGGAATGGGTGACCAAGAATGACGGGAATCTGAGTGTTCATGTTATTGATGGGTTCAATATCTGGGATGATAAAATCTACAAGATAGTAAAATCTGTCAACCTGGACCAGCACATCCTCAATTAACCCTCTCAATACACGAAGAGAGCGGTCAGCAAGTTGTAATGTGGTTAAGGTGGGTTTTAATTCACCCAAACCTAACTGTTTGTACACCGAGTAGGGAATCAAATTTATGCTCGCTCCTAAGTCAAGAAGTGCATGCTTAATGCGGTAATTCCCAATTACACAAGCAATGGTTGGGCTACCATGATCTTTGAATTTCTGTGGCACATTTTTCTTTAGAATGACAGTCACTTTCTCAGTTAAGAAAGAAGATTTCTTTTGAATATTTTTCCGCTTTTAATCGTACACGTCTATAAAAAATTTGGCATATGAAGGTATTTGTTTTACGACATCAAGTAGAGGAATATTGACATTCACTTGTTACAACACATCGAGTGTCACGCCCCAAACTCGAAAAACGGGCTCACAAAATTCCCGATCGCCGAATCTGGCGCCGATTGCCTCCGTAGTGCCCCATCCTCAGATCCCAGCACTTACATGCCAGATTCCGATCCTGGGATCCTACAGGAGGTTTTCAATATGATTTTTTTTTTTTTGTAATGGAGCATAACCACAAGTATAACCAAGTCATAAAGCAACAGCACCACATATCCACTATATCAAAAACTTTAAGTACAATGTGAGAAAGGAAATACATGGCAATCAAAAACTCTAAAATAATTTGATTTGCGCTCCTGCCTCAGCGCTGCTGCGATCCAATGCCACCTACATGCAATGGTCATCTATAAGCTTACAAAATCTTAGAGGGTGGTGTAAGTGTGTACGCAAGGTAAGCGCCAAGTGTACAATATCAGAATAATGTAGAAAAATACAGTAAGTCCATGAATGTTATCAGTTATACCAAAGCTATATGATGCAAGGCATGAATGCTATCCGCCATACCAAGGTCATGCGATGAGAGGCTTATGTAGCCAAATGTCATATGTAAGATGCAAAGCAAGCATGCCAGTACTCATCAAGTACATATATCAATACAGTTCCTATCTAGGATATCACCGGGGTCTAATACACTTCGCACTAACTGCTCACTATCCTCCTAACCAGTAGTCTGCCAATACCTACCCATCTCGTCGATAGCGGACTCATTTATGAGCTGGTCAAACTCAACCTATCGTATAGTACCCTCACCGGGGTGGATAAGGCCACACCCCCTTCCAACCGACCACGACATAGTGGGAGATGTAGCCTACTAGTATTTGGCATTCGGACGCTTGTATAACCACTCGGTTTAGATGTTGAAGTAACTCCTGGTACCAAAGAGGTTTTGGGACTTTTACCCAAGGACATCCTAAGTACCCGCAGTATTAGAACAAAGTATTTCTAGTATCTGATACGACCATCCACGATGTACCTGTGGAGCCACGACCCTGACGTCACTAGGGAGTACAATGGTAATATCACACAAATGGAAGATGCATGAATCACAACGTCAAATCATGCAATAATCTAGCGCGTACCGCACGATCATGTGGGGCACCCCATCTCATAAGGAGTCTCATAAATGATCAAACATTCCTCATATCAAGTATACATATGATGCGTATTGGCATGAGTCATGGAATTATACTAAGCATGTTATAAAGTAATAAACTATCCTTACAACGCAGATGAGCCTAGAAAACCTACACACAACAAGTATGGGCCTATCAGCGGGCCTTAGGGAGAGTTATAATGCAGACATTTAACCAACATTATTCTTACAATGTGGACGTTAAACCAACATTGCTCCCAAGGCATGGTCCGCCATAAATATCATTATACAAACCATGGGGAATCACACATTGCATTGGACCTTGTATATGTATTCCATTGGGTCTTAAATACATCAAATGGGCCACATCACATGGGCCTTATATTCATCAAGTGGGCTGCATCAATGGATCGCACCAATGGGCCTTTAGTACATTACAATGGGCCATAACCCATGGGCCCCATAACATGGGCTTTACATTCATATCAAGGTGGGCCTCAACAACGGCCATAAATATGACAAGTGGGCCACATCACATGGGCCATATGTATATCAAATGGGCCACACCAAATATATAAGCTGTAAAAATGATTTCCACCTTTAAAATCCTAAATGCCCACCATAACGTTTATTTTTCCATTTAACAGTTGATAAGGACACACGGGCCTAATAAAAATAAATAAATTTTATGCTTATTCAAAACCTTTGGGCCAGAGGAGTTTCAATAGTAGATGTTTATCAGTGGCCCACCAAATAAATAGTTCTGTCTTCTTTTGGCCTCAAGCCATAAGACAAGCTTGCCAAATTGTGGACAGTTGGATGCAACACATGCATCATGGTGGGTCCCATATAAATGGACAACGTGGACGAAGAAGGTGGGGTCCATAGAACTTAGTGAAGCCACTACAGCAGCACCTAGCTGGAGTGGAGTACATCAACCGTCCCACTTCACACGTGGGACGGTGGGGTTAAAACATTTACATTAGTGGGTCCCACATGGGGCCCACCATAATGTTTATTTGCATCTAATCGGTCCATACGGTCACGCAGACGTGGATGCTGTGGAAAAACAAATTACATAATGATCCAAAACTTCTAAACACCTAAAATGGGGTCAATAACAGCCATTCAATCACATTGTTTCTTATGATGTGGGCCACCTGAGCTCTGGATGGGGCTGGTTTTTTGAGGGGGCCCACTTTAGGAAGGGGCCCACCGAATGCCCAGAGTGGATGTTGAACACACATCATGGTGGAACCCACGGCTTGACCATGGTCCTGCTGTCCGTTCGCCTAAATGCCGCAGGCGCTGCCTGCACGCCTTTAGCAACAGCAACGCCTGCTGCATATGCTGTATTTTTAATTTTTTTTAAATCACGAACTTTTGTTATTTTTCATGTGTACGGCCCACGTCGGAAGAATCCACCTCGCTCACTGATTTCTACAGTTTATAACAAATCCATCAAGCCCAATATTGGGCATTTTTCGATGTGTAGAAAAATCAAAGTAAATTTAAACAGTGAAAATCATTATTTTCAAAGGTATGGCCCGCTCGGCTTCATTTTTTGGCTCAACGCCTAAAATGAGTTGGTAAATAGGATGGATGGCGTGGATTGAACTCATACATCAATGTGAGGCCTACATGGATAGCCCTTCCCAATACCATTTTTTTCTGCTGCTGTCGTTAGTACACCCACTGTTAGCTCACCCTTCACTATTTGGCAATGTCCAGTGTCCCTAGACGCTGGACAATTGGGTCACACATATATTTAAGGTGGGCTCCACCCACAGACATGCTATCAGGGTGGGCCACCAAATGGTTGGATGGCATGGGTAATCCATACATCAAGATGGGGTTCATTCGGGTGGGCCACACTGCCACTTCATCACACCAAAAAAAATATGAAAGAGAGAGAGAGAGTGTGTGACACACACGTGTGATGGAGGGACCCCGGTACTATGGGCCCTCCTTTGTATGATTTACAACATACATCAAGTGGGTCACATTACACGTGGGTCCATCAAATCAAAGATCAACTATGGAGATTCTTCCTCCACCAAAATGAAAGATGTAGATGATGGGGTCCATAGAGAATGACCCCATTGATAAAGGTGGGCCATCGGCCACACCTAGGGTCCAAAGTGAGATCCATACCATCAATCAGTAGGCCTCACTTGGCCGTTCATAAAAAAAAAGGAAATTAGGCCTAATAGAGCACCTACTGTTTGATCTTCTTGGTTCATTGGAATGTCGGTCTCCTTGTGCTTCACTTTAATGGAGGGTGTTGAGGGATGAAAGGCTAGGATGAAGGATTTGGGATGGGAAAGTGGGCTACCAAAATTACTTTTCTCTCTCCATGGAAAGGTTTGGACATCCACTTTTTTTGCTCTCTTTGTTGCTTGAAAAATCTAAAGAGAAAGAGAGAGAGAGAGGTGTGGTGGTTGTAAGAGAGATGTGAGTGATGGATGTGAGGTGAGTGATGGGTGAGGTGAGAGATTAGTTGACTTTTGGGGTTTGCTTGACTTGTGGAGAAATAAAGCATGGGTCATATAAATGACATGAGGTGATTGATAGATTAGTTGAGTGATTGATTGATGAGACATGTTATAAAGATTCTCTTGGGATTGCAAACGCACAGTGTTTTCCTCCAAATAAACACTGGCCCATATCTTTTGACCTAGGTATTGGGTCGATGCGCAAGTCACACCGTTGGAACCACGGCGGTGGTGCGATCGTAATAGTACATGTCTCAGATTAAGCTGACTCAAATTTACAGGATACGACTTAGGGTCTTGTGCAAATGTTGATCATAGGTTGTAGGTTACTGAAATTCGATGGGAAAGATAGCGGGAGTCGACGGAACAGTACGGGCAAGGATACAGGTCTTACATCTAGAATGTCTTGAGAGTTAGAGAGAGGTTTTGGTGTAACCAACCATTGGGAAAATGGAGCAACCGGCATCCCTTCAGGTTCTGGTTCTAATTCTTGTGGAGCATAGCTAGATCCATCATCTTTGTCCTCTTCCAGTTCCTTAGGCTTTTCAGCCCTAACCGGAATGGTTTTGTCAATGGTCTTCCCACTCCTAAGAGTGGTTATAGATTTAGCTTGCTCTATCTGATTTGAAGAGCTTGAATCACTTATTTCATATTGTAGTTTAGGATTAGGGAGAGGTTGAGCAGGAAACATCTCATTTTCTATAACCGTCATACGTGAATCCATCTTTTGTATAAGTTTTGTAAGTTCTCGTATTTCTTGAGTAAGCTCTTGTGAGGAATTTTAAACCAGTTCTTCTTAAGGTTTCCGTTGATTTGGATTTTGATTGAAGAAACCTTGAGGGGTAGTAGTTTGTCCATTCCTCCAACCAAAGTTTGGATGATTTCTCCAACCAGGATTGTATGTATTGAAGGTAGGTCCATTAAAAGGTCTTTGGTAATTGTTCATAGCATTGGATTGCTTATTCAACACCTCATGAAAGGCAGGTATTGTTGGACAATTTTCAGTTGTGTGAACATTTCAGGCATAAATATCACAAACAATTTCCTTATCCTTCTTTAATTTCATGGCCTCGAGTCTCCTAGTGAGATAAGCCATTTTAACATTAATATCATCATCCTCTTTCAGGAGATACATTCCATCCCTCTCCTTGGATTGAGTCAGCCTAGACATGGTGCTTGGTTTTGAGTATGTGTCCCATGATTGTGTGTTTTCAGTGAGTCTATCCAAGTAGTCCCACACCTCATCGACATTTTTATTCATAAATTCCCCATTGTACATTATCTCGACCAATTGACACATGAAAGATGTTAGACCATCATAAAAGAAGTGTGTAATGCACCACATTTCAAATCTGTATTGTGGGCATAAACTGACAAGATCCTTGAACCACTCTCAACATTAGAAGAATGTTTCATCCTCCTTTTGGGTGAAGTGCATGATTGACTTTCTAAGGGTGTTCATTTTATGATGTGGAAAAAATTTCTTTATGAACTCTCTTATCATATCATTCCATGTGCTAATAGATTGAGGACGTAATGAATGCAACCATGTCTTAGCTTTCTCTTTTAAAGAAAAGGGAAAGAGTTTCAGCTTAACCATGTCATCAGACACGTTAGGAAAGTATAAAGTGGCTATAATCTCATTAAACTCTTTCAGGTGTAAATATGGATCTTATAACTCAAGCCCATAAAATTTACGAAGGAGTTGGATCACCCCTGGTATGATATCCATGTGTCCCGTATTCTCTGAAAAAACCATGTATGAGGGCATGCTCACCCCCGCCAGTTGTAAATAATCTCGTAAAGTACGAGGTGGGGGTGCTTGATGCACCTCATTCTCATCATGGACTTCCCCAATCCTAGGTTGAGTAGTCCTTCTGTTTGATTGGCCAATTGATTTGCAGCCATAACCTCAATTAACTCTGGGGATCTCGAATGGTGTCTAGTCCTACGATGAATAGTTAACCCCTCAACCAATCCTCCTTCAGTCAAGAGAGGTCAAGTGTTGTCACGGATCCACTTGGGCATGAAACACTCGTAGCCCTCAATCTTAGATTCTAACCTAAACCTAAAGAAGAAAAGAAATAGAAATCTAGAAATAAAAAAAAAAAAAAAAAAAAGAGTTGGAAAGAGGTTACCAAATCAGAAGTTCCTAAATTAAGATCCTACAAAACAAAACAAAACAAGTCAGTTTCTAAAAATAGAAAGTAAACTAGTTTCTAAAAAGGGAAAATTCATAAAAAAGGGAAATAGAAAGTTTCTAAAAACAAATTAAGAAAGTTCTAAACCTAAATTAGAAAGTAAGTTAGTTTCTAAAAATAAAAGAGATCCTAAAAATAGAAAATAAAACAGTAATCCTAAAATAGAAAAATAGAAAAATTAGAAAGAGATTACAAATTTAGAAAGCCTATATCAAGGTCCTACAAAATAGGAAAGTTAGGTTAGTTTCTAAAAATCAAATAGAAAAACCTAAACTTAAAATTTGAAACTAGAAAAACCCCAATTTTAACCTAATTCTAAAACTAGTTAATCTCATTAAAACATAACAGTCAATCCCATGCAACGGCGCTAAAAACTTGTTCACCACCCCCAAGTATAGGGTTACGATGTAGTAATAATCTCGATAAGACCGAGGTTGAATCCACAGGGACTGAACCTTGTACGTAATTTGAAAGTAACCAGAACTAGAACTAGAAGAAGATGTAATCTAAATCAATAAAATTAAGACAATAATTGGGAATGATTAAACAAAAAGCTTATAAATTCAAAGGTGGAAAACTAGGGTGCCAAGGATCCACTTGTAGAGATCAGGGAGATCTATGCTTGATTCATGAACACAACTGGACTTAAAGTCCCACCATCAACCAGTTGGAAGATATAACCTTAAAAATCAAATTTGAACTTCCTTTAATCTAGTTTTTAAGAGATGAGGGGTATGAGGATTATAATTAATTCCATCACAAAACCATGCCCATGAGACAGTAAAAACAAAATTTAACCAATCCACAACTAATCTGAAAGAGTTATGAACGTCAGGAAGGGTTCCATCATCCAACCATGTCCATGAGATGATGGTGAACAACGGGATTCCTAATTTCATAATCATCACAATGCAAAGAAAATGCTCAGAGCTATCATAGATCCAATGTAATTTAAGTCATAATAAATCATTAAAAACTAAAAACATTCCTTATAATAAAACTATAATCAAAGAGAGGTCATTAAACAAGAATCAAAGTTATAGAAACCACCCCATCACGCTACAACCTTCCCCTCTTAGCCCTAGTTAAGAGGTTTAACTCATCATAGGCATGATGAAACTAAAATCTCATTAAGGAAAGATATGAACAAAATAATGAAAGCAAAGAGGAAGGAAGGAAGATGATGGCCAACCACTTCTCTCTCTCTCTCTCTCTCTCTCTCTCTCTCTCTCTCTCTCTCTTCTTCTTGGCTTCCCACGTCCCCAGATGGATTTAAGCTCTCTATTCTCTCCTTTTATAGGTAAAGTAGGGCGGTAGAGAAGTTAGAATGCGTAAGACAGTGCGTGCGTAGCTTTTACGCATCTAAAAACCACAAGAAAGAAATGCAACCAAGTTGCGTTTGGTGGATTTTTGGGATGGTTGTATAGCCTGTCCTTGGTATCTGCCACCTTAGCGATAGTCGGACCCACCTTGGACTTCATCTGGACAGTCTAAATTGACCATCCGATCACTTCCATGATCACGTAACTGCTGTGAAAAGTGGACAGCATCCGGACGTGCGAAACAGAAAGTTCTTGTGTTGCGATGCTCGGTGGGCCCCATAGTGATGTTTTCGGAGAAATTCACCCCATCCATTGGATTCTTGACGTGATTCCAGTCAAAAAGGGGTGGTTATGGTGTGGCCCACTGTATCAAATCACCCCACCATTCATCCTACATTCGATGACGATCTGTGTGTGTATACGTGCATAGGACCAAATGGCCACCATGGTTAGGGTCGTGGCCACCCCCTAAGTTAAGTGAGCGGTTAGATTATTGAAACGAACCACGGTGGAGGCCCACTACTGATTACAGGCAGGCAACGTCCGCTTGCTGGACACGTGAAGGAGCTGGGCACGGATCAATGACTGTTGACTGAGCTTGGCCATCCGGTGCGGTGTGGGAGTGCACCGCCTAAGTACTCCCACATGTTCATATGGGATCCACTGTGATGTGTGTGAGAAATCCACTCCATCCATCCATTTTGCCATGTCATTTACGGGGTTGAGACCAAAATTGAAGCATATCTAGATATCAGGTGGGCCCTAAATCAGTGTTTTATGGGTTGATCTATTTGTTGGGCCACTTCTATAAGGATCCATTGGTTGAAATTTAACGTTTATGGTTAATTTAGGCTCCTCTAGCCAGATATAAAGTTTCAAGCCAAACAGATGGTGGGAACCCTATGATCTTGCATTCAAGATGACTTTCAGGTGTCTTTATCGTTGATCACTTGATTTTGTCAGATCTTTGAGGTGTAAATTCTTCAATCTTGGCCCCCTAAGATTCATCCCCTGCCTTGGTGATTTCTGAGCATTAAATTCATGCCTTTAGTACCCTTTTTTAGTCTAAGCTCTTAAATTCACCTTGCAACGAAAACATGATCAAAATATGACATTAAGCATTATCATGTACCTAAAATCAGGTACTAACTGGAGTCTAATATACAATATTTGTCCCTCAACAATTACTGTTGGGCTAAGATATTTAGGGGACTCCTTACGAGACGGAGTTGCCCCACATGATCGCGTGGTATGCGCAGGTTGATGCATGACTAGATAGTATAACTCATGCATCCCTCATTTTGTGATATGATCACTATTCATCCTAGTGACATCAGGTTTGTGGCCTCCACGGGCATGTCGTGGATGGCTAGATGGGACACCAAAAATTTTTGGTTCGAGCATACGAGCACGCTAGTTGTGCGTGGGTGAAAGTCCCTAAACCTCTGTAGCCAAGAGACACTCCAACGTCTAAACCGAGTTGATACATGAGCGCATGAGGGATGTATACCATTAGGATGCATCTCTCACTATGTTGCGTTTGGTAGGAAGGGGGTGTGGCCTTATCCACCCGAGTGAGCGGACTGTAAGCTAGACTGAGTTTGACCATCTCATGAGTGGGTCCGTTATTGACGAGTTGAGCCGATATTGGTATGAGGGTAGTGAGGTCTCTTTCACTCGCTTGGTTGCATGGCTAGGGAGTCGGCAGCCAATGTGGAGTGTACTGGATCCCGATGATGATCCCAGAGATATACGGTACTAATATGTAGACTTACTGAGTAGGAGTTGCATACTCAGCATCTCATTCATTCATTCACTATCCACTCGGGCTGGTGGTGCGTAACCAAATCATTATGTATACCCTCATAATGGCTATGATTTTAGTTGGGTACATGACTAACCTGATATCAGGAGTTTACCACATTGTGTCCAGCTATCCAAATTAGGTATGGGCCAGTCTAGATAGAAGTCCCTTGTGATGAACCCCACAGCTTGCGATACTATGTACTATCATCCCTACTTCACACTCCAACTTGGTCATTTCATTAACACCTCA
This sequence comes from Magnolia kwangsiensis, assembly GCA_037074715.1. Lineage (NCBI taxonomy): Eukaryota > Viridiplantae > Streptophyta > Magnoliopsida > Magnoliales > Magnoliaceae > Magnolia > Magnolia kwangsiensis. The sequence goes on from CM073576.1 coordinate 71,591,587, forward strand.
TATTGCATTAGCTTCGTGGTATATGGCATTTGGGTTGCTATGTTTCTGCATTTATATGACTTAGATGAGGCTGATGGTATTCGTGGCTCCTCAGAATTACATGTTGTATTGCATCCTTGGTATCTGATATTTGGCTCATTATGACTCCGCATTGCATAGCCAATCTGCATTGCATACTCTGATATTGAATGACTTATAGACTTTCTAGTATTCCTCTTACTCTGATATTTATGTGCTTGACATGTATCTTACGCACACACTTACACCACCCTCTAAGCTTTGTATAAGCTTATGCACGACCATTGCGTGCCGGTGTCGTTAGGTCATAACAGCATTAAGGTAGGAGCTTGTGGCAGATCACTTTAGAGTTTTTATTTTTTATTTTTTCTGTTAGCTTGTTAGTACACCCCACTGTCAGTTCACACATCAATGTTAGCCACCCCCACTAGGGAATCAATACCAAGACCTCAGTGTTGAAACACACTTTGGAGTTTTTGTTATTTATGTATTTCTCTTCTAGTATTGTACTCGAATGTTTGTATTAGTGGATATATGGTGTTGATGTTGTCATTTGTGACTTGGTTATGCTCCCTTACAAAAACAATCACACCAAAAATCCTCCTTCTAGGATCCTAGGATCGGAATCTGGCGTATGGGTGCTGGAAGCCGAGAATGGGGTACTAAGGAGGCTATTGGCGATCGAAAATTCTGTGAGCCTATTTTCTGAATTTAGGGTGTGATAGAAGTTGGTATTAGAGCATAACTTGGGAATACTTAACGACAACATCACATATCTGCCGATAGTTACCCTTCACTATGTGATTGTTGCGAACTTAAAATGATTAGGTCCCCAAGTTCTGATAACTCAGAAACATTTTGATATAGCTCCCTGATGTGCGTGCATTCGAGAGTGCTCAATGATAATAGGCCCTTGTTCCTTTTTGTAGGACATGCCACATAGAAGAGCGACCCGTGCGACTCCTGTCCCCCCCCCCCCCCCCCCCCCCCCCCGTCTGAGTTTAAAGCAACCACGACAGTGCCCATGAGTGCAGATTGGCTTCAGCAGATGCTACAAGCTAAGACCACTATCCTTCAGGAGCAGGGCAGGTGGCCCACTTTTACACTAGCCTAGGTAGAGCAGGAGCGCACGAGATCCCTTCTTCGAGACTTCTTACAGTTTGATCCCCCATGTTTCCAGGGCGAGCCAGACCTAACTACAATAGAGAGATGACGCTATGAGGTGGAGAAGATATTCGACATCATGAGATGTACGACTCAACAGTGAGTCTCGTTGGCAGTATTTCTACTTCAGGGTGAGGCTGAACACTGGTGGGCATCAGTCTCCCGAGTGGTAGGGGATGAGTTCGAGTGGACATCGGAGGATTTTAAGGACCGGTTTGACCGGAAGTTCTTCCCTGACCGTGTCTGATAGCAGCGTGCACTTGAGCTTGAGACTCTTATGCAGGGGGATATGACAGTTTCCTAGTATGAGGCTCATTTCGTTACTCTGTCAAGATTCACGACGTTTCTTATTGATGCTGAGGGGTGAAAGGCCCGCTGTTTCGAGGACGCTTACACCCTATCCTTCGAAGTCATGTCGTTGGACACACGCTCCCAACATTTGAGGAGGCCGTGCAGCGGGCCCAGATTTATGAGGTAGATTGGGCCGATGCACAGCAGGCCCGTGATCAGAGAGGAGACCATAAGAGAAAGGCTCCCTCTGATAGTCCCCAGCAGCAGCAGCGTCAATCGCCGTAGAGGCAAAAGAATCGTCCATCCTTTCAAGGACCAGCAGCACCTTCAACATCACCACCGAGGCCATTCGCGGGTGTTTGCTTCAGATGTGGTGAGACGCGGCATTGTAAGAATGAGTGCTCCCATTTAAAACAGCAGAAGAGAGTACCTCAATAGCCTTCACAGCAGCGGCAACAACCACATTAGCCACCGAGACACCCGTAGTAGCAGGGGTAACAGCATAGGCCGCCACAGTAGAAGCAGTAGCAACAACAACCGTAGAGGGGATATACACCTCCCCAGTAGTACCCTTAGTCGTCAGGAGGAGTTGTCGACAATTCGTGCGACTTGGCCTCTACATTGTCATGCTACATTGCTCATTGATGAGGCATCATAGGAGCGAGAGACTGAGATTTGTGAACATTATCCCCAACCCCTTGTTGATGCGTGATTTCATGTGTGTATTGTGCTTTTTATTTTACATAGTGAAATGATTTCCCTCTTTTGTGAGCTCCAGTTAGTTTCCTGCTAGTGTAAATTTTGAGGACAAAATTTTTATTACGAAGGGAGAGTTGTAAGGCCCATATCCTAGTCTGTACCATTTCGTAGACCCTCGCGATCCTCCCCATTGAATTTTGAAAACCTGTGACCTATAATTAGCATTTGTGCGTAACCCTGAGTCACATCCTATAGATCTGAGTTTACTCGACCCGAGACTTGTACCTTTGCGACCGCTCCATCTCTACGATTCCAAAAGCGTGTCTTGCGCACCGATGCAATACCCAGGCTAGGAGTTGTGGGCCCATGTTTATTTCGAGGAAAATGCCTCGCATTATGAATCCTGAGGGAATATCTACCCAAACATCACATCAATCAATCAATCACAAGTCAAGTACATTTCATGACAACCCATACCTAGCCCATCCCTCTCTTACTAACAAGGCATAACACTCATCCCTCTCTTACCTAAAAGTCAACCAAGCCTATACTCTCCATGTCATTTATTCTTATAACACTCATTCCTCTCTCCCATCTCTCCCCCATTCCATCTTATCTTCCTCCATTTCCTAAGCAACCATGAGAGAAAAATCCTAAGGAGAGAAAAGAAGCTAAGTGTTAGGCCCACCTTCCTACCCCCAAATCTCACCACCTAACCCTTCGATCTTCATCATCCTCTATCAAACAAAGATCTTAGGAGCCAAGCATTCGAAGGAGCTAAAGAAGAAGACAATTGGTGGGTGTTTATAGGACTATATTTGTGTTTTTTATGATGGGCCAAGCGGGGCCTACGAATTGATGGTCTGGATCTCACTTCGAACCCTAGGTGTGGCCAATGGCCCACCATGATTCATATGTTCATACCATGATGGGGCTATTCTCCATGGAGCCCATCATGATGTTTATTTTTTCCATTGTGAGAAGGTCATCTAGACCTTGATCTTGTAGGTGGGAAAGGGGTTTCCACCGTTGATTTTATGAATTGAGGGCCCACATGAGTTGGGACCCATCTTGATGTATGTATTGTATTTGTATAGCCCACCTAAGAGAGCTCATAGTGGCGGAGCTCCTCCATCTATCGTTTCTCTCTCTTCTTCCGTGTATGATGGCCCACTTTGATGTATGATCCATGCTATCCATCTAGTGGGACCACAAGCTATCCAAACCATGGGGTGCCCATTGTCCAACAACTAGACTATGTTGCTGCCCAAGCAGAAGGAAAATTTGAATTTAAGCTAATCTAAAAGCATGGTGGGCTACCACGTGGGGCCCACTATATCCAGGGCTTTATCCAGGTCGTCCGTCCAATACCAAGACGAGAGGCCACCTTGATGATGGGTTTCATCCAGACCGTTCGTCAATGGATGTCCAGGGCTGGCGATCAAATTATATATATATATATATATATATATATATATATATATATATATATATATATATAGTGGGCCCCACGTGGGACCCACCTGCCTGGAATCCTATTGGCTGGTGTACCTTAAATAGCCATATAGCTGATGTATTGATGTCAGCAAGTCAGTGGGTCTGATCACGAGGTATGTGTTATGACCATTCCATCCACCCATTTAGCAGTTGTGTGGGGCCCACCCCATACATGTTGCACATGTGGGATGGGAACCACCTTGATGTACATATTCTATATCCACACCGTCCATTTCTGGATGGTGCTGTGTGGGGCCGACGGTGATGTATGGGTCTCCTCCATGTTGTTCCTTTACTGGACGGGTGGGCCCCACCTTAATGTTTTGTATATTCGCACCGTCCATTAGGTTGGACGTGGGGACTACCTTATATGTATGTATTTTATATCCTGGTCGTCCGTAGGCCATAGTGATGTATGCATTATACTCACACATGCGGGACCCACACGTGATACGTGTGTCCCATCCACGTTGGCCATTAGATGCTGGGGCCTGTTGTGATGTGTGTGAGGTCCACACCATCTAGCGGGGTGATGTTGGGCCCACATGATGTAAGTGTTTTATCCATACCATCTAGATTGGCTGACGTGGGCCCACCATGCTGTATGTGTTGTATTTATACTGTCCATCTAAGGGGACCACCATGATGTATGTGTGTCATCTGCGCCATCCAACCCCTGGACAGTGGTGACCCACGTGATATATGTGTTTTATCCCTATTGTCCAAGACGGTGGGGCCTACTGTGATGCAAGTGTAATGTCCACCATCCATCCAGGCTTCCCAGGCCTGGGGAATGAGGCAGATTCAATCTCAGGTGGACCACTCCACGTGGGACCCATCTGTCATGTTTCATCCACGCTCTCCACATGCAGACAATGTGACCCGCATGATGTATGTGTTTCGTTTCACGCCGTCCGTTTGCTGGATGGTTGGGGCCCACCTTAATGTATGTGTTTCATCCCTGCTGTCCACGTGAGACGCAGGTGATGTATGTGCCATATATCCTAACTTTCCATTCTAGCTGGGATGTGGACCTCACCAGATGTATGTATTATGTATGTGGTTTATATCCATGCTGTCCATCTATTTCTGGATGGTGGGGCACAACTTGATGTATGTATTCTGTATCAACATCATCTAACGCTCTTGGACGGTGGGGCCCGCTGTGATGTATGTGTTTTATCCATCTTGTTCGTCCATGGACCCCACATGATGTATCTACTTTATCCAAGCCATCTTTCCAAGGGCTGGACATCCAGCTGGCCACCATGATGTGTGCATGTTAGATCCAAGCCATCCATCCATTTGTGTGGCCCATCGTGATGTATGTATTGTATACCTATGATGTTCATATGATGAGGCCCAATGTGATGTATATAGGGCCCATGTGTGAGGCCATTATGGCCATATGTGAGGCCCATTATGGTCGTATGAGAGACCCGTTGTGGTTGCATGTGATAAGCCCATTGTATATGTGAAACCCATTGTTGCAACCCTTTGTGGTGTATATGAGGCCCATGAGATGCAGCTCAATTGTGAATATGTAAGGCCCATGAGATGCAGCTCAATTGTGAATATGTAAGGCCCATGGGACGAGCCATTGTGGTTGTATGAGGCCCATTATGTGTGTGAGATACATCATGTATGTAACACACAATTGAGCTGTATCTCACGAGCCATCTAACCCTCTATGTGTTACATACACGATGTCCATCCATTTCCCTGATTTGTATAAGGGGTCGTGGGCCCCATAGAGAGTTAGATTCAAATCCTAAGTGGAGCACACTCTAGGAGACAATAGTTGTTAAATGTCCATTGTTAAAATCCTCCCTAGGGCCCATCGTTAAGCCTAGAACCTTAGGAGCAATGATGGTTAAATGTCTACGTTGTAATCTCCCTAAGGCCGATTATTAGGCCCATTCTCATCTTCTCTTATTGGGCTTACCCCAAACCATTGGGCCCCCATTAATGATTATATTACCCACCTTCGCTTATTAGGCTATCCCAAGCCTTTGGGCCCCTATTGATGCTAGTGATACCCACCTTTCCCTTCATTAGGTTATCCCAATCTGTTGGGCCCCATTTAGTGATGGTGCTTTCCACCATACCTTGTAGGATTATCTAAACCATGAAGCCCACATTTTGTTCACACCTGGGCTTTCATAGGAAGTGTGGTCCATTTAGATACTTATGCTTGCCCAATTTTAGTGACCATACCCAAGGTCCACTTAGGTGTTGGGCGGGCTACCCAATCTTCTTGGATGAACATATAGTATTAAATGTATGGACCTCACCAAGCCACGTTGTGCACGTATCAGGCTCCCTGTAGGAAAGCCCAACTTATTACATGATAGAGAGAGTAAGGAAGTCCACTTGTTGTACATAGATTCACCCTCTTAACTCACCTTGGAGTGCACCCACTTGACTCTCCCCATGAGACATATTTTATCCTTGTATCTAGTTACTAAGAGCTTAGTGTCACGTATATATCATTCACACCATCCATTTACTTCTTTGGAGCAAGTGTGGGGCCTATCCTTGACGTTAGTACATCATCACCTCTTGCCGTAGATGGAAGAATATGTGGTACCATATTTAGTATATCCACCATATAAAGCCTATCTCGATGGATGGGCAAGATTCGTCGTCCTTCTAGTGGACCGCGTCTTGAAATATATGATATATCAGTACCTTGGAAGGCTAATGCTAGTATAATGTGGGACGTGCCGCATGGACTCCTATAGTTGTAGAAGGAGCATTTTGTTTAGTTTATACTCTTGGTATATGACATGTCGATGAAAGTCGATTATTGTTTATATTTGATAATCATGCTAGTGTACATAGTCTAATAGGACACACTGAGAACATGCTTAGTATTACATCATGACACATATTCATATGAATCATTTATATGCCTATTGTAAGGAATGTTTGATCATAGCATTATCGTTGGGTTAAGATATTTAGGGGACTCCTTGCGAGACAGAGTTTCCCCACATGAGCACGCGGTATGTGCAGGTTTGATGCATGTAATGCCCTGATTTTTTAGACCCAAGTATTTAACTCGTTTCCTGAAAACCTGATGTTAACCGGTGATCAATAGACAATCAAATCAAAGTGTGATTAGAAGAAGTAAGGTAGCATAGATATAACCCATCTCAAAGAAAAAAATTTGAGCCACACAGCTGGGGCCCATATACAAAATTCCAAAATGTAATGGTTCAAAAATAATCATAAAAATTAGTCTATTGATTTAAGTCATAATAGGAAACCTCTTCCTGATGCGACTCCTCATCATAAAACTCCTCTTCAATGGTAGCTGACTCTAGGTCCGCTACACGTTCGTCAACTCCTGTACCTGCCTCCTCTGTATGGTTGAACATTGATGAATGAGTGGCCAGCTTAGTGTGATCTCCCCTTAAGATTACACACCGCCACCCTAGACAAGGAATAACATAAAAGATACAGGAAAGTAAAACATAGTGAATGCAGTCTTACATATGCATGGATGCGTGAATGCAATCAACACCCCTGGGGATGCTCATCTATGTGGAATTTGGGCTCGTCACCCATGCAAACAACGCCCCGGGGATGCTCATCCGTGCGAAATTTAGGCTCATCACCCATGCAATCATCAACCTAGGAATGCTTAACCAATCAGACAAAATACGTACATCACGTACGATAGCGATAGATGCTGGTCTATGCCATGTGTGCATGAATAGCCAATGACTATTAGTCCAGTTACAATCAAATAATTTAGGTAAGCTCAAGGTCACTACAGGGGCTTATCACCAGCGTAGGCCGAAAGCTCGGGCATAGGTCCCATACCACCATCCCCGGCTCATGAGGCTACTACCTTAGGGTGTGTATAGAACCCATCAACATATGGCCAATCAATTCTCAATATTAGGGATCTACCACCGTATGTTGACTATGAATAAAATATAGAAATTATTAAAAGCAGCGAATAAAGTAAGATGGTATGTATGGATCAATGCGAGTAAACATTGGTGAGTATAAACATGGTATGGTTCACCCCACAGTCAGATAAGTGGAATCACTCCATAAATGGTAAGCCCCATAATTTAATCGCCACTAATCATAACCTCCATGTTGAGGGTCTATTTCCATCACATCCATTTCGTTACACCTTAAGCTCGAACTCTCTTTAAATAGGAGTTTTCATAGAGAGATTTCAATCATTATGTGACTTGCAACCAATATAATCATATGAGACATAAAGATATGAAACATGATTCAGTCCTAAAGATATAGTTCTAGTAAAACTAATCAAATGCTTCAATGAATCTGAGACATACTTTTAGATAAGATAAATCATGTGATTTAATGAATTTCTAAGACGTGATAAAGTAAACTAATTAAAGGATCGGACCCATGATCTATGATCAAGAAGGTTAGAGGTTCAGTCACTTTCAAGATATCTATTCGATAGTTAACCAATGCTTAAGTAAGGTTACAAAGTATGTATTTAAGTAAGCAAGTCGAATGATCATCCACACCTAAGATATCATTTGCAACTGTTATAAAAGATCATTCCTGATCCAATTTAGAGATGGGAAGCTCGAGGGGAAGAAATCATCACCTACGGGTCATAGTTCGTTCCTTGATTTGAATCTCTGTACATAGCTAGCGGTTCAAAGTCACACGAGTATTTTTCCTAGAGGATCAAATTGCATTAGACAAAAGTTCCTAATGTTTTCACCTACTAACATATTGAAGGTTCTGTGAGATTCAAAAGGGCCCACAAGTTAGGCTATTCAGGCCTGACTTAAGGTGACTAGGCCTACGAATTTTTGTCACCACAGGTGGCCCAACCTTTGGTCCCAAGCTTATTATCAATTAAGGGCTGAATTGGGTCTGTTTTTGCTCAGATATTGGGTCTAAGTATAAGCCTAAATGGGGTTGGTTCATAGTACTACATGGGGATGCCCACATCAAGTAAGCCCATTGAACCCTAGCTTGTGGGGCCCATTGTAAACATGGTACAGCCCATTGGGCCTTTACCTAAGTGCGGTCCACCTAATGTTTAGGCATGGTGCGGCTCACACATTAGAACATGTGGCCCACTAAGATTTGTAGTGAGGCCCACTGCCATCTAGTTGGGGGTGTAACCCATGTACTTTATGTGGTTTGCGGCACACCTGCAGCGTGCGGCCCACCTGAGCTGATTTTCATCCCAGAAATCACCCCACTAGAGGGCCATTTTTGGTCCGATGCAAAGCCCATGTTGTGGGCTAGTTGTATGGCTCTATAGGGCTTGTTTTCACTTGGATCCAAGGCTAGCTAAGATTTTCATTATATGGCCTAGGGAAGGCCCGTGTACGGTCCAAATAAGAGCCATTTTCAGCTCATTATTTGTACCATCAGGAGGCTAGTTTTTAGCCCATTCCAAGGCTTGATGAGGGCCTGATTCTAGTTCCAACCGTGGCCTCTTTTTAGGCCATTTTCAGCCTATCTTAAAGCTCAGATAGGGTGGCTGACAATGGCCCAACCTGGAGTTAGTTTTGGCCCATACAGTGGTGCAAAAACGGTCTAGTTTTAACACATTTCCAGGCATGTTTTTAGCTGGAATTCCAACCCATTCACATAGCCTGATGTAGGCTTGTCTTTAGCCCATTTTTCGACCATTTCATGGCCTGCTTGAGGGCTGGTTTTTAGTTGCTTATTAGGCAGTGTTCCTTGCTATTTTTAAGCCTGTTACTGGGTCTGTTTGAGGGATGTCCTCGGCTGATTATGGCCTCTATTTCCTACTGATCCAAGGCTCACTTGAGGGCTATTTATGGGTCCAAAAAAATGGCTATTTACATTAGACTAAGAGCCCTTGTTTTGGTCCAACGTTTGGCCCATTTTTCTACTCAGGTAAGAGTCCAATTTGGGAACTCATTTCAACCCATTTTAGAGCTCACATAGAGACTATTTTTGACTTTGTCCAAGCTCTTCTACGGCCGAATTTTTGGCTAAAAATGGCATCTCCAACATGGTTGACATTTATATAGCAGTGAAGAAGGAGAATAGAAGAAAAAAAGGGTAGAGGTTAGGCCGTTTACCTGGCCAAACCTGGAAGACTTTCTCACACCTCCACTCTTTCTCTCTTTTTCTCTCCCTCTCTCTTTTCTTTCCTTCTCTCTTTTCTGTGTGAAATCTAAAGGGAACTGAGCCCTTTTTATATGCAGTGAGAGGGGTGGCTGACGGTTGGCAAGGGTCCCCTACTTCTAACAGTTGAGATTTAAGGGTGGGTGTGCATGGGGCCCATCTGTCTGAGGGGATGCATAGCTGGAGCCTTGGGCCACTTAGAAATGCATCCACCTAGCCTGGAGGGGTCCATCTCGCGATCAAGGTTGGATGGGTTATCGAGGAAGATGACTGGTCCATTAATGGTGGATCACTGATCAAGGGGTATTAGTGCAATTCGGACCATTTGTGTGTCTAGATAGGGCCTTTAAGTGGTGTGGGGTCCACTTTTTGGATCATAGATGGGTATCTTAATCTATCTCATGAGAAAACTCTATTTTCTCCTCTCCTTCTCATGAGATGAGATAGGTGAGTTTCTCATTACCACCTTATTAAGAGGGCTAGGATGGCCCCACATGGACCCATTGGACGGCCATAGTGGTGCTAGCCTTTCTCAAATAAAAATGAAAAATCCACTTTTCCTCCTTCAAAGCTTGCCTAGCCATTTTTTTCCATGAAGAGACCCTCCCCAGCTAGCTCATGTGAGGCTAAAATCCCTTGGGTAAAGGAGGTGTTGGTTTGCAAGTGAAGCTACCTGATGGTCCTCTCCTGTAGATCCTAGCCACACATGAAGGGAGTAGACGGTTCAGACCAATCTTCCCCATCCCTTTGCATGGGTCCAAGATCCTATTTGGTTTTGGTAAGTAGATCCTTACGAATGAAATGGATGGTTTGGATCATTTGGAAAACACCTTGGGTGGCCCACTTTGGGGTTTCAATTCCAACAGTTTTGAAAATTTTCAAATGACAAGAGTTTCCTCTCTTTTTCGTGTGAGGCTTGGTCAACGGTCATTTGACCAGAAGGGTTGGTCTTGTGCACATCGTGCACGAAGAGGAATGGAATACATGCATTGCATATGGGGCCCACTATAGTAGTCCGTGATTATGAGGATGTGTTTAGAAAGATACCTGGGTTGCCTCCTCAGCGCGAGATCGATTTTACTATCGATTTTGTACCTGGTTCGATGCCCATCTCACTGCCGACGTATCACATGGCCCCGTGTGAGATGGAGGAGTTGAGGAAACAGATTGATGATTTGTTGGAGGCTGGCTTCATACGAATGAGTGTATCTCCTTAGGGAGCACCTGTGTTGTTCGTGACGAAGAAAGATGGGTCACTGCGTTTATGTATTGATTACCGCAGACTGAACCAAGTGACGGTGAAGAACAAGTATCCTTTGCCCAGGATAGATGATCTTTTTCATCAATTGAAGGGGGCAAAGTATTTTTTGAAGATTGATCTATAGTCAGGGTATCATCAGTTGCGCGTCAGGGATGAGGATGTGCAGAAGATGGCTTTCAGGACCTATTTTGGGCACTATGAATTCCTCGTGATGTCGTTCGACCTTACGAACGCACCGGTCGTGTTCATGGATTTGATGAACCGGGTATTTTGGCCATTTCTATACCGATTTGTCATCGTGTTTATCGATGACATCCTAATATACTCTGCAAGTCGGGAAGACCACGAGGAGCACCTAAGGGCAGTCCTCGATACTCTTAGAAAGCACCAGTTGTTCGTACAGTACAAGAAGTGTGACTTCTGGAAGGAAGAAGTCAAGTTCCTAGGACATGTGGAGTCCAAGGATGGGATAGCGGTGGACCTTCCTAAGGTAGCCACGGTGCAGGACTGGAAGCAGCCTGGTTCGGTTACCGAGGTGAGGAGTTTCCTGAGACTTGCTGGCTACTATTAACGATTCATTCGGGACTTCTCCAAGATAGCCAGACCCTTGTCTCAGTTGACACGGAAGGATCTGAAGTTCTCCTGGAATGAGAAGGTGGAATCAGCTTTTCAGGAGCTAAAGGACAGGCTGACGTCTGTCCCTGTACAAGTATTGCCAGAGTAAGGGGTTATATATATGATATATATGGATGCATCTCGCGTTGGTTTAGGTTGTGTCCTTATGCAGAAGGACAGGGTGACTGTATATGCCTCAAGACAGTTGAGGAAACACGAGGATAATTACCCTACACATGACCTAGAGTTGGCAGCTGTCATCTTCGTATTGAAGCTCTGGAGATATTACCTCTACGGAAAGGAGTTTGAGCTCTTTTGTGACCACAAGAGCCTCAAGTACATATTCACATAATGAGACCTGAATATGAGGCAGCAATGATGGATGGAGACTTTGAAGGACTTTAAGTTCGACGTTTCCTACCATCGGGGCAAGGCGAACCTTGTGGCTGACGCATTGAGCCGCAAGAAGGCGATAAAGTTTGCGGCTCCGCTAATGATTGTCGAGTGGGACATAGTTGAGTTTTTGTGAGACTTTGAGCAGACACTCACCTTGGAGGAGCCATTCGAGGTTATAGCACACGTTCAAATGCGACCTCTTATAGATGACAGGGTCATCGCAACGCAGAGGGATGATAAGCGTTTGACTAAGCTTCGAGAGCAGGCCAGTGACGATGTAGATGCCGAGTGGTGAGTTGGAATGAATGGGGGCTTACGTTATCATGGCAGCCTATGCGTCCCAGATGTCCCCGACTTGAGATGAGAGATTCATGAGGCTGTGCACAGTTCTAGGCTTGCGATGCATCCGGGCAGTACGAAGATGTATCATGATGTGAAGAGGACGTATTGGTGGGATAGCATGAAGACCCACATTGCAGACTTTGTGTCCCTTTGTCTCACTTGCCAGCAGGTGAAGGCATAGCATCGCCGACCTCCTGGTCTCCTTCATCCTATGCCTATAACTGAGTGAAAGTGGGACTTTATTTCTATGGATTTCATTTCGGGACTGCCGAAGATGAGGAAGGGACATGATTCTATCTGGGTGATCGTCGACCGCTTGACGAAGTTGAGGCACTTTCTTCCAATCAGAGTTATAAACTCTGCAGACGAGTTAGCCAGACTTTACATCAGGGGGGTTTTTCGTCTGCATGGAGTTCCCTTGGAGATCGTGTCAGACAGAGACACGTGGTTTACTTCTATTTTCTGGACTCGCATCCAGGAAGCGATGGGTGTGAAGTTGAAGTTCAGTATTGCATTCCACCCACAGACCTACGTGCAGATAGAGCGGATGAACCAGATTTTGGCGGACGTGTTGCGGGCTTGTGTGTTGGATTTCAAGGAAAGTTGGGATGATTGTCTTCCATATGCGGAGTTCGCGTACAACAACAGTTTTCAGGTGAGTATTGATATGACACCTTATGAGGCCTTGTACGGGCGTCCTTGTCGAGTACCGCATTGCTGGCTGAAGTTGGCGAGCAAAATTTGATTGGTCTTGAGTTAGTACAGGTGACTTCAGAGAAGATTGACATCATCAGGCATCGACTTCTTACAGCATAGAGTAGGCAGAAAAGTTATGCCGATACGAGGTAGCGACCGCTAGAGTTTGTGCTTAGAGATCACGTAATTTTGAGAGTTTCTCATATGAAGAGAGTTCTTCAGTTCGGGAAGACGGGAAAGTTCGCACCGAGATTCATTTGCCCATTCCAGATACTCGATCGTGTGGGTGTCGTAGCATACCGTCTAGCTCTGCCTACACCTCTCGGGAGCGTACACAACGTATTTCATATTTCTATGTTGAAGAAATACGTTCCTGATCCTTCCCATATCATTAGGTGGGAGCAGGTGCAGTTAGGTGAGGATGTTACATATATACTGCGACTGACGCGTATATTAGAAAGGAAGGAGCAGGTATTGCGTAGTAAGGTCATCCCCCTTGTGAAGGTATTGTGGACGCATCATACTGAAGAAGAGACTACCTGGGAGACAGAAGCTGAGATCAGAAAGAACTACCCACAGCTTCTCAGGGAGTACGAAAAGGTACAAATTTCGAGGATGAAATTTATTGTTTTAAGCGGGTAGATTGTAACGACTCAAAAAATTTCGTACCAAGACCCAAGTACCACCTCGAGCAGAAATCACTTTGGATTAATTTCCTTGGAGATTAAACATAAGTTAACTAGCGCTAAGTTAGACTAGTTGTGAAATTAGCACTGTTCACTTTAAATACATTCTGCAAGACCCAAAACTTGTGGAATCGTTAACGATATAATACCCTGAAATCTAGAATCCAACTCTAAACCCAGTTGCTCTCGGGAGCACTTTGAAACTTCGTATCGGACCTGGACCGCACGTCGAAAGTCCGATAGCGATAAACTTAGAAGATATCGACCGCGTAGTTGGACTTGACAAGCACCGCAAAAATTACGTCCAAACGATGCTCTGAGACTGTTTCCTTGAGTCCGAAGTGATGAGTGTGAGAAAACGTAGTTGTCTTTATAAATTAAATCTAATTTAAGTAATCTGAGTCGTGTCGCTTGCGTGCCATTTATAAGCAATCAAACCGTCGAAATCTGACCTAAATACACCCTCGGATCAGGGAACATTTCCCATAAATGTCCGTGTATTTGAAATCCTCGATCGAGTTTCAGTAACCGTTGAACTGAAACTGATCCGCCACGGTCGATCTGAAAATTCGATCGAACTGAAAACTTAACTTGATCAAGATCCAGCATCTATAAGCTTTAGTCCGACCGCACATAGTAACAGGACCTCCAGAAATGCTCTGTTGGATTGGAATAAGGCCGATTTGGTTATAACCTAAGTATACCATGGCCCTGAGTCTAAATTGGTGAGTTTTGGACCTATATAAGGACCTTAAACCCTCTCTCATTCCTCCCATATGAATTTGAGGAAAACTAGGAGAGAGAAGAGAGAAGAGAGATAAAGTGTGAGAGTAGTGGGAGAATCTTCCTGCATCCTTCCTTGCTATCCTACATGCCTAACCATCCCGATCTAATCGCTTTTTCGGCAATTCCGGCTTCATTCCTAGGTAAGAAACCCTAACCCTAACCTGTTTTAGGGTTTCTATTGGTACAAGTAGCGAAGTAGCTGACTTACCTTATGTTATAGGTTGTCATACCACCGTTGACGAAAGCGTACGGCTAAAATCATATTCGTTACGCTTCTATGGCGTAAGGTGCGGACTTTAGACGTATAGGTTATGATTTTTAAGGCTTTCAATGTCGGTTAATGATTTATAACTGACAAGGGTGCGATTACACATGCAAAATGCGTCGTCTGTTTCGTTATACGAGTTTACATGAACTATGTAGAATATAGTATATTCTATGCATATGTTGGAATGTTTGAATATGTTTGGAATTTGGATTTACGCTTACCATGTTTATTTGTCATGAATATATTCCTAATACATGTGCGACAACTCCTTAGAAAAAGGACTTGCCTAAAATCACGTCACGGCAAAATACGTTATATGTGACTAAGTGTGTATCCCAAGTGTTTGTAGAAAGTTTGAATGAACATGGAGCTCGGATTCATGCACACCATGATTATCCGTCGTGGATATATGCACGTGGTATGTGGGGAAACTCCCTAGTGAAAGGAATTGGCCTGGCATATGTGTAATCCTCATACATCATGAAAGTGATGTATGTAATCTTTGTGTTTATGCAAATGTTTGAATGTGCTAGTGATCACCTAGAATACTTTGTAGGAGGATCGAGATACAAATCTCGGTTACCTCAATTATGTGTATGATTTTCTACACGTACGTTACATTGTAATGTCTGTTTATTTCGTGAAGTGAATGTGTGTGAAATCTTGTTTGTATTGTACTTCATAACATGCTTCTTGATTTTAAGAATTGAATTACTTGTTTAATCCTGCTTTAACTATCTCATATAATTCTTGGTGATATAAAATGAAGTTGGGACTATGAATTAGTCCAGGCAGTCGGTAACAGGATTGAATTAGTGGTTGAGATTCATTCACCACGTAAGACGTGTTTGACGAACCCGAGACGTACTTCGGTTGGCGATAGTGGTTAGGCCACGCGAAGGGCTTATGCACTTCATGTCATTCAACTTGTCATGCGCTCGAGCTAGCCGAGCTCGTCAAGTAACCTGATCTGTCCAATGTATGTTCACCATGTTTGGACACCATTGCTTAAACCTAAGGTACCAAACCTACCAATGAAACCCCATTAACCTTGGTACCTTGATCCACTAAGACTCATGAGCAGGGCATGGTGGTATGGGACACCGTGGTCGAGCTGTCGGCCTACCCTGGGGCCAAGGGCCTCCCCCTAGTGACCAGTGAGCAACTCAGACTCGTGAGCCGAATATGGTGGTATAGGACACTGTATTCGAGCTGTCGGCCTACACTGATAAGGTGATGGGGGAGTGGTGCAACGAGTGTGTGTAACAGCCTTGACAGCCCTTTATAGTGACCTGGAGCATACTCTGAATCTGCAGTGAGGCGACGAGCCTTCCCGTAGTAAACAAAGTATAAACTAGGCCTGTATTGATAAGGTGATGGGGGAGCGGTGCAACGAGTGCGTGTAACAGCCCTGACAGCCCTTTACAGCAACCTAGAATCGCATCATCATATGAGATTATCTAGGACTGATAACCCTAGAATGGATCCCTGTTTGGGAATGATATAAGGGAGGTACCTTAGTTTCCCAATACTGCAATATGAAAAGGACTAATAACAACTCGATAATCATGTCCATATCGCACCGCATGTGCCTAGAAGATGTAGAGCACTGAGGGACGAAAGCATGCCGAGAATGTAAGATGGTGTTGCATGAGGGAGTATGTTAGTGAGGGCTTGCATCATTATTGCATCTCATCCTTGCATTAATTACAGTATTTAGGAGTGTTTGATTGTAATGATTTATCATTACTGCTTGACTGAATTGATAACATGTTAACCTGTGCTTTATTGTTCCACTGAGTTAGCTACTCACTCCCACGTTACGGAATGGTGTTCTGGACACCCACCAGACCCTGTCTTAGATGCAAGTATTGGCGAGGCGCAGGAGGCTGTGCCTGACTACTATGATGATCAGGACAAGTTCTCATATATGCAGTTCTCTGATGGTTTCGCCTAGGCTATTCAGATTGACGGGGCCACAGGATTCACCATGCTAGTGGAAATATTCTTTTGACATTTTGATTTTTGTACTATGACATGTATATAGTAGCTCAGTGATATATTCATACTCTGGAGACCGAACATGATCTTTGACTTCTATACGGTATATTCACCTGACAGTCTTCCGTTTTCGTTTTATAAATTAATCTGGAGTATGAATTACTGTTTTGGTGTAATCCCACTCATGATTAATGCACTAACACGGAGAACATTCAATCATAATCATTTATGATGCATAAGTGATGTTTTGAAACTCGGGTGTTGAGTTGCTACTCGACCCCCGATTTTTAAGGCGTTACAACATGTGAATGTGGTCTTTTCTAGGTCTTCAAGGGCTATCTCCATCAAATTATACCTCATATATTTGTCAAGGAAACAATAATAGGAATGACCAGCTAGCCTTTCTAAAATTTGATCGATGAAGGGCAAAGCAAAGTGGTTTCTCCTTGTGAAGGTATTTAATTTCCTGTAGTCAATGCACATTTTCCAACTAGTAGTAACTCTAGTCGGCACAAGTTCATTATTGGCATTGGCAATGATGGTGATTTCAAACTTCTTAGGAACCACTTGAGTTGTACTCACCCATTAACTATCGAATATCGGGTAAATGATACCCACATCCAATAGCTTAAGAAACTTGGCCTTAACCACTTCCTTCGTGCTCGGATTTAATTTACGTTGTGGTTGTCAGGAGGTCTTTACATTATCCTTTAGATAAATACGGTGTGTAAGGCCCGTATCCTAGTCCGTACTATTCCATAGACTCCTGCGATCCTCCTTATAGAATTTCAGCAACCCGCGACCTATAATCGATATTTGCGCACCACCCCGACTCACATCCCATAGATTTAAGTTAGCATGACTCAAAACTTATACCATCATGACCATATCGTCACCACGGTTCCAATGCCACATCTTGCATACTGATATGATATCCAAGTCAGGAAATGTGGGCCCATGAATATTTCCTAGAAACTCCATGCTTCATGAATTCCGACAGTCTTTACAATCCATTTGATCAATCAATCAAATCAATCAAGTACTTAACCCATCACTCAACCTATCATACCCATACCTCACATGTTACCTCTTTTACACAACCCATAGCCTTCTTACACAACCTACCCCAAAGTTAACTCTTACATCTCTCCATCCATCACTCACACCCATCACTTCTCTCTTACAACCACCCTCTCTCTCTCTCTCTCTCTCTCTCTCTCTCTCTCTCTCTCTCTCTCCTCACTTTTCCAAGCAACAAAAGAGGTTAGTTATCCAAGCATTTTCAAGCTCTAAGAGAGCCAAGTGTGGCCTACCTCCTACCCCTCTCATCTCTCATCTCAACTGTCTAACCTTCATCAGCCTCCATCAAAATGAGAGCTAAGGAGTTTGTAATTCCATCGGACCAACAAGATCTAATGTCGGGTGTTTTTATAGGCCTAGATTTCATGTTTTGATGATGGGCCAAGTGGGGCCTACCAATTGATGGTATGGATCCAACTTTGGACCTTAGGTGTGGCCGATAGCCCACCATGATTCACATGATCATTCCATGATGGGGCCATTCTCCATGGACCCCATCAAGATGTTTACTTTCTAAGTTTGAAAGGGGTCATCTAGACCTTACATTTTGGTGGAGAAGGGATCTCCACCATTAATTTTGATTAGTGAGCCCACATGTAATGGGACCCACTTGATGTATGTTCTGTAATGCATGAAAGGGAGGGCCCATAGTGTCGAGGTCCCTCCCATCACACACGTCTCTGTCTCTCTCTCTTGCTGTCTTTGATGTGTGGCCCATCTTGATGAATTGAGTAGATCCATACCATCCATCAATTGCAGCCACCTTGCTGTCCACTTGCTGGATGATTTTACGAAGGCCTGAATGAAGGGAAAGACGCAAATATCAACTGAACCAAATTTGTATGGGCCACCCATGTGGGCCCCATTATGATATACAGGTTTTATCTATACCATCAATGTCATCCAACCATTAGACGTCCAGAAGCAGATGATGTTGGACTGTATAAAGGGAAAATATATCCTTTAGTATGTTCTTTTTATTTTTTAAATATAATAAATAAATAAATATAATATAATAATATTATATTATATTATGTAAAAGGATTTATTGGAGTACCTACACTAGCTATTAGCTGATGTATTGACGTTAACAAGTGGGACCCAACGATATGTATGGGTCCATTCACACCGTCCAGCATTCTGGATGGTGGGATTCTCCCACGTGTGGGATTCCACCATGAGGGATGTGTTATCTCCCAACCGTCCATCT
The DNA here is from genome assembly GCA_037074715.1 of Magnolia kwangsiensis. NCBI lineage: Eukaryota > Viridiplantae > Streptophyta > Magnoliopsida > Magnoliales > Magnoliaceae > Magnolia > Magnolia kwangsiensis. Next base: position 71,610,714 of record CM073576.1, read on the forward strand.
GAACATTGGAAACATTGAGCAGCATTACTGTTGTCCTACAGTAGTAGGTTTTGTGGGTCCCACCAGCTATATGACATTAGCAAATTTTGTGGGTCCCACCATGAGGGATGTGTTATCTCCCAACCGTCCATCTGGATGCTGGAAACATCGAGTAGCATTGTTGCTATCCTACGTTAGTAGATTCTGTGGGTCCCACCAGATATATGACAGTATTTTATCAACACCGTCCATTGCTTGACGGTGTCATGTGGGGCCACCATGATGTTTAGGTCTTATCCACACCATCCAGATGGTTGGACGGTGGGACCCACCTCTGATGTATTTGTTCCCATGATGTCCATCTATGTTGACCCCACCTCTGTAGCAGCCGCATCACGACACCAAGTTCTATGGGTCTTGTAATGCCCTGAAAATGTGGGTTGAGCATAACTCAGCTCCCGAGTTCCAAAACATCACTTATGCAACATTTTTAATGATAGATGTATGTTGTCTGTATTAGTGCATAAAACATGAAGTAGATTAAGCCAAATCAGCAAAACATAATCCAAGGACAGTTGTAATATGCAAACGGAATACTGAAATAAATATATAAGCCAGTATGAGTCCCCAAAATATATATGTTCTGCCAGGTCATAATTACAAGTATTTTCAATATACAAATGTCAAAATGTGATAGTCCTTTATAAAGCATAAATCCTAAAGCCCCAATGATTCAGAACAGTCTAAGAGAACCCGCCTAAATACTGCATACAAGAGAAAGCCTCCTCATCATCCTCGAACTCTGGCTCTGCCTTGCGGGACACATCAACATCTGCATCTAAGACAGAGTCTGGTTGGTGTTTAAACACCATCCTAGAATGTGGGAGTGAGTGATCAACTCAGTGGAACTATACAACAAAGGTTAACATATTATCAATTCAGTCAAGCAGTAATGATAAAGTAATATAATCAAACATCCCTAATTACTCTGATTAATGCAGGAATGAATGAAGGAATAATGCATGCCCTCGCCTGCACTCTCTCTGCGATCTTCATCTTACGTTCGCGCATGTCAGTCACTTCCTCAGTGCTCTGCCCAACCCCAAACAACACATGCAGTGCAATGCATGTATATGATTACCAAGTTCTTATTAGTCCTTTTCATACAGCAGGATTGGGAAGCTAAGGTACCTCTCTTATATCAATTCCCAAACAATGATCCATTCTATGGTCATCAGTCCTAATAAATCTCATACGATGTTACATTTCTAGGTCGCTGTAAAGGGCTTGTCACCAATCAATACACGCTTAGTTATACCCTAGTTACTACAGAAAGGCTCGTCGCCTCAATGTAGTTTCAAGGTATGATCGAGGTCGCTACAAATGGCTCGTCACCATTTGAGTAGGTCAACAGCACGAATACAGTATCACATACCACCATATTTGGTTCACGAGTCTGGATTGCTCACTGGTCACTACGGGGAGGCTCGTCGCCCCAGCGTAGGCCGACAACTCGGCCAAGGTGTCCCATACCACTATGCCCGGCTCATGAGTCTTTGCGGATCAAGGTACCAAGGTTAACAGGATTTCATTGGTGAGTTTGGTACCTTAGATTCAAGCAGTAGCGTCCAAACATGGGAACATACATTGGTCAATCGGGTTAATTGACAAGCTCGACTAGGATGAGCGCACGTTAAGTTGATCGACATGAAATGCATAAGCACTCCGTGTGGCCTAACCACTGCCGATATCCCAAGTATGACTCGGATTCATCGAACACATCCTGCGTGGCGAAAACAACCTCAACAACCAGTACAAGGCCTGTTGCCGATTACCTGGACTGTGATATAGTCCTAACCACGTTCAATCACAATAATGAATATTTAAGTCAAATCCTATAATCATGTGAACACGTTATGGAATATAACATAAACATGAATACACAGTACATGGAGGAAATCATACACAGTTAAACATGGGTAAACAAGCTATGCAGTACATGGAGGAAATCATACACACAGCTAAGGTAATTGGGATTTATATCTCAATTCCCTTATAAATTACAATTTACTAGCTACTAACTCATTCAAACATTTTTTACAAACACTTAAACTACACCTTCCAACATACATCACGTATGTTGGTTAAAATATGTATTAGGGCAAATCCTCTTGCCAAGGAGTTGTCGCATATATAACAATCATGTACCTACGACAGTTAATCATGAAAATCATGAATTCAAATTCCAAAAGCATATAAACATTTTGACAAACATATGGAATACCCTATTTACAACATAGTTTATATGTATAGGAAAAATGAAACGGATAGTGCAGTTGGCATATGTAATGGCACCCACGTTAGTAATAAATCATTTACTGACATTGAAAGCTTTGAAAACCATAACCTACACATATATAGTCCGCACCTTAAATTGGAAAATGCGTAACGGATATGATTTAGATGCTAAGTCTTCATCAGTGACGGATTTACAACCTAGAACACGAAGTAGGTTAGCTATATCATTACTTAGACTATTTGAAACTCTAGAATGGATTAGGGTTAGGATTTCTTACCCAAGTACGGGATCGGTATTGCTCGTATAGGGATATGAATAGGCGAATTTGGTATGTAGTGCAGCAGGGAAGAATCCCAGGATGAATCACCAACTTCTCTCTCACTATCTCTCTCTTTACTCTCTTTTTCTTAGCTAGGTTTTCGGAATTCGTATGAATTATGAGAGGGGGTTTAAGACCCTTATATAGGCCTAAAACTGACAGAAACAGTCCCAAGGCCATGGTATACTTAGATTATATCCAAATCAGGCTCGTTCCGATCTAACGGAGCATTTCTGGATGTCCCTTTGCTGAATGCGGTTGGACTTAAGCTCACAGATATTGGATCTTGGTCAAGCCATCAAAATTTTAAATAATGATTATCGAAGATGTATTACCAAGACATGTGAATAGTAATAATTTTTCAAGAGTTAGCTAGCATGTGAGCATATCATATGGAATCACAATCTGATATTTGTAATGAACACAACGACCTTAAACTAATGATGTTAATCTAGCACAAACTATGTTTAGCTACCCTGGAAATGGAAAGCCGAAGAGGAAAGTCATCACCTATATGGTAGTGTTCACGAACTCGGTCCGAGTCTTCTTGTGGCCCAGGGTCACTCAAGGAATCTCCTAAAATTATAGTTTCTATTTGTTAGGTACTTCCACGCCCTGGATTAACAGATAAATCATAGTGAAGTCACATGGATGGTGTGGATATGCAACACATCATTAGGTGGGCCCCACCCATCCAGAGGGCTGGACAGCGTGGATGAAGAACATATACATCCAAGAATGAAGATGAAACATTTTTTCAATGTTGGGAGTGGTTCAAGGATCTCATTAGTTGATGCCCACTAAATGATTTTGAGATGTGGCTCATAATAACTTTCTTCCATGATGGGCTAACATCTTCCATGCGCCAATTCATCGAGACAATGCGCAATGGGGAATTTATGGACAAGAATGTCGATGAGTTGTGGGATTACTTGACAAACTCGCTGAAACCACACAATCGTGGGACATCACACTAAAACCTAGCACCACTTCAGAGTCCACTCAAGCAAGGGAGAGAGGTGGCATATACTTGCTGAAAGAGGATGATGATATGCTAAAGTGGCCAGTCTCGCAAGGAAAGTCGAACCCATGAAACTTAAGAAGGATAAGGCTATGGAAGTTTTTTGCAGTATCTGTGTTTGCAACATACATACAACTGGAAATTATCAAACGATACCTGATTTTTAAGAGGAACTAAACGAGCATTTGAATGCTATGAACAACTACCAAAGACCTTTTAGTGGCCCATCTCTAACACATACAATCCTAGTTGGAGAAATCATTCAAACTTTAGTTGGAGGAATGGACAAACTAGTACTCCTCAAGGAATCCCTAACCAATTCTTGAATCAAGGGAAACCTCAGGAGGATCCGGTCTGGAAACATATTCAAAACCAATATCTTATCACTTAAAGTATATTGCAAATCCTTCAAGACCTTTTAAAGGGCATACAAGGGTGTGAGACAAAACATTCAATCAAGGAAAAAGGGATTCTTCCAGGCCAACCTTTCCCCAATCCTAAATAGCATTACGAAATAAGTGATCCAAGCTCTTCAAATCAAATGGAGTAAGCCAAGTCTATCACCACTCTTAGGAGTGGGAAGATAATTGACAAATCTATTCTGGTAAGGGCTGAAAAGTCTATATTCTGGTAAGGGCTGAAAAGTCTAAGGACCTGGAAGTGGATAAAATGGATAAACCTAGCAACACTCTATAAGAGTTAGAACCGAAACTTCAAGGCAAGCCGATTGCACCATTCCCCCAATGGTTGATTGAACCAAAATCTCTCTCTAACTCTCAGGATATTAGGTGTTGAAACACATGAAGGTCAATATCCATCCACTAGATGCGGTTAAACAAATACCTTCATATGCCAAATTTCTAAAAGACTTGTGTACGACCAAGAGATGGAAAAATATTTAAAAGAAAATATTTTTAACTGAAAACGTGAGTGCCATCCTAAAGCAAGATGTGCTACAAAACTATAATGGTCCCAGTAGCCCAACCATCGCTTGCATAATTGGGAACTACCGGATTGAGCACGCACTTCTTGACTTAGGAGCGAGCCTGAATTTGATCTCATACTTAGTATATGAGCAACTATGTAGGTGAATTAAAACCCACTTAGACCACATTACAACTCACCAATCGCTCAGTCCATGTACCGAGAGGGATAATTGAGGATGTGTTAGTCTAAGTTGATAATTCTACTATCCGATAGATTTTATCATCTTAGATACTCAACCCATCGTGGACATGAGCACTCAAATTCCCGTCATTCTTGGTCGCTCATTCCTTGCCACTTCAAATGCAATCATTAATTACAGGAATGGAGTCATGAGTATGCCATTCGGGAATATGACATTGGAGTTTAATATCTTTTTCAACGCAAGAAAATAGTTAGAAGATGAAGACGATGCCCATGATATTAACCTGATTGATTCTTTCATGGAAGATAGAGCACTTCCGATCTTATCCTCTGACCCTCTAGAGACGTGCTTGGCCCACTCCCATGATTTAAGTGATGATATGATTAGGGAGATGGGTGCCATACTTGATATTGTGGCAGTATTTAAAGTTAACCGGTGGAGGCCACGATTCGAAGAACTACCCCAAACTGATGTAGTACCTCTACCATCTTACCTCAGGGCATCGAAACTTAACCTTAAACCTTTGTCTTCTGATTTAAAATATGTCTATTTAGGTTAAGATGAGACATACCTGGTGGTGATTTCTTTCCACCTTGAGTAAGAACAATGGAGTATGCTTATCTCTACTATCATTGAGCACAAAGGAGCCCTTGGATGGTCGATTGCTGACCTCAAGAGAATTGAAACATTTATTTGTACTCATCGCATTCATCTTGAGGATAATACGAAGACCTCACGACAACCACAACGTAAACTAAATCCAAACATGAAGGTAGTGGTTAAGGCCGAGGTTCTTAAGTTGTTGGATGTGGGTATTATATACCCTATATCGGATAGCCAATGGGTGAGTCCAACTCAGGTGGTTCCTAAGAAGTCTGGAATTACCATCATAACTAATGTCAACAATGAACTTTTACCAAGTAAAGTTACTATTGGTTGGAGAATATGCATTGACCACAGGAAGCTAAATACTGTCACGAGGAAGGACCACTTTCCTTTGCCATTTATCGATTAAATTTTGGAAAGGCTAACTGGTCACTCTTACTATTGCTTCCTCGATGGTTATTCGGGCTACAATCAGATCGAGATAGCCCTTGAAAATCAGGAAAAGACCACATTTACATGTCGTTATGGCACCTTTGCTTACCAAAGGATGCCATTCGGGCTAAGTAATGCCCCCACCACTTTTCAGCGATACATATTGAGTATTTTTTCTGACATGGTGGGGAAATATTTAGAGGTTTTCATGGATGACTTCTTGGTCTTTGGTCCATCCTTCAGCGAATGTTTGAAAATTTTGAAAATTGTGCTGAAGCGATGTAAAGAAAAGAACTTGGTACTGAAATAGGAAAAGTGCCACTTCATGGTTCGTATGGGAATTGTTCTTAAACACATTGTCTCGTCCAAGGGAATTGAGGAATATAAGGCTAAAGTTGATCTTATCTCTAACCTACCTCCACCCATGAATATATGAGATGCATGATCCTTTTTAGGACACGCTGGGTTTTATAGAAGATTGATAAAGGACTCTAGCCACCTCTCTCATCCTTTATGCAATCTACTTCTAAAGGATGCACCATACAAGTAGACTAAGCAATGCCAAGAAGCTTTTAGTAAGCTCAAGGGCATGTTGACCATTGCACCTATGATGTAGCCCCCCAACTGGATCCTTCCTTTTGAAATTATGTGCGATGCGTATCCACAACCCCAAGTGTAGGGCTACGATGTAGTAATAATCAAAGTGAGACCGAGGTCAAATCCATAAGGACTAATCTCGTGTATTTTCTAAAAGCAACTAGAACTACAACTAGAAGAAGATGAAAACCTAAGTCTGGAAGTATAGAGAGTAATTGTGAGAAATTTAATAAAAAATTTAAGAAATTTAAAGGTGAGAAAATAGGGTTTCTAAAGATCCACCTGTAGAGATCAGGGAGATTTATGCTTGATTCAATGACGCAATTGGAATCAGAGTCCCATCTTATCCAATTGGAGATATCTCAGTAAAATAAAATTTGAACTTCCTCTGACCTAATTCTCAATGGATGAGAGGTGTAAGAATTGGAAGTGACTCCATCACAAAATCATGCCCATGAGACAAGGAAAACAACAAGATTTACCAATCCCACAACCAATCATAAGAGAATCATGAAGATTAGAAGGATTCTATCACCCAACCATGCCCATGGGCTCATGGAGAATAATGGGATTTCCTAATTTCCCAATTTCAATACATGAAAAGAACATAGTTAAAGCTATCGCAGATCTATTGTAATTTAAGTCACAACAAACTATTAAAAACTGAAAGTATTTCTTATAATCAAACTAGAATCAAAGATAGTTCAACATAAACATGAAATAAAGCAATAAAAAATATCCCATCACGCTATAAGCTTCACCTCTTAGACTTATCTAAGAGATTTAGCCAACCATAGACATGAATGAACTAGAATCTTTTAAGAAAAATATAAAAACATCTAAGGAAAGGGAAGAAAAACCCTTAGCGACGACTTCTCCACTATTTTGCTCCAATCTAAAACCCTAGAAGATGCCAAGGAACATCCTAGGGAGTCCTATTTATAGTTATGAAACTCCAACTTTGGCACCTAGTTAGAAAACTCTAAAAATTATCTCAAATTTACGCAGTTTCTCAAAATAGGCTTCACTCTGAGTAATTTCACAGAATGACCCAGAGTTTCGAAATATGCTTCTTCAAGACACTTTCAAGAATATGTTTGTTTTCAGGACAAATATCAGGATTCCTTATCTTCACTTCAAATATTTGATTCTCTTCATTCCTTACTTAGTTTTCTTGGATCTTTAGCATGTGAATTATTCAATCTTGCCCTTCTAAGATCCATCCCTTACCTTGGTGATTCTTGAGCATCAAATCCAAGCTTTTAACACCCTTTTCAATCCAAGCTCTTAAATTCACCTTGTAACACAAACATGAGCAAAATAAAACATTAAGCGTTATCATGTTCATAAAACAAAGTAATAAATAGGGTCTAATATGCAACACAATCCACAACCAACATTTTGATTGTCCCGAGCAAAATATGCAAAAAATGAACTTTAATGCGCAATGTTCAAACCTTTTTCAGAAAATAATCAATTTATGTAATCAAGTATGAATGAGTAGACTCAATGATGAGAAAGTGAGATTTTAAAAACTTAGAATCGAATCACATAAGCAATCAATCAAATAAGTTCTTTATCCATTAAGTCAGAGCATAGTTTGCATATCAAGTTTTTCAATGTGCGCAGTGAAGATCAACTTACTTTCCATAACGATACTATCATTACATCATGTTAGCCCTACTAATCACTTTAAGATTGGTTGAAAACTCGAGTACTAACTCCGAACTTGTCCCATTTTTCTTCTTTTTCCAGTTTTTAATTTTATATCGACGGTCATTGATATTCACTCAGTCTTTATAGTCTTTTCTCTTTTCTTTCAGATTTTTTTCATTCTTTTTCAAACTTTTTTCAATCTTTTCACCACACATGTCGATCTCCTATTTTTTAACTGGTTCTTTTCATCTTTTAAGGTGGATAAAATTCTCCAGACTTGATTCTCACCATCTATTAATGATTCACATACTAACAATCAGAAATTCTGAAATTATTCATAAAAAATAATTTGAATATGTCCTGTGATTTAAATTAACATGATATTCAAACTTCCTCTTAATCAATCGAGCGCAAGAACTTAGGTGATAAATTACTTAGATGACTAGGCTTCAGTAATTCAAAATTCAATCCATATCCTATCATCATACTCAAAACATTCTTAAATACATAGCTTATCGCTTTCCAAATAGATAAACATTAATTTTTAAAAAAATATTTTATAAATTTTACTCAAAACTGAGAAAATGCTGATTAGTTTACCTAATCTCCTACCCTAACATAAAATCTACATTGTTCTCAATGTAAAAAAATTAAGCATGATTTGTAAAAGAGAGAATGTAATTGAAGGAGAAGTGATGGAAAGATAGTACCCGATGAAGGAATTTTAAATTTTTTTTCAAAGGATCTCAGCGTGAAGGTGGGTTAGCACAAGAGTTAAAGCACTAAAAACTAAATTATTCTAAATAGCATAAAGCCAACTATCCTAAACATAACATGAAAGCAATAAACCTAACTATACCTCCGTTAGGCTAGGAGGTCAATCCTTATAAACAGGATCAATGAGAGGTATGGACATATCCTCTGAATCAAAATTATCAACAAATGGCTTTAATCAATGTCCATTTACTTTGAATTCATTGCCATTGTTCAAATTTTTTATCTCGACGGCCTCATGAGGATAAACATGAGTAATAGTGAAAGGGCTGATCCAACGAAATCGGTGCTTACCCGGAAAGAGATGTAACCAAGAATTGTACAAGAGGACTTTCTGACCTGATGTGAATGATTTTTGAAAAATGTGTTGATCATGAAACACCTTCATCCTGTCTTTGTAAATTTTTGAGTTCTCGTACGCATCGTTCCAGATTTCTTCAAATTTATTTAACTGAAGTTTGCGTAGTGAGCCAGCATTATCCAAATTGAAATTCAAAATTTTAATAGCCCAGTAGGCACTGTGTTCTAACTCCGCAGGCAAGTGGCATGGCTTCCCATAGATAAGTCTAAAGGGAGATATTTCAATAGTGATTTTAAATGTGGTACGGTAAGCCCATAGAGCATTAGTCAATCGAATTGACCAATCCTTATGGTCAAGGTTAATCGTCTTTTCCAAGATATGTTTGATTTTCCTATTAGAAATCTCATCTTTCTCACTTGTTTGTGGGTGGTATGGAGTACTTACTTTATGGGATATGCCATATTTCTTCATTAAGTTCGCGAATGGCCTATTACAAAAATGTGAGCCCCCAACACTAATGATGGCTCGAGGCATTCAGAACTGGGAAAGAATGTTCTCTTTTAAAAACTTAATAACCGTTTGATGGTCATTATTCCAGCATTGAATCGCTTCGACCCATTTAGTGACATAATCTACTGCTAGCAAAATATATAGATTTTCAAGGGATTGGGGGAATGGTCCAATGAAATCGATACCCAAACAATCAAATGCTTCAATGATCAAAATGAGGCTCAAGGGCATCATATTTCAATGGGACAATGCTCCTAATTTCTGACAACGCTCACAAGCTTTGCAAAACTCATGAGTATCCCTGAACATAGTGGGCCAATAAAAGCCACATCGTAGAATCTTGGTCATGGTCTTTTTAGCAAAAAAGTGACCACCATAGGCCTTTGAGTGGCAAAAGGATATAACATTTTAATGTTCATTGTCTAGCACACATCTCCTTAAGATTTGGTCTAGGCAATAACAAATAAGGATCATTTCAAAAAATCTGCACACCTTAGTAAAATATTTCTTCTTATCTTGCATAGTACAATGTATCAACGTGAAACATGTGGCAAGATATTTAACAAGATCAGTAAACCAAGGTGGATGAGAAACTTTGAACAATTATTCGTCAAGGAACATATCAATGATATGTGTCGGCTCAAGGGAATTAGGGAGATTAAGGTGGGAAAGATAGTCAGCCACTACGTTTTCTACTCCCTTTTTATTTTTATTTCCAAATCAAATTCATGGAGTAGGAGGATCCATCTAATCAGGTGGTGCTTGGCATCATTCTTTGAAAGAAGATACTTGAGCGCTGCATGATCTGTGTAAATGACAATCTTGGATCTGATCAAGTAGGACCTAAATTTATCCAAACCGAACACTACGTCTAAGAGTTCCTTTTCCGTAGTCGAGTAATTCGCTTGGGTAAGATTTAGAGTTGTACTTATGTAAAGAATAATGTATGGCTTCTTTTCTTTTCTATATCCTAAAATTGCCCTAAGAGTAAAGTCAGACGCATTGCACATAAGTTTAGAAGGAAGGCTCCAATCGGGTAGTTGTATGATAGATACAGTGGTTAACATGCCCTTAAGCTTAGTGAAAGCTTCCTGATATTGCTCAATCCACTCATATGGTGCATCCTTTTAAAGTAAATTACATGAACGACGAGAGAGATGACTAAAGTCTTGTATGAATCTCCAATAAAAGCCGACATGTCCTAAGAAGGATCGCACATCTCGTATGTTCTTGGGTGGAGGTAGGTTAAAGATAAGATCAATTTTAGCCTTATCTACCTCAATTCCCTTGGAAAAGATGATATGTCCAAGGATAATTCCCTTATGAACCATGAAATGACACTTCTCCTAATTAAGTACCAAATTTTTTTCTTCGCATCTTTTCAGTGGACATTTAAGATTCTCTAAGTAGTCGCTGAAAGATGGACCGAAGACAGAGAAGTCATCCATAAAAACCTTCAGATATTGTCCCACCATGTTAGAAAAAAATACTCATCATGCATCACTGAAAAGTGGCGGAGGCATTACATAGTCTGAATGGCATCCTTCGGTAAGCAAAGGTGTCAAATGGACACGTGAATGTGGTCTTTTCCTTATCTCCAGGAGCTATCTCTATCTAGTTGTAGCCCGAATACCCATGAAGGAAACAATAGTACGAGTGACCAGCTAGCCTTTCCAAGATTTGATCAATGAAGGGTAAAGGGAAGTGGTCCTTCCTCGTGACGGTATTCAGCTTCCTTTAATCAATGCACATTGTCCAAGCAGTAGTAACTCTACTTTATATGAGTTCATTATTAGCATTGGCTATGATGGTGATTTCGGACTTCTTAGAAACCACCTGAGTTGGACTTACCCATTGGCTATCGGAAATAGGGTATATGATACCCACATCTAATAGCTCACGAACCTCAGCCCTAACCACTTCCTTCATGTTTGGATTTAGTCTACGTTGTGGTTGCTGAGAGTCTTCACAATATCCTCAAGATAAATACGGTGAGTACAAACTGAAGGGTTAATTCCCTTGAGGTCCACAATCGACCATCCAACAGCTCCCTTGTGCTCAATGAGAGTATATATGAGCATACTCTCTTGTTCTTGCTCAAGGTGGGATGAAATCACCACCGAGTATGTCTCATCTCGACCTAAATAGATGTATTTCAAATCTGAGGGCAACATTTTTAGGTCAAGCTTCGATGCCTTGAGGATAGACGGTAAAGCTAGTACTTCAGTTTAGGGTAATTTTTTAAATTGTGGCCTCCACTAGTTAAGTTCAAGTACCGGCGTGGTATCAAGCATGGAACCTGTCTCCCTAATTATATCATCATCATTTAAATCATGGGAGTGGGCCAAGCACGTCTCTAGAGGGTCAGAGGAATAGGTCAAAAGTGTTCTATTTTCCACGAAAGAGTTAATCATATTAATGTCGTTGAAATCGTCATCATCCTCTAACTGTTTGCCTATGTTGAAAAAGATATTCAACTCCAATGTCATATTACTGAAAGTCATACTCATGACTCCATTCCTGCAATTAATGATTACGCTTGAAGTGACAAGGAATGAGTGACTAAGAATGACAGGAACTTAAGTGCTCATGTAAGTACTGGGTTCTGTATCCAGGATGATAAAATCTACCGGGTAGTAGAATCTGCCAACCTAGACCAACACATCCTAAATTATCCCTCTCACTACACGAACTGAGAGATCAATAAGTTGTAATGTGGTTAGGGTGGGTTTTAATTCACCCAAACCTAAGTGTTTGCAGATTGAGTAGGGTATCAGATTTACGCTTACTCCCAAGTCAACAAGTGCTTGCTCAATTTAGTAATTCCCAATTACACAATGTATGGTTATGCTACCGGGATCCTTGAATTTTTATGGCACATCTTGTTTCAGGATGGCACTCACTTTCTCTGTTAAGAAGATTTTCTTTTAAATACTTTGCTGTCTTTTGGTCATAAACAATTCTTTCAAAAATTTAGCATATGAAGGTATTTGTTTAACTGTATCCAATAGAAGAATATTGACTTTGCTTGTTTCAACACCTCTAGAATGTCCTGAAAGTTAGAGAGAAATTTTGGTGCAACCAATCATTGGGGGAATGGGGCAACTGACTTGCCTTGAAGTTCCGGTTCTAATTCTTGTGGAGCATTGCTAGGTCTATCATTATTTTCCTCTTTCGGGTCCTTTGTCTCTTTAGCCCTGACCAGAATGGTTTTGTTAATGGTCTTCTCACTCCTAATAGTGGTTTGAAGAGCTCGGGTCGCTAACTTCATATTGTGGTTTTGCATTGGAAAGAGATTGAGGTGGAAGGCTCCCCTTATTCTTAATCGCGTTCCTTGTGTCAAGCTCTTGTATGGCTTTTGTAAGGTCTTGAAAGGCTTATATCGTCCCCTAATTGAAAAGCTCTCTCTTTTGAAGATGTTTTAGAAATGGATCCTCTCGAGGTTTCTCTTAATTTAGAATTTGGTTGAAGAAACCTTGAAGGTAGCCATTTGTCCATTCCTCCAACTGAAATTTGGATGATTTCTCCAACTAGGATTTTATGTATTAGAAGTACATCCATTGAAAGGTCTTTAATAATTGTTTACAGCATTAGATTTCTCGTTCAACACCTCTTGAAAGGCAGGTATTGTTGGACAATTTTCAGTTGTGTGAATGTTACAAGCACAAATACCTCAAACAGTTTCATTAACCTTATCCTTCTTTAATTCCATGGCCTCGACTTTTCTCATGAGATTAAAAACTTTAACATTAATATCTTCTTCTTCTTTCAAAAGGTATAATCCACCCATTTCCTTTTTGTTGAGTTGTGAGACCTGACCCAAGTTCGCATGTGTGCATATGTGTGTGAGAGTATGTATTTCATTCTTTTTGGTCTCGCAGTCCTCCCGGTCAAATTTTGATGACCTGCGACCTTCGGAAAATGTTTGCAGTCACCCTTGAGTTCGGTCATGTAGACCCGACTCGGATTGACCCGAGACTTACGCCGCTGCGACCGCATCGTCGTCGCGGTTCCAACAACGCATCTCGTGTGAAAATTTGACATGTGGATCATAAGTTATGGGCCACGCATCATTTAGGCCATTGATTATATTTTTGGTGGGACCCACATGATTTGTATATTTCCCCATGTGCATGCTTACCAATGGTGATGACATCACCATTTCCATGATGTCATAATGGCATAGTCTAGCAATGATGGACTCCCTTCTCCAAACTCATCATGGCTCTATCTTTTTCTCTTTTCTAGAAGTCATCATGGGATTTTTTTCTTCCCCATGCAATTTCTCTTCCCAAATCTGAAATTTTTGAAATTTCTCTTCTCTAGGGAGAGAGAGAGAGAGACCACCATACCCTCTTTCCTAGCAAATGCAATGATTACTTTGAATAAAAATCCCCTTCTCTCTTTTTCCCTCTCATTTCTCTCTACTCTCTTTTCTCCTTCTTTCTTTCTTATTAAAAAAAAAATTCAGCCCATTTTCTCCCTTTTTCCAGCCCCCTTCTCCTCCATTTCCCCTCAATCCATCCATCCCAATCTCATCTCAACCATCAATCTTACTTGTTTGGAGCCTTAGAAGCCTAGAGTTGGAGTTTTGGTGGAGATCTTTGAGGTGGGTGCTCCTCTAGATGTAAAAATCTGATTTATATAGCCTAGATGTTTTCTTTCTTTCATGAGTGAAGTGTAGGACCCACCAATCAATGGTGGAGATCCCACACAATCCCATGGTTATGGCCTAATGGCCTACCTTATGCATGCATGTTCCATGCATGGGGTCTTTCTCTATGGGCCCCATCATGGCAGTTTTCTTTCATATCATATCATGTTTGGGTCATCTACACCTTATAACCATGGTAGGGATGGCATCCTCACCATGTATTTTAATTATATGCCATTCATTTGCAAGATTCATGTTGTAAATGTAAATTTATGTATGATATGCGGGTGTGATTGATCTTGGGAGGGCTCAATAGTGGCGGAGCCCTTTTCCTATAGCCAGATTATCCTTATATATCTCTTTTCCCTCATTTTATTTCATGATGTGTGTGGCCCATTTAGTGGGCTTAGGATATCTAGAAATTTCAGCAAGGTGGGATGCCCAAACTGCCCATTGTTTGATTTTGGGTGTCCTACTTGCTGCCTTAATGATGCATGAAAGGTGTGTCGGCTTTAGATTATGACATGGACATTTTTGGGGCCCACTAAGGAAGGCCACACCATCCTCCATTAATGTATTTTCCTTTTTATTTAACTTATATAATAAATTTTATCTAAGTACATGTTGCTGTCCAGAATTTTCTGGACAGTTTCTGGTTGTTTATGAACCAGATTTTGGGACTGTTTGGGGGACTATTCATACCCAATAAATATACTTTTCTGAAATTTGGGGATCTCATCTTGATGTCTCCCAAATTTCAGCCCCATATGACCGTGATTGAGGTCCCAAAGGTGTAGTCCAAGTGAGGTGGACAGTCTGGATTTTCTGCACTGTTTCAGCAACATTCCACCATGGACAGTTGGATTTCTAAAATTTATTAAAATACCTATGGGTGTTTTAAAATTATAAAAATTTATAAGGGGATGTCCTACTCATGGTAGGACTCACCTAAAAAATTTGGGGGCCAATGGACACACCATAGTGGTGGCTGGACTGGCCCACTATAATATAGTGTCTAGATCAGTCCGAGTTTTAGGATATATTGATTTATATAAATGAATTAAAATATTTATAGATGTATAAAAATTATGAAATTTTGTAGGGATGTGGTATACTCATGGTAGGACCGACCTACGAAATTTTAAGGCCAATGGACCCCTGTACACACTGTGGCAAGGGTCGGACTGGCCCACCACGTTGGGACGTCCAGGTCTATCCGATTTTATGGATAGTCTGTTTTGTTTAAACTAATTAAAATACTTAGAAATATCTAAAAATTCTAAAATTTTGTGGGGGTGTGTCCCACATACGGAAGTATCACTCTATAAAATTTTAGCCTCAAATGACCCCTTTTGGGCTTCCAAAAGAATGGGTTAAGATGGCTGGACTCCCATATTTTTCTGTTATGCAGTCCAGCAATATGCCTTGATAAAAACCATAATTCAAAAATATTTCTTTTGATGGTGGGCCACTTTTTTGGGTTTCCTCTCATTGTATGCATGATGAGGGGCCTTGGACCTCAATTTCTAGAGTTTTAGAGGCCTTGGGCCCACTCCAATGGAGTACCCAAATTTAGGACAGCAACATGTTATAATTATGTTGCGCCTAGGGCTGAAATTTTGAGGAGTGGGGCCCACCACATTATGAAGATCTTAGAGGAAATAATTTATACATTTAGTTCCTTAAATGTTAGGTTTAATAATGCACTTTTGAGGCCCACCAAAGTTGAATTTAATTGGGTCCATGAATGTAGCTAGTTGTTGAACTCTTTTAGCCCAATTGGGTTGGAACTTTTCAGATAGACCCATTGAACTCGTGGGCCATTTTTACCATAATATTATGTTGGGTTAGTGGGCCAGATTACACAAGTAGATGGGCCCTTGGTTGCTCACCAAATCGACTTTATACTTGGGCCGGGTTGTAGGCCCAACTTACTTGACTAAGAGCATGACATTTGCCCATGTGGTTTGAGCAATGGGCTGCCCACTAAGCCACCATAATATATGGGATTAGTGGCCTTTATGTTGGGACCTAACCTTTTCCCCTATGGGCCCATAGTGGTATATATGGGTTGGGTTATGTGTGTTCCCCTTGGACCCATATTTTGGGTAGGCCTTGGGTCGCCCTTTCTGAAGCCCAACATGAGTGTCTGTGGTATGATTATGGCTACTCATTTCTTATTTCTGATGTTGCATGAGCCTTGGGCCTTGATCTATGATCAATTAGAGATGGGCTACCTCTTGGGGACCAATTATGGTTAGATGTCCACATTTATCACGTCCCAAACTCAAAAACTGGGCTCACAAAATTTCTGATCGCCGAATCCGGCGCCGACAGCCTCCGTAGAACCCCATTCTCGTCTCCTAGCGCCCATTCGCTAGGTTCCGATCCTGAGATGCTACGAGGAGGATTTTCAAAGGCATAACCCACAAACAACAACCAAGATGATCTACTATGATAAAAAACTTTACAAGTACAATGAGCAAGAAGGAAAATACAATGGTAAAGAACAAAAAAACTTCAAAATGATCTGCAAAGTGCTCCTGCCCCAGCGCTGCTGCGCCCCAACGTCACCTGCACGCAACGGTCGTGCATAAGCTTATAGAAAGCTTAGAGGGTGGTGGAAGTATGTGCGCAAGGTAATAATATGAACATGCAATATCAGAGTAATGCGGAATATGCAGATGGAACCACTAGTCGTACCAAAGCTATGCGATGCAAGACATGAATGATATCGGCCATCCTAAGGCCATGTGATGTGAAATGCAACTCAAGCATACAAATCCTCATCTATGTTCACACATCAATACAACTCAAATCTGGGATATCACCAGGGTCTAGTACACTCTAAACCAGATCACCGCCTCATTGCGCACAATAAGGTAAGTAGAAGAGACCTCACTATCCGTCTGCCAATATCAGGCTCGAATCATCGATAGTGGACCCATTCCTCGAGCTGGTCAAACTCAGCCTATCTTTGCCCCCTACACTGGGGCGAATAAGGCCGCACCCCCTTCCAACTGACCACGACACAGTGGAGAGCGCAACCATCTGGTAATCGGCACTCAATGCTCATCTACCCACTCGGTCTAGACGTTGGAGCAATCTCTTGGTACCATAAGGGTTTAGGGACTTTCACCCAGGGATATCTATAGCACACCATATATAACGAGATTTTCGGTATCCAATCCTACCAACCATGATATGTCTGTGGAGGCCATGGCCCCGATGTCGCTAGGGCGTACATTAACCATATCACACAATGCGAAATGCATGAATCACTCTATCTAATCATGCAGCAAATCCTGCGCGTATCGTGCTCTCATGTAGGGCAATACCGCCTAATCAGGGTCCCATAAACAATCTGCCCGAAGGCATATGCTATGATCAGTCACTTCTCATATCAAGCATACATATGATGCGTATGATCATGAGTCATGGAACTATACTAAACATGTTATAATGAGATGAACTATCCTTACAATGCAGATGGGCATGGATGGCCTATACACAATAAGTACGGGTCTAATAATGGGCCCTAAGGAGAGTCGTAATGTGGACATCCAACCAGCATTACACTCGCAATGTGGACGTCAAACCAACATTGCTCCTAAGGCACGATCGTCGTAAACATCGTTACATAATCCGCATTGGGATCACACATTGCAATGGACTTTAAGTACGCACCATTGGGCCTTAAATGCATCAAATGGGCCATATCATATGGGTCTTTTATTCATCAAATGGGCCATATAAATGGGCCACACCAATGGGCCTTACGTGCATTGCAATGAGTCATAACCCGTGGGCCTTAGACTACATCAAATGGTTTTCGACCCATGTGCCTTATATATATCAAATGGGCCACACCGACTGGGCCTTACCTATCAAATGGGCCTAATCCCATAGGCCTTGGAATACATCAAAGTGGGTCCAGTCCCATGGGTTTTATACATATCAAATGGGCCTAATCCTATAGGCCTTATATAAATTAATGGGCCTAAACCCATAAACCTTGAAATGTATCAAATGGGCCTAATCCCATGGACCTTATAACATGCTAAGATGGGGTCCACTCGGACTATGGATCTGACCCATTCTTCAACTCATTTCATAAAATGAGCATTTAAAATGGATGGACAGATTGGATGTAGCACCTGCACCAAGGGTGGGGGCCCACATGAAGGCCCACCATCAAGAATATAATATACAAATTATATATATAATATATACAACATTATGTATAATATAATATTATACATAATATACACACACACACACACACACACACACACACACATACACATGCTGCACACATGCATACAGCACACACGCACACACACTGCCACACTCACACACACGCGCACACATGCACACACACACCCCCGTGGGCTCCAGCTCCACCGTCCGCTAGACGGTGAGAGCAACACAAATATCAGGTGGGCTTCCACTGTCCGCCTGGATGGTGGATATAAGACACGTACATCACTGTGGGTCCCATGTGGGGCCCACCTCGATGCTTACATGCCATCCAATCCGTTCATAAGGTCACCCAGACCTGGATGAAGTGAAAACACAAATTTCATCTTGATCTGAAACTTTTGTGGGCCCAAAACAGATCTTGATGGTGGACGCTCAAACAACACTGTTTCTAATGATGTGGGCCACATGAGTCTTGGGTGAGGCTCAAACTTGGTGGGGGCCCACCTGAGGAGGGGGCCTATCAAATGAACAGACTGGATAAAAAATTACACATCATGGTGGGGCCCACGGCAGTAGCCGTGGGGCTGCTCATCGTCCGCCAGATCGCTGCACGCAGCAGCGTGCAGCTGCTACTGTTGTTGTGTCAGAGGCAGCAGGCGCTACCTCTGATGCTGTTTTTTTTTATAAAAAAAAACCTCTAATTTGAGGATTTTTGAGTGTGGGGCCCATTTCCGAGAAATTCGTCCCAGCCATGAGACTCTACGGCTCCTAACAAGCGAAATAAGTCCAAAGTTTGAGATTTTTGGATGCATAGAATCATCAGGAAATGTTTTTAAGGGTAACCACTAAAGTTCCCTATGCTATGGCCCACCAAATGCTAAGATCAGGCCCATTCTTCTACTCAACGGCTAAAATGAGGCCAATAAGAGGATGAACGGCTTGGATTGGATATATACATCAAGGTGAGGCCTATGCAGGTGGCTCACCCCAAAAGCTCCCTTTTCTTTTTTTTTCCTTTTTTTTTCTTTTTACAAAAACGTCCAGCGTCCCAGACGTGGGACAGTTTGTTCCTGGAAAAAAAAATACATTGTGGTGGGCCCTGATTAGGTGGGTCACCTTATGGAGAACAGCGTGACCGCATCACACACAAAGTGGGCCACATTTGATGATTGGATAGAATATAAGCCTCATGGTGGGGTCCATTCAAGTAGGCCACACAACCATATTAATATCTCATAAAATAATTAAAAAAATGAAATAAAAGGGAGAGAGATGGAGAGTGGGACACGCGTGTGATGGAGGGTTCCGTCACTATGAGCCCTCCCTTGCAAGAGATCATACAATAAAATAGGTCTCTTTATATATGCAACTAACAAAATCAAATTCAACGGTGGAGATCCTTTCTCCACCAATATGGACGGTATAGATGACCTCCCTAATGCAATGAAATAAACATCATGATGGGGTCCATGGAGAATGGCCCCATCATGGAATGATCATGATGATCCTAATGGGCCATCGGCCACATCTTAGGGTCCCAAGTGAGATCCAAACTATTGATCGGTTGGCCTCACTTGGCCCATATCAAAAACATGAAAAAATAATATTAACAAGCACCCACCATCCGATCTTCTTGCTCCTATGGGTTCCTTAGCTCCTTAGCTTTGATTTCAATGGGTGAGATGAGGAATGGATGGCTAGGATGGGAGATGATGGGGTAGGAAAGTGGGCCACCTTGGAGTTTTGGAAAGCTTGGAGAACTCTCATACGTATAGGATTTTCTTGCTTGGGAGATTTAAAAATGAGAAAGAGAGAAAGAGTTGTAAAGGGAGAGAGAGAGAGAGATGGGTGATGGATGGATGTGGTGAGTGATGGGTGTGTAAGAAAATCTTGACTTTTGTGGCATTTGTGTAAGAAAGGCATGGGAGGTGTAAGAACTTTTTAACTTTAAGGGTTTTTGGTGTAAGAAGGGTATGGGCTTGTAAGAGATTCTTGACTTTTGTGGTTGCTTGGGAATGGGTGAAAGGTGATGTGTACTTGACATGTACTGGACATGTTGATGGATTGATTGGTGGGATTGATGTGACATCTCGTAGAGATTCTCTTGGGTTTCGCAATGCGTGGCGTTTTTCTCGCATTAAACGTTGGCCCACATCTTTTGACCAGGGTATCGCCTCGGCGGGCAAGTCACGGCATCAGAACCGCAGCGATGGCGCGGTCGCTGTGGTAATGGTCTTGGGTTGAGTCGATACAGGTTGACGGCATATGAATCAGGGTCGTGCGTAAATATCGGTTAAGGGTCGAAGGTTGCCGGAATTCGACCGGTAAGACCGCGAAAGTCTACGGAACAGTACGGACTAAAATACGGGTCTTACAGCTCTCCCCTCCTAATAAAAATTTTGTCCTCGAAATTTAATCATCGTAACTAAGAACAACTCATAAGGAATAAGAGACATAACATCATCAAATAAAATTAGAGATAGCATACAAAATACATCACATGATTAACCATCAAAGAGATGAGGATAACACTCTCGAATTTCGGCCTCATGCTCCTAAGAAGCCTCCTCTACAGAATGGTTACCCCACTGAACCTTCACCAAAGGAATGACCTCGGTTCTGAGGACCTCCTTCCGATCAAGGATACGGACTGGTTGCTCGATGTAAGAAGCGTCCTCACTAACTTCCAGCGGCTGCCAATCAATAACGGGAACTATGTCTGACCCACACTTCCTCAACATGGAGACGTGGAAAAAGTTGTGGATGTCAGACAACTGAGATGGCAAGGCAAGCTGATAGGCCACGGCGCCAATGCGCCCAGTGATCTCAAAAGGTCCTATGAATCTCGGGGCAAGCTTGCCCCTTGCTCCAAATTGAACTACACCCTTCATGGGCGAGACCTTGAGATACACATGGTCCCCTACGTCAAACTCAAAGGGACGACGCCGACGATCAACAAAACTCTTTTGTCGGCTCTGAGCTGTGCACATCCTCTGCTTAATGATATCAATAGCCTCTGACGTCTCCTGCATAAGCTCGGGACCTAGGAGATGACGCTCTCTAACCTCGGTCCAGCAACTCGGTGATCTGCATGGTCTGCCATATAGTGCCTCAAAAGGAGCCATGCCGATGGTCGCCTGATAACTGTTATTGTATGCGAACTCAGCCAATTGCAAATGCTCATCCCAGCTACCCCCGAAATCAATCTCGTAGGCCCGAAGCATGTCCTCAAGGATCTGGTTGACCCTCTCAGTCTGGCCATCGGTCTGCGGATGGTACGCGGTGCTAAGCTGCAAATCAGTCCCCATCGCCCGCTGGAAGCTCCTCCAAAACTGTGACATGAACCTCGAGTCTCGGTTAGAAACGATCGAGACTGAAACGCCATGCAGTCTCACAACCTCCTCAATAAATAACCTCGCAAGCCAGTCCATAGACCAAGTCGCACGCATCGTAAGGAAATGTGTCGACTTCGTCAGACGATTCACAACAACCCAAATGGCGTCATGACGGCGCTGAGTCCTCGGCAAACCCATAATGAAATCAGTCGACATGTGATCCCACTTCCACATCGGGACACTCAACGGCTGCAATAAACCAGGAGGTCTCTGATGATCGGCCTTGACACGCTGGCACGTGTCGCACTCGGCCACAAAACTGGCTATCTGGCGCTTCATCCCCGCCCAAAAATATTGTCACCTCATGTCACAGTACATCTTCGTCGAGCCTGGGTGGATAGAAAATCGCGATCGATGTGCCTCGGTCATAAGATCTCTGTGTAACTTTAGAATATCCGAGACACATAATCGGCCTCTGAAGCGAAGTCCACCGTCTGCACCAATCTGCCAATCTTCCTGACTCTCAGATGTCGCCTCAGCCATATAACTCTGCAACGACTCATCAGCCTGCTGAGCCTCGATCACCCTAGCGACAAGAAAGGGTTGAATTGACAGGCTCAATAACTGTATGATGGAAGACCGCAAGCTGAACTTAAAATCATACGCTGCAATATCCTCAAGCATCCGCCACTCCTGAATCATCATATGCGCCACTAGGCCTCGTGGCTGACGGTTAAGGGCATCTGCCACCATGTTCGCCTTACCTAGGTGGTACTGAAGGTCAAAATCATAGTCTTTCAGGAGTTCCATCCAACGCCTCTGTCTCATATTCAACTCAGACTGTGAGAAGAGGTACTTCAAGCTCTTGTGATCGGAGAAGAGCTCGAACTTCACCCCATAAAGATAGTGCCTCCACACCTTCAGTGCGAAGACAACTGCGGCCAGCTCTAAGTCATGCGTGGGATAGTTCAGCTCAAGGACCTTGAGCTGACGAGACGCAAAGGCCACTGGTCTCTCGTGCTGCATCAGAACAACACCCAAACCAATATGCGAGGCATCAGTAAATACAATAAATCCATCACTCCCAGAGGGAAGAGTGAGGATAGGAGCGGACGTCAGACGGTCCTTCAACTTCGTAAATGCTCGCTCGCAGGCGTCACTCTAAATAAACTCTGCGCCCTTTCGAGTAAACCTGGTAAGCGGGGCTGCAATACGAGAAAAACCCTCAATAAAACGCCGGTAATAGCTAGTTAAACCAAGGAAACTACGGATCTTTGTCGCAGTCGTGGCCTGGCCCCACTGAAATACTGCCTCGACCTTCGAGGGGTCCACTACGACGCCTTCCCTCATCATCACGTGACCGAGGAACTTCACCTCCTCCTGCCAGAACTCACATTTCTCCAGCTTCGCATACAGCTAGTGTGCGCAGAGGGTCTGTAAGGTGATCTCCAAATGTTGCTCATGCTCCTCACGGGTCCTCGAATAGATTAGAATGTCGTTGATGAAGACTACAACAAACTGATTGAGATAAGGGCGAAAAACTTCGTTCATCAGCTGCATGAAGACTGCAGGTGCATTGGTCAGTCCGAAGGACATGAACTGAAACTCGAAATGACTGTAACACGTCCTGAATACCGTCTTCGGAATGTCCTCATCTCGGACCCGAATCTGATGATAACCGGAACGCAGGTCGATCTTTGAAAAGAACTGTGCACCCTACAGCTGATCGAACAAATCATCAATCCTAGGGAGCGGGTGCTTGTTCTTGATCGTGACTTTATTGAGCTCACGGTAGTCAACGCAGAGCCTCAACGAACCATCCTTCTTCTTCACGAAGAGTACCGGTGCTCCCCACGGAGAACTGCTCGGACGGATAAAACCCAACTCTCGCAACTCGTCCAACTGCTTCTGCAGTTCCCGCAACTCCAATGGTGTCATACGATACGGGGCCTTCGAGACAGGCGCGGTACCGGGCACGAGATCAATCTGAAACTCGGTGAGTCGACGAGGCGGTAATTCTGGAATCTCCTGAAACACATCGGGAAAATCGCACACCACGGGTAAATGGTCGATACAAGTAGCAAAAGGCTCTTCAATGGCGCAGGACATCAAACAAGACAACCGCTCTCCTCTAGGATCTGTAATGAATTGGAACTGAGGCACGCCGGGTATACAAAACGTGACTATCTTCGCAGCCCAGTCCAATCTGACATAGTATTCGGTGAGCCAATCCATGCCCAGGATGACATCGAACTCGGACATTGGTAACGCAAACAGATCGGCAGGCAAAAAGGTATCCCCAACTAGAACGGGGCAAGATGAGAAAAATTGGCCCAACACTGTAGTCCTCCCTAAGGGAGTCGATACTGATAGGCTCTCACAAGAAGACTCCAACGGCAGGCCAGTCGATCGGCAGAAGCTCTCGGCTACAAAAGAATGCGATGCACCGGAATCAAACAACACACATGCAATGCATGCGGAAACTAGAAGTATACCCTCAACAACTCCTCCAGAAGACTGTGGGTCCTGCTGAGCCGCATAAAACCTAGCTTGAGCAGGTTAGGAAGGTGCCTGTCCCCTCTGAGCGTGCTGCTACTGCTGATGGGGTCACTGAGGCGGTCGAAACTGCTGCCTCTGCTGCTGTGGCCTCTGAGGCTGATGCTGATGCTGCTGGTGACGTGGTCTCGGTGGTGGGGGCTGTTATCGCTGCTGCTGTAGGGGTCTATGCTACGGTTGTGGTGGAAGCTGCTGTGGTCCTCTCTGCTGATGTGGACCTCTCTGCTGCTGCTGGGGGCTGGGACACTCCCACGAACGGTGTCCCATCGCACCGCACCTAAAACAAGTGCCGGTGAACTGTCTCGGAGGTGGTGTTGGAGGTGTTGCTGGTGCTCGGAAGGCTGGGCGACTTGTACGCCTCTGCTGCTGTGGTCGACACTGCTGAGAGTCACTAAAAGGAGTCTACCTCTTCAAGTCTCTCCTCTGATCGCGATCAGACTGAGAACCGACCCACTCTATCTCAAAAATCTGTGCCTTCCGTACCACCTCCTCAAAAGTTGGAAGCTCATGCCCAATAACACGGCCGCGAAGATCGTAACGCAAGCCATCCTCGAATCGGCGGGCTCTCTGCTCCTCATCATCGACTAAATATGGCACAAATCTAGACAGTGCTACAAAACGAGCCGCATACTGGGCCACTGTCATATCGTCCTGCACCAGGGCCTCAAACTCCAACGCTCGCTATCGTCGGATGTGATCAGGGAAGTACTGTCGGTCAAATCGATCCATAAAATCCTCCCATGTCTATACAAAATCGGTGCCTGCTGCTCGAGAGACTGATGTCCACCAATGCTCAGCCTCACCGTGGAGAAGAAATACGGCTAATCTAACTCGCCGCTCAGTCGTACATCCCATAGTCTCAAATATCTTCTCCACATCGGCGCACCATCTCTCAGCTACGGTCGGGTCTGGCTCACCCTAGAAACGCGGCGGATCGAGGAGTCAAAACTCATGAAGGAGGGCACTCGCACGCTCCTGCTCTGCCTGGGCTGGTGAAACAACTAGCTGCCTGCCCTGCCCCTGAAGTGCAGCCATCATAGCCTATAACATCTACTGTAACTGTGAGGCACTCGTGGATATGGTCAGGTCCGCATCGGCCTCTGGTGGAGCAGCATACTCAGGATGAGCAGTAGGAAACTCTGGTGGTGGAACGGGCATCGTAGGTGGTAGCGCGAGAGCCGTAGGTGGTGGAGCGGGATCCTCAGGTTGTGGTGCGGGAGTCGATCGAGTCACCCTCCCACGTGCCATGTCCTACAGGAAAGAGCGAAGGCGCCTATCAACTTCAAAATTCTCAACGGCACGCACGTTAAGGGTCTGTAACGGGAGATCGCTAAGCTATCCGAACTTCGAGACTTAGTCATTCTACACTCATAGCAAATATGTAATGTTATTCTCGGTTATTCCCAAGTTATGCTTTGATACCAACTTCTGTCAGGCCCTAAACTCGAAAACCGGGCTCACAAAATTCTCGATCACCGAATTCGGCACCGACAGCCTCCGTAGAACTCCATTCTAGGCTCCTAGCGCCCATTCGCTAGGTTCCGATCCTGAGATGCTACGAGGAGGATTTTCAACGTCAATTTGATTCGTAATAAGCATAACCAAAGGATAACCCACAAACAACAACCAAGAACTCCATTACATTCCCTCTATGATAAAAAACTTTACAAGTACAATGAGCATAAAGGGAAATATAATGGTAAAGAATAAAAAAACTCTAAAATGATCTGCAAAGTGCTCCTGCCTCAGCGCTGCTGCGCCCCAACATCACCTGCACTCAACGATCATACATAAGCTTATAGAAAGCTTAGAGGGTGGTGGAAGTGTGTGTGCAAGGTAGTAATATGAACATGCAATATCAGAGTAATGCGGAATATGCAGATGGAACCATTAGACGTACCAAAGCTATGCGATGCAAGACATGAATGATATCGGCCATCCCAAGGCCATGTGATGTGAAATACAACTCAAGCATACAAATCCTCATCTATGTCCACACATCAATACAGCTCAAATCTGGGATACCACCGGGGTCTAGTACACTCTAAACCAGATCGCCGTCTCATCGCGCATAATAAGGTAAGTGGAAGAGACCTCACTATCCATCTGCCAATATCGGGCTTGACTCGTCGATAGCGGACCCATTTCTCGAGCTGGTCAAACTCAGCCTAGCTTTGCCCCTTACACTCGGGCGGATAAGGCCACACCCCCTTCCAACCGACCACGACACAGTGGAGAGCGCAACCATCTGGTAATCGGCATTCAATGCTCATCTACCCACTCGGTCTAGACATTGGAGCAATCTCTTGGTACCATAAGGGTTTAGGGACTTTCACCCAGGGATATCTATAGCACCCCATATAGAACGAGATTTTCGGTATCCAATCCTGCCAACTATGATATGTCTGTGGAGGCCATGGCCTCGATGTCGCTAGGGCGTACAGTAACCATATCACACAATGCGAAATGCATGAATCACTCTATCTAATCATGCAGCAAATCCTGCACGTATCGTGCGCTTATTTAGGGCAACACCGCCTAATCGGGGTCCCATAAACAATCTGCCCGAAGGCATATGCTATGATCAGTCACTTCTCATATTAAGCATACATATGATGCGTATGATCATGAGTCATGGAACTATACTAAACATGTTATAATGAGATGAACTATCCTTACAATGCAGATGGGCCTGGACAGCCTATACACAATAAGTATGGGTCTAATAATGGGCCCTAAGGAGAGTCGTAATGTGGACATCCAACCAGCATTACACTCGCAATGTGGACGTCAAACCAACCTTGCTCCTAAGGCACGATCGTCGTAAACATCGTTACATAATCCGCATTGGGATCACACATTGCAATGGACTTTTGGTATGTCCTATTAGGCCTTAAATGCATCAAATGGGCCATATCATATGGGCCTTTTATTCATCAAATGGGCCACATAAATGGGCCGCACCAATGGGCCTTACGTGCATTGCAATGGGTCATAACCCATGGGCCTTAGACTACATCAAATGGTTTTCGACCCATGTGCCTTATTTATATCAAATGGGCCGCACCGACTGGGCCTTACCTATCAAATGGGCCTAATCCCATATGCCTTGGAATACATCAAAGTGGGTCCAGTCTCATGGGTTTTATACATATCAAATGGGCCTAATCCTATAGGCCTTATATAAATCAATGGGCCTAAACCCATAGGCCTTGAAATGTATCAAATGGGCCTAATCCCATGGACCTTATAACATGCTAAGATGGGGTCCACTCGGACTATGGATCTGGCCCATTCTTCAACTCATTTCATAAAATGAGCTTTTAAAATGGATGGACAGATTGGATGCAGCACCTGCCTAAGGGTGGGGGCCCACATGAAGGCCCACCATCAAGAATATAATATACAAATTATATATATAATATATACAACATTATGTATAATATAATATATATATATACACACACACACACACACATACACACGCTGCACACATGCATACAACACACACACGCACACACACTGCCACACTCACACACATGCGCACACATGCACACACACACCCCCGTGGGCTCCAGCTCCACCGTCCGCCTGGATGGTGGATATAAGACACGTACATCACTGTGGGTCCCATGTGGGGCCCACCTCGATGCTTACATGCCATCCAATCCGTTCATAAGGTCACCCAGACCTGGATGAAGTGAAAACACAAATTTCATCTTGATCTGAAACTCTTATGGGCCCAAAACAGATCTTAATGGCAGACGCTCAAACAACACTATTTCCAATGATGTGGGCCACATGAGTCTTGGGTGTGGCTGAAACTTGGTGGGGGCCCACCTGAGGAGGGGGCCTATCAAATGAACAGACTGGATGGAAAATTACACATCATGGTGGGGCCCACGGCAGTAGCCATGGGGCTACTCGTGGTCCGCCAGATCGCTGCACGCAGCAGCGTGTAGCTGCTACTGTTGTTGTGTCAAAGGCAGCAGGCACTGCCTCTGATGCTTTAAAAAAAAAAAAAACCTCTGATTTGAGGCTTTTTTAGTGTGGGGCCCATATCCGAGAAATCCGTCCCATCCATGAGACTCTATGGCTCCTAATAAGCGAAATAAGTCCAAAGTTTGGGATTTTTGGATGCATAGAATCATCAGGAAATGTTTTTAAGGGTAACCACTAAAGTTTCCTATGCTATGGCCCACCAGATGCTCAGATCAGGCCCATTCTTCTACTCAACGGCTAAAATGAGGCCGGTAAGAGGATGGACGGCTTGGATTGGATATATACATCAAGGTGAGGCCTATGCAGGTGGTTCACCCCAAAAGCTCCCTTTTCTTCTTTTTCTTTTTACAGAACGTCCAGCGTCCCAGACGCTGGACGATTTGGTCCTTGAAAAAAAATACATTGTGGTGGGCCCTGATTAGGTGGGCCACCTCATGGAGAATAGCGTGACCGCATCACACACAAAGTGGGCCACATTTGATGATTGGATAGAATATAAGCCTCATGGTGGGGTCCATTCAAGTAGGCCACACAACCATATTAACATCTCATAAAATAATAAAATAAAATGAAATAAAAGGGAGAGAGAGACGGAGAGTGGGACACGCGTGTGATGGAGGGCTCCGCCACTATCATCCCTCCCTTGCAAGAGATCATACAATAAAATGGATCCCTTTACATATGGAACTAACAAAATCAAATTCAACGGTGGAGATCCTTTCTCTACCAATATGGACGGTATAGATGACCTCCCTAATGTAATAAAATAAACATCATGATGAGGTCCATGGAGAATGGCCCCATCATGGAATGATCATGATGATCCTAATGGGCCATCGGCCACATCTTAGGGTCCCAAGTGAGATCCAAACCATTGATCGGTTGGCCTCACTTGGCCCATCTCAAAAATATGAAAAAATAATATTAAAAAGCACCCACCGTCCGATCTTCTTACTCCTATGGGTTCCTTAGCTCCTTAGCTTTGATTTCAATGGGTGAGATGAGGAATGGATGGCTAGGATGGGAGATGATGGGGTAAGAAAGTGGGCCACCTTGGAGTTTTGAAAAGCTTGGAGAACTCTCATACGTATGGGATTTTCTTGCTTGGGAGATTTGAAAATGAGAAAGAGAGAAAGAGTTGTAAAGGGAGAGAGAGAGAGATGGGTGATGGATGGATGTGGTGAGTGATGGGTGTGTAAGAAAATCTTGACTTTTGTGGCCATTTGTGTAAGAAAGGCATGGGAGGTGTAAGAACCTTTTGACTTTGAGGATTTTTGGTGTAAGAAGGGTATGGGCTTGTAAGAGATTCTTGACTTTTGTGGTTGCTTGGGAATGGGTGAAAGGTGATGTGTACTTGACATGTACTTGACATGTTGATGGATTGATTGATGAGATTAATGTGACATCTCATAGAGATTATCTTGGGTTTCAGAATGCACGACGTTTTCCTCACACCGAACGTTGGCCCACATCTTTTGACCAGGATATCGCCTCAGTGCGTAAGTCGTGGCATCGGAACCGCAGTGATGGCGCGGTCGCTGTGGTAATGGTCTTAGGTTGAGTCGATACAGGTTGACGGCATATGAATCAGGGTCGCATGTAAATATCGGTTAAGGGTCGAAGGTTGTCGAAATTCGACCGGTAAGACCGCGAAAGTCTACGGAACAGTAAGGACTAAAATATGGGTCTTACAACATTGGTGGCCCTAAGGTAGGCCCATGGGCTTCTATGGGTGGCTAAAGGCCTACCATAGACCCTTACTAAGTCGTTTCATTTATTTAGGCCCATACCATTGTTATCCTCAGTCTCGTGGGTTTCCCCAGGTATATGGGCCTCCATTAGAGGTTGTATTCCTTATGAGGAATTGGTTAAGTACCTAGACCCTTCATGGTTAGGTAGAGAGTTCATCTTCACCTTATTGGCACCCCTATTCATCTTCATGGCCCACTCCCATATACATTATATATTTTCTTGGTTGAGGTATGATTGGCCATGGTTGTGCCATTGTGTAGGATATGATGGTATCTCCCTAAGAGATGGATGCTTGGGATTGATGCATGGGTGATTATGTGATTCATGCATCTGACATTGCATAGCTTGTGGATATCCGTCCTTACTTCATCAGGGCCTTGGCTCCACAGGGGTATTCGTGGATGGCCATACATGTGGACACCGAAAATATCAGTTGAGCATACCGGGTGCATAGGATGCCCATGGGTGAAATTTCTAAAACTTTCATAGTACCAAGGATCTGCTCCAACGCCATGACCGGGTGGAATATATGAGCGCACGAGAGCCTTATACCGTTAGGCTATGACTCCTACTATCGTGTAGTCGGTTGGATAGGGGTGTAGCCTTACCTGCCTTATGTGTAGTGGGCATTGTTAGGCTGAGTCTAACCAGCTCGTAAATGGGTTCTCTACCCTCAGGCCTTGCTGCTAATTGGCTGTCCACAGGCGGGTAGTGAGGTCTCTTACGCTCGTTTGACTGTGTGGGGTCTGTAGAGCTACAGTCATTCAGCAGTATAATGGACCCCGATGATTTTCTTATGATTGAAAATGTACTTGACTTATGGTTTGGATATGAGCACTAGTATTACTTGCATCGCATTAGCATTGGCTGTACAAGCACCCTTCATACATTGCCTAGGTATGACATCCAGTACTCATCGCATTATATTCATGATAAGCCTTGGTAAGGCTAGTAATTTTTCCATTGAGTATGTTTCCCTTCTTACATCTCCTCCTATTCTTCTGTGCACCATTGTCATACACTTTCACCACCCTCTAAGCTTCTATAAGCTTATGCACGATTGATGCGTGCAGGAGATTCTAGGCAGGCATCGTAGCAGCAACACGTGGAGTAGAGCTAAGCATTTGAGGACTCCAGTATTGCCGACCTTTCTCTCCTTTCCTTTTATCTCATGTATGTCCTTTTGTACCATATGGATGATTGTAAAAGTTTAAATTTATAGTGGATTTTGTGATGTGTGTCTTTGTTATTCTCAGATGTACTTATTGTGATCTTGGGTATGCTCATATTGATAATGATTATACTGTTATGAAAATCCTCCTTGTAGGATCCCAGGATCGGAACCTGCCTCAGAAGCTGAGAATGGGGTACTATGGAGGCTTTAAGGCCAGAACCGGCCATTGGGACCCTTGTGATTCCGGTTATCGAGTCTGGGGCATGACATGAGTGCACCTAGAAGTGGTGCTTGATTTTAGGTAAGTGTCCCATGATTGTACGTTTTCAGTAAGTCTATACAAATAGTCACACACATCATCGACGTTTTTATTCATGAATTCCCCATTGCACATTGCCTCGATCAATTGGCGCATGGAAGATGTCAATCCATCATAGAAAAAGTGTGTAATGCGCCATGTTTCAAAACCATGTTATGGGTATGAACTGACAAGATCCTTGAACCTTTCCCAACATTAGAAGAATGTTTCATCCTCCTTTTGGACGAAGTTCATGATTGACTTTCTAAGAGTGTTTGTCTTATGATGTGAAAAAAAATTCTTTATGAACTCCCTTATCATGTCATTCTATGTGCCAATGGATCGAGGACGTAGTGAATGCAACCACGTCTTAGCTTTCTCTTTCAAAGAAAAGGGAAAGAGTTTCAGTCTGACCATATCCTCAGACACGTTAGGAAAATACAAAGTGGTTATATTCTCATCAAACTCTTTCAAGTGCAGATATGGACTTTCATATTCAAGTCCATGAAATTTTAAGAGTTGGATCAACCCTGACTTAATATCTATGTCTCATACTTTTTAGAAAAACTATGCATGAGGGTGTGCTCACCCCCGTTTGTTGTAAGTAATCTAACAAAGTATGAGGCGGGGGTGCATGATGCACCTCATTCTCATCTTGGACTTCCTCAGCCCTAGGTTGAAGTAGTTGATTTACAGCCATCACTTAAATTAACTCTAAGGATTTTGAGTGGTGTTTAATCCTGTGATGGATAGATAACCCCTTAACCAATCCTCCTTCACTTAAAAGACGTCGAGT
This sequence comes from Magnolia kwangsiensis, assembly GCA_037074715.1. Taxonomy (NCBI): domain Eukaryota; kingdom Viridiplantae; phylum Streptophyta; class Magnoliopsida; order Magnoliales; family Magnoliaceae; genus Magnolia; species Magnolia kwangsiensis. The sequence continues at coordinate 71,643,107 of CM073576.1, forward strand.
GTTATCAAGGACCCACTTGGGCATGAAACACTCTCATCCCTCAATTCAGATTCTAACCTAAACCTAAATGAGAAAAAGGAATTAGAAATCTTAGAAATAGAAAGAGAGAGAATTAGAAAGAAGTTACCAAATTAGAAGTTTCTACGTTAGGATCTTACAAAAAAAAAAAGGAAAGTGAATTAGTTTCTAAAAAATAAACATCCTAGTTTCTAAGAATGAAAAAGGAAACTTTCTAAAAATAAATTAGGAAAGTTTCTAAATCTAAAAATAGAAAGAAAAGTTAGATTCTAAAAATAAATTAGAAATAACCCTAATCTTATCTTATCCTATCCTATCTTATCTTATCTTATCCTATGCTATCATATCTCATGTAATCTTATCTTATCCTATCATATCATATCATACCTTCTCTTATCTTATCTTAGAATTAGAAAATAAATTAGTTTCTAAAAACAGAAATGGAAAGTTTCTATAAAAAAATGATTAGGAAAGTTCTAAACTTATAATTAAAAATTTTTTAAAAATAAAAAATAGAAAAACCCTAATCTTAACCTAATTCTAAAACTAGTTAATCTCAGAAAAATGCAAGTGTTAATCCTCGGCAACGACGCCAAAAACTTGTTCACAATACCAAGTGTAGGGCTGTGATGTAGTAATAATCTCAGTGAGAACGAGGTCGAATCCACAAGGAAAAATCTTGTGTGTTTTCTGAAAGCAACTAGAACTAGAACTAGAAGAAAATGAAAACCTAAGTCTGGAAGTATAGTGAATAATTGTGAGAGATTTAATGAAAAACTTAAGAAATTCAAAGGTCGGAGACTAGGGTTTCCAAGGATCCACTTGTAGAGACTAGGGAAATCTATGCTCGATTCAATGATGCAGCTGGAATCAGGGTCCCATATTATCCAATTGGAAGATATCTCAGTAAAACCAAATATGAACTTCGTATGACCTAATTCTCAATGGATGAGAGGTGTGAGAGCTGAAAGTGATTATATCACAAAACCATGCCCGTGAGATAAGGCAAACAATAAGATTTACAAATCCCACAACCAATCATAAGAGAATCATGAAGATTAGAAGGATTCCATCACCTAACCATGCCCATGGGACGAGGGTGAACAACGGGATTTCCTAATTTCACAACTCAATACATGAAAAGAACATACTCAAAGCTATCGGAGATCTATTGTAATTTAAGTCAGAACAAATCATTAAAAACTGAAAGTATTTCTTATAACCAAACTAGAATCAAAGATAGTTCAACTTAAACATGAATCAAAGCAATAGAAAACATCTTATCACGCTATAAGCTTCACCTCGTAGCCCTAGCTAAGAGGTTTAGCCAACCATATACATGATTGAAATAAAATCTCTTAAGAAAAGCATAAAAACAACTAAGGAAAGGAAAGAAAAACACTTCGTGATAGGTTCTCCATGCTTTTGTTCCACTCCACAAACCCTAGAAGATACGTAGGAATATCCTAGGGAGTCCTATTTATGGTTGTAGAACTCTAACTTTCACACATAGTTGGAAAACTTAAAAAATCGCCCCAAATTTATGCAATTTTCCAAAATAGCCTTCACTCTGCGCAATTTCACAGAATGACCCAGAGTTTCAGAATATGCTTCTTTATGAAACTTTCAGGAATATGTTCGTTTTTAGGACAATTTTGAGATTCATTTTCTTCACTTCAAATATTTAATTCTCTTCATTCCTCACTTGGTTTTCTTGGATCTTTAGCATGTGAATTCTTTAATCTTGGCCTTTAAGATTCATCCCTTGCCTTTGTGATTCTTGAGCCTCAAATCCATGCTTTTAGCACCGTTTTCAATCCAATCTGTTATATTCACCTCATAACATAAACACGAGTAAAATAGAACATTAAGCGTTATCATGTTCATAAAACCAAGTAATACATGGGGTCCAATATACAATATTTGACCCTCAACACAATCCCCAACTAGCATTTTGTTAGTCCTGACCAAAGTATGCGAAAAATGAACTTTAATGTACAATGTTCAAATATTTTTCAAAAAATAATCTCTTTTGTAATCAAGTATGAATGAGTAGACTCAATGATGAGAAAGTGATATTTTGAAAACCTAGAGTCGAATCACATAAGCAATCAATCAAATAAGTTCTTTATCCATTAAGTCAGAGCATAGATCACATATCAAGTTTTTCAATGTGCGCAGTGAAGATCAACTTACTTTCTATAACCCTAGAAGAAAAACACTTCATGATGGGTTCTTCATACTTTTGCTCCACTCCATAAACCCTAGAAGATACGTAGGAATATCTTAGGGAGTCCTATTTATGGTTGTAGAACTCTAACTTTCGTACCTAGTTAGAAAACTTAAAAAATTACTCCAAATTTACGCAGTTTTCCAAAATAAGCTTCACTCTGCGCAATTTCACAGAATGACCCAGAGTTTCAGAATATGCTTCTTTAAGACACTTTCAGGATTCCTTTTCTTCACTTCAAATATTTGATTCTCTTCATTCTTTACTTAGTTTTCTTAGATCTTTAGCATGTGAATTATTCAATCTTTCCCTTCTAAGATCCATCCCTTACCTTGATGATTCTTGGGCATCAGCTTTTAACATCCTTTTCAATCCAAGCTCTTAAATTCACCTTGTAACACAAACATGAGCAAAATAGAACATTAAGCGTTATCATGTTCATAAAACGAAGTAATAAATAGGGTCTAATATGCAATATTTGACCCTCAACACAATCCCCAACCAACATTTTGCTTGTCCCGAGCAAAATATGTGAAAAATGAAATTTAATGCGCAATGTTCAAACCTTCTTCAGAAAATAATCTTTTATGTAATCAAGTATGAATGAGTAGACTCAATGATGAGAAAGTGAGATTTTGAAAACTTAGAATCGAATCACATAAGCAATCAATCAAATAAGTTCTTTATCCATTAAGTCAGAACATAGTTTGCATATCAAGTTTTTCAATGTGCGCAGTGAAGATCAACTTACTTTCTATAATGATACTTTCATTACATCATGTTAGCCCTGCTAATCACTTTAAGATTGGTTGAAAAATTGAGTACTAATTCCGAACTTATCCCATTTTTCTTCTTTTTCCAATTTTTAATTTTATATCGATGGTCATTGATATTCACTCAGTCTTTACAGTCTTTTCTCTTTTCTTTTAGATTTTTTTCATTCTTTTTCAAACTTTTTTCAATCTTTTCACCACACATGACCCTTTTTGTCGATCTCCTATTTTTTAACTAGTTCTTTGCATCTTTTAAGATGGATAAAATTCTCCAGACTTGATTCTCACCATCTATTAATGATTCACATACTAACAATAAAAAATTCTCGCATTTTTCATACAAAACAATTTGAACGTGTCTTGTGATTTAAATTAACATGATATTGAAACTTCGTCTTGATCAATTGAGTGCAAGAACTTAGATGATAAATTACTCATATGACTAGGCTTTAGTAATTCAAATTTCAATCCCTATCTTATCATCATACTCAAAACATTCTTAAATACATAACTTCTTGCTTTCCAAATAGATAAACATGGAAAGTTTTTTTATAAATTTTACAAATTTTGCTCAAAACTGAGAAAACACTAATTAGTTTACTTAATCTCCCACCATAATGTAAAATTTATATTGTCCTTAATGTAAAAGAATTAAGCATGATTTGCAAAAGAAATAATGTAATTGAAGGAGAAGTGATGGAAAGATAGTACCTGATGAAGGAATTTTGTAGCTTTTTCCAAAGGATCTCAGCATGAAGGTGGGTTAGCATAAGAGTTAAACCAACAAAAACTAAACTATTCTAAACGACATTAAGCCGAATACCCTAAACATTACATGAAGGCAATAAATCTAACTATATCTCCGTCAGAGTAGGAGGTCAATCCTAGTAAAAAGGATCAATTAAAGGTATGGACATATCCTCTAAATCAAATTTCTCAACAAATGGCTTTAATTGATTTCCATTTACTTTGAATTCATTGCCATTGTTCAAATTCTTTATCTCGACGGCCCCATGAGGATAAACATTAGTAATAGTGAAAGGGCAGGTCCAACGAGATCGGAGCTTAACTGGAAAGAGATGTAACCGAGAATTCTACAAGAGGACTTTCTGACCTGGTGTGAATGATTTTTAAAAAATTTGCTAATCATGAAATACCTTCATCCTGTCCTTGTAAATTCTTGAGTTCTCATACTCATCGTTCTCGATTTCTTCAAGTTTATTTAACTGAAGTTTGCGTAGCGAGCTAGCATTGTCCAAATTGAAATTTAAAAATTTTAATAGCTCAGTAGGCTCTATGTTCCAACTCCACAGGCAAGTGGCATGGCTTCCCATACATAATTCTAAAGGAGGACATTCCAATAAGAGTTTTAAATGCAGTAGGGTAAGCCCATAGAGCATTGGTCAATCGAATTAATTAATCCTTATGGTCAGGGTTAACCGTCTTTTTCAAGATGTGTTTGATTTCCTTATTAGAAATCTCGGCTTGCCCACTTGTTTGTGGGTGGTATGGAGCGCTCACTTTATGGGAGATGCCATGTTTTTGTTATTAAGTTCACGAATGGCCTATTACAAAAATGTGAGCCCTCATCACTAATGATGGCTCGAGGCATTCAGAACCGGAAAAGGATGTTCTCTTTTAATAACTTAATGACCGTTTGATGGCCATTATTCTCACATGGAATCGCCTCGACCCATTTAGTGACATAGTCTACTGCTAGTAAAATATATAGATTTTCAAGGGATTGGGGAATGGTCTCATGAAATTGATGCTCAAGCAATCAAATGCTTAAATGATCAGAATGTGGTTCAAGGGCATCATATTTCGACGGGACAATATTCCCAATTTCTGACAACACTCACAAGCTTTGTAAAACATATAAGTATCCCCGAACATAGTGGGCCAGTAAAAGCCATATTGCAGAATCTTGGTCGTGGTCTTTTTAGCAGAAAAGTGACCACCACAGGCATGTGAGTGACTGTGACGCCCTGAAAATCTAGGGTCGAGCAAAGGCTTAACTCTCGAGATTCATCGCATCACTTATGTAACAGAGATAATGATGATTAAATATTGTCTGTATTAGTGCATTAAACTTAAATGGGATTGCACTAAATCAGCATATCATACTCTAGAGAGAGAATATTAAGCAAGACGAAGACTATGATAAATAGGTAAAGTATATATGTGTTTCACAACCTCAAGAGTATGAGTGTGTTACTGGGCTGAATATATACATGTTTTCTTCCAAAATATACAAAATGATAAAATTTGAAAGTCTGACTAAATCATATAATCCCTGTAATCCCGTTGACCAGTACATGGTCTACATAGTTCGCCTAATAGTTTTACATAGGAGAACTCCTCATCGTCATGAAAGTCTGGCTCTGCCTCGTAAGTCGTATCATCATTTACAGCTAGAACAGGGTCTGGTTGGTGTTTTAAAATAGTCCCAGAGTGGGAGTGAGTGATCAACTCAGTAGAGCTATAAGGTAAAGGTTAACATGTTATCAATTTAGTCAAGCAGTAATGATAAAGTAGTACAACAAACATTTCCTAACTACTCTGGTTAATGCAAGGATGATATATGGTAATGATGCATACCCTCACTTGCACTCCCTCAACGACACCATCTCATGGTCGCACATGCTATTTCCACTGTCCCTTCATTGCCAAAGCACATGTAGTGCGATGCATGCACATCTTAGCCGTGTTCTTGATTAGGCTTATGCATATGGCAAATTCGGGAAGCTAAGGTACCTCCCTTTATATCATTTACCTAAATAATGATCCATTTAGGGTTGTCAATCCTAATTAATCACATATGATAGACAAGTTATAGGACAACATCACCCCTGATTTGAAAAACAGTGGATAGGCAAGTTCGCGAGTTTACACTCGAGGTCACTATAGGAGGCTCGTCACCATCTGTGTAGTCTTATTTTATACTTGAGGTCACTACGAGAGGCTTGTCACCTGATCATAGGCTGATAGCTTGAATACAGTGTACCATACCACCGTATTTGGCTCACGAGTTTGGGTTGCTCAATAGTCACTATAGGGAGGCTCGTCACCCCAGGGTAGGTCGACAGCTTGACCACGGTGTCCCATACCACCATGCCCGACTCATGAGTCTTAGCAGATCATGGTACCAAGGTTAAACGGGCTTTACATTAGTAAGTGGTATGTTAGATTTAAGAAGTAGCATCCATACATGACAAACACACATTAGGCCAATCGAGTTACTTAAAAAGTTTGATTAGTACAAGCGTACGCTAAATTAATCGACATGGAGTTCATATGCACTCCTCGTGGCCTAACCACTGTTGATAATCACCGTACGTCTCGAATTCATCGAATATATCTATTGTGGTGAAACTAATTCACCCACTTGATCGAAAACTGTTGTCGATTGCCTGGACTACGTATTAGTCCCAATCATATTCAAATATAATAGGCATTCATATGTGATAGTCAAAACAACATTTAATAACTAATTCAAATACAATTCTCATTCGGGCATTTTAACAACCATATTACACATCTTATCATACATAGGCATTTTATCCATAAATCATGTAGTAGTAAAGTAGGTTACATGAAGGTAATTGAGAATCTTATTTTAACACCCTCATTAAATACATTTCAACAATAAATTTCTCATTCAGGCATTTTATCAAATACTTAGACTACACATTTCAACATACATGTAATAAATTAGTTATAACATATATTTTGGTAAATCCTTTCACAAAGGAGTTGTCATACGTACAACAAACATGAATTCTATATTAATAGTCATGGCAAGCATAAATCATAATTTTCTATTCATTCAAACATTTCAACAAACACATGGAATGCATTTAGTATACAACCTACTTTATGCATACATGATATATTGAAAATGTCGTAACTAAGATCATATGACAGCAATCAAGTCAGACATAAATCATTGCTGACATTGAAAGCCTTGAAAACCATAACCTAAACATTTATACTCTACACCTTTTGTCGATACGCTCATTACGAACTCGGTTCGTACACCACGTCTTTGGCTACAGCACAACGGCTACCTAAACATTGAAATAGGTTATCGCTTCACCTGTTTCTCTATTTGGATTCCTAAAAAAAATTAGGGTTAGGATTTCTTACCCAAAAATGGAGTTGAAATGAGTTGAGCAGCTAGACATAAAGGCGATTAGATGAGTGGAATAGCCGAACAGGAGTACTGTAAAAACCCCAAAGGTTTCCCTTCGATCCCCAAGGGTTAGAGAAAATTCGTATGGAATGAGCGAGGGGTAGGTTTAGGGCATTATATAGGCCCAGAAGTGATGCCAATGGCCCCATGGCCATGGTAAACTTAGGTTATATCCAAAAGGCTTCTGTTTTGGGCCAACGGAGCTCATTTGGAGGTCCATTGCTCACATACGGTCTAAAAAAATTTCTCTGACAATGGACCTATGTCAAGTTAAGGTTTCAGTTCGATCGTATTAGTGGATCGATCGTGGAGGACCCATTTCAGTTCAACGGTTATCATCACTCGATCAGGGCCACAAGTATACCAATGGGTGTAGGAAAATTTCCCTAATCCTAAGGTATATTTGGGTTAGAATCTAACGGTCTAAAACCTTAAATTTGGCCTGCAAGCTAACGGTCCAATTCACTTAAGTTTGAGTTCATTTCCTAAATATATTCGCGTTTCTCACACACTTTGCTCTAGGATCAAGTTGTACATTTCTAGATACTATTTGGGCTTGATTCCTATGATAGTTGTCAAGCCCAGTAAGATGGTCATAACCTTATAGTTTCGTAGTCATCAGACTTTCAACGCGCTGTCCAGGTCTGATATGGTGTTTCAATATGTTCCTGAAAGCAACTGGGTTTTGAAATTGGTCCTAGGTCTTTAGGTAATGTTAAGTTTGTGATTCTAATGGTTTTAGGTCTTGCAGTTCGTATAGATAATGATTCAAGATAATTCACCGATTAATTTAGGTTAGTACTTAACTAACTTTCGTTTAATTTCTAAAGGATTCGGTCATTATGGATTTCTACCTGAGGTGGTACTCGAGTCTTTGTATGAGTTTTTTCGAGACATTACAGTAACAGAAGGAGATGAGACTTTGGTATTCCTTGTCTGGCATACATCTCCTTAATATTTGGTCTGGGCAATATTTAAACAAATAAGGATCATCCCAGAAGAATTTGCGCACCTCAGTGAAAAATTTCTTCTTACCTTACACAGTCCAATGTGTTAGGGTGAAACCTATGGAAAAATAATTAACAATATCAGCAAACCAAGGTTAATGGGAGACTTTGAACAGTTGTTCGTCAGGGAACATATCATTGATATGTGTCGTCTCAACAGAATTAGGGAGATTAAGGCAGGAAAGATGGTCAGCCACTGCGTTGTCTACTCCCTTTTTATCTTTTATTTCTAAATCAAATTCTTAGAGTAGGAGGATCCATCTAATCATATGGGGCTTAGCATCATTCTTAGAAAAAAGATACTTGAGCACCGCTTGATCTACGTAAATGACGATCGTAGATTTGATCAAGTAGGACCTAAATTTATCCAAAGCGAACACTATGGCTAAGAGTTCATTTTCTGTAGTCGAGTAGTTCACTTGGGAAGGATTTAGAGTTTTACTTGTGTAATGAATAACGTTGGGCTTCTTTTCTTTTCTTTGGCCTAAAACTGCCCTAAGAGTATATTCAGACGCGTCGCATATGAGTTCAAAAGGAAGGCTCCAATCGGGTGGCTGTATGATAGGTGCAGTGGTTAACATGCCTTTAAGCTTAGTGAAAGCTTCTTGACACTGCTCAGTCCACTTGTATGGTGCATCCTTTTAAAGTAAATTACATAAAGGATGAGAGAAATGACTAAAGTCCTTTATGAATCTCGTATAAAAGCCGACGTGTCCTAAGAAGGATCGCACGTATCGTATGTTCTTGGGTGGAGATAGGTTAGAGATTAAGATCAATTTTAGCCTTGTCTACCTCAATTCCCTTGGACGAGCTGATATGTCTAAAGACAATTCCCTTATGAACCATGAAATGACACTTCTTCCAATTAAGTACCAAATTCTTTTCTTCACATCTTTTCAACACACATTTAAGTTTCTCTAAGCGGTCGCTGAAAGATAGAACGAAGACAGTAAAGTCGTCCATGAAGACCTCTAGATATTGTCCTACCATGTCAAACAAAATACTCATCATGCATTACTGAAAAGTGGCTGTGGCATTACATAGTCCGAATGACATCCTTCGATAAGAAAAGGTGCCAAAAGGACATGTGAATGTAGTATTTTCCTGATCTTTAGGAGTCATCTCTATCTGGTTGTAACCTGAATACCCGTGAACAAAATAGTAGTATGCGTGACCAGCTAGCCTTTTCATGATTTGATCAATGAAGGACAAAGGGAAGTGGTCCTTCCACGTGACGGTATTCAGTTTCCTGTAGTCAATGCACATTCTCCAACCAATAGTAATTCTACTTGGTACGAGTTCATTGTTGACATTAGCTACGATGGTTATTCTGAACTTCTTAGGAACCACCTGAGTTGGATCACCCATTGGCTATCGGATATGTGGTATATGACATGCACATCCAACAACTTAAGAACCTCAGCCTTAACCACTTCCTTCATGTTTGGATTTAGTCTACGTTATGGTTGTTGAAAGGTCTTCGCATTATCCTCAAGATAAATGTGGTGAGTACAAACTGAAGGGTCAATTCCCTTCAGGCCGCAATCGACCATCCAAAGGTTCCCTTATGCTCAATGAAAGTAAATATGAGCATACTCTCTTGTTCTTGCACAAGGTGGGATGAAATCACCACCAGGTATGTCTCATCTTGACCTAAATAGACGTATTTCAAATCTGAAGGCAGCATTTTTAAGTCAAGCTTCAGCGCTTTAAAGGTTAGACAATAAAGGCAATACTTAGGTTTGGGACAATTCTTCAAATTGTTGCCTCCACCGTTAAACTTCAAGTACTGGCATAGTATCAAGCATAACACCTGTCTCCCTAATTATATCATCATCTAAATCATGGGAGTGGACCAAGCAAGTTACTAGAGGGTTAGAGGAATAGGTCAAAAGTGTTCTATTTTTCATAAAAGAGTCAATCATGTTAATGTCATCAAAATCATCATCATCCTCTAACTGTTTGTCTGTGTTGAAAAAGATATTCAACTCCAATGTCATATTCTAGAAAGACATACACATGACCCATTCCTGCAATTAATGATTACGTTTGAAGTGGCAAGGAATGAGCGACCAAGAATAATAAAAATTTAAGTGCTCATGTTACTGATGGGTTCCGTATCCAGGACGATAAAATCTACTGGGTAGTAGAATTTGTCAATCTGGACCAATACATCCTCAGTTATCCCTCTCAGTATATGAACTGAGCGATCAGCAAGTTGTAATATGGTTAGGGTGGATTTCAATTCACCCAAACCTAACTGTTTGTAGACCGAGTATGGAATCAAAATTATGCTTGCTCCTAAGTTAAGAAGTGTGTGCTCAATTCGATAGTTCCCAATTACACAAGGTATGGTTGGGCTACCGAGATCCATGAATTTTTATGGCACATCTTATTTCAAGATGAAACTCACTTTCTCAGTTTAGAAGATTTTCTTTTGAATATTTTGTTGTCTTTTGGTCATACACAAGTGTTGTAGAAATTTACCATATGGATGTATTTGTTTAATCGCATCAAGTAGAGGAATATTGACCTTCACTTGTTTCAGCACCTCTAGAATGTCCTGAGAGTTAGAGAGAGGTTTTGGTGCAACCAACCGGTAGGCGAATAGGGCAAAAGGCGTGCCTTAAAGTTCTTGTTCTAATTCTTATGGAGCAATGATAGGTTTATCATTGTTGTCCTCTTCCTAGTCCTTAGGCTTTTTAGCCCCAATTGGAATGTTTTTGTTGATGGTCTTCCCACTCCTAAGAGCGGTGATAGATTTAGCTTGCTCTATTTGGTTTGAAGAACTCAGGCAGCTAACTTCATATTGTGGTTTTAGATTGGGAAGAGGTTGAGCTGGAAGGTTCCCATTATTCCCAATCATATTCCTTATGTCAAACCCTTGTATGGCTTTTGTAAGGTCTTGAAAGGCTTGTAGCATCCTCAGATTGAAAAGCTCTTACTTTTGAAGATATTTTAAAATCAGATACTCTTGAGGTTTCTCTTAATTTATAATTTGGTTGAAGAAACCTTAAGGGGTAGCCGTTTGTCCATTCTTCCAACTGAAATTTGGATGATTTCTCCATCTATGATTATATGTATTGGAAGTAGGTCAATTGAATGGTCTTTGAAAATTTTTACGACATTAGATTGCTCATTCAACACCTCTTGAAAGGCAGGTATTATCGAACAATTTTCAGTTGTGTGAATATTACAAGCATAAATATCGCAAATAGTTTCATTAACCTTATCCTTCTTTAATTCCATGGCCTCGACTTTTCTCATGAGATTAGACATTTTAGCATTAATAATATCTTCCTCTTTCAGAAGGTATAATCTGCCCCTTTCCTTTGATTGAGTTCGCTTAGAAGTGGTGCTTGATTTTGGGTAAGTGTCCCATGATTGTGCGTTTTCAGCAAGTCTGTCCAAATAATCCCACACATCATCGATGTTTATATTCATGAATTCTCCATTGCACATTGTCTCGACCAATTAGCATGTGAAAGATGTCAGTCCATCGTAGAAAAAGTGTGTAATGCGCCATGTTTCAAAACTGTGTTGTAGGCATGACTGACAAGATCCTTGAACCTTTCCTAACATTGGAAGAATGCTTCATCCTCCTTTTGGTCAAAGTTCATATTGATTTTCTAAGGGTGTTTGTCTTATGATGTGAAAAAAAATTCTTTATGAACTCCCTTATCATGTCATTACATGTGCCAATAGATCAGGGACGCAGTGAATGCAACCACGTCTTAGCTTTCTCTTTCAAAGAAAAGGGAAAGAGTTTCTGTCTGACAGTATCCTCAGACATGTTAGGAAAATATAAAGTGGCTATAATCTCATCAAACTCTTTCAAGTGCAGATATGGACTTTCAAATTCAAGTCCATAAAATTTTGGAAGGAGCTGGATCATCCCTAGCTTAATATTTATGTCTCATATTTTATGGAAAAACCATGCATGAGGGTGTACTCACCCCCGCTGGTTGTAAATAATCTCACTAAGTACGAGGCGAGGGTGCTTAATCCATCTCATTCTCATCATGGACTTCCTCAGCCCTAGGTTGAAGTTGTTGATTTAATGGTTAATTTGCAACCATCACTTAAATTAACTTTGAGGATTTCGAGTGGTCTAATCCTGTGATGGATAGATAACCCCTCAAGCAATCCTCCTTCACTTAAAAGATGTCGAGTGTTATCACGGACCCACTTGGGCATGAAACACTCTCAGTCCTCAATTCAGATTCTAACCTAAACCTAAAAGAGAGAAAGGAAATAGAAATCTTTGAAATAGAAAGAAGTTACCAAATTAGAAGTTTCCATGTTAGGATCCTGCAAAAGAAAAAGGAAAGTGAATTAGTTTCTAAAAAAACAACCTTGTTTCTAAAAACGAAAAATGAAAATTTCTAAAAATAAATTAGGAAAGTTTTTAAATCTAAAAATAAAAAGAAAATTTAGTTTCTAAAAACTAATTAGAAATAATCCTAACCTTATCTTATCTTATCTTATGTTATCTTATCCAATCGTATCTTATCCAATTGTATCCTATCTTTTCTTATCTAATCTTATCATATCCTATCTTATCTTCTGTTATCTTATCTTAGAATTAGAAAATAAATTAGTTTCTAAAAACAGAAAAGGAAAGTTTTTAAAAAGAAAAAAACTGATTAGGAAAGTTCTAAACTTATAATTAGAAAGTTTTTTAAAATAAAAAACAAACCCTAAAAATAGAAAATAGAAAAACCCTAATCTTAACATAATTCTAAAACTAGTTAATATTAGAAAAACGCAACCGTTAATACCTGGCAATGAATCCAAAAGCTTGTTTACAAGCCCAAGTATAGGGCTGTGATGTAGCAATAATCTCAGTGAGACCGAGGTCGAATCCATAGGGACTATTCTCGTGTATTTTCTAAAAGCAACTAAAAATAGAACTAGAAGAAGATGAAAACTTAAGTCTAGAAGTATAGAGAGTAATTATGAGAGATTTAATGAAAAAAATAAGAAATTCAAAGGTGAGAATCAGAGTCCCATCTTATCCAATTGGAAGACATCTTAGTAAAACTAAATATGAACTTCCTTTGACCAAATTCTCAATGGATGAGAGGTGTGAGAATTGGAAGTAATTCCATCACAAAACCATGCCCATGAGATAAGGCAAATAACAAGATTTACCAATCCCACAACCAATCATAAGTGAATCATGAAAATTAGAAGGATTCCATCATCCAACCATGCCTATGGGATGATAGTGAACAACGGGATGTCTTAATTTCACAATCTCAATACATGAAAAGAATATACTCAAAGTGTAACACCCCAGATTTTTGCTAACCTGGAATTAGACGTCCATAGGCAATGGGTCAACCATAACACTCTCAAAGCTCAATCCCAAAGCCAAAGAAATCACTTTTCAACCTATTTCTTTCAAACTCTCACCTTTCACCACCTCATTCTTCAAACTTTTCCAAGTACTTTCATATTAGACATGAATCCTCAAGTTTAAACAGTGAAGAACTATACTTAAACTAAAACTCACTGTAAACGGTCATCGAGATCGAGTCCGTGCACACTCCTGATCACACCCAACGACCCCAAATCACTTCTAGACCATCAATCGAAGGGTTTAGACTATGTTTCATTCCATTCCAAACCTATAAATGAATGTCCTTATGTGGTAGGTCAACCTCAACATCTTACACTCAATCTAAAAGCCTAAAACTTCTTTTAATCCAATTCCTTCGAAATCTCACCCTCTGCCACTTTATTCTTCATTTTTTTTTTCTGAACACATTCATAATACACACCAATCCTAGGGTATTAATGATGAAGAACAATACCGAAGCTAAAACTTACCGTGAATAGTAAATAAATGGATAAAATGGGTCTTGACCCTTAACCTTTTAGAATATAACAAAATAAATAGGTTAGTTGGATAGATTAGCGTCTCCTACCCCAAAATCATATACTATACACCACATAAACTCATTCCGGTTTGTAAATTGGCCTAAAAAATGCCTCAAATGGAGTCGGGGGCCAAACGATCAACTTCCAGGGGGACCCAAGGTGGGCCCCATACTTTTTTGGGACCTAGGGGACAGGATAACCTTGCCCATGGCGAGGCCTCACTAAATCCACCAGTAGTCGGCGAGGACCTCGCTGGTTCGGCCAGGCCTCGCTAGTAAACGGGTTAGGTTCGGTCGGGCCTTCGGGCTGATGGTCTTTGGGGGTTAGGGTAACCCCCTGGTACATGGGCTGTCCCTTAAAAATATCCCAATCACCTACTTCCTTCACAAAGTAACCCTTCAATCTCTCCTTTCTCTCCCAAACATCTGATTTTTGGCAAAATTCACCCCTCCAAACTCTTCCTTCTTCCGTTTCCAAGCACCCTCACCCCACCCTTCAAATCTCATCTCAAACAAAAATCAATAAAGGCTACTTTAGAAATCTAACGAGAATTAACTAGCGCTACACTAGATGACCTATGAAATTCTCACCAATCACTTTCAATACGATCTACTAGAGCTAAAACATATAGAATAGGTGATGCTACAATACCCTAAAACCTGGAATCAACATACATCAAGTACGTTGGAGTTGTGTAGTCTAAGTGTTTGTGTAAATGTATGTGTTAGTAACTATTAAGTAAATGGTGTTGTGGATTAGCGTTGAGACTGGATTCTCAACTAATTTGATGATGTACATGATTCGTCCATGCTTGTTGTATTTCAATTGATTACCTTATATGTGAAGTACTCGTGTATGGTTAACTGCTTATGATATATGTTATAATATGCTGATAACATGCTGTAATTTCTTGTATTTCAATTATGCCTCTCTCATGAGATTACTGATTCACATTACATGTTCTTGGGGCTATACTCTAGTCTAGGCAGTCGGTAACAGATTTGAATTCGTGGTTGGATTTTATTCGCCACGAAGGATGTGTATTCGCCACGAAGGATGTGTATGACGAATCCGAGTCGTACTAGAGTTGTCGGCAGTGGTTAGGCCATACGAAGTGCTTGTGCACTTCATGCCGGTCGATTCAACGTGGACTCGTGCTAGTCGGACTCATCAAGTAACCCGACTGACCATTGTATGTTCATCTTGTATTCGTCATAACTGCTTGAACCTAGGGTACTAAACTTACCATTGAAAAGCCCCTCTAACCTTAGTACCTCGATCCCCTAAGACTCATGAGCCGGGCATGGTGGTATGGGACACCATGGTCGAGTTGTCGGCCTACGCTGGGGCCACAAACCTCCCCGTAGTGACCACTGAGCACCCTATTGTAACACTTCAGATTTTTTCCAACCTGGGGTCAGACGTCCTTAGGCAATGGGTCAACCATAACACCTTGGTAACCTCTCAGAACCCAATTCCAAAGCCAAAGAAATCACTTATGATAAATTCCTTTAGAAATTAAGCGTAAGTTAGCTAGCGCTACGCTAGAGTAGCTGCGAAATTGTCCCTGATCACTTTAAATACGTTCTGCAAGACCCAAAACTTGTAGAAACAAGGATGCTACAATACCCTAAAATTCAGGATCAAACTCTAAACCGGTTTGTTCTCTGGAACCCTTTGAAACTTTGTATTGGATCTAGACCGCGCGTCGAAAGTCCGATACCTACAATCTTAGACGGTCATGACCGCTTAGCTGGACTTGACAATCATTTCGAAAATCAAGCCCAACCGACGTTCAGAGGCTATTTCATTGAGCCTGGAGTAAAGAGAGTGAGAAAGGGGTTAGATTTAGAAATTTTAATTCAAATCTGGCACGTGACTTGGCGCGTTATTATTAAGCATTCTGACCGTCATAATTCAGCCAAATTACACCCTCGAATCAGGAAAAATTTCTCTTTCATATCAGGAGACTTATAGACTAGATCTAGGTGCGATGACCGCTGAACTGAAACTGGACTGCTACGTGCGATCTGAAAACTCTACCGGTCTGAAAACTTGATGTATGCTAGATCCAGTATGCATGAGCTTAAGTCCGACCGCATTTGGCTAGGGGACCTCCAAAAATGCTCCATTGAGACGGAACAGTCCATATTTGGACATAAAATAAGTATACTTTGTTCCCAAGCCTAATTTGGAAAGGTTTTAGCTTATAAAAGGGCTTTAAACCCTCACTAATCTCACCCATCCGAATTTGATAGAAACCCTAACTAGAGAGAGAGAAAAAGTGAGAGATTGTGAGAGAGTGTGGGAGAGATTCTCCTGGCACCTGCACCAGCTTTTACACGTGCCAAAGCACCGCACTCCAATCACTTTTTCGGCGATTCCAACGCACTCCTAGGTAAGAAAAACCCCAACCACTTGCTGATTTAGCATTCTGTCGATTCAAATAGAAAACTAGCTAATACATCTTGTGCATTAGGTCGCCGTTACGTTATTGACGAAGCGTATCGGTTCTAATCGAAGCGATTCGCGTCTAGGGCAAAAGGTGAGGATTTTAGACGCTTTGATGGAAAGAAAGAATATACATCTATGCTCTAAAAATATAAAATGACAAGTGTCAAGGCATCTAATCAACCTCCCTGTAATCCCGTCAATCCAAATACGGAGGAGAAGTCCTCCTCATCATCATACAAGTCCAGCTCCGCTTCACAAGTAGCGCCATCATCTGTAACTAAAATAGGGACTGGTGGGTGTTTGGAACACCATCCCGTAACGTGGGAGTGAGTAGCTAACTTAGTGGAATAATAGAGCAAAGATTAACATGTTCTCAAATCAATCACGCGATAATAGTAAAGCAATGAAACAAACATTCCGAGATTCTGTTGTTAATGTATGCATGAAATGACATGATGGATGCCCTCACCGACATACTCCCTCATACGGCACCATCTGCGTTCGCGACATGCTTTCTTCCCACAGTGCTCCACATCTTCCAGGCACATGCAATACGATATGGATAATGATTACCAAGTTGTTATTATTCCTTTTCATACAACAGGATTGGGAAACTAGGGTACCTTGCTTATATCAATCCCAACACAGATCCTGTCTAGGGTCGTTACTCTTAGTAATCTCATACGATGTTATATTTGTAGGTCGCTGCAAGGGATGCCAGGGCTGTTGCTCGTACTCGTTGCACCGTTCCCCCATCACCTTATCAATACACTACGGGGAAGTTTGTGGCCCCAGCGTAGGCCGACAGCTCGACCACGGTGTCCCATACCACCATGCCCGGCTCATAAGTCTTTGTGGATCAAGGTACTATGGTTGACAGGGTTTTCAATGGTAAGTTCAGTACCCTATGTTCAAGCAGTTATGACTCATACATGGTGAATATACAATGGCCAGTCGGGTTACTTGACGGGCTCGACTAGCACGAGCGCATCTCAAGTTGAACGACATGAAGTGCATGAAACACTTCGTGTGGCCTAACCACTGCCGCCAACCCAAAACACGACTCGCGTTCATCGACGCGTCCTCTGTGGTACATAGAAACCAACCACGAATTCGATCCATTACCGACTGCCTGGACTAGGTCATAGCCCCAAGCATTTGTGCATCAATATCAATAAGCATATGTGAGTAACAGAAATGAAGTACAACATTGTAAGCATGTTGACACATGTTATAACATACAACTTAAAGCAAATCATCCCACACATGCATTTCATGTATATAATAAAATCAATACATATAGCCAACATGATGAAAATCATTTACATCAGCATATTACTTGAGAATTCAATCTCAAAACTCCTACTCCACCATTTACTCAATACATACTAATGCAAACATTTATACAAACACTTAGACTACACACTTTAGTCTACATAGCGTATGTCGACTCAAAGTGCACTTAAGGGAGAATCTCTTCACCAAACCAATCATGCACGCATTCCTAATATTCTAACACGATAAATAGCCATGGCAAACATTTTATCAAAATATGGACGTAAGTAGTACTTCCTACAAATGACTAAAATACCCTAAATCTCATATTTACCGTACGTTTACGAAACGAAAAACGGACCTAACCACTGCCGTCAACAAAACACAACTCGCGTTCATCGACGCATCCTCTGTGGTACATAGAAACCAACCACGAATTCAATCCATTACCGACTGCCTAGACTAGGTCATAGCCCCAAGCATTTGTGCATCAACATCAATAAGCATATGTGAGTAACAGAAATGAAGTACAACATTGTGAGCATGTTGACACATGTTATAATATACAACTTAAGCAAATCATCCCACACATGCATTTCATGTATATAATGAAATCAATACATAGTATACATGTATTTAATTAACCTGGTAACATGTTCACACTCTGGAGACTTACAATTAATTATATATTTTATATATCTATCACATTCTTCCGCTTGCTAATTTAACTGTCTCTGGAGTATGATATGATGTTTTGACTTAATCCAAATCTTGTTTAATGCCTTTTTATAGACAACATGCATTTAACATTATCTATGTTGCATAAATAACATTTTAGAATTTGGGAGTTGGGTTTCTACCCGACCCCCAATTTTTGGGATGTTACACCTACTCTGAGCAGATTATGGTGGTATGGGACACTATATTCTTGCTGTCGGCCTACATTGATAAGGTGATGGGGGAGTGGAGCGACGAGTGCGAGCAACAGCCCTGACAGCCCTTTATAGTGACCTTGAGCTTATCCTGACACTGCATGGGGGCGGCGAGTCCTGATGCAGTCTTAAGAATATAAAATAGGCCTGTATTGATAAGGTGATGGGGGAGCGGAGCAACGAGTGCGTGTAACAGCCCTGGCAGCCCTTGCAGCGACTTAGAAATATATCATCGTATGAGACTACTAGGAGTGACGACCCTAGAATGGATCATTGTTTGGGTATTGATATAAGGGAGGTACCCTAGTTTTCCAATCCTGCTGTATGAAAAGGACTAATAACAACTCGGTAATCATATTCATATCGTACTGCATGTGCCTGGAAGATGTGGAGCATTAAGGGAAGAAAGCATGCCGCGGACGTAAGATGGTGTCGCATAAGGGAGTATGTTGGTGAGGGTATCCATCATGTCATTTCATTCTTGCATTAATCACAGTATTTAGGAATGTTTGAATTGCTTACTTTATCATTATCGCTTGATTGATTTGATAACATGTTAACCTTTGCTCTATGATTCCACTGAGTTAGCTACTCACTCCCACGTTACGGGACGGTGTTGCTCACACCAACCAGTCCCTATTTTAGTTTCAGGTGATGACGCTGCTTGTGAGCGGAGACGGACTTGTTTGATGATGAGGAGGATTTATCCTATATGCTGGTTCTGATAGACGAGTTTACAGGGTTACTGATTAGATGTCAATACACTTGGCGGTTTTCCTTTTATTTACACACCCATGTATATTATTTTCTTTCTATTTTAGAGTATACATGTAATTAGTTAACCTGGTAACATGTTCAAACTCTGGAGACTTACAATCATTTATATATTTTATATATTTATCACAGTCTTCCGCTTGCTAATTTAACTGTCTCTAGAGTATGATATGCTGTTTTGGGTTAGTCCCAATCTTGTTTAATGTCATTCTACAGATAACATGCATTCATCATTATCTATGTTGCATAAGTGACATTTTGGAACTCGGGAGTTGGGTTCTACGAGACCCCCGATTTTCGAGATGTTACACAAAGTTATCACAAATATATTGTAATTTAAGTCATAACAAACCATTAAAAACTAAAAGTATTTCTTATAATCAAACTAGAATTAATGATAGTTCAACTTAAACATGAATCAAAGTAATAGAAAAATCCCATTACGCTACAAGCTTCATCTCTTAGTACTATCTAAGAGGTTTAGCCAACCATAGACATGATTGAACTAGAATCTATTAAGAAAATCATAAAAATAACTAAGAAAAGGGAAGAAAAACTCTTCAGGATGGGTTCTCCACACTTTTGCTCCACTCCACAAACCCTAGAAGATGCCTAAGAGCATCCTAGGGAGCCCTATTTATGGTTGTAGAACTACCACTTTCGCACCTAGTTGGAAGACTTAAAAAATTGCCTCAAATATGTAGTTTCCCAAAATAGTCTTCACTCTGTGCAATTTAACAGAAAGACCTAGAGTTTCAGAATATGCTTCTTTAGGAAACTTTCAGGAATATGTTCATTTTCAGGACAATTTCGGGATTCCTTTTCTTCATTTCAAATATTTGATTCTCTTCAATCCTCACTTGGTTTTCTTGGATCTTTAGTATGTGAATTCTTCAATCTTGGCCTTCAAGATCCATCCCTTACCTTTATGATTCTTGGGCATCAAATCCATGCTTTTAGCACCCTTTTCAATCTAAGCTCTTAAATTCACCTTGCAACACAAACATGAGTAAAATAGAACATTAAACGTTATCATGTTCATAAAACCAAGTAATAAATGGGGTCCAATATGCAATATTTGACCCTCAACACAATCCCCAACTAGCATTTTGCTAGTCCTGACCAAAGTATGTGAAAAATGAACTTTATTGTCCAATGTTCAAACCTTTTTCAAGAAATAATTTTTTTTGTAATCAGGTATGAATGAGTAGACTCAATGATGAGAAAGTGATGTTTTGAAACCTAGAGTCGAATCACATAAGCAATCAATCAAAGAAGTTCTTTATCCATTAAGTTAGAGCATAGATCGCATATCAAGTTTTTCAATGTGTGCAGTGAAGATCAACTTTCTATAATGTTACTATCATTACATCATGTTAGTCCGGCTCATCACTTTAAGTTGATTGGAAACTCGAGTACTGATTATGAACTTATCCTATTTTCCATCTTTTTTCAGTTTTTAATTTTATATCCACGGTCATTTATATTCGTTCAGTCCTTTCAATCTTTTCTCTTTTCTTTTATATTTTTTTCATTCTTTTCAAACTTTTTTTAATCTTTTCACCACACATGACCCTTTTGTCGATCTCCTAATTTTTAACTGGTTCTTTTCATCTTTTAAGGTGGATAAAATTCTCCAGACTTGATTCTCACCATCTATCAATGATTCACATACTAACAATAAAAAATTCTCGCATTATTCATAGAAAACAATTTAAACGTGTCTTATGATTTAAATTAACATGATATTGAAACTTCCTCTTGATCAATCGAGTGCAAGAACTTAGGTGATAAATTTCTCAGATGACTAGGCTTCAGTAATTCAAATTTCAATCCCTATCTTATCATCATACTCAAAATATTCTTAAATACATAACTTCTCACTTTCCAAATAGATAAACATGGAAATGTTTTAAAATTTTTTACAAATTTTGCCCAAAACTGAGAAAACACTAATTAGTTTACCTAATCTCCCACCCCAACCTAAAATCTACATTGTCCTCAATGTAAAAGAATTAATCATGATTTACAAAAGAAACAACGTAATTGAAGAAGTGATGAAAAGATAGTAACTGATGAAGGAATTTATAGCTTTTTCCAAAGGATCTCAGCATGAAGGTGGGTAAGCATAAGAGTTAAACCAACAAAAAATAAACTATCCTGAACAGTATAAAGCCGAATATCCTAACCATTACATGAAGGCAATAAACCTAACTATACCTCTGTCAGAGTAGGAGGTTAATCTTGGTAAACAAGATCAATCAGAGGTATGAACATATCCTTTGAATTAAATTTCTCAACAAATAGCTTTAATTGACGTCCATTTACTTTGAATTCATTGCGATTATTCAAATTCTTTATCTCGACGGCCCCATGAGGATAAACATAAGTAATAGTGAAAGGGCCGTTCCAATCAGATCGAAGCTTAATTAAAAAGAGATATAACCGAGAATTGTACAAGAGGACTTTCTGGCCTAGTGTGAATGATTTCTGAAAAATGTGTTGATCATGAAATACTTTCATCCTGTCTTTATAAATTCTCGAGTTCTCGTACTCATCATTCCGGATTTCTTCAAGTTCATTTAACTGAAGTTTGCATAGCGAACTAGCATTGTCCAAATTGAAATTTAAAATTTTATTAGTCCAGTTGGCTCTATGTTTCAACTTCATAGGCAAGTGGCATGACTTCCCATCGACTAGTCTAAAGGGGGACATTCTAATAGGGGTTTTAAATGCAGTAGGGTAAGCCCATAGACCATCGATCAATCCTTATGATCAGGATTAACCGTCTTTTCCAAGATTTGTTTGATTTCCTTATTAGAAATCTCAGCTTGCCCACTTGTTTGTGGATGGTGTGGAGTTCTCACTTTATGGGTGATGCATATTTTTTCATTAAGTTTGTGAATTGCCTATTACAAAAATGTGATCCCTCATCACTAATGATGGCTCGAGGTGTTCAGAACCAGGAATGGATGTTCTCTTTTAATGACTTAAAGACTATTTAATGGTCATTATTCCGACATGGAATCACTTCAACCCATTTAGTGACAGTCTACTACTAGCAAAATATATAGATTTCCAAGAGATTTGGGGAATGGTCTCATGAAATCGATGCTCAAGCAATCAAATGCTTCAATGATCAGAATGTGGTTCAAGGGCATCAAATTTCTATGGGACAATGATCCCAATTTCTGACAATGCTCACAAGCTTTGTAAATTCATGAGTATCCCTAAACATAGTGGGCCAGTAAAAGCCATATTACAGAATCTTGGCCATGATCTTTTTAGCAAAAAAGTGACCACCACAAGCATGTGAGTGACTGTGATGCCTCAAAAATTGAGGGTTGAGCAAAGGCTTAACTCCTGAGATCTATCGCATCACTTATCCAACATAGATAATGATGATTAAATGTTGTCCATATTAGTGCATTAAATTTAAATGAGATTACACTACATCAGCATATTATACTCAACAGAGAGAATATTAAGCAAGCAGAAGATTGTGATAGATAGGTAAAGTATATGTGTGTTTCACAACCTCTAGAGTATGAATGTGTTACTGGGCTAAATATTTACATGTTTTGTTCCAAAATATATAAAATGACAAAATGTGAAAGTCTGACTAAATCATATAATCCCTGTAATCCCGTCGATCAGTAGATGATCTACATAGACCCGCCTGATAGTTGTACATAGAAGAAATCCTCCTCATCGTCATAAAAGTCTGGTTCCACCTCATAAGTCATATCATCATCTGTAGCTAAATTAGGGTCTAGTTGGTGTTTTAAAACAGTCCCAGAGTGAGGGTGAGTGATCAACTTAGTGGAGTTATAAGGAAAAGTTTAACATGTCATCAATTCAGTCAAGCATTAATGATAAAGCAGTATAACAAATATTCCCTAACTACTTTGGTTAATGCTAGGATGATATATGGTAATGATGCATGCCCTCTCTTGCACTCTCTCTATGACATCATCTCATAGTCACACATGCTACTCCAATTGTGCCTTCATCGCCAAAGCACATGCAGTGCGGTGCATGCACGTGTTACCCGAGTTCTTGATTAGGCTTATTTATACATCAGATTCGGGAAGCTAAGGTACCTCCCTTTGTATAATTTACCCAAACAATGATCCA
Organism: Magnolia kwangsiensis; assembly: GCA_037074715.1. Taxonomy (NCBI): domain Eukaryota; kingdom Viridiplantae; phylum Streptophyta; class Magnoliopsida; order Magnoliales; family Magnoliaceae; genus Magnolia; species Magnolia kwangsiensis. Next base: position 71,666,788 of record CM073576.1, read on the forward strand.
TCTAGGGTCATCAATCCTAATTATCACATACGATAGGCAAGTTATAGGGTAACATCACCCCTGATTTAGAAAATAGTGGTTAGGCAAGTTCGCGAGTTTGCACTCGAGGTCACTACGTAAGGCTTGTCACCATCCTCATAGGCCTATTTTATACTCGAGGTCACTATGAGAGGCTCGTCACCTGATCATAGCCCGACATGTCGAATATAGTGTACCATACCACCGTATTCGGCTCACGAGTTTGGATTACTCATTGGCCACTACTCGGAGGCTCGTCACCCCAGGGTAGGCTGATAGCTGGACCACACTATCCCATACCACCATGCTCAGCTCACGAGTCTTAGCGGATCGTGGTACCATGGTTAAATGGGCTTTACATTGGTAAGTGGTACCTTAAATTCAAGCAGTAGCGTCCATACTTAACAAACACACATTAAACCAATTAGGTTACTTGACAAGTTTAATTAGTATAAGCACACACTAAATTAATCAACATGGAGCCATAGGCACTCCTCGTGGCATAACCATTATTGATAATCACCGTACGAATCAGATTCATCGAACGCATCCGTTATGGAGAAACTAATTCAGCTACTTGATCGGAAACTATTGTCTATTGCCTGGACTACGTATTAGTCCCAATCATACTCTAATACAATATGCTTTCATATGTGATAGTCAAAATAATATTTAACAACCAATTTAAATATAATTCTCATTCGGGCATTTTAATAACCATATTGCACATGTTATCATACATAGGTGTTTCATCCATAAATCACGTAGTAGCAAAGTAGGTTACATGAAGGTAACTGTAACTATATATAAGGTAATTGAGAATCTTATCTCAACACCCTCATTAAATACATTTCAACAAGCAATTTCTCATTCAAGTATTTTATTAAACACTTGGACTACACATTTCAACATACATGTAATAAATTAGTTATAACATATATTATGAAAAATCCTTTCACAATGGAGTTGTCATACATACAAAAAACATGAATTCTAGATTAATAGTCATGACAATCATAAATCATAATTTCATATTCATTCAAACATTTCAACAAACATATGGAATGCATTTAGTATACAACTTAGTTTACCCATACATGATATATCGAAAACGTCATAACTAAGATCATATGACAGCAATCAAGTCTGACATAAATCATTGCTGACATTGAAAGCCTTAAAAATCATAACCTAAACATTTATAGTCCACACCTTTCGTCGGTGCACTCGTTACGAACTCGGTTCGTACACCACGTCTTCGTCTACAGCACAACGGCTACCTAAAAATTGAAATAGATTAACTATTTCATCAGTTTCTCTATTTATATTCCTAAAATAGATTAGGGTTAGGATTTCTTACTCAAAAATTGAGTTGAAAAGAGTTAAGTAGCTAGACGTAAGGGTGATTCAATGTGTGGAGTAGCCGAATAGGAGTACTGTAATAAACCCTAAAGGTTTCCCTTCGATCTCCACTCTTTTCTCCTCTTTTGTCTCTCCTCTCCCATGGGGTTAGAGAAAATTCGTATGGAATAAGAGAGGGGTGGGTTTAGGGCATTATATAGGCCCAGAAGTGATGTCAATGGCCCCATAACCATGGTACACTTAGGTTAGAGCCAAAAGCCATCTGTTTCGGGCCAACGAAGCTCATAAGGAGGTCCATTGCTCTTATACGTTTTGAAGAAATTTTCCTAACAATGGATCTATGCCAAGTTAAGGTTTCGGTCTGATCGGATTAGTGGATCGATCGTGGATGACCTGTTTCAGTTCAACATTCAACGTCACTTGATCAGGGCCACAAGTATACCAATGGGTGTAGAAAATTTTCTCTAATCTAAGGATGTAGTTGGGTTAGAATCTGATGGTCTGAAACCTTAAATTTGGCTTGCAATAGAACAACCCAAGTCACTTTAGTTTGAGTTCATTTCCTAAAGATATTTACTTTTCTCACACACTTCGCTCCATGATCAAGTTGTATGTTTTTGGATACTATTTGGAATCGATTCCCCCCATGGTTGTCAAGCCTAGTAAGGTGGTCATAACCTTATAGTTTTGCAGTCATCGGGTGTTCGACACACGGTCCAGGCCCGATACGGAGTTTCATTGTGCTCCCGAGAGCAACTGGGTTTTGAGATTTGTCCTAGGTCTTTAGGTAATGTTGAGTTAGTGATTCTAATCCTTTTGGGTCTCACAGTTCGTATAGATAGTGGTTCAAGATAATTCATCGATTAATTTAGCTTAGTACTTAACTAATTTTCATCTAATTTTTAAAGGATTCGGTCATTTAGGATTTCTGCCTGAGGTGGTCTCGGGTCTTTGTACGAATTTTTTTGAGACATTACAATGACAGAAGGAGATGACACTTTGGTGTTCATTTTTTAGCATACATCTCCTTAATATTTAGTTTGGGTAATAATTAAACAAATAAGGATCATCCTAAGAATTTGCGCACCTCAGTGAAAAATTTCTTCTTGCCTTGCATAGTCCAATGTGTCGGCGTAAACGTGTTTCAAGATAATTAGCAATATTAAGAAACCAAGGTGAATGGGAGACTTTGAACAATTATTTATCAGGAAACATATCATTGATATGTGTCGTCTTAAGGGAATTGGAGAGATTAAGGCAGGAAAGATGGTCAGCCACTACATTCTCTACTCCCAATCTATCTTTTATTTCTAAATTAAATTCTTGGAGTAGAAAGATCCATCTAATCAGGTGGGGCTTAACATCATTCTCAGAGAAAAGATACTTAAGCACTGCTTGATCTGTGTAAATGACGATCTTGGATCTAATCAATAGGACCTAAATTTTTTCAAAGCGAACACTACGGCTAAGATTTCCTTTTCCGTAGTCGACTAGTTCACTTGGGCAGGATTTAGAGTTCTACTTGTGTAATGAATAACGTTGGACTTCTTTTCTTTTCTCTGGCCTAAAACCACCCCAAGAGCATAGTCAGATACATTGCACATAAGTTCAAAAGGAATGCTCCAATTAGGTGGCTATATGATAGGTGCAGTAGTTAATATGCCCTTAAGCTTAGTGAAAGCTTCTTGACATTGCTCAATGCACTCATATGGTGCATCCTTTTGAAGTAAATTATATAAAGGATAAGAGAAATGACTAAAGTCATTTATGAATCTCCTATAAAAGATGGTGTCCTAAGAAGGATCGCACGTATCGTATGTTCTTGGGAGGAGGTAGGTTAGAGATAAGATTAATTTTAGATTTGTATACCTCAATTCCCTTGGACGAGATGATATGTCTAAAGACAATTCCCTTATGAACCATGAAATGACACTTCTTCCAATTAAGTACAAAATTCTTTTCTTCACATCTTTTTAACACACATTTAAAATTCTCTAAGCAGTCGTTGAAAGATAGACCAAAGACAGGGAAGTCGTTCATGAAGACCTCTAGATATTGTACCACCATGTCAAAAAAATACTCATCATGCATCACTAAAAAGTGGCGGTGGCATTACATAGTCTGAATGACATCCTTCGGTAAACAAAGGTGCCAAAAGGGCATGTGAATGTGGTCTTTCCTGATCTTCAGAAGCCATCTCTATCTGGTTGTAGCCTGAATATCCGTGAAAGAAACAATAGTACGAGTGACCAGCTAGCCTTTACAAGATTTAATCAATGAAGGGTAAAGGGAAGTGGTCCTTCCTCGTGACTATATTTAGCTTCCCGTAGTCGATGCACATTCTCCAACCAGTAGTAACTCTACTTGGTACGAGTTCTTTGTTGGCATTGGCAACGATGGTGATTCTGGACTTCTTAGGAACCACCTGAGTTGGACTCACCCATTGGCTATCAGATATAAGGTATATGACACGCACATCCAACAACTTAAGAACCTCGGCCTTAACCACTTCATTTATGTTTGGATTTAGTCTACATTGTGGTTGCCGAGAGGTCTTTGAAAGTGCACCTGTTAGTGCCCTGGTTTATCAATTACCGTGTGTGTTGAGTCAGTTGGACTACAAAACCTTACAAGAAGAACAATTCAAGCACCTGCCTCAACCGGATGTGTGGAAGCTCGCCATAAGTAAATCATAGCCTCACATCCCATGTCCCAAAACACCAGGTGATTAAAACCCTTAAAAATAACTTAGAATATAAGAGGGTTTTTGGGATAAGTGAACTTTTTTAAACATCAGAAAATCTCTAAGTTTGCTTACCCTGTCGATTGTATCAATACACATTTTGATATGATCGACCTGCGCTGTCGATATCCTCGACACTTGATCGATACTATCAATATGAGGACTAAAAGTGTCCAGCAACCGCACACTCATCTGGACGGATTTATCGATATATCGATACACATATTGATATCATCGATATTCAAATATCGAGCCCATCGGAAGTGGCTCGATAATATCCACAGGTAAATTTTCAGCGCCCTTGTTGTTCTTAAGAAAATTATTATGTGCTTCGATATATCGATGTCCTTCTCGATTCAATCTGAATTCAAATATCGATCATATCGGAAGGCCATCGATCATATCGATAGCGGAAGCGCATTTCTTCCAGTAAATATTTCAGGTTATTTTTAACTTTGAACAGGGGCCACTCGAGGAAATCAATATTCTTATGTTGATGTGATCGAGGTCAAGTCGATTGGATCGAGACATGACACAAATTGTCCAACATGCTTATAGGTAAATCTATACGACTTATCGATCCCATTGACACAGCCTTGATATCATTGATATTCAAATTCGGATGACATCAATTGTTCCCCGATCATATCCTAAAAATATGAAATATTTCAAGGTTAGTCTCTCTCATGCTTCAAATGTCGATAGATCGATCCTAGTATCGATGGAATCGGAGTTCGAAATCCGATGACATCGACACTAGTATCGATCCCATCGACTAGCTGGCAAAAGGTTTTAAAAGCGTATGACATTTGAGTTTGTGTTATCAAGTGGACAATCGATCCCATCGAGAGTATACGCTCGACGATATCAAACTCTATCACAAATATAACCATTTTATATCTGTTGGAACCTTTGGCCTATATAAAGAGAGACTTGTCTACATTGCTGGTAGAAAAAGAAGAGAGGCTTTTGTGTGTTTTACCTTTAGATCATATACCGAAAGCCCTTTCTCTCACCGGAGTTCATCTTCCAATCCACTCTCATTCATTGATATTCAATAGAGTAGATTGAAAAATGAACTTTCGTATTCAAGGATCTTTCAACAACTATCTTAATAGTATATCATTAAGCTGGGATGCCTTGAATGAATAGATGTTGGGAATCACTCTATCTTCCTTATAGGAAAATTATAAGAGAGTGGATTTCTATCCTAACCTTGACCCGACCCAACCTAAAGCCAAGTACTAGTACATCTTTTATTGCGGATCAAGGAAAACGAAGATTCTTCAACAACAAGGACTAGATCTTCGTCATTGCACTGAATGAGACTCATCAACTTATCTGTAAGTATCTAGAGTCCAGAGGACACTTGTGATCATTCCTTTCTAGGATTCAGTCTTGAGTGTTTCTGACCCTTTGAAGTCCTCATAGGAGGCCTCCGGCGGGAGTGTACATTGTGGGTGCATTGTATGGACCCTTGCTCTGTGGAGAGCATAAACATCTGGGTGCGTTGTGTGGACCCTTGCTCTTTGGAGAGTGTAAACATCTGTTTAGGAGTGAACCAGTAAAACTCCAGGGTTAGAGGTAAACCGAGTGGAAACCTCCGTGTAAAGGTTGAAGGTGAACCTAATTTAAAACCTTAGGTTTGAGGTGAACCCTGGGAAACCTCTTTAGTGAAATTCGGTATACTCAAGGGTTGAGTGCGGCAGCCGGGAGTGGAGTAGACAAGTAGTTGAACCGCAATAAAAATGATTCTGTTTGTGATTTCTTTGTTTGTGTGATTTTCTTTATTATTTCAATATCTGAATATCTGTTATCACACCTCACACACATACACAGTTATATCCAGCATGAACTAAGTTCTATATTGCTATCTTCTGGATAGTTTGTGAATGAATCCTCTACTAAGCTTGGAAGCCAGTAGAGTTACATTTGAGTAATCCTATTAATTGTATATCTGATAGGATTAGTGCAATAGGATTTTTAAATACATTGTAAAACTTTAAAAAGTCCTAGTCACTCCCTCTAGGACATATTGACATATTCCTACTTCAACTTAAGTTGTCTTCACTATTATTTCAATTGGTATTAGAGTGGGTATCTCTTTAAGGGCTTCATCGCCTAGAGAGTGATCTTGACTTAAGAGGGAATCATGTCAAAGAAGGTCCCAGAGGATGTGACAAATCATAACAATTGCCTTGTAATCCATACTGCTCTGAAAGCTGGCAATAGTTCAAAATGGTATCTTGATAGTGAATGATCCAGACAAATGACTAGTGATCAAACTCATTTCTGTGAGTACTCAAACTTCGATGGAGGATTAGTCACATTTGGAGATGATAGTTCAGCCAAAATTATTCGACAAGGGACAATAGTTGTACCAGGCCTTCCAAAAATCAAACATGTCCTCTATGTAGAAGGTTTAAAACATAATCTCCTAAGTATCTCACAAGTTTGTGACAAGGAACATCTGGTCACCTTCTCAAAAGATGTGTGTAGAATTTTAGATCGCACAGGAAAATCCCTCATAAATGGATTATGCACTAGTGATAACTGTTATATCATAGAAAGTGCAAATGAGGATGTAATGACTACAAAGTGTAATATGGCTCTGAAAAATGAATCCAAATTATGGCATCAAAGGTTGGGACATGTTCACTATTGAAATTTAGCTAAGCTCAGCTTAAAAAGTTTGGTTAGAGGTCTTCCCAAGATTAGAAAAGAAGAAAAAGTTATATGTGGAGAATGTCTAAAAGGAAAACTAATAAAAACTGGACACAGAAAGACAACCACCATAGCAACAACTAAACTGTTAGATCTGTTACATATGGATCTGGTTGGCCCAACCAAAGTAGAAATCCATGGGAGGAAAAGGTACTTCTTTGTTATAGTAGATGACTACACCAGATTTACTTGGGTTACATTTCTTCGAGAAAAATTGGATGCTTTTGAAGAATTTGCAATCCTAGCCAAACGACTTCAAAATGAAAGAGGATATGACATTAATTGTATTAGAAGCGATCACGGTGGGGAATTTGAGAATGAAAATTTTGAAAAATAGTGTAATGAGAAAGGAATTCATCATGAATTCTCAGCCCCAAAAACCCTACAGCAAAAGAAAGGAAAAATTGTGTGCTGTAAGAAATGGGGTTAGTCATGATAAATGGAAAAGACATGGTAAAAAGTTTTTGGGTAGAAGCTGTCAATACTGCCTGCTGCATCATAAATAAAGTATATCTTAGAGTAGGTCTGAACAAAAATCCGTATGAACTATGGTATGGAAAGGTACCTAGTGTGAAATATTTTTGAGTCTTTAGGAGTAAATGTTATATTTTGAGAGACAGAGATCACTTAGGAAAATTTGAGTCTAAAAGTGATGAAGGTATTTTTCTGGGGTATGTCATGAATAGTTGTGCATATAGAGTATATAATCTAAGAACCCTCACTATTCAAGAGACAGTTAATGTGCTAATTGATGATCATCCTCATGATGAGGAAATCCCTACAAATGAATTAGAAGATGATGTAGACTCATGCATTCTAGATAAATCGGAATGCAAAACCCCAGCATCAAATGAACAGGGACCGTCTTCTGAAGTACCCATCGTAAAGGATCACCCACGGGAACAAATCATTGGAGATCCAAATGATAGTGTAAGAACTCGACGGCATATAGAAAATATTTACAGTCATTTCTGCTTCACCTCAAAAATTGAACCTAAAAATGTTGTGGAAGCTCTTCAAGATGAACACTGGATAAATGTCATACAGGAAGAACTTCAACAATTTCAGAGAAATGAGGTATAAAAATTAGTTCCTAGACCAACTGATACAAATGTCATTGGAACCAAATGGGTCTTTAAGAATAAATTCGATGAGTCAGGAAATGTGATTTGAAACAAAGCAAGGTTAGTTGCCCAAGGATACTCGCAGATAGAAGGGGTTGATTTTGATGAGACATTTGCCCCCGTTGCTTGTCTAGAATCTATTAGAATTCTCATGTCAATTGCATGCGCATTAAAATTTAAACTGTTTCAAATGGATGTTAAAAGTGCATTTCTTAATGGGGATCTTGCTAAAGAGGTTTATGTAGAACAACCAAAAGGATTTTTAGATCCTAAGTTTCCCCATCATGTTTATCATCTAGATAAAGCTCTGTATGGTCTCAAACAAGCACCACGTGCATGGTATGACAGATTAATAAAATTCCTATTAGACCATGAATTCTGCAGAGGAAGTGTAGACAAAACACTATTTACTTTAAGAACGAAGAACTCGTTTCTTATTGCACAAATCTATGTGGATGATATAGTGTTTGGGTCAACATGTGGAGATAAGGCACACAAATTTGCCAACCTCATGAAATCAGAATTTGAAATGAGCATGTTGGTGAATTGAATTTCTTTTTAGCACTACAGGTCAAGCAACTGGCTGATGGAATATTCATAAACCAGACCAAGTATGAAAGAGACTTGGTGAAAATATTTGGGCTTGAGTCTGGTCGTACCTATCACACGCCTATGAGTACCACTCTTAAACTCTCCAAAGATATTAATGGGAAAAGTGTGGACCAACATCTCTATCGTATTATGATTGAAAGCCTACTGTATCTCACAACTAGTCGTCCAAATAGATCCTTTAGTGTGGGAGTATGTGCTCGATATCAAGCAGATCCTAAGGAATCCTACCTAACGGCTGTTAAAAGGATCATCAAATATGTAGCTAGGACTACCTAACATCCACCATCATTGCTGGTTATTCTGATGCAGATTGGGCTGAAAATTTAGACGATAGGAAATTAACAAGTGGAGGATGTTTTTATCTGTTTGGTCTCCTGGTAGAGCAAGAATCAAAATTCAATCTCATTATCTACTGCAAAGGTTGAATATATAGATGTAGGTAGTTGTGCACAACTCATGTGGATGAACAAATGTTGTTAGACTACGGGATTGCACAGCCTACAATGAGTCTTTTCTGCGACAATACAAGTGCTATAAACATCTCAAAAAATCCAGTTCAACACTCTCGAACCAAGCATATTGACATCCGTCATCATTTCATCTGAGAACTTGTTGAAGAAAAGATCATTGCATTGGATTATGTCACTACTGAAAAATAGCTTGCCGATATTCTCACAAAGCCTCTGGATGCCAACAGGTTCTGTGACCTTCAAACATCCATTAGCACATGCTCTCATTAATAAATATCTCAGGAACAATGGCTCACACAGGTACATTTAAAAATCTGAGATATTCATGGCCACATTGCTAAGTGCGCAAATGTCAAAATTTTTACAGCAGTGATGTTATCTATATAGTCTTCGATTTCATTGTCGATGCCATCGAAAAGTTATATCAATACAATCGACAGTTGTTGGGAAATACAATGCTTTAACTATCAGTTCTCCCACGGTCGGACTGCATTCAATGATATTACTAATTACCAACGACCGTCAGCATAACTCCTTCCTTCTCTCCTCTGGATACTTCCTTTCCAGCATCTCATCTCTTCAAACTATGATTAAGGGAAAAGGAAAGTCATCTCCTCATTCTCTGAGATCCAAGAATTTAGCATCGGAATCCAGTAGGCATTAACCTATGGAAGGCCATCCATCTGCCATCGTTGAATGTTTCGTACTCAATAGTGCCATAAAACCATTTGGGATCGACCTACTTTTAGAGGTAATAGGATGGCAGAATATCCACAATCTTAGAGGATCATATCAGCTAGGAGTGATTCATGAATTCTTCAATCACTGTCATATCATTAGCATCGATCCCCCTAGCATTCGGCTTGATTTGGTATGCTATTCCAAACTGATTATTCCAATCACGTTGGCTCATCTTCTCGATCTAGAGGTCACCTGAATCCCAGTGACTAGGAGGAATCTGAACTGCTTAGGTGTGTGGGGAGAAATAACTCGTGCATTATGCCAAGGTACGACTATTCCATGACATGATGAGAATCTGTTTCACTTCAACTATCTTGGACCCACTTTCAAGATTCTTCATAGCATTCTTGGGTCTAATGTCTACCCTTGTGATGTCAACGGTGATCATCTTTCTCCATTTACAATCAATGTGTTTTATGATATATATCAAGAAAATTAATTATGCTTACCAACTCTCCTGCTCAAGAAAATCATTTATATAAACCAGAGTAATCAGAGGGACACACTGTTCTTTCTCGTGCTCATATGCAAACTAGCACATCATGCAGGGCTTCATGCCACCTCTGATGCAGTGTTTCTAGAAGTATGGTTTGACAGTGATGCTTCACGGGCCACACAACAGTTGTGTCCTCCCTTGTCTCTCCCCGGGCATAGCCTCCCCATGCCAAGGGACGTCCAACATGCGCCACCATCCATTTGGACTACACATGGCGGGTCAAATCGCACGCCAATGGTTAGCCCTGAGTCAATCACCAACCGCCAATCTCATCACCTCGAACGCCACTTACTAAACAGGATGGCTGGAATAGACGATTGGCTGAACAATTGTGAAAGGCGTCTCACTGCAATTGAAGAGAAAATCGACGTCCTCCAGGAAACCACTCAGCAAGTGGTGGTCCTGCTTACACCTCATCATCCTCAAGGGCATTGAGCGTCGATCGATACGTACCATTGCACATTTAGGGCCGTATTTTCTCTGTGGATGCTTATACCTCTACTGCTATCTGTGGCAGTATGTTTTTGGATATTTTTTAATATGGCTGAATATAATTCTATTCTTACTGCCATGTGATATAAGAATTCCCCTGGTTAAATGGAGTATTTGATATGGATTGCTTATATTTTTCCTGATTATCTTATCTAATTTTGTCAAATTTTTATTTCATGCATTCATACTACCTGCCAATGATGTATGCTCAACACTGTTGACAATCTTTAATACATCTATATTTTTTGTTCTTTCATATACTTCTTTAACTTCAGTTAATATCTACTGCTTTATCTTTGTCAAATGACTAACAAAAAGGGGGAGAAAAGTGAAAACACCCCGTGTGGAAAATTAGATCTTTGCTCTTATATGTTGCAGGTGTTAGGGGGAGTAGTTGCACCAAGAAAGGAGGAGTTTCACAGAAAGGGGGAGCAAATACTGGTTGTGTACATGGCTGTATTAGAAGTTATAAAATTGTGTAAAAGCATGTACACACAATTTAGGATGTCTGTTTAGATATTATCCTACGGTGTTTTGGTTTTTTATCACGTAATTGACAAAGGGGGAGATTGAAAGTGCACCTGCTAGTGCCCTGGTTTGTCAATTACTGTGTGTGTTGAGTCAGTCGGACTACAGAACCTAATCAAAAGCATAATTCAAGCGCCTGCCTCAACCGGATGTGCGGAAGCTCACCATAGGTAAATCATAGCCTCACATCCCATGTCCTTAAACACCAGGTGATTAAAACCCTTAAAAATAACTTAAAACATAAGAGGGTTTTTGGGTAAGCGAACTTTTTCAAACATAAAAAAATCTCTAAGTTTGCTTACACTGTCGATTGTACCGATACATATTTTGATATGATCGACCTGCGCTGTCGATGTCCTCGACACTTGATCGATACTATCAATAAGAGGACTAAAAGTGTCCAGCAACCGCATACTCATCTGGATGGATTTATCGATATATCGATACACCTATTGATATCATCGATATTTAAATATCGAGCCCATCGGAAGTGACTCGATAATATCGACAGGTAGATTTCTGGCGTTCCTGTTTTTCTTAAGAAAATTAATATGTGCTTCGATATATCGATGTCCCTCCCGATTCAATCTGAATTCAAATATCGATCATATTGGAAGGCCATCGATCATATCGATAGTGGGAGCGCATTTCTTCTAGTAAATAATTTAAGTTGTTTTTAACTTTGATCGGGGGCCACTCGAGGAAATCGATATTCTTATGTCGATGCTATCAAGGTCTAGTCAATTGGATCGAGACAGGACACAAACTGTCCAGCGTGCTTATAGGTAAATCTATACGATTTATCGATCCCATCGACATGGCCTCGATATCATCGATATTCAAATTCCGATGACATCGGTTGTTCCCCGATCATATCCTAAAAACCTGAAATATTTCAAGGCTAGTCTCGCTCATGCTTCAAATGTCGATAGATCGATCCTAGTATCGATGGAATCGGAGTTTGAAATCTGATGACATTGACACCAGTATCGATCCCATCGACCAGTTGGCAAAAGGTTTCAAAAGTGTATGACATTTGAGTTTGTGTTATCGAGTAGACTCTCGATCCCATCGAGAGTTTACGCTCGATGATATCGACTCTACTCGATGATATCGAACTCTGTCACAAATATAACCGTTTTATATCTGTTGGAACCTTTTACCTATATAAAGAGAGACTTGTCCACATTGTTGGTAGAGAAAGAAGAGAGGATTTTATGTGTTTTACCTTTAGATCATATACCCAAAGTCGTTTCTCTCATCGGAGTTCATCTTCTAATCCACTCTTATTCATTGACATTCAATAGAGTGGATTGGGAAATGAACTTCCACATTCAAGGATTCTTCAGCAACTATCTTAATAGTATATTGTTAAGCTGGGATGCCTTGAATGAATAGATGATAGGAATCACTGTATCTTTCTTATAGGAAAATTTTAAGAGAGTGGATTTCCATCCTAACCTTGACCCAACTTGAAGATAAGTACTGGTACATCTTTTCTTGCGGATTAAGGGAGCTGAAGACTCTTCAACAACAAGGAGGAGATCTTCGTCATTGTGCTAAATGGGGCTCATCAACTTATCTGTAAGTATCTAGAGTCTACAGGACACTTGTGATCATTCCTTTCTAGGATTCAGTCTTGAGTGTTGTTGACCCTTTGAAGTCTTCATAAGAGGCCTCCGACAGGAGTGTACAAATTGGGTGTGTTGTGTGGACCCTTGCTTTATGGAGAGCATAAACATCCGGGTGCATTGTGTGGACCCTTGCTCTATGGAGAGCATAAACATCTAGTTAGGAGTGAACCAATAAAACTCCAGGGTTAGAGGTGAACCGAGTAGAAACCTTCGTGTAAAGGTTGAAGGTGAACTTGATTTAAAACCTTAAGTTTGAGGTGAACCCTGGGAAACCTCCTTAGTGAAATCCAGTACACTCAAGGGTTGAGTGCGGCAGCCGGGAGGGGAGTAGACAAGTAGTTGAACCACTATAAAAATGACTTTGTTTGCGATTGCTTTATTTATGTGATTTTCTTTATTATTTCAATATCTGTATATCTGATATCACACCTCACACACATACACAGTCATATCCAGTATAAACTAAGTTCTATATTGCTATCTTCTGAACAGTTTGTGATTGGATCCTCTACTAGGCTTGAAAGCCAGTAGAGTTACATTTGAGTAGTCCTGTTAATTGTATATCTGATAGGATTAATGCAATAGAATTTTTAAAGACACTGTAAAACTTTAAAAAGTCCTATTCACCCCCCTCTAGGACATATTAACATATTCTTACTTCAATTCAAGCATCTTCACTGTTATTTCAGTCTTCGCATTATCCTCAAGATAAATGCGGTGAGCATAAACCAAAGGGTCAATTCCCTTAAGGCAACAATCGACCATCTAAGGGCTCTCTTATGCTCAATGAAAGTATATATGAGCATACTCTCTTGTTCTTGCTCAAGGTTGGATGAAATCACAACCGGGTATGTCACATATTGACCTAAATAAACGTATTTCAAATTTGAGGGCAACATTTTTAGGTCAAGCTTCAGTGCCTTGAGGCTAGATGGTTAAGGTAATACTTAGGTTTGCGGCAATTCTTCAAATTATGGCCTCCACCATTAAACTTCAAGTACCGATGTAGTATTAAGTATGACACCTGTCTACCTAATTATATCATCATTTAAATCAAGGGAGTGGGCCAAGCACGTCTCTAGAGGGTTAGAGGAATAGGTCAAAAGTGTTCTATTTTCCACGAAAGAGTCAATCATATTAATGTCATCGAAATCATCATCATCCTCTAACCGTTTGCTTGTGTTGAAAAAGATATTTAACTCCAATATCATATTTTGGAAAGACATACTCATGACTCCATTCCTGCAATTAGTGATTGCGTTTGAAGTGGCAAGGAATGAGTGACCAAGAATAACGAAAATTTGAGTGCTCATGTTACTGATGTGTTCCGTATCTAGGACGATAAAATCTACCAGGTAGTAGAATCTGTCAACCTGGACCAATACATCCTCAATTATCCCTCTCGGTACACAAATCGAGCGATTAGCAAGTTATAATGTAGTTAGGGTGGGTTTTAATTCACCCAAACCTAATTGTTTGTAGATTGAGTAGGGAATAAAATTTATGCTGGCTCCTAAGTCAAGAAGTGCGTACTCAATTCAGTAGTTCCCAATTACATAAGGTATGGTTGGGCTACCGGGATCCTTGAATTTCTGTGGTACATCTTATTTCAGGATGACACTCACTTTCTCAGTTTAGAAGATTTTCTTTTGAATATCTTGTCGTCTTTTAGTTGTACACACGTGTTTTAGAAATTTGGCATATGAAGGTATTTGTTTAACAGCATTAAGTAGAGGAATATTGACCTTTACTTGTTTCAACACCTCTAGAATGTCCTGAGAGTTCAAAAGAGGTTTTGGTGCAACCAACCGGTAGGCGAATGGGGCAACGGGGTTGCCATAAAGTTCTGGTTCTAACTCTTATGGAGCAATGATAGGTCTATCATTATTGTCCTCTTCCTAGTCCTTAGGCTTTTTAGCCTTAACCGGAATGGTTTTTTCAATGGTCTTCCCACTCCTGAGAGCAGTAATAGATTTAGCTTTCTCTATTTGGTTTGAAGAACTAGGGTTGCTAACTTCATATTGTTGTTTTGGATTGGGGAGAGGTTGAGCTAGAAGGCTCCCATTATTCCCAATCGTATTCCTTATGTCAAGCCCTTGTATGGCTTTTGTAAGGTCTTGAAAGGCTTGTAACATCCCCTGAGTGAAAAGCTCTTAGTTTTGAAGATGTTTTAGAACCAGATCCTCTTGAGGTTTCTTTTAATTTGGAATTTGGTTGAAGAAACCTTGAGGGGTAGCCATTTGTCCATTCTTCCAACTGAAATTTGGATGATTTCTCCATCTATGATTGTATGTATTGGACGTAGGTCAATTGAAAGGTCTTTAATAATTGGTTACGACATTAGATTGCTCATTCAACACCTCTTGAAAGGCAGGTATTGTCGGACAATTTTCAGTTGTGTGAATATTACAAGCATTAATATCGCAAATAGTTTCATTAACCTTATCCTTATTTAATTTCATGGCCTCAACTTTTCTCATGAGATTAGACATTTTAGCATTAGTACCATCTTCCTCTTTCAGAAGGTATAATCCACCACTTTCCTTTGATTGAGTTCGTTTAGAAGTGGTGCTTGATTTTGGGTAAGTGTCCCATGATTGAGCATTTTCAGCAAGTTTGTCCAAATAATCCCACACATCATCGATGTTTTTATTCATGAATTCCACATTGCACATTATCTTGACCAATTGACGCATGAAAGATGTCAGTCCATCATAGAAAAAGTGTGTTATGCACCACGTTTCAGAACCGTGTTGTGGGCATGAACTGATAAGATCCTTGAACCTTTTCCAACATTGGAAGAATGTTTCATCCTCCTTTTGGTCAAAGTTCATGATTGACTTTCTAAGGGTGTTTGTCTTATAATGTGAAAAAATTCTTTATGAACTCCCTTATCATGTCATTCCATGTGCTAATAGATCAGGGACGTAGTGAATCCAACTATGTCTTAGCTTTCTCTTTCAAAGAAAAGGGAAAGAGTTTTTGTTTGACCATATCCTCAGACACGTTAGGAAAATATAAAGTGGCTATAATCTCATCAAACTCTTTCAAGTGCAAATATGGACTTTCAAATTTAAGTCCATAAAAGTTTGGAAGGAGTTGGATCACCCCTAGCTTAATATCTATATGTCTCATATTTTCTGAAAAAACCATGCATGAGGGTGTGCTCACCCCCGCCAATTGTAAATAATCTCGCCAAGTATGAGGCAAGGGTGCTTGATGCACCTCATTCTCATCATGGGCTTCCTCAACCCTAGGTTGAAGTTGTTGATTTACTGGTTGATTTGTAGCCATCACTTAAATTAACTCTGAGGATCTCGAGTGATGTTGAATCCTGTGATGGATAGATAACCCCTCAACCAATCCTCTTTCACTTAAAAGACGTCGAGTGTTATCACAAACCCACTTGGGCATGAAACACTCTTAGCCCTCAATTCAGATTCTAACCTAAACCTAAAAGAGAGAAAGGAAATAAAAGTCTTAAAAATAGAAAGAGAGAATTAGAAAGAAGTTAACAAATTAAAAGTTTCCAAGTTAGGATCCTGCAAAACAAAAAGGAAAGTGAATTAGTTTCTAAAAGAAACAACCTAGTTTCTAAAAATGAAAAAGGAAAGTTTCTAAAAATAAATTAAGAAAGTTTTTAAACCTAAAATTAGAAAGAAAAGTTACTTTATAAAAACTAATTAGAAATAATCCTAACTTTATCTTATCCTATCTTATCTTATGTTATCTTATCCTATCTTATCTTATCGTATCTTATCTTATCTTATCTAATCTTATCTTATCTAATCTTATCTTATCATATCATATCCTATCTTATCTTCGGTTATCTTATCTTAGAATTAGAAAATAAATTAGTTTTTAAAAACAGAAAGGGAAAATTTCTATATATATAAAAAAAAAACTGATTAGGAAAGTTCTAAACGTATAATTAGAAAGTTTTTAAAAATAGAAAACCAACCCAAAAAATAGAAAATAGAAAAACCCTAATCTTAACGTAATTCTAAAACTAGTTAATCTCAGAAAAATGCAACCGTTAATCCCAGCAACGGATCCAAAAACTTGTTCACAACCCCAAGTGTAGGGCTGTGATGTAGCAATAATCTCGATGAGACCGAGGTCGAATCCATAGGGACTAATCTCGTGTGTTTTCTGAAAGCAACTAGAAATAGAACTAGAAGAAGATGAAAACCTAAGTCTAGAAGTATAAAAAGTAATTGTGAGAGATTAAATGAAAAAATTAAGAAATTTAAAGGTGGGAATTAGAGTCCCATCTTATCCAATTGGAAGACATCTCAGTAAAACCAAATATGAACTTCCTTTGACCTAATTCTCAATGGATGAAAGGTCTGAGAATTAGAAGTGATTCCATCACAAAATCATGCCCTTTAGATAAGGCAAACAACAAGATTTACCAATCCCACAACCAATCATAAGAGAATCATGAAGATTAGAAGGATTCCATCACCCAACCATGCCCATGGGATGATGGTGAATAACAGGATGTCCTGATTTCACAATCTTAAAACATGAAAAGAACGTACTCAAAGCTATCATAGATCTATTGCAATTTAAGTCACAACAAACCATAAAAAACTAAAAGTATTTCTTATAATCAAACTAGAATGAAAGATAGTTCAACTTAAACATGAATCAAAGCAATTGAAAACATCCCATTACGCTACAAGCTTCACCTCTTGGCCTTAGCTAAGAGGTTTAGCAAACTATAGACATGATTGAACTAGAATCTCTTAAGAAAAACATAAAAACACTTAAGGAAAGGGAAGAAAAACTCTTCACGATGGGTTCTCCATGCTTTTGCTCCACTCCACAAACCCTAGAAGATTCCTAGGAAGATCCTATGGAGTCAAGGCCAAGCTATATGTCCATGGGGGGGGGGGGGGGGGGGGGGGGGGGAGAGATGAATAGGACTATGCCAAATTAAAATGATAACAACGGAATTTAAATAAATTAAATGCAAATAATAAAGATAATCTCACAATGCTGAATATAAAAACAACCTCAAATGTATGAGTATTGAGAGGTTGATACAAATGTTGTTCTAAGGACAACCTTATACCAAAAACCAAGGTTTATGGTAGGACAACCTGATTTCTAGAAAGGTCTTTGTATCAAAAACTTAAACTCGATAAAGAGGAATAATTAAATAAAGAAATAGCACTGAAAGGAAATCTAAGTTATTACAACATTCACCACAATGCTTGAAATTTAAAAGATTATAACATTCACATCCACAAGTACATCCCACAAACTTGAATGATAAAAGATGTAGAAAATAAACCACACATCCAAGCATAAAGAATTATAGTGGTTTACCTGTGTGTACACCAACTATTAAACAATAGCCACACAGCTACTCCACCCCTAATATCCTCACACAGTGGATATTAGCATTCACTATTCAAATAGGTTTTTCAGGTTCACCTAAAACCCTCACAATTGTGTCTTTCAAGTGGGCTTACATAATTCAAAAATCCCACACTCTGAGTTTTCTAGCTCTCCTCAAATAACCAAAACAATGAGATTTTTTTGACTTAATCTCAAAAGAAGCCAAAGAAAAAGATTTACACAAACATAAAATACCTGGATTTCTCCTTTTGTTGTAGCCCGGAAGAACCAAGTCAAAGTAGAAGTTTAACGTTGAAGATCAATGTCCAATACTCACATATGAAATGGTTCTAGGTTCTAAATTAATTTTAGAGTTAAAATACCTTGTGCTAGCTTGATTTGATTTTGATTCCAAGAAATAATAATACCTCAATTCCTCTTTCAAATATAATTGGAATAAGGAAATTCAAAATTAAATGCAAAGAAAGCTACAAAAAGAGAATATTAAATGAGCACAATATAGCTTAAATGAATTACTAACTGATCTTTTAGAGTGATGCCTTGATATTACTTAAATTGAATTACAAAACTCTAAAATTCATCTTCTATTTATAGGTGAGTAGATTGCACCTTCGACTGGTCCTGTGGACACTAAGACCGGTCGTAGGTCCAATGAATTTTTAAAATTTTGAGCGCGATCGGATAAAACCATTCCACGACTGGTCATAGGCATTGTACAACCAATCATGTGACCTCCATGACTAGTCATGACCTATCCACGACTGGTCGTGAGGAACCAGATTTAGTCTCTGGAGTTCGAGTCGTGGCTGCAGGACTAGTCGTGAACGAATCGTGCACTGTTCACGCGATCAGTCGAGCAGACTCTAGGACTGGTCGTGGCTTAACAAAAAAATTCAATAAATTCAAACAAACTTAGGACTGGTCTTGGAATTTCTTGGACTGGTCGAGCCAGTGCTAGGACTAGTCGAACAAAGTCCAAGACTAGTCGTAGAATAGACCAAACACTTATAAAAAGGGAAATTGAATTATGTATTCAATATGACCTACCCTAATATCAATCTAAGGTCATCCAATACCTTGATAGTGAAGTATGAACATTGAACTTCTTTTCCTTTTAGTTGATAGACTTTCTTTGAAGTCCATGAAGCTTGCAATCTTTACACATGATGAAGCTTATACTTGAGAGCTTTTGAATCTTGAAGTGTTGTAGTACATATGTTGATCTTCACCTTGAGTCTTGAACCATTCTCATGTCTTTTGATGTCACTTTAAAACATTGTCAATTGAAGCTTTAAAGAAGTAAACAATGTACTTGAAGTAAATCATTGTTCTTGACTTGAAGCACTTGACATGACATGAAATGTGATGAATTGCCTTGACCATATATATATATATATATATATATATATATATATATATATCAATGTGCTACACAAGACAAAAATTGTGGTTTTGGCACTACAAAATTTGAGAATCAAAGGAGCAAAAACTATAGCACTTACAATCTCCCCCTTTGTCAAATTTGTGACAAAACACACTCCATTAAAAATAAGATAAGCATTACATGCTCAATAAAGAATCATGCACCATATATACACAAGAAAGTATAATGCACCAGAGCAAATCATCATGAAACATCCAAAACACTTCCTTACTTACTCCTCCTAAGTAGCACACCGAAAAAAAATGCAACTACCCACAATCCATATCCATTAGCTGGCATAAGCATAACAAAATATTCTCCCCCCTTTTGTCACAATATGATAAAGGAAGAAATAAAGATATGGAAGAGGAAAATAATGACAAGAGGAATAATGGAGCAAACAGAGTCAAGATATGAAAGATATAAGAAAAATCAAAGATCACATATCATTAACCAACATAAACAAAATTCATCCAAAGTTAGTCTCAAAAACTGAAAGAAAAAAGAGAAAGTATCACAAAAGTTATTACAGACCGAATGAGAAAACACTTGATTAGATCCTGAAGAAGGAGCAGGTATGGTGGGATCAATTTGAAGAAGGCCCTTGTTAATGCGCCAAAGATACTTGTGCATATATTTAAACTGCAAATCATGGGCAACATTCATGTTTTCTACCTTCTCCTCAAGTGCATGTAAATGCACATCAAAGTCAAATGGCTAATAGTCAAGATCAACCTCAAAATCTGAATCAAGTTCATTAAAAATATCATCCATGTTAATATGATCAGGTAAACCGCCTTCTTCTTCATTCACTGCATCAGCTCCACCACCACCCTCATTCACTTGGCCTTCAACCAATTGCAACTTCATCTTCTTTATATTTTTTTTGTTGAAGATGAGTTGATGAATGGGTGCCTCTCCAACATGCATAGCAACTAACATGTGAGTAGTTAACACAGTCATAAGATATGTAAATGGAATATCACTGTGACCGGGATGGAGACGGAATTGAATGATGGAATGACAAATTAAAGAAGGAAGACAGATATTAACTCCAGATATGATGGAATGCAAATTCTGAATCATAAAAGAAGTGAGTTCTGTTTTGTTACCAGACCTAGGATAAATATTAAAAATAAATATCATATGAAGGACCCTTTATCTGGGCAACAAGTACTTGGAAGCAAGCGCATTCCCCTTATGAGTCTACTGCACATCTATATTGCATAACACTCTAGTAAACATGCGCTTTTCTGATTCAGATGGTTTCTCAACTAGAGAACTAATAGGAATACCTTCATCATTGACAGGTATGTCCATAAGGCCAGATATCAGATGACAATTAACTTTAAATGGGCCTTCTCTATTAGCAATTTTAAAAGTTAAATTTTCTAAATAGAAATTAGAAATGCATGCGAACATAGCCTGTGTAATAGACTGGTATGTCAGCCCACCCCAATGTAAAATGTTATCCCATCCTACAAATTGGAGAAGAGGAAGGAGATCAAAAGGAGCAATATGAGCAACATCTACAGGTCGCTCAACAATCACATTACGCATCCTCAAATCTTTCACATAGGGAGGATCATCTTAGGGTGACCGGAGGTGGCACTGTGTGATAGTTGTTGATTTGGAAGATGACGCACCACGAGAAGTTTTCTTCTTACCTCTAGCACCCATTTGTAACTGAGAATACAAAAAATTAAGAGATTACAAAGGATGTAGAGTGGGGTTTTGATAGATTAGATTTTATAAAAGAAAAACCCTAAAAACTTAAGGAAACACAAAATAAATTACTCCAAGAGTTAATTTAAAGTGAAAATGACTTAAATCTATAAGAAAAATGTAAACAATGGACTAACCTTGAAGAATCAAGAAGTTGGGTATGACTGGTTAGGCGTAGCCATGTTGGAGAAGAAAGGGCGAATGAGGAAGAAAACACTTTTCCCTAAATAAAAAGTACCAGCGCGCTACACGACTGGTCGTGGGATGTCCTCGACCGGTCGTGCCAGGACTGGTCGAGTATGTCCTCGACTGGTCGTGTACACATAAAAAACATGCATTTTTCACATAATTCTAAAATTTAAAATTATAATTCAATAAATATATAAACTATAATACAGAAAAGCATGAATAATCAATTTAAATTGCACATGCAAAGATCAAATTTCAATTTATTAAACTTGCATTTGTCGAGCATTTTAGTGAAAATGTTAACAAGTTGAGTCTCGGTTGGAATGTAATCCAATGAAATTGTCTTTTCTTCCACTAATTCACGAATGTAATGATATCTAATGTCAACATGCTTAGTTTGTGAATGCTGGATTAGATTTTTAGATATGTTAATTGCATTGGAATTATCACAATATAAAACCATTGAATCTTATGCAATTCCGTAAACGCTTAACATTCTATTCATCCATACGAGTTCAGTACATACATTTCTAGCTACGATGTATTCAACCTTAACTGTTGAGAGCGATACGGAACTTTATTTCTTGCTAAACCAAGAAACTAAAGAGTTTTCAATATAAAAACAACCACCACTAGTTAATTTCCTAACATCGATATTACCAGCCCAATTAGCATTTATGTAACTAGCCAATTGAACATTAGTATCATGTGGATACCAGAGACCCAAATTTGCTGAACTTGCGACATATCGCGTAATCCACTTTACAGCAGTTAAACGTGACTCTTTAGGGTCAGATTGTTATCTTGCACAAATTCCAACACTAAAGGCAATATCAGGTCTACTTGCAATTAAATAAAGTAAACTGCCAATCATACTACGATATAATTTAGGATCCACACATTTACCTGTAGAGTCTTTTAAGAGTTTTAATGAAGTACTCATAGGAGTATCAAATTTTTTTCCATTCTTAAATCTGAACTTTTTAATTAAGTTCAAAGTATATTTGGTTTGAGAAATAAAGATACCATCAAGTTGTTTCACTTGCAACCCTAGGAAATAATTCAATTCCCCAACCATGCTCATTTCGAACTTAGATTTCATAAGATCTACAAACTCAACAGTCATGTTAGTACAGGTAGATCCATAAATAATATCATCAACATATATCTGAACTATTAAGATATGATCGTTATGTTTCTTAACAAAAAGAGTCTTATCAACACTTCTCATTAAAAAATTATGACTGAGTAAAAACTTAGTTAAATTTTCGTACCATGCCCTGGGAGCTTATTTTAAACTGTAGATGTAAGACCCGTATCCTAATCCGTACTATTCCGTCGCTTCCTGTGATCCTTCTCGTCAAATTCCAGCAACCCGCGACCTGTAGTCGACGTTGCGCACGACTGTGAGACGTATCCTATACATTTGAGTCGACTTAATCCAAGACTTGTATCCTTACGACCGCACCATCGCCGCAGTTCCAACGCCACGACTCACGGTCCGATCCGATACCCTGACTAAGAGATGTGGGTCGGCGTTTATTTTGAGAAAATGCCGCGCGTTTACATTCCCAAGAGAATCTCTACAAAGTGTCAAATCAATCACATCAATCAATCCCATCAATCACCTCTCATGTCAAGTACAAAGCAACCATGCTTTCTTTCTCCACAAGCCAAGCAACCCCAAAGTCAACCAATCACTCACCTCACCCATCACTCACTTCACATCACTCCATCACTCTCACATCTCCCTACAACCCTCTCTCTCTCCCTCATTTCCCAACACTATTTCCAAGCAAAGGAGTGCATCCCACGTCCAAGTTTTTTTCCAAGAGAAAGTGTGATTTTGGTGGCCCACTTCTCATCCCAAATCTCTCATCTTAGCCATTCATTTTCCATCTCCACCATCAAAGTGAAGCTCTAGGAGTGTAGCTTTCCAACGGACCAAGCAGATCAAGTGGTGGGTGTTTCTTTAGACTACTTTTTATGTTTTTAAGATGGGCCAAGTGAGGCCAACCGATCAATGGTTTGGATCTCACTTGGGACCCTAAGATGTGGCCAATGACCCATCTTGATCATCAAAACTATTCCATGATGGGGCCATTCTCCATGGACCCCATCATGATGTTTACTTTCTTGCATTAAGAGGTTAAATAGACCGTTCATTTTGGATGGAGAGGGATCTCCACCGTTGATCTTTTATTTGGACGGTCCCATATGCAATGGGACCCATTAATGTATGTTTGGATGGTTGAAACGGAGGGCCCATAGTGCCGGGGTCCCTCCATGCACGTGTGTCATTCAATCTCTCTCTCTCTCTCTCTCTCTCTCTCTCTCCCTCTCATTTTTATTTATTTTCTTGTATGTTGATGAGGCCATGTGGCCCACTTGAATGAGCCCCACCATGAAATATGTATTTTATCCAACCCGTCCATGGATGGGGCCCATCTTAAATATACATCCATTTGTGGTGGCCCACCTAAAAAAAAAAAAAAGACGTCAGGCGTTTGGACGCTGGAAGAAAAACTCAAATATGGCTTGTTTCAAAAGCCCTTTGGAAAGGGCTGCTTATATAAGCCCCATCTCGATGTATGTATCCAATCTCAACCATCCATCCTCTTCCCTGACTCATTTTAG
The DNA here is from genome assembly GCA_037074715.1 of Magnolia kwangsiensis. Classification (NCBI taxonomy): domain Eukaryota; kingdom Viridiplantae; phylum Streptophyta; class Magnoliopsida; order Magnoliales; family Magnoliaceae; genus Magnolia; species Magnolia kwangsiensis. The sequence goes on from CM073576.1 coordinate 71,691,076, forward strand.
GTGTTGAGCCGAAAAATGAGGTCGATCAAAATATCTAGTGGGCCAAAGCATCAAGAACTGCATCATTACCATTGAAATCTACCTAGATCCTTTTTACACATTGAAAATGGGCCGAGATTGGTCTTGATGGGTTTGTTTTGGGCTTGGGAATGCAATGGATGGGGTAGATGCACTTGGAGCGGGCCCCGCATATGAAAAACCTTAAAAAAACAGGTTTTAAAAAAAAAATTTAGAAAGAAGTAGCAGAGGCTGCTGCCTCTGGAGTGTCAGACGCGCAGGCGTCTGCGTCTCAGCGGGCGGACGGGCAGTAGCCCACGGCCCCAGCCATGGGCCCCACCTTGATGTTTATTTACCATCCGATTTGTTCATAAGGTGGCCCACCTTCTGAGGAGGGCCCTCCCCAAAAATGAGACACATCCAAAGCTCAGGTGGCCCACACCATAAGAAATAGTGTGAATGAAATTCTACCATTGAAACCTCTTTGGGGTCCACAGAAATTTTGGATCAAAATGAAATTTGTTTTTCATCCTCACCTAGGTCTCTGTGACCTTATCAATGGGTTGGATGGGTTATGAACATTATGGTGGGCCCCACATGGGGAGCCCACAGTGATGAATGTGTTGTACCTCCATCGTACAGGCGGACGGTGGAGTCCTGCTGATGTATGTGTTGTATCCCCACCGTCCAGCGGACGGTGGGCCCACTATAATGTATGTGTTTATCCCTGCTGTCCGACAGTGGGACCCACCATGATTTATGAGTTCTATCCACTATCCACATGATGTGTATATATATATATATATATATATATTATATTATATAATATTGTATATATTTTATTTTATATATATATATATATATGTGTGTGTGTGTGTGTGTGTGTGTGTATGATGGTGGGCCTCTATGTGGACCCACCCCCCACTATGATGCATGTGCTACATCCATACTGTCCACCTATTTTGAGAGCTCATTTCATGACATGAGCTAAAAATGAGGCATTTCTATGTTTCAAATGGGCCCACCTTGGTGTGTGCTTAGGGCTCACAATTTACTTAATTATGGCCATTCATTGAGACCTACTTTGGTACATATCCAAAGCCTATGGGACTAAGCCCATTTGACATATGCAAAGTCCATGGGACTAAGCCCATTTGATACATAAAGAGCCCATGGGATCAAGTCCATTTGATGTGTATGGGGCGTAAATGGAGTGGCCCATTTGACATATTTAAAGCTCATGTGTGTAGGCCCATTTGATATATTTCAAGGCCCATGAATCGTGGACCATTGCAATGTACATAAGGCTCCTTGGCGAGGCCCATTAATGTAGTCATTTGAAGAATGTAAGGCTCATGTAATTCGGCCCATTTAATGTATCTATGGCCCATGGATCGAGGCCCAACGGATGTCCTTAGGGTCCATTGCAATGTACATTTCTCATAGTTCATGTAATGATATTTATGGCGGGTCGTGCCTAGGGAACAATGTTGGTTCGACGTTCACATTGTATGTACAATGTTGGTTAAATGTCCGCATTGTAACTCTCTCTAGGGCCCATTGATAGGCACATACTCATTACTATTCATCACTTTATAACATGCTTAATATAATCCCATGACTCATGCCCATACGCATCATATGTATGCTTGATTTGAGTAGTGACTGATCATAGCATATGCCATTGGGCAGACCACTTATGGGACCCGTTATAAGACGGAGTGCCCCAGCCCCACATGATCGCGCAGTACGCACTGGATTTCTGCATGATTTGATGGCGTGATTCATGCATCTCGCATATGTGTGACTTGATCACTGCACGCCCTAGCGACATCAGGGCCGTGGCTCCACAAGTATATCGTGGATGACCGTATTGGATACCGAAAATACTTATTCTAGCACTGTGGGCACTTAGGATGTCCTTGGGTGAAAGTTCCGGAACCTTTTTGGTACCAGGAGATGCTCCAACGTCTAGACCGAGTGGATACACGAGCGCTCGAGTGCCGAATACCAGTAGGCTGCGTCTCCCACTGTGTCGTGGTCAGTTGGAAGGGGGTGTGGCCTTATCGGCCTGAGTGAGGGGGCTATAAGCTAGGCTGAGTTTGACCAGCTCGCAAATGAGTCCGCTATCGACGAGCCGGGTAGATATTGACAGACTACTGGTCAGGCGGATAGTGAGGTCTATTCCGCTTGCTTGACTGTGTAGCTAGGGAGGTGGTAGTCACTGCGAAGTGTATTAAACCCCGGTGATATCCAGAGAGGAACTGTACTGATATGTATACTTGATGAGTACCGACTTGCTTAGATTGCATTCGCATATGACATTAAGTTATGTAGGCCTCGCATTGCATCGGTGTGGCCGATAGCATTCATGTCTTGCATCGCATGGCCTTGGTATGGCCGATACCATTCACGCCTTATATCATATAGCATTGATATGGTCAGTTTTATTCATGGACTTACCGCATACTTCTGCATTGCTCTGATATTGTATACTTGGTACTCGCCTTACGCACACACTTACACCACCCTCTAAGCTTTTGTAAGCTTATACACGATAGTTGCGTGCAGGTAGTGTTGGACAGCAGCAGCGCTGAGGCAGGAGCGCGCATCAGACCATTTTAAAGCTTTTGATCATCTTGTATTTCCTTTTTCGTACTGTACTTAAAAGATTTTGATATAGTGGATATGTGGTGATGTTGTTTTATAACTTGGTTATGCTTGTGGTTATGCTTCATTATAAAAAAAAAATCATTCTGAAAATCCTCCTTATAGGATCCCAGGATCAGAATCTGGCATTTGATTATCAGAAGCCGAGAATGGGGTACTACGGAGGCTGTCGGCACCGGATTCGACAATCGGGATTCGTGTGAATCCGATTTTTGAATTTGAGATGTGACAGTAGAGAGCCTTTTTTAGGCGATAGACATGATTAGCATTCTTAGGGTCTACAAACCCGTTGGTTGTTCAACATACACTTCTTCATGTAGATCGTAATTTAAGAAAGCACTCTTTACATCCATTTGATAGATTTTGAATTTTCTGAAGCAAGCAATGGATATAAATAGTCTGATTGATTCAAGATGAGCTAATGGAGCGAAGGTTTCATCATAATCGATACCTTCAATTTGAGTGTACCCTTGTATAACTAGTCTATCCTTGTTTCGAATTATATTATCAAGTTCATCAGACTTATTTTTAAAAATCCACTTAATTTTGATAATATGTTTATCTTTAGGTTTAGGAATAAGATACAAAACATCATTTCTCACAAATTGATTGAGCTCATCTTGCATCGCAACTATCTAATTTTCATCAGTAAGAGCTTTTTTTATGTTTGCCGGTTCAATCTGAGATGTAAAGCACACGCAATTACATATATCTTCAAGTTGTCTACGAGTATACACACCAGTGAGAGGATTTCTAAAAATCTGAGTGTTTGGATGATCTTTGACAGTCCTTAGTTCAAAGTTATTTTGGCTTGATGAAGTATCTAGTTTGTCAATTAGAAGGACTTCATCATTATCTGAACCTAAGGTAGGTGTATTTAAGTGATCGTCAATGACCACATTAATGTACTCTTGAATTACATCGGTTCTCTTATTCAGTACTCAATATGATAGACTGTTTAAAGAATACCCTAAAAAGATCCATTCATCACTTTTAGTGTCAAACTTACCCAGATTTTCACGGTCATGTAAAATATAGCACTTGCTGCCAAAAACTCGAAAGTATTTGATAGTAGGCTTCTTATCGAACCACATTTCATAAGCCATTTTATTGTTTGACTTGTATAAACTCGATTGATTATATAGCAGAAAGTATTTACGACTTCAGCCTAAAGATTTCTAAAGAGCTTTATTGTAAGACCCATATCTTGGTCCGTACCTTTCCGTAGACTTCCGCGGTCTTACCGGTCGAATTTCGGCGACCTTCGACCCTTAATCGATATCGACACGCGACCCTGATTCATATACCGACAACCCGAGTCGACTCAACCCGAGACCAATACCATAGCGACCGCGCCGTCGTTGCGTTTCCGATACCACGACTCGCGCGCCGAGGCGATACCCTGGTCAAGAGATGTGGGCCAACGTTCGGTGCGAGAAAATGCCGCGCATTGCGAAACCCAAGGGAATCTCTACGATGTGTCACATCAATCACATCAATCCCATCAATCAATCAATCCATCAAGCCATCACATGTCAAGTACACATCACTTTATTCTCTTTTCCCAAGCAACCACAAAAGTCTCCCAAACCCATACCTCTCTTACATAAAAAACCACAAAAGTCTTCACCACCCATACCTCTCTTACACCAAAAGCCACAAAAGTCTTCACCACCCATACCTCTCTTACACAAAAGCCTCAAAAGTCAAGTTTTTCTTACACAAACATCACTCACCACATCCATCCATCACTCTCTCTCTCTCCCTTTACAACTCCTCTCTTTCTCATTTGCAAACTCCAAGCTAAAAAAAAAATCCCACGTATGGAATTCCTCCAAGCCTCCTAAGCTCCAAGTGGCCCACCTTCCTACCCCATCATCTCCCATCTCAACCTTCCATTCTTCATCTCATCCATGGAAGTTGAAGCCAAGGTGCCAAGGAACCCCTAGGAGCGAGAAGATCGGACGGTGGGTGCCTCTATAGGGTAGTTTTTCTTATTTTTATGGTGGACCAAGTGAGGCCCACCGATCAATGGTGTGGATCTCACTTGGGACCCTAAGATAAGGCCGATGGCCTACTTGGATCATCATGATCATTCCATGATGGGGCCATTCTCCATGGACCCCATCATGATGTTTATTTTCTTTAGAAAGTTCATCTAGACCATCCATATTGGTGGGGAAAGGATCCCCACCGTTGATCTTCAGTTTTGATGGTCACATGTGCAAAATGACTCACTTGATGTATGACTTCATGTAAGGGAGGGCCCATAATGTCGGGGTCCCTCCATCACAAGGCGTGTCCCACTCTCCATGTCTCTCTCTCTCTTTTATTTCTATTATTTTATTTTATTTTATTTTATTTTATTTTATTTTATTTTTATGCAATAGGAATGTGTGGCCCACTTGAATGGATCCCACCTTGAGATTTATGTTGTTCAAATTTTTATTCAAGTGGGGCCCACCTTAGACGTTGAACCCATGTCACCCATCAGTGGTGGCCCACTTCATCAGGGCCCACCACTCTTTAAAAAAAATAATATAAAACCGTCTAGCGTTTGGGACGCTGGACGTTTCAAAGGAAAGAAGAAAAAGGAAAGAAGTAAAGGGGCTTTGATGGCCCACTTGTTTAGGCCCCACCGTGATGTACTTAGACAATCCAAGCCATCTACGCTCTTACTTACAGTGTTTTAACCGTTGGGTAGAAGTTTGGGGCTGATTGGAAGACCTGGTGGGCCATAGCATCAAAGAATGCATCTCTACCATTCAAGGATCCTTTCATTATTTTATTTCATTTTCTATCATAAAAAAATTCAAAACTTTAGACTCATTTGGATGGCCTCGAGCCGCTGAACGCAATGGCTAGGGCGGATTTCATTTTAGCGAGCCCCACGTGCGAAAAACCTCGGGAAAACGAGTTTTTCCCTTTTTTTGTAAAACGCAATGGCAAAGGCTTTGCCTCTGCCTCTGACAGCGGCCAGCGCCTGCACGCAGGCGCATGCAGCCCTTGGTATAGGCGGACGGATGCAGGGGCCCACGGCCCTGCGTGTGGGCCCCACTGTAATGTTTGTTTGCCATTCAATCTGTTCATGAGGTGGGTCCCATCCTCAGGTGGGCCCCCGCCAAATCTCGGACCGATCTAAAACTCAGGTGGCCCACACCACTTGAAACAGTGGAATTAAAAGTCTACCATTGAAATCTTGTTTGGGGCCCACAAAAGCGTTGGATCAAGCTGAAATTTTTGTTGTCCCTTCATCCAGGTCCGAACGACCTTGTGAACGGTTTGGATGGCAAATAGACATTTCAGTGGGCCCCACATGGGACCCACAGTGATGTATGCATTTTATCTCCACCGTCCAGCGCACGATGGAGCCCAGGGTGATGTTTGTGAAGCCCTTTGGGCGTGCGTGCGTGCATGTGTGTGTGCATGCAGCGTGGGTGTGTGTGTGCGTGTGCTCGTGCAGCGTGAGCGCTTGCAGCATGCGTGTATATATATATATATATATATATATTATACTATATATAACGTTATATTATATTATTTATAATGTTATCATATATTATATATAATATTATATATATTATATATATATATACAACAATTGTAGATTTCATGTTACATACATGATGGTGGGTCTTCATGTGGGCCCCCACCATTGATACAGGTGCTACATCTAATCTGGCTGTCCACTTTAAAGATCATTCTATGGATTGAGTCAAAGTATGAACCAGATCCACAGTCCAAGTGGACCCCATCTTAGCATGATTTGAGGCTCATCTTAATGTATTTGTGACATTTATTGGGGCCTACTTTGATGTGGACGTAAGGTCCATGGGATTGGACCATTTGATATATCCCAAGGCCCTTGGGTCCAGACCCATTTGATTTATGAAAGGGCCTATGGGTTAGGCCCATTTGACTTGAAAAAGGCGTATGGGTAAGGCCCATTTAAATTATATAAGGCCTATGAATTTAGGCCCATTTAAATTGTATAAAGCCTATGAGTACAGGCCCATCTGATTTGTAGAAGGCCTACGGGTTTAGGCTCACTTGTTGCATTCTAAGGGTCAACGGGTTATGACCCATTGCAATGCGCATAAGGCCCATTGGAGCGGCCCATCGACGTGGCCCATTTGATAAATAAAAGGCCCATATGATGTAGCCCATTTGATGTATTTAAGGCCCAATGGGATGTACCTAAAGTCCATTGGAATGTGTGAGCCCAACACGGTTTATGTAACGATGTTTGTGACGATCGTACATTGGGAGCAATGTTGGTTTCACGTCCACATTGTGAGTGTAATGCTGGTTGGATGTCCACATTACGACTCTCCTTAGGGCCCATTGTTAGGCCCGTACTTATTGTGTATAGGCCGTCCAGGTCCATCTGCATTGTAAGATAGTTCATTTTATTATAACATGTTTAGTACAGTTCCATGACTCATGATCATACGCATCATATGTATGCTTGACGTGAGAATTGTCTGATCATAGCATTTGCCTTCGGGCAGGTTGTTTATGGGCTCCCGGTTAGGCAGTGTTGCCTTACATGAGCGCACGATATGCACAGGATTTGATGCATGACTGGATAGCGTGAATCATGCATATCGCATTTGTATGACATGGATATTGTACGCCCTAGCGACATCGGGGTCGTAACTTCTACAGATGTATTGTGGTTCGCAAGATTGGATACCGAAAATCTTATTCTACATGGGGTACTATAGATATCCCTGGATGAAAGTCTCTAAACCCTTATGGTACTAAGAGGTTGCTCCAACGTCTAGACCGAGTGGGTAGATGAGTGTTGATTGCCGATTACCAGACGGTTACGCTCTCCACTGTGTCGTGGTAGGTTAGAAGGGGGGGTGCCCTACCCGCCCGAGAGTAGGGGGTAATGCTAGGCTAAGTCTGACCAGCTCGAGGAATGGGTCCGCTATCGACGAGTCGCGCTCGATATTGGCAGACGGATAGTGAGGTCTCTTCCACTTACCTTATTGCGCACGATGTGGCGGCAATCAGGTTTAGAGTGTACTAGACCCCGGTGATATCCCATACTTGAGCTGTATTGATGTGTGGACATAGATGAGGATCTGTATGCTTGAGTTGCATTGCACATCGCATGGCCTTGGAGTGGCCGATACCATTCATGTCTTGCATTGCATAGCCTTAGTACAACTCATGATATTATGGATCCATCTGCATATTCCGCATTACTCTGACATTGCATGTTCATATTACTACCTTGCGCACACACTTTCATCACCCTCTAAGCTTTCTGTAAGCTTATGCACGACCGTTGCGTGCAGGTGATGTTGGATCGCAGCAGCGCTGAGGCAGGAGCACGTTGTGGAGCGTTTTGGAGTTTTTGTTCTTTACCATTATATTTTCCTTTATGCTCATTGTACTTGTAAAGTTTTTGATCATAGTGAAAATGTAATGGAGTGCTTGGTTGTTGTTTGTGGGTTATGCCTTTGGGTTATGCTTATTACGAATCATACTGACATTTAAAATCCTCCTCGTAGCATCCCAGGATCGGGACCTGGCGAATGGGAGCTAGGAGCCTAGAATGGGGTTCTACGGAGGCTGTCGGTGCTGGATTCGGCGATCGGGAATTTTGTGAGCCCGGTTTCCGAGTTTGGGGCGTGACATTTATACTATTCAACATTACATTTGTCATTTCTTGAAGCACTCGATTTTTTCTTTTAACAATTCCATTTTGTTGTGGTGTTTTGGGTGCAGAGAATTCATATGATATTCCCTGATCGCAACAAAATTTCTCAAAACTACTATTCTTAAATTCTATTTCATGATCACTACGGATCTTATGGACTCGAGAACCTTTTTCAGTTTAGATCCATTTGAGAACTATTTTTACTTCGTCAAGGGTTTCTGATTTATTCCTTAAGAAGGCTACCTAAGTAAATCTGGTATAATCATCCATGATTACCAGTATGTATTTTTTACCACATCGACTCTTTGCCCTAGTTGGTCCTATAAGATCCATGTGGAGAAGTTCGAGCGGTTAGGATGTGACATTGGAGTCCACCTTTTTATGAGCACTCCTAGTTTGCTTACCAATCTAGTATTCATTATATATTTTATCCACTTTCTGTAATTTAGGTAGACCTCTTATCAGTTCTCTTTTGCTCAATCTATACAAAATAATGGTAGTGTACATGTCCAAGGCATTTATGTCATAACTCAATCTCATCGGTATGGATAATGTAACACGATTGACTAGATGAGCTAGAATCACTAACAATATAACAGTTTTCAGAAGTTCTACGACCCGTTAATATTACAGAACCTTTTTTGTTTAAAATTTCACAACCTTAGTTAGAAAATTTTACACTGTGATTTTTATCACATATTTGAGAAATGCTTAACAAGTTATGTTTTAACCCTTCAACATATAAAACATTCTCAAATAAGGGAAGATTAAAGAGTTGAACCATACCTTGGCCAATAATCTTGCAGTTGCTACCATCACCAAATGTGACTGGACCATCATCCATGCCTTTAAGATCGGTGAATAGACCTTTATCACTAGTCATATATCTAGAGAAACCACTATTTAGGTACCACTTTCAATGGCTTGAAGCTTTGAAAGTGGTGTGGGCAACCAAGCTAGTAACGTTAGGAATCCATTTCAGAACTGTTTTGGGTTTAGGAGTATAGTTGGTGTTCTTGTATTTATAGTTGTTGTAAGAATGATCGATTGAGTTAGATTTTAAGAGCTCCTTAAGAAAATCAACTATTTTCTCAGCTAAAGGGTTTCGGTTTTGATTTTTATAGTTGATATGGTTACTTTTAGGTTTAAAAGATTGAAAAGTTTTAGCATTTTTAGAAAAATTTTGATTTAAACTATTCCCTTTTGAGTTTGAAGACTCTCCTTTTACAAACTTAGGAGGAGTATTCTTTTGTTTAGGAGGAACATTTTTATCGTAGCCCAAACCGAATCAGTCGCCACATTTTCTTGATCCAGAAAAAAGCTTTTCTAACTTTGGATCACCTTGAGCATACCTCCTTGTATCCTTTAAACTTAAAAGTGAAGAGACTTCAACTTTAAGTTTTTCATTTTTAGATTTAAGATTTTCAATGAGGGAGGTTTTGAAATCTAAATCGTATTTCAATTTTTCAAAATAATCTGAAATGTTGGATTTTTCTAAAACAAGAGAATCAAAAGTTTCTTTGAGTTTTAAAAACTTTTCTTTTTGAAGTTTTAGTTTTACCGTAATCTTACAACTTTTCTTGTACAGGGCATTGTAAGCATCTTGAAGATCTTCTTTATTTTTAGGATCACTATTCAAATTTTCTTCACTAGTAGAATCATCATTATCTGAAAAAGTGAATTTTGATAGAGTCATAAGGGCTTTAGCTGAAAGTGCCCTTGCTAGTGCCCTTGTTTGTCAATTAGTGTGTGAGTTGATTCAGTCGGACTGCAGAGCCTCACAAGAAGATCTATTCAAGTGTCTGCCTCAACTAGATGTGTGGAAGCTCACCATAGGTAAATCTAAGCCTCACATCCCATGTCCCAAAACACCAGGTGATTAAAACCCTTAAAAATAAGTTAAAATATATTAGGGTTTTTGGGTAAGTGAACTCTTTTAAACATTAAAAAATCTCTAAGTTTTTCTTACCCTGTCGATTGTATTGATATAATCGACCTGTGCTGTTGATGTCCTTGAAAGCTGAATCGATCATATAGGATGAGGACTTAATGTGTCCAGCAACCACATATATATTTGGCCAGAATTATCGATATATCGATACACCTATCGATGTTATCGATATTTAAATCTCGAGTCAATCAAAAGTGACTCGATAATATCGACAGGCAGATTTTCGGTGCCCCTGTTTTTCAAAGAAAATCTCAAAATCCTTCGCTATATCGATGCTCCTTCCGATAATATCTTAAATCAAATCTCGATAATATCGGAAGTCCATCGATGATGTCGATAGTGGGCGCGCATCTCTTCCAGCAAATATTTCAGGTCGCTTTGTATCTTTGATCGAGGGCCACTCGAGGAAATCGATATTCATATGTCGATAATATCGAAGGCCGAGTCGATTGCATCGATACTGGAAAAAACCTGTCCAACAAGTTTACTGGAAATCCATTGGATTTATCGATGCATCGATACTGCCTCCGATATCATCGATATACAAATTTTGATGACATCAGGTGACCCTCAATCATATCCTAAAAACTTGAAATATTTCATGACTAGTCTTTCTTATTTTTCAAATGTCGATAGATCGATCCAAGTATCGATAGAATCGAAGTTCGAAATCTGATGATATTGACACCTGATCGATCCCATCGACCAGCTCGCAAGAGGTTTCAAAAGCGTATGACTTATGAGTTTGTATCATTGAGCAAGCCATTGATACTATCGAGAGTATACGCTCGATGATATCGACAATGCTCGATGATATCGAACTCTATCATAAATGTGACTGTTTTATATCCGTTGGAACCTTTTGCCTATATAAAGAGAGACTTATTCATATTGCTGGTAGAGAAAGAAGAGAGAGCTTTTTGTGTTTTACTTTAGATCATATACCCAAGCCGTTTCTCTCACGGGAGTTCATCCTCTAATCCACCCTCATCTTTGACATTTAATAGAGTGGATTGGGGAACTTCTTCATTCAAGGATCCTTTAGCTACCATCTTAATGGTAAATCATTAAGATGGGATGCCTTAAATGCTTAAATGTTTGAAATTGCTCTATCTCCTTTATATGAAAACATTTAAAGTGTAGGATTCCATCATAACCTTGATCCAATCCATTGCCTTATATCAGTACATCATTTGTTGCAGATCAAGGAAGCCGAAGACTCTTCGTCAATAAGGAGGAGATCTTCGCCACTGTGCTAAATGGGACTCATCAACTTATCTGTAAGTATCTAGAGTTCAGAAGACCCTTTGATCATTCCTTTGTAGGATTAGGTCTAAGGTGTTTCTCACCCTTGAAGTTCTCAAGGAGGCCTCCAGCGGGAGTGTATGTGGTGGGTGCGTTGTGTGGACCCTTGCTCTGTGGAGAGCATAAACATCTAGTTAGAGGTGAACTAGTAAACCCTTCAGTTTGAGGTGAACCAGGTAAAACCTTGGGTTTTGAGGTGAACCGAGTGAAATCTTTGTTAGGGTCTTAGGGAAGATCCTTGGCCAGTGTGCCTAAATGTGGGTGCGATGTGTTGACCCTTGCTCATGAGAGCATAAACAGTCAACCTCAGTGTAGGTTGTAAAGGTTGAAGGTGAACCTGATTTAAAACCTTAGGTTAGAGGTGAACCATGTGAAGCCTCCTTAGTGAAATCCAATACACTCAAGGGTTGAGTGCGGTTACCGGGAGTGGAGTAAACAAATAGTCAAACCACCATAAAAATGACTGTGTTTGTGATTTCTATTCATCTATGTATGTGTTTCTTTATGCTTTCATCTTTACTTATCTGAGCACACCTCACACACAAACACAGTTATATCCATCATGAACTGTGCTATATATAATTATCTCTTAAATAGCTTGTGATTAGATCCTCTACCAGGCTTAGAAGTCAGTAGAGTTACATTTGAGTAATCCTGATAATTGTCTATCTGTAAGGATTAGTGTAATAGGATTTTTAAATACATTTTAAAACTTTAAAAAGTCCTATTCACCCCCCTCTAAGACTTATTGGCATATTCCTACTTCAACTCAAGCGGTCTTCACCGCTATTTCAATTGGTATCAAAGCGGGTTTCTCTTTAAGGGCTTCACCACCTAGAGAGTGATATTGACTGAAGTTTGGAATATGGCCAAAGGAGAGGGCTCATCAGTCACTAGACCTCCAGTATTTGATGGTTCAAATTATGCATACTGGAAGGCTAGAATGCACTACTTCCTGAGATCTTTAGATTATGATGTTTGGGATGCAGTTGAAAGGGGTTATGTGTCACCATCTGAACAAGTCGTACTTGAGGATGACACTACCATCACTAAACCCAAACCCAAATAAAAGTGGATGACGTTTGATAAAGAAAAATGAACTGCTGAAGCAAAAGCTATGAATGCCATCTACTGTGCCGTGTCTCAGGATATATTCAATCAAATAAGTATGTGTGAGACATCCAAAGAAGCATGGGATCTACTAGAAATAACCCATAAACGCACAAGCATTGTGAAGAGGTCTAAACTACAACTTCTGACTTCATAGTTCGAAAATCTCAGGATGGAAGAGCATGACACATTTATGGAGTATTTTACTAAGTTGAATATTATTTGTAACTCCATGGGTGGATTGGGAGAAAAAGTTTCGGTACCGAAAATATGTAGAAAAATCTTAAGATCCCTACCAGAACGGTTTAATCCCAAGGTAACAATAATTGAGGAGTGTAGGAAGATTGATGAGATGAAAGTAAAAGAACTAGTAAGTTCCCTACAAACATTTGAACTACACTTCACACAATCCCAAAAATTCAAAAACACTTTCCTAAAAACTTCTAAGAAAACAAAACATGAGGACAGTGAGAGTGAAAAAGAAGAAGAAGATGAGGAAATGGCCTTGCTGGCACAAAAATTCAGAAGACTCTTTCAGAAGAATCGTGGTCGTCCTTCTAGAGGAAGAAAGGTGAACAACAAACCCTCTACAGGAAAATTTGGTAAAAGAACCAAAGAACCACAATGTTATGCCGTCATGAGTATGGATACATGTCTATTGAATGCCCAAACAAAAAAACTAAGGACAAGGCAATGGCCGCCACTTGGGATGATACAGAAGAGTCAAACTTAGAATCTAGTGACTCAGAGAGTGATGGAGATCAGAAATCATTGAAAATCCTTATGGTCTCCACTACTCCAATCATTCCCAGTGAATCTGAGAATGAGAAGGAACAACAAGCCATTGAATCATTTCCGTTTGACAATGAAGAGACTGGAGAAGAAGAAGAAGTTGAAAAGGATAAACTGCAAGATGCTTACAATCAACTGTATATTCATAGCATCCATATCCTTAAAAGACTCGGTATGTCTGAAAACAAAAAGGAATTGCTGCAGAAAGATTTAGACAAAACTTTGGAAATCAATACTCATTTAATCAATGACTTACAACAATATCATTCAGACAATTATAAGTTGGAAAGAGAGAACCTATCCCTAAAAGCGGAATCATCAAAACTTACGAACCAGGTTGAATTATTAAGAGATGATAATGTGCAACTCAAGAATGAGAATCATTCACTCCGTATTGACTTAGAAAAATCCAGGAAATTTGTCGAGATAAACTACAAATTTTCTCACAGTGGTGAAAAATTAGAAAAATTGTTAGGGATAGGAAGACTAGGAAGAGATAAGAGTGGCCTGGGATATGAGAAAATTAAAAAGAAAACTGAAAATAAAACTCTAACAAAACTGGCTTCTTCAGGTAGCAATATGGGAATTTTTCCAGTTTGTCATTCATGTGGTGATGTGGGTCTTATAAGTTTGAATGTTTGGCACCTAGATGGACCTCATATAACTTTGGTCGAAATCACATTGGAAAATTCAAACCACTCAAAAAAATACTGAATGATAAAAGTCCTTCAAGAAGAAACACCTATCCATCACCACCTAAAGAAAAGGACAAAATGAAGAAATATGTCTCACAATGGGTAGTAAAAGAAAAACTAAACTGTCAGATGATTAATTTTCATATACCCTAAAATATCAAGCAGAAAAAGAAACAAGTCTAGGTCATGCATCTAGATCTGGATATTTGCTGAAATGATGCAATTTTGTTGAGCTCAAAATGGTATAACTGAGGTTCCAGACCTCCATCTTTGTATATAAACGTTATCATAAGTTTTGAGTTGTACAAAGATTGAACAAAATTTTGATATGTCTCCTTTAAGAATGAAACATTTCATCCTTGATGGCTGTCAGCCTAAGAATGAATGAGTAAAGCTTAATCAATATATCATTCTCGATTAATCGATTAAGGATTGATATCATCGATGTCTCTGAAGAATATGAATAGTCAAGTAATCATGGATGACATCGGTAAGTGTCTCGATAGCATCGATCGACAACTTATCGATATCATTGAAATAATGATCGATAAAATTGACAGATGGCGCCCGATACATGTTGGCGGGGCGAAAAAGGGGGTCTAGTTTTCAAGGGTTTTCAGTCATCTTCACTGCTCGATTCTCTCGACCAAACTACTGGAAGCCACGTCAGATTACTTAAATCACTCCACAAATCGGGTAATACTCCTTTACGTCATCTCTTTTTGGGTATTCAAGTGTGCTTGTCATTTTTCCCAAATCCTTCAAGGGTATTGATCCACATGGGAAAAGACAACGGAGTAGCATCTGGTCCGGGGGAATCTTTAAGGACTACCCGACAAAAATTCAGCGCCTCAAAAGGAAGAGGGAGGACCCCGGAACGTAGGACTCCCACTCGGCAAAGATCACGACAGAGCTCACATGGTGGGTCCCATACTGAAATTTTGACACCTCCTCAACCGATACCACCTCCTCCGGCTACCCAACTCCCAGCAAAATACACCAGCAGGAAACTGATTTATGAAAGAAAAGTCGACAGGAGTTGCTTAGCACCTTATAATCTGGAACCCTTACTTGCTGCGATCGGTTAGCTACTCATCCTAGACTTCGGGAGGCCATGCCAGCTTGAACTAACAAACTTCATGTCCGAGTGTCACTCTCCTGTATCTGATCCTCCCTCGGTCATGGTCGATCTGGATGGTGATGAGGTGTTAATCACCCCTGCTACAATGGCCAACATTCTCGATTTAGAGATGGCACCAGAAGGCCTTCCAGAACTGGATCTCGACCATCTTGATGTCCTATCCATGGTAACCAAGTACCTGTGCAATAATAGAGATATTCCCTGGCACAAAGGGAACACATTGAAATCCAGATATATGGAGCCTCGATTTCGGATTTTGCATGGTATCTTCACCACAAATCTATATCCAAGAAGTACCAACAGATTCGACCTCACTAGATTCATGGTCATGATAATTTATTTTATTGCAAAAGGGACAAGGATGTGCTTACCTACTCTACTGGTCAATCAGTTGGTATATGCGTTCCATACTTCCAGGGATCTTCATCTTCCATATCCCCGGATCATAAGCAGAGTGTGCAATGCCATTAGGTTTCCATCTACCACTGATCCAATACATTCTCTTCACATCTTCAATGCCAAGAACATTCGCAGAATGGACCTGAGGTTCCATGAGTACACGGAGGAGGAAAGGGAAGAAGGGATCCAAGAAAGTGAGGCAGCAGCTGGTGTCCCTCATACTGAGGAAATAGAGACAGCAGGAGATGAATCCTCCAGACCCGATCCAGCCCCATCAGCATCAATACCTGGACATGTCAAACGATACAGGCTGGACAGGATCGGGGTGATTCAGTGGGATGTTCAATCAGTGCAAGAGCAACTCATAATCTTAGAGCGAGTCGTCCATAAGGTGCAACAGTCCATGCAACAACTGGTATATTTGATGACTTATATGCAAGACAACAAAGCGCCATCTCACTCGGCTCCATGATGATGATCGATGTATGTTATCACACACCTCACTCCTATTTTCCACATACGAACATCAGTATCTTTTTGGATGTTCTACGATCTACTTGGTGGTTGTGTTAGCTCTCTAACTTACACAGTTTTTTTTTTTAACTAAGTACTAATGGTGTGTTGGTTGCCTATGAATGGGCTAGACATTATTTATTTATTTATTTATTTTTTATTGGGTGAATATTGAATATCCACCAACCTTGGGCTTTGTTAGTATATCTTTTTGATGATATGGCTGAATCTAATTCTCTATCCTTCTGCCATAATTATATTTTATGCTATCCCCTGGTTAAATGGAGTTTCTGATAAGGAATGCATGTTTCCTATCTGATTGTGTCAATGCCTTATTTAATATGCATTTATATCTTTTGAAGATGATGTATGGTTTAAAATGATTTCATCTCTATGCATCTATATCTGTGGTTCTCCCATATGCTTCTTTACACTTCAGTCAATATCAACTGCTATATCTTTGTCAATGACTGGCAAAAAGGGAGAGAAAAGTGACAACACCTCGTGTGAAAATATTGGATATTTGTTCTTATATGTTGCAGGTGTTAGGGGGAGCAGCTGCACCAAGAAAGAGGGAGTATTACAGTAAGGGGGAGCAAATACTGGGTGTGTACATGGGTTCTCTAGAATTTATGAAATTGTGTAAATTGCATATACACACAATTTAGGATGAGTCTGTCTAGATATTGTCCTAGGGAGTTTTGGGTGTTTTATAACGTAATTGACAAAGGGGGAGATTAAAAGTGCCCTTGCTAGTGCCCTGGTTTGTCAATTAGCGTGTGTATTAAGTCAGTCGGACTGCAGAGCCTCACAGGAAGATCTATTCAAGTGTCTGCCTCAATCGGATGTGTAGAAGCTCGCCATAGGTAAATCTAAGCCTCACATCCCATGTCCCCAAACACTAGGTGATTAAAACCCTTAAAAACAAGTAAAAATATATTAGGATTTTTGGGTAAGTGAACTCTTTTAAACATCAGAAATTCTCTAAGTTTTTCTTACCCTGTCGATTGTATCGATACACATATCGATATAATCAACTTGCACTATCGATGTCCTTGGAAGCTGAATCGATCATATCGGATGAGGACTTAATGTGTCCAGCAACCGCATATATATTTGGACAAAATTATCGATATATCGATACACTTATCGATGTTATCGATATTTGAATCTCGAGTCAATCAGAAGTGACTCGATAATATCGACAAGTAAATTTCCAGTGCCCCTGTTTTTCAAAGAAAATCTCAAAATCCTTCGATATATCGATGCTCCTTCCGATAAGATCTTAAATCAAATCTCAATAATATTGGAAGTCCATCGATGATATCGATCATGGGCCCGCATGTCTTCCAGCAAATATTTCAGGTCGCTTTGTATCTTTGATCGAGGGCCATTCGAGGAAATCGATATTCATATGTCGATAATATCTAAGGCCGAGTCGATTACATCGATACTGGACGTAAATTGTCCTGCAAGCTTACTGAAAAATCCATTGGATTTATTGATGCGTCGACACTGCCTCCGATATCATCGATATACAAATTCTGATGACATCATTTGACCCTCGATCTTATCCAAAAAACTTGAAATATTTCATGACTAGTCTCTCTCATTTTTCAAAGTCGATAGATTGATCCAAGTGTCGATAGAATCGGAGTTTGAAATCCGATGATATTGACACCTGATCAATCCCATCGACCAACTGGTAAGAGGTTTCAAAAGCATATGACCTTTGAGTTTGTGTCATCGAGTAGGCCGTCGACACTATCGAGAGTATACGTGCGATGATATCGACACTGCTCGATGATATTGAACTCTGTCATAAATGTGACCTTTTTATATCCATTGGAACCTTTTGCCTATATAAAGAGAGATTTGTTCATATTGCAGGTAGAGATAGAATAGAGTGCTTTTTGTGTTTTACCTTTAGATCATATACCCAAAGCCCTTTCTCTCACTAGAGTTCATCCTCTAATCCACCCTCATCATTGACATTTAATAGAGTGAATTGGGGAACAAACTTCCGCATTCAAGGATCCTTCAGCTACCATCTTAATGGCAAATTATTAAGCCGAAATGCATGGAATGCTTAGATGATTGGAATTGCTCTATCTCCTTTATAGGAAAATATTTAGAGAGTAGGATTCCATCCTAACCTTAACCCAACCCGTTGCCTTATATCGGCATATCATTTGTTCCGGATCAAGGGAGCTGAAGACTCTTTGTCAACAAGGAGGAGATCTTCGCCACCGCGCTGAATGAGACTCATCAACTTATCTGTAAGTATTAAAGTCTAGAAGACCCTTTGATCATTCCTTTGTAGGATTGGGTCTAAGGTGTTTCTCACCCTTGAAGTCCTCAAGGAGGCCTCCGGAGGGAGTGTACGTGGTGGGTGTGTTGTGTGGACCCTTGCTCTGTAGAGAACATAAACATCTGGTTAGAGGTGAACCAATAAAACTTTCGGTTTGAGGTGAGCCGAGTAAAACCTTAGGTTTTGAGGTGAACCAAGTGAAACCTCTTTTAGGGTCTTAGGGAAGATCCTTGGCCAGTGTTCCTAAATGTGGGTGCGATGTGTTGACCCTTACTCGTGAGAGCATAAACAGTCAGCCTCAGTGTAGGTTGTAAAGGTTGAAGGTGAACCTGATTTACAACCTTAGGTTAGAGGTAAACCATGTGAAACCTCCTTAGTGAAATCCAGTACACTCAAGGGTTGAGTGCGGTTATCGGGAGTGGAGTAGGCAAGTAGTCGAACCACTATAAAAATGACTGTGTTTGTGATTTCTATTCACCTATGTGTGTGTTTGTTTATGCTTTCATCTTTACTTATCTGAGCACACCTCACACACAAACACAGTTATATCCATCATGAACTATGCTATATATTATTGTCTCTTGAATAACTTGTGATTGGATCCTCTACCAGGCTTGGAAGCCAGTAGAGTTACATTTGAGTAATCCTGATAATTGTCTATCTGTAAGGATTAGTGTAATAGGATTTTTAAATACATTGTAAAACTTTAAAAAGTCCTATTCGCCCCCCTCTAGGACATATTGGCATATTCCTACTTCAACTCAAGTGGTCTTCACCGCTATTTCATTAACTTCATTGCCCGACTTGGTTTTTGAATCTTCTGATTCAGAAGAGACTTTAGAGTTAGAGGATTCATCCCAATAGCCAACATTACTTTCTTTTTAGATTTGTCCTTTTTAGGACACTTATTTGCTAAATGCCCATATTCATGGCAGTTTTAACACTTACTGCCTTTTAAAGATTTTTGAGTTTTAGGTTTAGATTTCTTGTTATCTTTAGATTTTTGAAAATCAACCCTTTTTTTACTTTTAAAATTTTTATAAAATTTAGCTGAAGGGGCCATATCATCTTCAAAGTTTTCCAAATCAGAATTACTACTATTTTCTTGATGAATACTTTTAGAAGATTTAAGGGCGATAGATTTACCTTTAAGAGCTTTAAAATTTAACTCATATGTCTGTAGAGAACCAACTAATTCTTCTATCCTCATATTATCCGTATCACGATGTTCCTGGATTGCAGTCACCTTTGAGTTGAACCATTTAGGTAGTGAGCATAGTATTTTTGCACAAATTTTACTTTTTGGGATTTTATCACCAAGACCCCATGTAGAGTTCATAATGTCATTTAATCTTGTATAGAAGTCCACATTTTCTTCCATGCTTATTTCCTCAAATTTAGTTGAGAGGTTTTGAATTTTAGATTTCTTGACAACTGATGTTTCCTCGTGTGTCATTTCTAAAATATCCAAGGCTTGCTTTGCAGAATCATAGGATATAATTCTTTTGAATTCATCCGGTGATAGTGCACAAGTGATTGCATTTAGTGCTTTAGCATTTGCACTACTCTCGCTTTTCTGAAGTGTGGTCCAAGAGAAATAAGGTGTAATTCTCATAGATTTAGATCCATCCATTCTAGTTACTTCAGTGGTAGGAGGGATCCATTCAGTCACTGTGGCTAGCCACACACTCTCATCCATGGATTTAATGAAAATCCTCATCCTGTCTTTCCAATAGGCATAATTGATACCATCAAATGGTGGAGGCTTAGTGACTGAAAGACTATCAAAATTTGACATCTTATAAATAGCTTAGATCGATTAGCTCAGGAAATAAATCCAAATAGAATCAGAAAATAAGTTATTAGGCTCTGATACCACTTGAAAAGGCTAAGATATATGTCCTAGAGGATAGGGTGGGGGGGGGGGGGGGGGGGGGGTGAATAGGACTATGCCAAATTAAAATGATAACAAATGGATTTAAATAAATTAAATCCAAATAATAAAGATAATCTCACAATGCTGAATATAAAAATAACCTCAAATGTATGAGTATTGAGAGGTTGATACAAATGTTGTTCTAAGGACAACCTTGCACCAAAAACCAAGGTTTATGGTAGGACAACCTGATTTTTATAAAGGTCTTGTATCAACAACTCTAACTTGATACAAAGGAATAATTAAATAAAGAAATAGCACTAAAAGGAAATATAAGTTATTACGACATTCACCATAATGCTTGAAATGTAAAAGATTACAACATTCACATCCACAAGTACATCCCACAAACTTGAATGATAAAAGATGTAGAAAATAAACTACACATCCAAACACAAAGAATTATAGTAGTTCGCCTGTGTGTACACTAACTGTTAAACAACAACCACATAGCTACTCCACTCTTAATATCCTCACACAGTAGATATTAGCATTCACTATTCAAATAGGTTTTTCAGGTTCACCTAAAACCCTCACAATTGTGTCTTTCAAGTGGGCTTATACAATTCAAAAATCCAACACTAAGTTTTCTAGCTCTCCTCAGATAACCAAAATAATGAGATTTTTCTAGTTTAATCTCAAAAGAAATCAAAGTAAAAGATTTACACAAATGTAAAATACCTGAATTTCTCCTTTTATTGTAACCTGGAAGAACCAAGTCGTAGTAGAAGTTCAACGTTGAAGATCAATGTCCAATACTCACATATAAAATGGTTCTAGGTTCTAAATTGATTTTAGAGTTAAAGTACCTTGGGCTAGCTTGATGTGAATTTGATTCCAAGAAATAGGAATACCTTAATTCCTCTTTCAAATATAATTAGAATAAGGAAATTCAAAATCAAATAGAAAGAAAGCTACAAAAAAAGAATATTAAATGAGCACAATATAGCTTAAATAAATTACTAACTTACCTCTCAGAGTGATGCCGTGATTTTACTTAAATTGAATTATAAAACTCTAAAATTCGTCGTCCATTTATAGGTGAGCAGATCGCACCTTCAACTGGTCTTGTAGACACTAAGACTGGTTGTAGGTCCAACGAATTTTTAAAATTTTCAGCGCGATCGGATAAAACCATTCCACGACTAGTCTTAGGCACTGCACGACCGGTTGTCTAACTTCCATGACTGGTCGTGACCTGTCCATGACTGGTCATGAGTAATCAAATTTAGTCGTTGGAGTTTGAGTCATGGCTGCAAGACTGGTCATGAACGATTCGTGCACTGTTTACATGACCGGTCAAGCAGACTCTAGGACTGGTCGTGGCTCAAAAAAAAATTCTAAAAAATTCAAACAAACTTAGGACTGGTCTTGAAATTTCTTGGACTAGTCGAGTGAGTGCTAGGACTAGTCGAAAAGAATCTAGGACTAGTCAAAGAATAACCAAACACTTATAAAAAGACAAATTGAATTATGTATTCAAAATGACATACCCTAATCTAAGGTCATCCAATACCTTGATAGTGAAGTATGAACATTGAACTTCTTTTCCTTTTCGTTGATAGACTTTCTTTGAAGTCCATGAAGCTTGCATTCTTGGCACATGATGAAGCCTGTACTTGAGATCTTTTGAATCTTGAAGTTGTAGTACATATGTTGATCTTCGCCTTGAATCTTGAACCATTCACATGTCTTTTGATGTCGCTTTAAAACATTATCAGTTGAAGCTTTAAAGAAGTAAACAATGTACTTGAAGTAGATCATTGTTCTTGACTTGAAACACTTGACATGACATGAACATGTGATGCATTGCCTTAACCATATATATATATCAATTTGCTACACAAGACAAAGATTGTGGTTTTGGCACTATAAAATTTAACAATCAAAGGAGCAGAAACTATAGCACTTACACAACTTTCTCACCTAGTTGGAAAAATTAACATTTGCCTCAAATTTATGCAGTTTCTCAAAATAGCATTCACTTTGCGAAATTTCATAGAATGACCCAGAGTTTCAAAATATGCTTCTTTATGAAACTTTCAGGAATATGTTCGTTTTCAGGACAATTTCAGGCTTCCTTTTCTTCACTTCAAATATTTAATTCTCTTCATTCCTCACTTGATTTTCTTGGATCTTTAGCATATGAATTCTTCAATCTTGGCTTTCAAGATTCATCCCTTGCCTTTGTGATTCTTGAGCATCAAATCCATGCTTTTAGCACCCTTTTCAATCCAAGCTCTTAAATTCACCTTGCAACACAAACATAAGTAAAATAGAACATTAAGCGTTATCATGTTCATAAAACTAAGTAATAAATGGGGTCCAATATGCAATATTTGACCCTCAACACAATCCTCTACCAACATTTTTCTAGTCCTAAGCAAAGTATGCGAAAAATGAACTTTAATGTGTAATGTTCAAACCTTTTTCAGAAAATAATCTTTCTTACAATCAAGTATGAATGAGTAGACTCAATGATGAGAAAGTGATATTTTGAAAACCTAATGTCGAATCACATAAGCAATTAATTAAATAAGTTCTTTATCCATTAAGTCAGAGCATAGATAGCATATCAAGTTTTTCAATGTGCACAGTGAAGATTAACTTACTTTCTATAATGATACTATCATTACATCATGTTAGCCCGTCTCATCACTTTAAGATTGGTTGAAAACTTGAGTATTGATTCTGAACTTATCCCATTTTCCTTCTTTTTTCAGTTTTTGATTTTGTATCGATGGTCATTTATATTTATTCAGTCCCTTCAGTCTTTTCTCTTTTCTTTTAGATTTTTATTCATTCTTTTTTAAAAATTTTTTAATCTTTTCACCACACATGACCCTTTTTGTTGATCTCCTATTTTTTAACTGGTTCTTCTCATCTTTTAAGGTAGATAAATTCTCCAGACTTGATTCTCACCATCTATCAATGATTCACGTACTAACAATCAGAAATTTTAGCATTATTCATAGAAAACAATTTGAACGTGTCTTGTGATTTAAATTACATGATATTGAAACTTCCTCTTGATCAATTGAGGGCATGAACTTAGCTAGTAAATTACTTAGATGACTAGACTTCAATAATTCAAAATTCAATCCTTATCTTACCATCATACTCAAAACATTCTTAAATACATAACTTCTAGCTTTCCAAATAGATAAACATTGAAATTTAAAAAAAAATTACAAATTTTACTCAAAACTGTGAAAACACTAATTAGTTTACCTAATCTCCCATGCCAGCCTAAAATCTACATTGTCCTCAATGTAAAAGAATTAAGCATGATTTGCAAAAGAAACAACGTAATTGAAGGAGAAGTGATGGAAAGATAGTACCTAATGAAGGAATTTTTATAGATTTTTCAAAAGGATCTCAGTGTGAAGGTGGGTTAGCATAAGAGTTAAACCAACAAAAAATAATCTATCCTAAATAGCATAAAGTCGAATATCATAAACATTACATGAAGGCAATAAGCCTAACCATACCTCCGTCAGAGTAGGAGATCAATCGTGGTAAACAGGATCAATCAGAGGTATGGACATATCCTCTGAATCAAATTTCTTAAAAAATGACTTTAATCGATATCCATTTACTTTGAATTCATTGTCATTGTTCAAATTCTTTATCTCGATGGCTCCATGAGGATAAACATTAGTAATAGTGAAAGGGCCGGTCCAACGAGATCGGAGCTTAACTAGAAAGAGGTGTAACCGAGAATTGTACAAGAGGGCTTTCTGACCTAGTGTGAATGATTTCTGAAAAATGTGTTGATAATGAAACAACTTCATCCTGTCCTTGTAAATTCTCGAGTTCTCATACTCATCGTTCAAGATTTCTTCAAGTTTATTTAACTGAAGTTTGCATAGCAAGCCAGCAATGTCCAAATTGATATTCGAAATTTTAATAGCCTAGTAGGCTCTATGTTCTAACTCCACAGGCAAGTGGCATGGCTTCCCATAGACAAGTCTAAAGGGGGACATTCCAATAGGGGTTTTAAATGCTGTAGGGTAAGCCCATAGAGTATCGGTTAATTGGATTGATCAATCCTTATGACTAGGGTTAACCATATTTTCCAAGATGTGTTTCATTTCCTTATTGGAAATCTCAGCTTACCCACTTGTTTGTGGGTGGTATAGAGTAATCACTTTATGGGAGATGCCATATTTTTTCTCTAAGTTCGTGAATGGCCTATTACAAAAATGTGAGCCCCCATCACTAATGATGGCTCAAGGCATTCAGAACTGGAAAAGGATGTTCTCTTTTAATAACTTAATGACTGTTTGATGGTCATTATTCCGACATCCTTTTCATGAAATCGATGTCCAAGCAATCAAATGCTTTAATGATCAGAATGTAGTTCAAGGGTATCATATTTCGACGGGACAATGCTCCCAATTTCTGACAACGCTCACAAGCATTGTAAAACTCATGAGTATCCTTGAACATAATGGGCTAGTAAAAGCCACATTGCAATAACTTGGTCGTGGTCTTTTTAGCAGAAAAGTGGCCACCACAGGCATGTGAGTGAGTATGACGCCTTAAAAATTGAGGGTCGAGCAAAGGCTTAACTCGTAAGATCCATCGCATCACTTATGTAACATAGATAATGATGATTAAATGTTGTTGGTATTAGTGCATTAAAATTAAATGATATTATACTAAATCAGCATATCATACTCTAGAGAGAGAATATTAAGCAAGCGGAAGACTGTATTAGATAGGTAAAGTATACGCGTGTTTCACAACCTCCAGATTATGAGTGTGTTACTGGCCTGAATATATACATGTTTTGTTCTAAAATATATAAATTGACAAAATGTGAAAGTCTGACTAAATCATATAATCCCTGTATTCCCGCCGATCAGTACATGGTCTACATAGACCCACCTGATAGTTATACATAGGAGAACTCCTCATCATCGAAAAAGTCTGTCTCTGCCTCGTAAGTCGTATCATCATCTGCAACTAAAACAGGGTCTGGTTGGTGTTTTAAAACACTATCCTAGAGTGGGAGTGAGTGATAAATTAATTGACATGGAATGCATATGCATTCCTCGTGGCCTAACCACTGCTGATAATCACCATATGACTCGGATTCATTGAATGTATCCATTGTGGCGAAACTAATTCATCCGCTTAATCAAAAATCGTTACCAATTGCCAGGACTATGTATTAGTCCCAGTCATACTCAAATACAATAGGCATTCATATGTGATATTCAAAATAATATTTAACAACCAATTCAAATACAATTCTCATTCGGACATTTTAACAACTATATTGCACATGTTATCATACATAGGCGTTTCATCCATAAATCACGTATTAGTAAAGTAGGTTACATGAAGGTAACTGTAACTATATATAAGCTAATTGAGAATCCTATCTCAACACCCTCATTAAATAAATTTCAATAAGCAATTTCTCATTCAGGAATTTTATCAAACACTTGGACTATACATTTCAACATACATGTAATAAATTAGTTATAACATATATTATGAAAAATCCTTTCACAATGGAGTTGTCATACATAAAAAAAAATATGAATTTCCTATTGATTCAAACATTTCAACAAACACATGGAATGCATTTAGTATACAACTTAGTTTACACTTACATGATATATCGAAAACGTCGTAACTAAGATCATATGGTACCAATCAAGTCAGACATACATCATTGCTGACATTAAAAGCCTTAAAAACTATAACCTAAATATTTATATTCCACATCTTTAGTCGGTACGCTCATTACGAACTTGGTTCGTACACCCCGTCTTTGTTTACAGTACAACAGCTACCTAAACATTGAAATATGTTAGTTATTTCATCAGTTTCTCTATTTGGATTCCTAAAATAGATTAGGGTTAGGATTTCTTACCCAAAAAATGGAGTTGAAATGAGTTGAGCAGCTAGATGTAAAGGCGATTTGATGAGTGGAGTAGCAGAACAAGAGTACTACAACAAACCCCAAAGGTTTCCCTTCGATATTCACTCTTTTCTCCTCTTTTCTCTCTTCTCTCTCCTAGGGTTGGAGAAAATTCGTATGGAATAAGAGAGGGGTGGGTTTAGGGCATTATATAGGTTCAGAAGTGATGTCAATGGCCCCATGGCCATGGTATACTTAGGTTATAGCCAAAAGGCGTATATTTCGGGCCAACAGATCTCATCTGGAGGTCTATTTCTCACATATGGTCTGAAAAAAGTTCCTTGACAATGGATCTGTGCCAAGTTAAGGTTTTGGTCTGATCGGATTAGTGGATCGATTGTGGAGGACCTATTTCAGTTCAATAGTCATCGTCACGCGATCAGGGCCACAAGTATACCAATGCGTGCAGGGAAATTTTCCTAATCTAAGGATGTAGTTGGGTCAGAATCTGACGGTCTGAAACCTTAGATTTGGCCTACAAGCGAATGGCCCAATTCACTTAAGTTTGAGTTCATTTCCTAAAGATATTCGCATTTCTGACACACTTGGCTCTAGGCTTAAATTATACATTTTTGGATACTATTTGGACTCGATTCCCGTGATGGTTGTCAAGTCTAGTAAGGTAGTTATAATCTTATAGTTTCACAATGATCGAACTTTCGACGCGCGATCCAGGCCCGATACGAAGTTTCAATGTACTCCTGAGAGCAACAAGGTTTTGAGATTGGTCCTAGGTCTTTAGGTAATGTTGAGTTAGCGATTCTAATGGTTTTGGGTCTCACAGTTCGTATAGATAGTGGTTCAAGATAATTCACCAATTAATATAACTTAATACTTAACTAATTTTCATCTAATTTTTAAAGGATTCGGTCATTAAGGATTTCTGCCTAAGGTGACACTCGAGTCTTTGTACGAATTTTTCTAAGACATTATAGTGACAGAAGGAGATGACACTATGATGTTCATTGTCTGGCACACATCTCCTTAATATTTAGTCTAGGCAATATTTAAACAAATAAGTGAAATGGCCAAGCTATATGTCCTGGGGGGGATGAATAGGACTGCCAAATTTAAGACAATTACAGCGAAATCAAACAAAATAGATAGCCAAATAAATAAATCAAACCACGATGTTGAAAAGAAATGCACCCTCAAAATCTAAGTCTTGAGAGGTTGATACAAACGTTGTTCTAAGGACAACCTTACACCAAAAACCAAGGGTTTATGATAGGACAACCTTATTTTTAGAAAGGTCTTTGTATCAAGAACTCAAACTAAAGAGGAATAAATAAATGAATAAATAAAATGTAATCATAAATATTGATTGTTCTAAGGATAACCATACACCATAAGAATGGGAGGGCAACCTTATTAGAACAAATAAAGAAACTGAATCTCAAAGCAATAAAGGAATAACAAGAAGTAAATTTTAAACTATTACAACATTCACCACAGCGCTTGAAATAAAATGATTACAACATTCACATCCACATATAAATCCCACAAATGAATACTGAAAGATATAAAATATAAATCACATAGCCACAAAACACAAGGGATTATAGTTGTTCACCTGTGTGTACACCAATTGTTAATAAACAGCCACACAACTACTCCACTCTTAATATCCTCACACAGTGGATATTAGCGTTCACTATCAAAATAAGTTTTCACAGGTTCACCCAAAACCTTCACAATTGTGTCTTTCTCTGTGGGCTTACACAATTAAAAAACCCCACTTATGAGTTTTTCTGGCTCTCCTCAGATAACTAATACAATGAGATTTTTCTGGCAAATCTCAAAAGTAAACCAAAAGAAAGTAAATTACTGAAACATAAAATACCTTAATATCTCCTTCGTTGTAGCAGCCCAGAAGAATCAAATCTGAGTAGAGATTTGAATGTCCAAGTTCAATGTCCAATACTCAATTTACAATGGTTCTAAGCTCTAATTGATTTTAAATTAAACTAGATGGGCTAGCTTTAATTGATTTTGATTCCAGAAAAAGGATAATCAAAGTTTCTGTTTTCAGATTAGATTGGAATATAAGAAACAAAATCAATTAACAAAGCTAAAGAAAGAGAATATTAAATATGCACACTTAGCTTAAATGGAGCACAGACTTATCTCTCAGAAAACTTTATTAATTTAGCATGAATTTTATTTTTTATTATGAGATTCGTGCTCTATTTATAGGTGAGTAAATCACGTCTTTGACTGGTACAGACAGATCTACGGATGGTCGTAGGGCCAACGGATATTTAAAATTTAGGGTGCGATAAGATAAGGCGATTTCACGAATGGTCGTAGGTCAGCTACGACTGGTCGTAGGTCTTCTACGACTAGTTGAAGGTCTCCCACGACTAGTCAAAGCTAGCCAAATTTTAAAGTTGTACTTTGAGTCGTAGGTTTACGACTGGTCGAAGAATCAGTCGACATTGTTCATACAACTGGTTGAACAGTCTCCAGGACTAGTCGAAGACTAACAGAAAATTTCTGAATTTTACAACAAACTTATGACTGATCCAGTAAATTTTTAGACAGGTCGAAGAAGTGCTAGGACTAGTCGAACAAGACCCAGGACTAGTCTTTGAACAGACCAAACTCACTTATATAAAACATATGAGTTATGTATCCAAAATGACTTACTCTAAAGGTCAACCTACGGTCAGTCATACCTCAATTGTGAAGTAAGAACATTGAAACTTGAAGATGAGTGACCTTTGAGAATAATGAAGCCTGAGATCTTGGTATAGCTTGAACTTGAAAGCTTCTTGAGATTTTGAATTTGAAAGCTTCATCTTGATCTTAAATTATACTTGTCTGGAACTAAGGCGTACATACTTGCATTCTCGAGTCTTGACTTGTAAACAATGCATGTCTATCGAAGCTGATGTTGTAAGACTTCATGACTCGACGTATCTTGAGTAGAGATTTGTTCTTTACATATGCAAGCTTCATAACAAGATATAAACAGTGTCTTCGGCAACACAAATTTGACAACAAAAGGGGCTAACAACTATAGTACTTACAATCTCCCCCTTTGTTAAAATTAGTGACAAAATACACTTTCAAGATATATTACATAAAATAGAATATCTGATTAAATACAGTAGTTGTTATCAACTGGCACACATTAATAACATGAACCTGCAAATTAATATTCAACATATAGTCCACCTATACACATAATTCATACTCCCCCTGAGTAACATACATCACAAAAAAAAAAAATACTACTCCTCATAACATAGGCAACATTCTAACATTAGACATCCATATTCAACATGCATGCATTAATCACCATACTCCCCCTTTTTGTCACAATAGGACAAAGGAAGCACAAAAAAATGACTGAGGAGTAATAAAGAAGGAGATATAAGAGAGGTAACAAGACAAGATATTACATAAGCAACACACATAATTAATAAACTGAGCTAAGTCAAAGATAGCTACAATCTCAAAACCAGTTAAGCTAGTGCAAGAGAAATAAAGTTATTACAGTCCAGCAAGATAAAAAGAGCTAATCTGAGCCAGATGAAAGAGCAGGGATGGAAGGATCAAGTTGATGCATGCCCTTGTTCAAGCGCCTTAGATATTTACGGATATATTTGAATTGTAAATCATGGGTAACATTCTTGTTTTCCATCTTAATATTTATATTCTTAACTTTCTCTTCCAATGTACGTAAACGCGCATCAAACTTAGATGATTCATAATCTGAATCATTAACTAAATCAGATTCAATTTCTTCAAAAATATCATCCATGTCAATGTCATCGGGAGGAAGATCACCAGCTTCTTCCTCATGTCCAGCTTCGGCACCACCAACACCATCACCTTGACCAGGAAGGTAATCCAACTTCATCTTATTGATATTAGAATTGTTAAATGTAAGATGATGGATAGGGGTCTCTCCAATAGGCATATCGACTAACATATACGTAGCCAACACAGTCATCAGATAAGCAAAAGGGATGTCACTGTGACCTGAATGACGTCGAAACTGAATAATGGAATAACACCTCTAGCAACAGTATGAAGAACGCGAACCATGAAGGATGTCAATTCAGATTTATTACCCGATCTAGGATATAAGTTGGATATAAAAATCTTGTCAAGAACTCCGTATTTGGGTAACAAAAACCTTGAGGGGAGCGCATTCCCTTTATGCATCCATTGAACGTCCAAATTGCATAAGGTTCTAGCGAGCATACATTTTTCAGTTTCTGAGGGCTTTTCAGATAAGGTATGGATAGGAATGCCTTCATTATTCATAGGAATTTCCATAAGAACTGAAATCAAATGATGATCAACGTCAAATGGTCCTTCTCTTGTGGTTATTTTGAAAGTTAAATTTTTCAGTGAACACTCACTTATACAAGTGAACATGGATTGGGCAATTGACCGGTATGCTGGCCCACCCCAACGCAATAAGTTATCCCAACCTATAGCTTAGAGCATAAGAAGGATATCAAAAGGAGCAACATGATTAATATCAACAGGATGTTCAACAATAACGTTACACAATCTGATATGCCGAACATAAGACGGATCATCCTCGGAATCCCGAAGATGACGCTTAGTGATAGGGGCTGATCTGGAGGAATATGGACCAGGGGATGTTGTCTTTCTCCCTCTAGAAGTCACTTGCAACAAGGATTTCAAGAAGACAAGGAGTTGCAAAGGATTGAGAAGAAGGTTTACTTAAATTAGATTTTTCAAAAGAAAAATCCCAAATCACAACGAAATTTGAAATAAACAACTTCAAGGGATAAATAGAAGTAATTTAGACACAAATCTACATGAAAAATGCAAATGGAGCATTAACCTTGAAGATTTTGAAAAATGGGTTCGACTAGTTGTGCGTCGGCTCGTTGGAGAGTGAAGAGGAAATGAAGAAGATGAAGTGTTTTTCCCAAATTTTAAATGATTCATGCGATTCACGACTGGTCGTGGATGTACACAACCGGTCGTAGCAAGACTAGTCGTGTATACCCACGATTGGTCGAGTTCCGGCCAAAATTCTGATTTCCTCTATATTCATAAAAATTGAAATCTAAACTTAGCAAATATATACAATATGATACAAATAGGCATAAATAATCATTTTAGAATGCACATGCCAAGATCAAATTTCGTTGTGTTAAACCTTCTTTTGTCGAGTGGTTTAGTGAAAATGTCAGCACTTTGATTCTCGGTAGGGATATATTCCAAAGATATAACCTTTTCTTCCACCAATTCACGAATATAATGAAATCTAATGTCAATATGCTTAGTACAAGAATGCTAAATTGGGTTTTTTAAAATATTCATGGCACTAGAATTATTACAATATAATAACATAGAATCCTGTTTAATTCCATAATCACTTAGCATGCGTTTCATCCAAACAAGCTGCGTACATGCATTACCAAGTGCGATATATTCAACAGTTGAAAGTGATATAGAACTTTATTTCTTGCTAAACCAAGAAACTAAACAGTTTTTGATACAAAAGCAACCACCTCTGGTTGATTTTCTATCATCAAGATTATCAATCCAGACAGCATCTGAGTACCCAGCTAATTGAAGACTAGTCTCATGAGGATACCAGAGACCGAGATTAATAGTACTTGCGACATATCGCATAATCCGCTTGACAACAGTTAAGCACGATTCTTTAAGATCAGACTAATATCTAGCACAAATACCAACGCTTAGATCGATATCAGGTCTACTAGCAGTTAAATACAGTAGACTACCAATCATACTCTGACATAATTTTGGATCCACATTTTTACCTGCTGAATCTTTTGAGAGTTTCAAAGTTGTATTCATAGGAGTATCAAAATTCTTACCATTCTCAAATCCAAATCTCTTAATCAAATTCATAGCATATTTAGATTGAGAAAAGAACATTCCATCAGGTTGTCATTTTACTTGTAACCCAAGGAAATAATTCAATTCCCTAACCATGCTCATTTTCAACTGAGATTTCATCAAATCTGTAAACTCAATAGTCATGTTAGCACAAGTAGATCCATAAATGATATCATCAACATAAATTTGTACTATCAATATATGATCATTATGTTTTTTAATAAACAGAGTTTTATCAACACATCCCATTTAAAAATTATGGCTTAATAGAAACTTTGTTAGTTTCTCGTACCATGCCCTAGGAGCTTGTTTTAAGCCATAAAGTGCCTTTTTAAGGCGATACACATGATCAACATTCTTGGGGTCTTCAATACCCTTAGGTTGTTCAACATAGACTTCTTCATGCAGATCACCATTTAAAAAAATGCACTTTTAACATCCATTAGGTAAATCTTAAACTTTCTAAAACATGTAATGGATATAAAAAGTCTAATTGATTCAAGACATGCTACTGGTGCGAAGGTTTCATAATAATCAATACCTTCAATTTGAGTGTAACCTTGTACCACTAGTCTAGCCTTGTTTTGAATTATATTACCAAGCTCATCAGACTTATTATTGAATATCCATTTGGTTCTAATGATGTGTTTATCTTTAGGTCTAGGTACGAGATACCAAACATCATTTCTCACGAATTGGTTAAGCTCTTCTTGCATCGCAACTATCCAGTTTTCATCAATAAGAGCTTCTTTTACATTCAATGGTTCTATCTGGGATGTAAAACATACATAATTACATATATCCTCAAGTTGTTTACTAGTATGAACACCAGTGAGAGGGTTTCCAAGAATCTGTGTGGTTGGATGGTCTTTAACAGTCCTCAAATCAGAATTAGTCTGATTAGACGAAGTATCAGGTTTATCAATTATAAGAACTTCATCATTATCTTGACTTGAGACTGATGTGATTAAGTGATCATCAATGACCACATTAATGGACTCTTGAATCACACCGGTCCTTTTGTTCACAACCCTATAAGCTTGACTGTTTAAAGAGTATCCAAGAAAGATCCCTTCATCACTCTTCATATCAAAATTTCCCATATTTTCACGATCTCGTAAAATATAGCACTTGCTGCCAAAAACTAAAAAGTATTTGACAATAGACTTTTTATCAAACGACATTTCGTAAGCCGTTTTATTATTACCTTTACTTGTATAAACTCAATTTATTATATAACAAGCTGTATTGACTAGTTCAGCCCAAAGATTCTTAGAGCTCTTCATGATATTCAACATAACGTTAGCCATTTCTTGAAGTACTCTGTTTTTCCTTTCAACTATTCCATTTTCTTGTGGAGTTTTGGGATCTGAGAATTCATGTAATATTCCCTGGTTGCTACAGAACTTCTTAAAACCACTATTCTCAAATTCGGATTAATGATCACTACGAATCTTACTTATTTGAGAACCTTTTTCAGTTTGAATCTTTTTGAGAACTTTTTTTACTTCTTCAAGGGTTTCTGATTTGTCCCTTAGAAAGACTACCCATGTATATTTGGTAAAATCATTTACAATTACTAAGATATATCTTTTACCACCTCGACTTTTCGTCTTGGTAGGTCCTACAAGATCCATATGGAGAAGCTCGAGTAGTCTTGAAGTGGCATTGGAATTCACCTTTTTATGTGAGTTCCTTGTTTGTTTTCCAATCTGGCATTTACCACATATTTTATCTGTCTTTTGAATTTTGGGTAGACCTCTTATTAGTTCTCGTTTGCTCAATCTATATAGGTTTTGGTAGTGTACATGTCCAAGACTTTTGTGCCACAAATCAGTCTCGTCTCTATGGACCATGTAACATGATTGAATAGATGAGCTGGATTCGCTAACATTATAGTAGTTTTCAGATGTTCTACTCTAGTAAGTATTACTGAACCCTTGTTATTTAGAATCTCACAGCTTTGATTAGAGAATCTTACACTATGGTAATTGTCGCATATTTGAGATTTGCTTAACAGATTATGTTTCAGTCCTTCAACATATAAAAATTTTTTAAACAAAGGAATGTTATAAAGTTAAATCGTACCTTGGCCCATAATCTTACAGTTACTACCATCACCAAATGCGACTGAACCATCAGTCATGTCTTTAAGATCGGTGAATAAACATTTATCACCAGTCATATGCCTTGAGCATCCACTGTCTAAGTACCACTAAGAATGGCTTGTAGCTTTGAAAGCTGTGTGAACAACCAGACATGTGACCTATGGAACCCATTTCATAACCGTTTTGGGTTTAGGTGGATAGTTGGTCTTCTTTCATTTGTAAGAGTTATAAGTATGACCTACTGAGTTAGACTTTAAAAGCTCCTTAAGCAAATCAACTATCTTTTCAGCCAAAGGATTTTGGTTATGCTTCTTATAGTTGAAATAATTGCCTTTAGGTTTTTGAAAAGATTTAAAGTCTTTAGAAAAAATTTGTTCTTTTCCTTTTGAGTTTAAGGTTTCTCCCTTTACGAAATTGGGAGGAGTATTCTTTGATTTAGGTGGAACATTCTTATCATAGCCCAAACCAGATCAATCACCACATTTTCTTAATCCAGATAAATTTTTTTCTAATTTAGGATCACCTTGGACATATGTCTAGGTTTCCTTTAAACTTAAGAGAGAAGAAACTTCATTTTTTAATTGTTCATTTTCACATTTAAGATTTTCAAACTGGGAGGTTTTAAAATCTAAATCACATTTTGTCTTTTCAAAATAGTCTAAAATATGGGACTTTTCTAAAATAAGAGATTCATACGATTCTTTGAGTTTAGAAAATATTTCTTTTTGAAGTTTCAGTTTCACAACAATTTTACAACTTTCCTTGTATAGGGCATTGTATGCATCTTGAAGATCATCTTCATTTTCACTTTCACTATTCAGATTTTCTTCACTGGTTGAGTCATCATTATCTGAAAAAATGAATTTGGCTAGAGTCATAAGAGCTTTAACTTCACTGCTCGACTCTTTTTCAGAATCTTCTGATTCAGATGAAACTTCAGAATCAGAGGACTCATCCTAAGTAGCCATCATCGAAATCTTTTCTTTTTTGACTTGCCCTTATTAGGACATTTGTTAGCCAAATGCCCATACTCATGGCAGGTGTAACATTGACTATCTTTCAATGATTTTCTTGATTTTGGTTTAGGTTTCTTTTTATCATTTGCTTTTTGAAGATCAACCCTCCTTTTTACTTTTAAAAATCTTATAAAACTTTTTCGCCAAAAGGGCTATATCATCTTTAGAATTCTCTAAATCAGAGTTTAAATCATTTTCTTGAAAATCATTTTTAGATATTTTTAAGGTAATAGATTTACCATTTGGAGCTTTAAAGGTTAACTTATAAGTCTGTAATGAGCCAACTAATTCCTCAACCCTCATATTATCTGTATCACGAAGTTCCTAGATTGTAGTTACTTTTGAATTGAACCCTTCAGGAAGTAAGCGTAGTATTTTAACACATATTTTGCTTTCAAGGATTTTACCGCCTAGACCCCACATAGAGTTTACAATGTCATTCAATCTGGTATTGAAGTCCATGAACATTTCATTTTCTTCCATACGTATTTCTTCAAATTTAGTTGTGAGGATTTGTATCTTAGATTTCTTGACAATTGAAGTACCCTCGTGTGTCATTTCCAATATATCCCAAGCTTGTTTTCCAGAATCACAGGATATAATTCTTTTGAATTCATCCAGTGATAGTGCACAAGTAATTGCATTTAGTTCTTTAGCATTTGCGCTACTCTCACTTTTCTGAAGTGTGGTCCATGAGAAATAAGGTGTTATTCTCATTGATTTTGAACCATCAATCCTAATTACTTCAGTGGAAGGAGGGGTCCATTCATTCACTGTGGCTAGCCACACACTTTCATCCATGGATATGAGGAAGATCCTCATCCTGACTTTCTAATAGGCATAATTGGTGTCAACGAAAGGTGGAGGCCTAGTGACTGAAAGGCTATCAAAATTTGACATCTTATATAACTTAGATTGTTAGCTCAGGAATTAAATCCAAGAATAGAGAATTAAAAACAAGCTATTAAGCTCTGATACCACTTGAAATGGCCAAGCTATATGTCCAAGAGGGGGGGGGGGGGGGGGGGGGGGGGGGGGGGCGGGAATAGGACAATGTCAAATTTAAGATAATTACAGCGAAATCAAACAAAATAGATAGCCAAATACATAAATCAAACTACAATGCTGAAAAGAAATGCACCCTCAAAATCCAAGTCTTGAGAGGTTGATATAAATGTTGTTTTAAGGACAACCTTACACCACAAATCAAGGGTTTATGGTAGGATAACCTTATTTCTAGAAAGGTCTTTGTATCAAGAACTCTAACTGAAGAGGAATAAATAAATGAATGAATAAAAAGTAATCTCAAATATTGATTGTTCTAAGGACAACCACACACCATAAGAATGACAGGGCAACCTTACTAGAACAAATAAAGAAACTGAATCTCAAATCAATAAAGGAATAGCAAGAAGTAAAATCTAAACTATTACAAAATTCACCACAATGCTTGAAATAAAATGATTACAACATTCACATCCACATGTACATCCCACAAATGAATACTAAAATATATAAAATATAAATCACATAACCACAAAATACAAGGGATTATAGTGGTTCACCTGTATGTACACTAATTGTTAATAAACAGCCACACAGCTACTCCACTCCTAATATCCTCACACAGTGGATATTAGCGTTCACTATCAAAATAGGTTTTCACAGGTTTACCCAAAACCTTCACAATTGTGTCTTTCTCTGTGGGCTTACATAATTAAAAAATCCCACTTCTGAGTTTTCCTGGCTCTCCTCAGATAACCAATACAATGAGATTTTTTTGGTAAATCTCAAAAGTAAACCAAAAGAAAGTAAATTACTGAAACATAAAATACCTTAATATCTCCTTCATTGTAGCAGCCTAGAAGAACCAAATCAGAGTAGAGATTTGAATGTCCAAGTTCAATGTTCAATACTCAATTTATAATGGTTTTAAGCTCTAATTGATTTTAAATTAAACTATATGGGCTAGCTTTAATTGATTTTGATTCCAGAAAAAGGATAATTAAAGTTTCTCTTTTCAGATTAGATTGGAATATAAGAAACAAAATCAATTAACAAAGCTAAAGAAAGAAAATATTAAATATGCACACTTAGCTTAAATGGAGCACAGAATTATCTCTCAGAAGGTCGAATTAAATTAACATGAATTTTATTTTTTATTTTGAAATTTATCCTCTATTTATAGGTGAGAAAATCATGTCTTTGACTGGTATAGACAGATCTACGATTGGTCGTAGGGCCAAGGGATATTTGAAATTTCGAGCGCGATAAGATAAAGCGATTTCACAACTGGTCGCAGGTCTCCCACGACTAGTTGAAGCTAGCCAAATTTTAACGTTATACTTTGAGTCGTACGTCTACGAATGGTCGAAGAATCAGTTGACACGGTTCATACGACTGGTCGAAAGTCTCTAAGACTGGTCGAGGACTAACAGAAAATTTTAAAATTTTATAACAAACTTACGACTGATCTAGAAAATTTTTAGACATATCGAAGCAGTACTAGGACTAGTCGAGCAAGACCCAGAACTAGTCTTAAAACATACCAAACTCACTTATATAAAATACATGAGTTATGTATCCAAAATGACCTACTTTAAAGGTCAACCTACTGTCAGTCATACCTCAATTGTGAAGTAAGAACATTGAAACTTGAAGACGAGTGACCTTTGAGAATAATGAAGCCTGAGATCTTGATATAGCTTGAACTTAAAAGCTTCTTGAGATCTTGAACTTGAAAGCTTCATCTTGATCTTAAATTATACTTGTTTGGAACTAAGGTGTACATACTTTTATTCTCGAGTCTTGACTTGAAAATAATACATGTCTATCGAAGCAGATGTTGTAAGACTTCATGACTCGGCATATCTTAAGTAGAGATTTATTCTTTACATATGTAAGCTTCATAACAAGATACAAACAGTGTCTTTGGCACCATAAATATGACAAAAAAATGGACTAGCAACTATAGCACTTACAATAAGGATCATTCGAGAAGAATTGTGCACCTTAGTGAAAAATTTCTTCTTACCTTTCGCAGTCCAATTTGTCAGTGTGAAACCTGTGATAAGATAATTAGCAATATCAGCAAACCAAAGTGAATGGGAGACTTTGAACAGTTGTTCATCAGGGAACATATCATTGATATGTCGTCTTAAGGGAATTAGGGAGATTAAGGTGGAAAAGATGGTCAGCCACTATGTTCTCTACTCCCTTTCTATCTTTTATTTCTAAATCAAATTCTTTAAGTAAAAAGATCCATCTAATCAGGTGGGGCTTAGCATCATTCTTAGAAAAAAGATACTTGGGCACCGCTTGATCCGTGTAAATGATGATCTTGGATCCGATCAAGTAGGACCTAAATTTGTCTAAAGCGAACACTACAACTAAGATTTCCTTTTTCGTAGTCGAGTAGTTCACTTGGGAAAGATTTAGAGCTCTACTTGTGTAATGTATAACGTTGGGCTTCTTTTCTTTTCTCTGGCATAAAACTGCCCCAAGAGCATAGTTAGATGTGTTGCACAAAAGTTCAAAAGGAAGGCTCCAATTGAGTCGCTGTATGATAGGTGCAGTGGTTAACATGCCCTTAAGCTTTGTAAAAACATCCTGACATTGCTTAGTCCACTCATACGATGCATCCTTGTGAAGTAAATTACATAAAGGATGAGAGAAATGACTAAAATACTTTACGAATCTCCCATAAAGTCGGCATGTCCTAAGAAGGATCGCAAGTATCGTATGTTCTTGGGAGGAGGTAGGTTAGAGATAAGATCAAATTTAGCCTTGTCTACCTCAATTCCCTTGGACGAGATGATATGTCCAAAGACAATTCCCTTATGAACCATGAAATGACACTTCTTCTAATTAAGTACCAAATTCTTTTCTTCACATCTTTTCAGCACACATTTAAAATTCTCTAAGAAGTCGCTGAAAGATAGACTGAAGACAGAGAAGTCATCCATGAAGACCTCTAGATATTGTCCCACCATGTTAGAAAAAATACTCATCATGCATCACAAAAAAGTGGCGGTGGCATTACATTGTTCGAATGACATCCTTCGGAAAGCAAAGGTGTTAAAAGGACATGTAAATGTAGTCTTTTTCTGATCTTCAGGAGCCATCTCTATTTGGTTGTAGCCCGAATACCCATGAAGGAAACAATAGTATGAGTGACCATCTAGCCTTTTCAAGATTTGATTAATGAAGGGCAAAGGGAAGTGGTCCTTCCTCGTAACGGTATTCAGCTTCTTATAGTCAATGCACATTCTTCAACCAGTAGTAACTCTAGTTAGTATGAGCTCATTGTTAGCATTGGCTACAATGGTGATTCTGGACTTCTTAGGAACCACCTGAGTTGGACTCACCCATTGGCTATCGGATATAGGGTATATGACCCCCACATCCAACAGCTTAAGAACCTTGACCTTAACTACTTCCTTCATGTTTGGATTTAGTCTATGTTGTGGTTGCCAAGAGGTCTTCACATTATCCACAAGATAAATGTAGTGAGTATTAACCGAAGGGTCAATTCCCTCGAGGTCGCAATCGACCATCCAAGGGCTCCCTTATGCTCAATGAAAGTATCATGAGCATACTCTCTTGTTCTTGCCCAAGGTGGGATGAAATCACCACCGGGTGTGTCTCATCTTGACCTAAATAGACATATTTAAAATCTAAGGGCAACGTTTTTAGGTCAAGCTTCGGTGCCTCGAGGCTAAACGATAAAAGCAATACCTAGGTTTGGGGCAATTCTTCAAATTGTGGCCTCCACCGTTAAACTTCTAGTACCAGCGCGGTATCAAGCATGACACCTGTCTCTCTAATTATATCATCATCTAAATCATGGGAGTGGGCCAAGCACATCTCTAAAGGGTTAGAGGAATAGGTCAAAAGTGTTTTATTTTATACGAAAGAGTCAATCATGTTAATGTCATCGAAATTGTCATCATCGTCTAATCGTTTTCCTGTGTTGAATAAGATAATCAACTCCATTATCATATTCCGGAAAGACATACTTATGACTCCATTCCTACAATTAATGATTGCGTTTGAAGTGTTAAAGAATGATCGACTAAGAATAATAAAAATTTGAGTGCTCATGTTACTGATGGGTTCCGTATCCAGGACGATAAAATCTACCGAGTAGTAGAATCTGACAACCTGGACCAATACATCCTTATTATCTCTCTCAGTACACAAACCGAGCGATCAGTAAGTGGTAATGCAGTTTGGGTGGGCTTCAATTCACCCAAACCTAACTGTTTGAAGACTGAGAAGGGAATTAGATTTACGCTTGCTCTAATATTAAGAAGTGCGTGCTCAATTCGGTAGTTCCCAATTACGCAAGGTATGGTTAAGCTACTGGGATCCTTAAATTTTTGTGGCACATCTTGTTTCAGGATGACACTTACCTTCTCAGTTTAAAAGATTTTCTTTTGAATATTTTGTTGTCTTTTGGTCGTACACAAGTCTTTTAGAAATTTGGCATATGAAGGTATTTGTTTAACTACATCAAGTAGAGAAATATTGACCTTCACTTCTTTCAACACCTCTAAAATGTCCTGAGAGTTAAAGAGAGGTTTTGGTGCAACCAAATGGTAGGCGAATGGGGCAACGGGCTTGCCTTAAAGTTCCAGTTTTAATTCTTATGGAGCAATGTTAGGTCTATCATTGTTGTCCTCTTCCTAGTCCTTAGGCTTTTTAGCCCTAACCAGAATAGTTTTATCAATGGTCTTCACACTCCTAAGAGCAGTGATAGGTTTAGCTTGCTCTATTTTATTTGAAGAACTCGGGTCGTTAACTTCATGTTGTGGTTTTGGATTAGGAAGAGGTTGAGCTGGAAGGTTCCCACTATTTCCAATCATATTCCTTATATCAAGCCCTGGTATGGCATTTGTAATGTCTTGAAAGGCTTATAGTATCCGCTGATTGAAAAGATCTTGCTTTTGAAGATGTTTTAGAACCGGATCCTCTTGAGGTTTCTCTTGATTTGGAATTTGGTTAGCCGTTTGTCTATTCTTCCAACTGAAATTTAGATGATTTGTCCAACTATGATTGTATGTATTGGAAGTAGGTCAATTGAAAGGTCTTTAATAATTGTTTACAGCATTATATTGCTCATACAACACCTCTTAAAAGGTAGGTATTGTCAGAAAATTTTCAGTTGTGTGAATATTACAAGCATAAATATCACAAATAGTTTCATTAACCTTATCCTTCTTTAACTCCATGGCCTCAACTTTTCTCATGAGATTATACATTTTAGCATTAATGCCATCTTCCTCTTTCAAAAGATATAATCCGCTCCTTTCCTTTATTTGAGTTCAATTAGAAGTGGTACTTGATTTTGGGTAAGTGTTCCATGATTGTGCGTTTTCAGCATGTCTGTCCAAATAATCCCACACATCATCGATGTTTTTATTCATGAATTCCCCATTGCACATTGTCTCGACCAATTGGCGCATGAAAGATGTCAGTCCATCATAGAAAAAGTGTGTAATGCACCACATTTCAAAATCATGTTATGGGCATGAACTGACACGATCCTTGAACCTTTCCCAACATTGGAAGAAATTTTCATCATCCTTTTGGTCAAAGTTCATGATTGACTTTCTAAGGGTGTTTGTCTTATGATGTGAAAAAAAAAAAATTCTTTATGAACTCTCTTATCATGTCATTCCATGTGCCAATAGATCGGGGACGTAGTGAATGCAACCATGTCTTTGCTTTTTCTTTTAAAGTAAAGGGAAAGAGTTTCAGTCTGACCTTATCCTCAGACACGTTAGGAAAATATAAAGTGGCTATAATCTCGTCAAACTCTTTCAAGTGTAGATATGGACTTTCAAAATCAAGTTTACAAAATTTTGAAAGGAGTTGGATCACTCCTAGCTTAATATCTATATGTCTCGTATTTTCTAGAAAAACCATGCTTGAGGGTGTGCTCACCCCCGCCAGTTGTAAATAATCTCACCAAGTACGAGGCAGGGGTGCTTGATGCACCTCATTCTCATCATGAACTTCCTCAGCCCTAGGCTGAAGTTGTTGATTTATTTGTTGATTTGCAGCCATCATTTAAATTATCTCTGAGGATCTCGAGTTATGTCTAATCCTATGATGGACAGTTAACCCCTCAACCAATCCTCCTTCACTTAAAAGACATCGAGTGTTATCACGGACCCACTTGGGCATGAAACACTCTCAGCCCTCAATTCAGATTCTAACCTAAACCTAAAAGAGATAAAGGAAATAGAAATCTTATAAATAGTTACCAAATTAGAAGTTTCCAGGTTAGGATCTTGCTAAAGAAAAAGGAAAGTGAATTAGTTTCTAAAAAAAGAACCTAATTTCTAAAAACAAAAAAGGAAAGTTTCTAAAAACAAATTAGGAAAGTTTTTAAATCTAGAAATAAAAAGAAAAGTTAGTTTCTAAAAACAAATTAGAAATAATCCTAACCCTATCTTATCTTATCTTATCTTATCTTATTCTATCTCATCTCATCTTATCTTATCTTATCTTATCTTATCTTATCCTATTTTCTCTTATCTAATCTTATCTTATCTTATCACATCCTTTCTTATCTTTTGTTATCTTATCTTATAATTAGAAAAGAAATTAGTTTCTAAAAATAAAAAAGGAAAGTTTTTTTAAAAAAAACTGATTAGGAAAGTTCTAAACTTATAATTAGAAAGTTTTTAAAAACAGAAAAAAAAACTCTAAAAATAAAAAATAGAAAAACCCTAATCTTAACATAATTCTAAAACTAGTTAATCTTAGAAAAATGCAATTGTTAATCCTCGGCAACAGATCCAAAAACTTGTTCACAAACCCAAGTGGGTTGCGATGTAGCATTAATCATGATGAGACCGAGGTCAAATCCACAGGGACTAATCTTATGTGTTTTCTGAAAGCAACTAGAAACAGAACTAGAAGAAGATGAAAACCTAAGTCTGAAAGTATAGATAGTAATTATGAGAGATTTAATGAAAAAATTAACAAATTCAAAGGTGGGAATCAGAGTCCCATCTTATCCAATTGAAAGACATCTCAGTAAAACCAAATCTAAACTTCCTTTGACCTAATTCTCAATGGATGAGAGGTGTGAGAATTGGAAGTATTTTCATCACAAAACCATGCCCATGAGATAAGGAAAACAATAGGATTTACCAATCACACAACCAATCATAAGAGAATCATGAATATTAGAAGGATTCTATCACCCAACCATGCCCATGGGACGATGGTGAACAATGGGATGTCCTAATTTCACAATCTCAATACATGAAAAGAACATACTTAAAGGTATCACAGATCTATTGTAATTTAAGTCACAACAAACCATTAAAAATTGAAAGTATTTCTTATAATCAACTAGAATAAAAAATAGTTCAACTTAAACATGAATCAAAGCAATAAAAAACATCCCATTATGCTACAAGCTTCACCTCTTAGCCCTAGATAAGAGATTTAGCCAACCATAGACATGATTGAACTAGAATCTCTTAAGAAAAGCATAAAAATAACCAAGAAAATGGAAGAAAAACTCTTTATGACGGCTTCTCCATGATTTTGCTTTACTCCACAAACCCTAAAAGATGCCTAAGAACATCCTAGTGAGTTTTATTTATAATTGTGGAACTCCAACTTTCGCACCTAGTTGAAAAACTCTAAAAATTGTTTCAATTTTACGCAGTTTTCCATAATAGACTTCACTCTGCGCAATTTCATGGAATGACCCAGAGTTTCAGAATATGCTTCTTTAGGACACTTTCAGGAATATGTTTATTTTTAGGACATTTTCAGGATTTCCTTTCTTCACTTCAAATATTTATTTCTCTTCATTCCTCTTTTTTTAGATCTTTAGCATGTGAATTCTTCAATCTTGACCTTTTAAGATCCATCCCTTGCCCTGGTGTATCTTGAGCATCAAATCCATGCTTTTAGGACCTTTTTCAATCCAAGCTCTTAATTTCACCTTGTAACACAAACATGAGTAAAACAGAACATTAAACATTATCATGTTCATAAAGCCAAGTAATAAATGGGGTCCAATATACAATATTTG
Source organism: Magnolia kwangsiensis (assembly GCA_037074715.1). Lineage (NCBI taxonomy): Eukaryota > Viridiplantae > Streptophyta > Magnoliopsida > Magnoliales > Magnoliaceae > Magnolia > Magnolia kwangsiensis. Next base: position 71,735,558 of record CM073576.1, read on the forward strand.
ACCCTCAACAGCGCATCTAACTATGTCCTTAGGGCAGTTTTAGGTCAGAGAAAGGAAAAGAAGCCCTATGTTATTCCTTACGCAAGTAGAACTCTAAATCTTGCCCAAGTGAACTACTCTACTACGAAAAAGGAACTCTTAGCCATAGTGTTCAATTTGGACAAATTTAGGTCCTACTTGATCGGATCCAAGATCGTCACTTATACAGATCACGTGACGCTCAAGTATCTTCTTTCTAAGAATGTGTTAAGCCTCGCCTAATAAAATGGATCCTCCAACTCTAAGAATTCGATTTGAAAATAAAAGATAAAAATGGAGTAGAGAATGTAGTGGTTAATCATCTTTCTTGCCTTAATCTCTCTGATTCCCTTGAGATAACTCGTATAAATCACATGTTTCCTGATAAATAATTGTTCAAAGTCTCTCGTTCACCTTGGTTTATTGATATTACTAATTATCTTAACAAAGGTTTCACGTTGACACAATGGACTGCACAAGATAAGAAAAATTCTTCGTTGAGGTTCGTAAGTTCTTCTGGGATGATATATATTTGTTTAAATATTTCCTAGACCGAATCTTAAGGAGATGTGTGCCGGACAATGAACACCAAAGTGTCATCTCCTTCTGTCACTCTCAGGCCCGTGGTTGTCACTTTTCTGCTAAAAAGACCACGACCAAGATTCTTCAGTGTGGCTTTTACTAGCCCACTATGTTCAGGGACACTCATGAGTTTTTCAAAGCTTGTGAGCAATGTCAAAAGTTGGGAGTATTGTCGAAATATGATGCCTCTGAACCCCATTCTGATCATTGAAGCATTTGATTGTTGGGGCATCGATTTCATGGGACTATTCCCCCAATCCTTTGGGAATTTATACATTCTCTAGTTGTAGACTATGTCACTAAATGGGTCGAAGCGATTCCATGCCGGAAGAATGACCATCAAATGGTCATTAAGTTTTTAAAAAGAACATCCTTTCCCGGCTCGGAATGCCTCGAGCCATCATTAGTGATGGGGGCTCACATTTTTATAATAAACCATTTGTGAACTTAATGAAGAAATATGGCATCTCCCACAAAGTGAGCACTCTGTACCTCCCACAAACAAGTGGGCAAGTTAAGATATCCAATAGAAAAATTAAATACATCTTGGAAAAGATGGTTAATCCTGACTGTAAGGATTGGTCGATCCGATTGACCGATGCCTTATGGGCTTACCGTACCGCATTTAAGACCCTTATTGGAATATCTCTCTTTAGACTTGTTTATGGGAAGGCTTGCCACTTGATTGTTGAGTTGGAGCATATGGCCTACTGGGCGATTAAAAATCTGAACTTCAATTTAGACAATGCTGGCTCGCTATGCAAACTTCAGTTGAATGAACTCGAAGAAGTCCGAAATGATGCATATGAGAACTCGAGAATTTACAAGGAGATGATGAAGGTGTTTCATGACCAACACATTCTTCGAAAATCATTCACACTAGGTCAAAATGTCCTCTTATACAATTCTTGGTTACATCTCTTTTCGGTTAAACTCCGATCTCGTTGGACCAGCCCTTTCACTATTACTAATGTCTATCCTCATGGGGTCGTCGAGATTCAGAATCTAAACAGTGGCAATAATTTTACCCAGAAATTTGATTTAGAGGACATGTCCATAGTTCTGATTTATCCTATTTACTAGGATTGACCTCCTAGTCTGATAAAGGTATAGTTAGGTTCACTGTTTTTATAGAATTTAGGACTAGGAGAGTTTACTGCCGCTGTGTTAGGATATTTTACTTTCCGTTTGTTTAGGATAGTTTTCTTTTTGGTTAATAAATTCTTGTGCTAACCCACCTTCACACTGAGATCTTTTGAAAAAAGACTCAAAATTCTTTTATCAGGTACTATCTTTCCATCACTTCTCCTTCAATTACGTCATTTCTTTTGCAAATCATGCTTATTCTTTTACATTGAGGACAATGTAGATTTTAGGTTGGGGATGGGAGATTAGGTAAATTAATCAGCGTTTTCTTAGTTTTGAGCAAAATTTGTAAAATTTTTGAGAAAATTTCACTGTTTCAAGTTGAAATCTGTTTGAGAAGAGATAAGTTGTGTATTAAAGACTGTTTTGAGTATGAAGATAAGATAGGAAGCAAATTCTGAATTATTGGATTTTGATCAACATAGAAGCCTATTACTTACAGTCCTGACACTCAATTGATTAAGAGGAAGTTTGAATAACATGTTAATCTAAATTACAAGACATGTCAATTTTATTTCTATGAATAGTACTAGATTTTTTTATTGTTAGTAAGATTATCATTGAAAGATATTAAGAATTGAGTTTGGAGAATTTTATCCACCTTAAAAGAAGAAAAGAACTAGTTAAAAAAATAGGAGATCGATAAAAAGGGACTAAGAATGAAGAATTCACATGCCAAAGATCCAAGAACCAAGTGAGGAATGAAGAGCATTGAAGACTTGAGGTGAAGAAAATGGACACTAAAAATCAGCATCCCTCGACTATTCTAAGCCCATCCTCGACTAGTCGAATGATCCTGCTCGACCAGTCGAAGATTCCTCAACTTAAACTCTAGTGACAAAATCTATTAAATTCCATTCATCCTTGACCATTTGAAGATGACCCTCGACCAGTCGAATGTTGTCCTTGACTAGTCGAGGGTTATGCTGATGTTACGCATATTAGGTAAATTTAAGATGATTTCTGCAATTTTCCAACTCGGTGCGAAAGGAGGTGATGCAAAACTATAAATAGGGGTCCCCAGGGCTTCCCTAGGCACCTTTTAGGGTTTAAGGAGTGGATAAAAAACATGGAGAAGCCATCGCTAAGAGTTATTTTTCCTTTTTCTTTTTCGTTTTTTTTTATTTTTCTTAAGAGATTTTAGTTCAATCATGTCAATGGTTGGCTAAACCTCTTACATAGGGCTAAGAGGTGAAGCTTGTAGCATGATGAGATGTTTCTTATTGCTTTGATTCATATTTAAGTTGAACTATATTTGATTCTAGTTTGATATTTAAGAAATACTTTCAGTTTTTTATATTTTGTTGTGACTCAAATTACAATATATCTGCGTTAGCTTTGAGTATGTTCTTTTCGTGTATTGAGATTGTGAAATTAGGAAATCTCATTGTTCACTATTTTCCCATGGGCATGGTTGGGTGATGGAATACTACCTAACCTTCTCAATTCTCTTATGAATGGTTGTGGGATTAGTAAATACTATTGTTTGCCTTGTCTCCTATACATGGTTTTGTGATAGAATCACTTGCAGTTTTCACACCTCCCATCCATTGAGAATTAGGTCAAAGGAAGTTCAAAATTGATTTTACTGAGATATCTTCAAATTGGATAAGATGAGGCTCTTATTCTAGTTATGTATAAGTAGATCCTTGAAAACCCCAGTTCCCACCTTTGAATTTCTTATGTTTTTCATTAAATCTCTCACAATTATTCTCTATACTTCTAGAATTAGGTTTTCATCTTTTTCTAGTTCTTCATCTAGTTGCTTTAAGAATACTCACGAGATTAGTCCCTGTGGATTTGACCTTGGTCTTACCGAGATTATTATTATATCGCGACCCTACACTTGGGGGTTGTGAACAACTACAATTTGAAGAATTACCCCAAACTGATGTAGCATCTCTACCATCTAACTTCAAGGCACCTAAGCTTGACCTAAAACCTTTTCCCTCTGATTTGAAATATATCTATTTAGGTCAAGATGAGACATACCCGATGTGATTTCTTCCCACCTTGAGCAAGAACAGGGGAGTAAGCTCATTTCTACTCTCATTGAGCATAAGGGAGCCCTTGGATGGTCGATTGTGGACCTCAAGGGAATTGACCCTTTGATTTGTACTCACCGTGTCACATCCCAAACTCAGAAACTGGGCTCACAGAATTCTCGATCGCTGAATCTGACGCCGACGGCCTCCGTAGTGCCCCATTCTCGGTTCCCAGTACCCATATGCCAGATTCGGATCCTGGGATCCTACATGGAGAATTTTCAATATAATTATTTTTATAATAGATCATAACCACAAGCATAATCAAGTCACGAAACAACATCACCGTAAATCCACTATACCAAAAACTTTGAGTACAATGCGAAAAGGGAAATACAAGATGATTAAAAGAACTCTAAAATATCTGCTACACACTCCTGCCTCAGCGCTACTGCAATTCAGCGTCACCTGCATACAATGATCGTTCACAAGCTTACGAAAATCTTAGAGGGTGATGTAAGTATGTACACAAGGCAAGTGCCAAGTATGCAATATCAGAGTAATGCGAAAATATCCTGGTAAGTCCATGAATACTATCAGTCGTATGAAGGCCATGCGATGCAAGGTATGAATACTATCGATCATACCAAGGACATTCGATGCAAGGCTGAATGCTACTGGACATACCAAGGCCATGCGATGCAAGGCATACGTAGCCAAATGTCATATGAGAGATGCAATGCAAGCATGTCAATCCTCATCAAGTACATATATTAGTCCAATTCCTCCATGGGATATCATTAGGGTCTAGTACACTCCACACTGGTTGTCGCCTCCCTAGTCGCATAGCCTAACGAGTGGAGGAGACCACACTATCTGCCTGACCAATATTCTACCAATACCTACCCGACTCATTGATAGAGAACTCATTTACGAGCTGGTCAAACTCAGCCTAGCTTACAGCCCTCTCACTCGAGTGGATAAGGCCACACCCCCTTCCAACCTACCATAACAAAGTTAGAGACGCGGCCTATTAGTATTTGACACTCGTGCGCTCATGTATCCACTCGGTCTAGACGCTGGAGCATCTCATGATACGAAAAAGGTTCAAGGACTTTCACCCAAGGACATCCTATGTGCCCACAGTGCAAGAGCCAATATTTCTGGTATCCAATCCAACCATTCACGATGTGCTTGTGGATGCCATGGCCCTGATATTGCCAGGGCGTACAGTGATCATGTCACACAAATGCAAGATGCATGAGTCATACCATCAGTCGTGCATCAGTCATGTGTTTACTGCGCGATCATGTGGGGCACTCCACCTCAAAAGGAGTCTCGTAAATGTCTCAGCCCAATGACATATGCTATGATCAAACACTCCTCTTATCAAGCTTGCATATGATGCTTATAGGCATGAATCATGGAGTTATATTAAGCATGTTATATGTGATGAAATATCTTTATAACGAAGATGTGCCTAGACGATCTACACACAACAAATATGGGCCTAACAATGGGCCCTAGGGAGAGTTACAATGCAGACATTTAACCATCATTGCTCTTATGATGTGGACATCAAACCATCATTGCTCTTAAGGCATGGCCTGCCATAATCATCATTCCATACATCATGGTATAATCACACATCGTAATGGACCTCATATACATAACATTTGTCCCCACAGAAAGGCCTCACAAATGTCTCATTGGGCCTCACTCATAGTCCTTATATACATCACTTGGGCCTTAACCCATGGGCCTCAAATACATCACAATGGGCCTCATATACATCAAGTGGGCCATATCACATGGGCCACACCAATAGGCCTCATATACATCAAGTGAGCCACATCACATGAGCCACACCAATGGGCCTCATATACATCAAGTGGGCCGCACCAATGGTCCTCATATACATCAAGTGGGCCGTATCAATGGGTCGCACCAATGGGCCTCATATACATCAAGTGGGCCGCAACAATGGGTCTCGTATACATCAAGTCAGCCACATCACATGGGCCTCAACAATGGGTCTCATATACATTAAGTTGGGCCCATTATTTTAGGTGAACTATCTACACCATACATCAATTTTTAGAGATCATTATAGAGCGTTACCAAAAAAAATGAATCATATAAAAGATCATCTGGACTATACCACAAATAGTAGCGGAGATGGTGATCGAAGATCATCTGGACCACACCATAAATAGCAGTGGACATAATGATTCTCACTAATAAACAATTACAGGGTCAGGGCCCACCATAAAGTTTATTTCTATCCAATCTGTTCATAAGGTCACAAAGACCTAAATTAAGAGGAAAATAATTTCATATTGATCCAGAATTTTTGTGATCCCAAATAAATTCAATGGTAGACGTTCAATCCCCACTGATTTTGCAGCGTGGTCCACCTGATAGATGGTTGGATGAAACTCATGCTCATACGGGACCCACATCTTGCTGGCAACAAGGACGGACGGTTTGGATATAAGACAAACCTTAAGCTCAAACCTGTAATGTCTTGGAAAAATCCGTACGAAAACCTGAGTACCACCTCAAGTAGAGAGGTCGTAGGACTAAATCCTTCAGAAATCTGACGAGAATTAACTAGCGCTAAACTAGATTACCTGTGAAATTAGTACCAATCACTTTAAATACAATCTGTAAGACACAAAACTTGTAGAATTATTAACGCTACATTACCCTAAAATCTAGGCTCAATCTCTAAACCCAGTTGCTCTTGGGAGTACATTGAAACTTCGTATTGGACCTGGACTACATGTCGAAAGTCCGATAGCTACGAAACTATACAATTATGACCGCCTTGTTGGACTTGATAACCACCTTAAAAATTAAGTCCAGTGATGTCCTAAGACGATTTACTTGAGTCCGGAGCGAAGAGTGTGAGAAAAGTGAATGTTTTTAGAAATTAAATCCAAATTTAAGTAATCTGAGTCAAGTCACTTGCCGGTCAATTATAAGCATTCTGACAGTCAGAATTTGACCCAAATTCACCCTCGGATAAGGGGAAATGTCCCACACATGCCAGTGTACTTGTGGCCCTTATCGAGTATCGGTGACCGTTGAACTGAAATTGGACCTCCACGGTCGATCTGTAAACCTGATCGGACTGAAAACTTAGCTTGACCAAGATCCAATATCTGTGAGCTTAAGTCCAACCGTATTCAGTAAAGGGACCTCTTAAAATGTTTCGTTAGATCAGAACATGCCCGATTTGGATATAACCTAAGTATACCATGGTCGTGGGACTGTTTTCATCAGTTCTGGGCCTATATAAGGGTCTTAAAGCCCCTCTCTCATAATCTATACGAATTTCAAAACCCTAGCTAAGAAAAAGAGAGAGTAAAGAGAGAGATAGTGAGAGAGAAGTTGGTGATTCATCCTGGGATTCTTCTCAGATGCACTATGTACCAAATCTGCCTATTCGTATCCCTATATGGGCGATATCAATCCCGTACTTGGGTAAGAAATCCTAACCCTAATCCATTCTAAATTTTCAAATAGTCCAAGTAATGATGTAGCTAATCTACTTCATGTTCTAGGTTGTAAATCTGCCGTTGACGAAGACTTAGCGACTAAATCAAATCCTTTACTCATTTTACGGTTTAAGGTGCAGACTATATACGTATAGGTTATGATTTTCAAAGCTTTCAATGTCAGTAAATGATTTATTACTGACGTGGGTGCCCTTACACATGCCAAATGCGTTATCTGTTTCATTTTACCTATACATATAAACTATGTTATAAATAGAGTATTCCATGTGTTTGTTGAAATGTTTATATGCATTTGGAATTTGAATTCATGATTGTCATGATTAACTATCGTAGGTACATGATTGTTATATATGCAAAAACTCCTTGGCAAGAGGATTTTCCCTAATACGTATTTTAACCAACATACGTGATGTATGTTGGTGTAGTTTAAGTGTTTGTAAAAAAAAAGTCTGAATGAGTTAGTAGCTAGTAAATTGTGATTTATAAGGGAATTGAGATATAAATCCCAATTACCTTAGCTATGTGTATGATTTCCTCCATGTACTGCATAGCTTGTTTACCCATGTTTAATTGTGTGTAAGATTTCCTCCATGTACTGTGTATTCATGTTTATGTTATATTCCATAACATGTTCACATGATTGTAGGATTTGACTTAAATATTCATTATTGTGATTACACGTGGTTGGGACTATATCACAGTCTGGGTAATCAATAATAGGCCTTGAACTGGTGGCTGAGGTTGTTTTTGCCACGCAGGATGTGTTCGATGAATCCGAGTCGTACTTGGGATATCGACAGTGGTTAGGCCACACAGAGTGCTTATGTATTTCACGTCGATCAACTCAACGTGCGCTCATCCTAGTCGAGCTTGTCAATTAATCCGATTGACCGATGTATGTTCACCATGTTTGAACGCTACTGCTTGAATCTAAGGTACCAAACTCACCAATGAAACCCTGTTAACCTTGGTACCTCAATTCACTAAGACTCATGAGCCGAGAATGGTGGTATGGGACACCTTGGTCGAGCTGTTGGCCTACACTAGGGCGACGAGCCTCCCCATAGTGACTAGTGAGCAACCCAGACTCGTGAGCCGAATATGGTGGTATCGGACACTACATTCGTGCTGTCGCCCTACTCTAATTGGTGACAAGCCATTTGTAGTGACCTCGAGCATACCTTAAAATGGTATTTAGGCGACGAGCCTTTTTATAGTAACCAGGGTATAACTAGGCCTGTATTGATTGGTGACAAGCCCTTTACAGTGACCTAAAAATGTAACATCGTATGAGATTTACTAGGAATGACGACCCTAGAATGGATCATTGTTTGAGAATTGATATAAGGGAGGTACCTTAGCTTCTCAAACCTGCTGCATGAAAAGGACTAATAAGAACTTAGTAATCATATACATGCATCGCACCACATGTGTCGTTTGGCATTGGGCAGAGCACTGAGGAAGTGACTGACATGTACGACCGTAAGATGAAGATCACAGAGGGAGTGCAGGTGAAGGCATGCATCATTCCTTCTACATTCTTTCATTAATCAGAGTAATTAGGGATGTTTGATTGTATTACTTTATCATTACTGCTTGAATGAATTGATAACATTTTAACCTTTGTTATATAGTTCCACTGAGTTGATCACTCACTCCCACATTCTGGGACGGTATTTAAACACCAACCAGACTCTGTCTTAGATGCAGATGTTGATGTGTCCCGTGAGGTAGATCCAGAGTTCGAGGATGATGAGGAGGCTTTCTCTTGTATGCAGTATTCAGATGGGTTCTCCTAGACCGTTCTAAATCATCGGGGCTTCAGGGTTTATGCTTTATAGAGGACTATCACATTTTAACATTTGTATATTGAAAATACTTATAATTATGACCTGGCAGAGCATATATATTTTGGAGACTCATACTGGCTTATATATTTATTTCAGTCTTCCATTTGCGTATTACAACTATTCCTGGATTATGTTTTGCTGATTTGGCTTAATCTACTTCATGTTTTATACACTAATGCAGACAATATACATCTATCATTAAAAGTGTTGAATAAGTTATGTTTTGGAACTCGGGAGATGAGTTATGCTTGACCCCCAATTTTTAGGGCATTACAAGTTGGTATCAGAGCATGATTTGGATTAAACCGAACCTGGGTTATGGTCACACGATGCACGCTGACACAAATTTGATGTAGTTTCGCCAATTGTCCAGAGATCGGCGAGGGCCTCGCCATTTTGGCAAGGCCTCACCGCCGGTCGGGCCAGATCGGGCTGGCCGACGCGAGCCGATAACGCCAGGGTCCTTTGTGGTCCACTGATCCATGGGGGGTCGACTTTAAATACCCCTAACTCATCCCCTCTTCACAAACTACCCCTCCAAGCTCTCATTTCCTTAAGAAAATTTCATAATTTATTAAAAACGCCCCACCAATGGCTTCCTTCTTCCATTTTCGTGCACCCTCACACTACTCATTTCAAAACCCACCTCCATTGCTGATTTCCCCCTTCTTTTCCTTCCATTTGAGCACTCAAATCCCATCTTAAGTCTCAAATCCGTGGAAACCCCATCACTCTTTCCATTTCTCTCTTTTCCTTCCTTCCCATGGCCTTGTTCGAGCTAGTTACGGCCATATTTTCAATTTCCACCATTTTTTCTTTCATAGGAAAGAAGAGAGATCCCATAGATGAGGTCGGGCCTAGTCACCTCACCCGTTCTAAGAGGCCGAGAGGTGCCGCCGCGAGTTCAAGCGCCAGTTGAGAGTTGCAGACGAAGCGGGATCTAGATCCCCGGGCTCCCATAGGAAGGGCTTTGTTGGCGGAGTTATCCCATGTAGTTTATGAGGGCCATAGGATCCTTTTTGAAGTTCATGTAGATGCATGGCTATTTGGAAAATACTTGTTGTTTGAGCACCTGGTAGAAGCTAAGTGAGGTTCGCTATTTGAGGGTGAGCACCATGCAAATGTGGGCACTGTCCGAGCTTTCTATGCCCACATTCGAGAGCCAACGCTGGAACCCTTGTAGTTTAAAATTTCATTTGGAAGAGATCGGGAGGCTACAATTGATGTTAGTTTGATATCTCGGCTTATGAATGTGCCACTTGGTGAGGTACATGCAAGTGAGAAGAATCTGAGGAGTGCACGTGAAAGGGATCGCCGCACACGGTTCGTTTGTGGTCATCTAGTTGAATGACAGCCTAACAAAAGGCTTTTACCAATCAATATGACAGACGACTTCCGCCTGCTTCACCACATCTGCACGTTCAATGTCTATCCCAGGTGGAGCAACCGCAGTGAGTGCACGCACTTGATGGTGGACTTCTTGTATTAGGTGGGGCAGGGTTGTGTGTGCCTACGCATGTCCTACGACAGATAGTCCTTATCGCACGTTCTAATAGAAAGACTGAATCGCTCCCATTTAGCTGACTCATATGCAAGATTGCTCTTGAGTTTGGCTACAGACTTGGGGTGAAATTGCCAGTGCCGATCCATTACATCAACGAGACTACTCTCTATCAGATGGATATGGGGCCACGGCAACGACAAGCCCTACTTGAGGAGAGTGAGGATGAGACATAAAGCGAAGAGGAAGAGAGTGATGAAGAAGGTGGAGCTGAAATAGAAGAAGAGGAACAGGAAGAAGAAGAGGAGGCCCAGGATACGGATGAGAGCCCTCCTCCTACGACACGAGAGCATGACCCCGATCGGGCTGATAGGGAGGCTTTCTTAGCTCAACTTGAGGAGGGTTAGGCTACCCTACGATAGGATATTATTGATGTTCGGGCCCTCGTGAAACACAAGTTTAAGAAAGTGACTCGCACTTTGAAGTCTATCCTGTGCTGTCTGCAGGATAAGGGTGCCCCTCCTCCATCACCAGATTTTGATGAATAGTCGTATATGTAGTCATCGTTTGTTTTTCTTTGTTGCTTGTTCTTGTGTGTAGCCTTTATAGGCATAGTAGTTTGGTAGTTGTTTTAGTGTTTGAATCCTTAGTTGTATTAGCTCACATGCATTCTCTGTCGCGATCCATGTAATTCTACACTTCGTGTATTGTGACAATTTTATTAAATGAGATGCATGATGTTTCTTTGAGTTGAAATGTGAATGTTGTGTGGATGGCTTGCGTGTATATTAAATTTCACGGGTTGCATCCTCTGTTGCTTGTAGGACATGCCACCTAAGGGCACGAGGACTTCGGCCCGTCTCTCTTTGGGCGAGTCACTTGACGGGGCCTCTCCCCTAAGTGATAGCCATATGGACCCCCGTTCGGGCCCGTCTCACCGTTATTCTATGCCAGATTCTCAGCCGGCTACTGTCCCCACTGCTAGGCCAACGCCTGTGACACCACCTATCACACCTTTGGTTCCCATGCAGAACCATGCGTTTGCGTCGACGCCACATGCATCTCAGTCTGCTTCGTCTCTTGATAGGCTAGAGCAGATGATGTTGTTGATGCACGAGCAATAACAATAGTTTTTTATCTCCGTGACTGGCATCTTTGCTCAGACAATGGGGACGACTCCACCTGCCTCACCTATGCACTTAGCTGGAAACGCTAGTGTCAGCGGCACATTTGAGCGATTCCAGCACTTACGGCCTCCCACTTTCGTGGGTACTCATAACCTGAGGAGGCCAAGTACTGGATTGATCGTATCTCTAAGATGCTGAGGCCGCTACACTGTTATGAGGCAGAGCAGGTCGAGCTTGCCACCTTCATGTTTGAGAAGGAGGCCAATTTGTGGTGGAATAGTGTTCCCTGCACTATTATGGAAGGATTTGTGTGGACATGGGAGGCATTTGAGACCCTTTTCCATGAGAAGTATTTCCCTGTCACCTACCGGCATGAGAAGGAGAGTGAATTCCCGTGCCTCCGTCAGGGAGGGATGTTGGTGACGGAATATGAGAACCAATTTATAGACCTGGGAAGGTACGCTCCTTTACTTCTGGGTGACTAACCGATGCGGATGCGGCGATTTCCTTAGGGTCTACGACCTGAGATCCGGTCAAAAATGTGTTGTGCTAGCATATCTACTTATGCCGAGTTAGTGGGTATGTCCCTGTAAGCTGAGCAGGATGGGGACACGTTGTCCTGTATGTAAGCACCTATGGCTCCCAAGCAGCGACCTGACTTTTCGAGCAGACCATTCCTCGGTAAGAGGCCTCGTGCAGACTCATCGTCGAGGTTCATGGCATCTCCTACCCCTGTGAGGTGACCAGACGTGTGGTGTGCTTATTGCAAGAAGCCAAGCCACATGGAGATAAATTGTTTCACCAGGATGCGAGACAGTAGTTTTTCATCGCCTCCGAGGATCAACCGTCTGATGCCTCAAGCCATTTCTTCTCCACCCCTTCGATCAGCACCAGCTCACCTATCTTTCAAGCCACCTGCACCTCGCTTCAGGCCACCACAATGGCCCATGGTACCTCAACTGAACCACCCACAATAGGCTCGAGTTCACGCGCTTAAAACTGAAGTGCCCGAGGCAGACTTAGCACCCAGATCTTTTAAGGTTCTTGTTCATATCCAAGGTACGCCTGTCTTCTTATTGGTGGACACCAGGTCCACTATTTCGATCATCTCTTGCACTACAATTAAGCGACTAGGGTTGGATACTGCTCCTACGAAGGGAGTGAGACTCACTACAGCTACAGAGACCTTTTCAAACATTACACAGACCTGCGAGTCTTGCTCAGTAGATTTGGGTAGCAGGACAGTGGTCATTGACCTGATTGTCGCCCCACTCTGTCACTATGACGTTATTCTCTGGATGGATTGGCTCACCAGGATGAGAGCAGAGATTAATTGCGAGGCTAGAGTCGTGACTATGGACTTGAGGGCACGGTCTTTACCTTTCCTATTCAAGTCAGTTGGTACTGTCGAGTTAGTAGTTATGCTTCCTTGTTAGAGAGTATTGATGATTTGACGTTGGGAGATACGCCTGTAGTTCAGGATTTCCCGGATATATTAGAGAAGATCCCTGGACTACCTCCTCGGCGCGAGATCGACTTTACTATCGATCTTGTGCCCAGTGCGAAACCTATTTCTTTGCCGACATATCTCATGCCTCCATGTGTGATGGATGAACTGAGGAGACAGATTGATGTATTATTAGAGGCAGGCTTCATTCGACTGAGTGTGTCCCCTTGGGGAGTGCCTATATTGTTTGTGAAGAAGAAGGACGGTTCCCTCCGATTATGTATCGATTATTGCAAGTTGAACCAGGTGACAGTGAAGAACAAGTATCCCTTGCCCAGGATTTATGATCTCTTTGATCAGTTGAAGGGGGCATAGTATTCTTCGAAGATAGATTTGCAGTTAGGGTATCATCAGTTGCACGTCAGGGATGAGGACTTGCAGAAAACAGCCTTCGGGACTAGTTTTGGTCACTACGAGTTCCTTGTGATGTCCTTCATGCTCACAAATGCTTCGGTCATATTCCTGGACCTGATGAACAGGGTATTTTGGTCGTTTCTGTTTTGATTTGTCATCGTGTTTATTGATGACATCCTGATATATTCCAAGAGTCGGGAAGAGCATGAAGAACATCTACGAGCAGTCTTTGACACTCTCAGGAAGAAACAGTTGTTTGCATAGTATAAGAAATGTGACTTCTGCAAGGAGGAATTTAAATTCCTAGGGCATGTGGTGTCCAAGGAAGGAATAACAGTTGACCTCGCTAAGGCAGCTGCGGTTCAGGATTGGAAGAAGCCCGGTTTAGTTACTAAGGTGAGGAGTTTTCTTGGTCTGGCAAGGTACTATCAGCAATTCATTCAAAACTTTTCCAAGATTGCAAGGCTGCTATCTTAGTTGACACAGAAAGATCTGAAGTTCTCTTAGAATGAGAAAGTGGAGGTAGCTTTATAGGAGCTGAAGGACAAGTTGATGTCCCCCCTTTGCTAGTATTGGCAGAGCAAGGGGTTAAGTATATGATATACACTGACATGTCTCGCGTTGGTTTGGGTTGTGTCCTGATGTAGAAGGACAGGGTGATTGCTTACACCTTGAGACAGTTGAGGAAACATGAGGAGAATTACCCTACACACGACCTAGAGTGGAAGCCGTTATCTTAGCACTGAAGCTCTGGAGACATTACCTCTACGGAGAGGAGTTCGAGCTCTTTTGCGACCACAAGAGCCTTAGATACATATTCTCTCAGCGAGACTTGAATATGAGGCAACGCCGATGGATGGAAACCTTGAATAACTTTAAGTTTAAGGTCTCCTACCATCCGAGCAAGGCAAACCTTATGGCAGACGTGTTGAGCCATAAGAAAACCATAGAGTTTATGGCTCCGCTAATGATAGAAGAATGGGATATGACGGAGTTTTTGTGAGACTTTGAGTAGAAACTCATGGTGGAGGAGCTGTATGAAGTCATCGCACGTATTCGAGTACAGCCCCTCATTGACGACAGGATTATCACGGCACAGGCAGACGATGAGCTATTGGCGAAGACGAGAGAGCGGGTTACTACAGATGAGGACTCCAAGTGGTGTGTTGGTTCAGATGGGGGCTTACGTTATCGTGGCCGCCTATGCGTCCCAGATGTTCATGACTTGAGAAGGGAGGTTCTCGAATCAGCCCACAGTTCGAAGCTTGCGATACATCCTAGTAGCACGAAGATGTATCAAAACATGAAGAGATCGTACTGGTGGGAAAATATGAAGGTTCACATTGCAATGTTTGTGTCCCGTTGTCTCACGTGCCAGAAGGTTAAGGCAGAGCATCGCCGACCTCCTGAACTGCTTTAGCCCATGCCCATAGCTGAATGGAAGTGGGATTTCATCTCTATGGACTTCATATCAGGGCTGCCTAAGACGAGAAAGGGATATGACTCCATTTGGGTGATCGTTGACCGATTGATGAAATCGGGTCATTTCCTACCGATCAGAGTTACAAACTCTACAGACGAGTTAGCTAGGTTATACATCAAGGAGATTGTACCTCTGCATGGAGTTTCCTTAGAGATCGTGTCAGACCAAGACACGCGATTCGCATCTATCTTCTGGACTCGTATCCAGGAAGCGATGGGTGTGAAGTTGAAGTTCAGCACCGCGTTCCATCCACAGACAAATAGGCAGAAGGAACGCGTGAATCAGGTGCTAGAAGATATGTTGCGAGCTTGTGTGCTGGATTTCAAGGACAGTTGGGATGACTGTCTTCCTTATGCAGAGTTTGCGTATAACAACAGCTTTCAGGCGAGTATTGGCATGGTTCCCTATGAGGTACTATATGGTCGCCAGTGTAGAGCACTGCATTGCTGGGCAGAAGTGGATGAGAAGACTCTGATTGGCCCAGAGTTAGTTCAGGCTACCTCATAGAAAATTGACATTATTAGGCGTCGACTTCTTTCAACATAGAACAGGCAGAAGAGCTACGCCGATACGAGATGGCGACCACTTGAGTTTGAGGTTGGGGACCATGTATTCCTTAAGTTTTCGGTTTTTTAAGAAAGGGACGCTCACGCCGAGATTCTTTGGCCCATTTCAGATTCTTGACCGAGTGGGGGCAGTAGCATATCGCTTTGCTTTGCCCACACCACTCGCTGGCGTGCACAATGTATTCCATGTGTCCATGTTGAAGAAGTACGTTCCTGATCCTTCACACATTATTCGTTGGGAGTAGGTGCATTTGAGCGAGGACGCCACATATGTACTGCGACCGACTCGTATCCTAGATAGGAAGGAGCAGGTATTGCGTAGCAAGGTTATTCCACTTGTGAAAGTATTGTAGACGCATCACAGTGAAGAAGAGGCTACTTGGGAGACTGAAGCTGAGGTTCGGAAGAACTACCCTAAGATTCTCGTCGAGTCCGAAAAGGTATAAATTTTGAGGATGAAATTTTTCTTTAAGGGGGGTAGATTGTAACATCCTAGAAAAATCCGTACGAAAACCCGAGTACCACCTCAAGTAGAGAGCTCGTAGGACTAAATCCTTTAGAAATCTGATGAGAATTAACTAGCACTAAACTAGATTACCTGTGAAATTAGCACAATCACTTTAAATACGATCTGCAAAACTCAAAACTTGTAGAATTATTAACGCTACATTACCTTAAAATCTAAGCTCAATCTCTAAACCCAGTTGCTCTCGGGAGTACATTGAAACTCCGTATTGGATCTGGACTGCACGTCAAAGGTCCGATAGGTACGAAACTATATAATTATGACCATCTTGTTGGACTTGACAACCACCTCAACAATCAAGTCTAAATGATGTCCGGAGACGATTTACTTGAGTCCAGAGTGAAGAGTGTGAGAAAAATGAATGTTTTTAGAAATTAAATCAAAATTTAAGTAATCTGAGTCGTGTCGCTTACGGGCCAATTATAAGCATTCTGACTGTCAGAATTTGACCCAAATTCACCCTCGGATCAGGGGAAATGTCCCACACACGCCAATGTACTTGTGGCCCTGATTGAGTATCGGTGACTGTTGAACTGAAATTGGACCACCACGGTCAATCTGTAAACCCGATCGGATCGATTTCCTGATGGTATTTTTCTTATGGTATGGAAAGAATTTTTTTATGAACTCCTTCTTCATGTCATTCCATGTACCGATAGATCGCGAACATATTGAGTGTAACCATGTCTTAGCTTTCTCTTTCAAGGAGAAAGGAAAGAGTTTTAGCTTGACCGTGTCCTAAGACATGTTAAAAAAGTATAAAGTGGCTATAACCTCGTCAAATTCTTACAAATGTAGGTGTAGACTTTTAGATTAAAGTCCATGAAACTTTAGAAGAAGTTGGATCACTCCAGGCTTGATATCCATGTTTCCTGTGTTTCTTGGAAATACCATATAAAAAGGGGTGCTCACCCTTGCCGGTTATAGATAATCTCATAAAGTACGAGGTGGGGGTGGTTGATGCACCTTATTCTCATCCTTGACTTCCTCAACCCTAGGTGAAGGTTGATTGGCAGCCCAGATCTCAATTAACTCTGAGGATCTCGAGTGGTATTTAATCCTGTGATGGATAGATAACCCCTTAACCAATCTTTCTTTACTCAAAACACATTGAGTGTTGTCATGGACCCACTTGGGCACGAAACACTCTCAGCCCTCAATTTCAGAATCTAAACTAAACTTAAAAGAAAGAAGGGAAATCAAAATCTAGAAATACAAAGAGAAAGGGAATTAGAAGGAAGTTACCAAATTAGAAGTTCCTAAATTAAGATCCTGCAAAACAAAACAAAACAAGTCATTTTCTAAAACAAAAATTCTAAAATTAAAAAGTTTCTAAAAATGAATTAGGAAAGCAAACTAATTTCTAAAGAGGAAAGTTTCTAAAAATAAAAAATAAAAAATTTTGAAAAAGAGAAAAATTTAGTTTCTAAAAATAAATTAGGAAAGTTTCTAAACCTAAAATTAGAAGGTAGTTTTTGAAAACTGAAAAGGAAAGTTTCTAAACCTAGAATTAGAAAGCAAAGTTAGTTTCTAAAATAAAATAGAAAAACCCTAATCATAAAAATAAAAAGTAGAAAAACCCTAATCTTAAACTAATTCTAAAATTAGTTAATCTCAGAAAAACACAACTGCTAATCCCCGGCAACGGTGCTAAAAGCTTATTCACATCCCCAAGTATAGGGTCGCGATGCAATAATAATCTCGGTAAGATCGATGTTGAATCCACAGGGACTAATCTCGTAAGTATTCTGAAAGCAACTAGAAGAAGAACTAGAAAAGATGAAAACCTAATTCTAGAAGTATAGAGAGTAATTGTGAGAGATTTAATGAAAACTTAGGAAATTCAAAAGTGGGAACTAGGGTTTCCAAGGATCCACTTGTAGAGGTCAAGGAGATCTATGCTTAATTCAAGGACACAACTGGAATCAGAGTCCCATTTTATTCAATTGAGAGCTATCTTAATAAAATTAAATCTGAACTTCCTTTAACCTAATTCTCAATGGATGAGAGGTGTGAGAACTGGAAGTGATTCCATCACAAAACCACGCCCAGGAGAATGGCAAACAACATGATTTACCAATCCCACAACCATTCATAAGATAACTGAGAAGGTTAGGTAGGATTCCATCACCCAACCATGCCCATGGGACGATAGTGAACAATGGGATTTCCTAATTTCACAATCTCACTACACGAAAAGAACATACTCAAAGCTATCGCAAATCTATTGTAATTCGAGTCACAACAAACCATTAAAAATAGAAAATATTTCTTAAATATCAAACTCGAATCAATGAAAGTTCAAGTTAAACATGAATCAAAGAAATAGAAAATATCCCATCATGCTACAAGCTTCACCTGTTAGCCTTAGCTAAAAGGTTTAACCAACCATTGACATGATTGAACTAAAATCTCCTAAGAAAAGAATAAAAATTACTAAGGAAAAGGAAGAAAACTCCTGGCGACGGCTTCTCCACGCTTTTACTCCACTCCTTAAACCTTAGAAGATGCCCAAGGATGCCTTGGTGACCCCTCTCTATAGTTTTGCATCACCTCCTTTCGCACCGAGCTAGAAATTTTTGGAAACTGTCTCAAATTTATGCAATCCACATGACATCTGCGTAACCCTCGACTGGTCGAGGACACCTTCGACTGGTCAAGGGTTTCCTTCGATTAGTCAAGGATTACTAGAATTTAAAGGATTTTGTCGCTGGAGTTCGAGTCGAGGAATCTTCAACTGGTCGAGCAGGATCCTTCGACTGGTTGAGGATGGGCTTAGACTAGTCGAGGGATGCCGATTTTTAAGGTTCATTTTTTTCACTTCAAGTCTTCAATGCTCTTCATTACTCACTTGGTTTTCTTAGATCTTTAGCAATTGAATTCTTCATTCTTGGTCTCATAAGATCTATCTTTAGCTTTAGTGATTCTTGAGCGTTAAATCTATGTTTTTAGCATCCTTTTCAATCCAAGCTCTTAAATTCACCTTGCAACACAAACAAGATTAAAATAGAACATTAAGCATTATCATGTTCATAAAACCAAGTAATAAATGGGAGATAATATGTAATATTTGACCCTTAACAATGGCCTCCACCGGTTAACTTCAAGTACCAGTACAGTATCAAGCATGACCCCAATCTCCCTAATTATATCATTGTCCAAATCTTAGGAGTGGGCAAGGCACGTCTCTAAAGAGTCAAAGGACAAGTTTATAGGAGTTATATCCTCCACGGAAGAATCAATCAGGTTAACATCATGGGCATCATCATCATCCTCTACTTATTTGACCGTATTGAAAAAGATATGCAACTCCAATGTCATATTTTCAAAAGACAAACTCATGACTCCATTCTTGCAATTTATGATTGCATTTGATGTGGCAAGGAATGAGCGACTAAGAATGACAGGAATTTGAGTGCTCATGTCCATGATGGGTTGAGTGTCCAGGATGATAAAATCTACTGGGTAGTAGAATTTTTCAACCTGGAACAACACATCCTTAATTACCCCTCTCGGTACACAAACTAAGCGACTAGTAAGTTGTAATGTGGTTCAGGTGGCTTTAAATTCACCCAAACCTAGTTATTTGTAAACCAAGTAAGGAATCAGATTTACACTCGCTTCTAAGTCAAGAAGTGCGTGCTCAATCCAGTAGTTTCCAATTACACAAGGGATGGTTGGGCTACCGGGATCTTTATATTTTTGTGGCACATCTTGCTAAAGGATGACACTCACTTTTTCTGTTAGAAAAATTTTATTTTTGATACTTTGCCGCCTCTTAGTCGTGCATAGGTCTTTAAGAAATTTATCATATGAAAGAATTTTTTATACCGCATCCAGTAAAGAAATTTGACCTTCACTTGTTTCAACACCTGTAGAATGTCCTGAGATTTAGAGAGAGATTTTGGTGCAATCAAACATTAGGGGAATCGAGCAATTGGCGTTCGCAGAGGTTCCCGTTCTAATCCTTGTGGAGTGTTGTTAGGTCTATTAGTTTCATCTACTTTTGGGTCCTTATACTTTTCAATCTTACCGGAATAGATTTATCAATTATCTTCCCACTCCTAAGAGTGGTGATAGACTTAGTTTGCTCCATTTAATTTGAAGAGTTTGGATCACTTATTTTGTATTGCGGTTTGAGATTGGGGAAAGGTTGGGCTCAAAGAATCCCTTTTCCCCAATTGAATTTTTTTGTTCCATGCCCTTATATGGCCTTTGAAAGGTCTTGAAGGGTTTTCAATATACTCTGATTGATAAGCTCTTGGTTTTGAATATGTTTCTAGACTGGATCCTCTTGAGGTTTCCCTTTCTTCAAGAATTGGTTAGGGATTCCTTGAGGAGCAGCAGTTGGTCCATTCCTCCAACTAAAGTTCGGATGATTACTCCAACTAGAAATGTGTTAGAGATGGGTCCATCGAAAGGTCTTTGGTAGTTGTTCACGGTATTCGATTACTCGTTTAGTGCCTCTTGAAAAACAGGTATCATTGGGCAATTTTCAGTTGTATGTATGTTGCAAGCACATATACTGCACACAACTTCCTTAGCCTTATCCTTCTTAAGCTCCATGGCCTCGATCTTCCTTGTGAGACTGGCCACTTTAGCATTTATATCATCATCCTCTTTCATCAAGTATATCCCACCTCTCTCCCTTGCTTGAGTAGACTTAGAAGTGGTGCTAGGTTTTGGGGTGATGTCCCCTGATTGTACGGTTTTAGCGAGTTTTTAAAATAATACTACACCTCATCGACATTTTTGTTTATGAACTCCCCATTGCACATTGTCTCGATGAATTGGCACATGGAAGATGTCAGTCCATCATGGAAGAAAGTTGTTATGCGCCATGTTTCAAAACCGTGTTGTAGGTATGAATTGACGAGATCCTTTAACCGCTCCCAACATTGGAAGAATGTTTCATATTCCTTTTAGGCGAAGCTCATGATCAACTTCCTAATGGTGTTCATCTTATGGTATGAAAGGAATTTTTTTTATGCACTCCTTCATCATGCCATTCCATATGCCAATAGATCACGGACGTAGTGAGTGCAACCATGTCTTAGCTTTTTTCTTTCAAGGAGAAAGGAAAGAGTTTCAGCCTGACCGTGTCCTTAGACACGTTAGAAAAGTATAAAGTTGCTATAACCTTGTCAAATTCTTGCAAGTGCAGGCATGGACTTTCAGATTCAAGTCCAAGAAACTTTGGAAGGAGTTAGATTACTCGAGGCTTGATATTCATCTTTCCTATGTTTCATGGAAAAACCATACAAGAAGGGGTGCTCACCCCCGCCGAATGTAAATGATCTCTTAAAGTACGAGGCGGGGGTGCATGGTGCACCTAATTCTCATCCTGGACTTCCACAACTCGAGGTTGCGGCTAATTTACCTTTTGATTTACATGTTGATTTGCAGCCAAAACATCAATTAACTCTAAGGATCTCAAGTAGTGTGTAATCCTATGATGGATTGATAACCCCTCAACCAATCCTCTTCACTCAAGAGACATCGAGTGTTGTCACAGACCCACTTGGGCATGTAACACTCTCAGCCCTCAATTTCATAATCTAAGATAAACCTAAAAGAAAAAAGGAAATAGAAATCTAGAAATAGAAAGGGAGAGAATTAGAAAGAAGTTACCAAATTAGAAGGTTCTATGCTAGGGTCCTCCAAAAGAAAAAAGGAAAGTGAATTAGTTTCTAAAAAGAAAATAAGTAAAGCAACCTAGTTTCTAAAAATGAAAAAGGAAAATTTCTAAAAAAAGAAAATGGAAAGTTTATAAAAAAAATTAGTTCCTAAAAAAAATAAAGTAGGAAAGTTTTTATCCTAGAATTAGAAATTACTTTATAAAAACAGAAAAGGAAAGTTTCTAAACCTAGAATTAGAAAGCAAAGTTAGTTTCTAAAATAATTCAGAAAAACCTAATCTTAACAATAAAAAATAAAACAACCCTAATCTTAAACTAATTCCAAAACTAGTCAATCTCAGAAAAATACAACCGTTAATCCTCGGCAATGGCGCCAAAAACTTGTTCAAAACCCCAAGCGCAGGGTCGTGATGTTGTAATAATCATGGTGAAACTGAGGTCGAATGCATAGGGACTAATCTTATGTGTATTCTGAAAGCAACTAGAAGTAGAACTAGAAGAAGATATAAACCTAAATATAGAAGTAAAGGGAGTAATTGTGAGAGGATTAATTAGAAACTTAAGAAATTCAAAGGTGAAAAACTAGGGTTTCCAAGGATCCACTTATATCAATCAGGGAGATCTATGCTTGATTCAAGGACACAACTAGAATCAGAGTCACATCTTATCCAGTTGTAAGATATCTCAGTAAAATCAAATCTGAACTTCCTTTGACCTAATTCTCAATGGATGAAAGTTGTGAGAACTAGAAGTGATTTCATCACAAAACCATGCCCAAGAGACAATGCCTTACAATGGGATATTCCAATCTCATAAACAAACGTAAGAGAATCATGAAGATTAGAAGGGATTCCGTCATCCAACCATGCCCAAGGGACGATGGTGAACAGAAGGATTTCCTAATTTCATAATCTCAATACATGAAAAGAGATACTCAAAGCTATCGCAGATCCACTATAATTTGAGTCACAATAAACCATTAAAAACTGAAGGTATTTCTTAAATATTAAACTAGAATAAAAGATAGTTCAACTTAAACATGAATCAAAGAAATGGAAAACATCCCATCATGCTACAAGCTTCAACTCTTAACCTTAGCTAAGAGGTTTAGCCAACCATAGTCATGATTAGAACTAAAACCTTAGAAGAAAGATGATAAACTAAGGAAGGAAGAACAAAAATGCTCGGCGATGGCTCTCCATCCTTTTTCTCCACTCCTCAAAACCTAAATTGATTAGATAGATCACCAGGGATGCCCTAGGGACTCCTATTTATAGTTGTGTAACACCTCCTTTCCCACTTCTTTGGAACAAGTTTCGATGTCATCGAAGGTGTCTTTTATATGTGCTTTTTCTGAGCTTTTGTAGCTTCATCCAAACTCTACGACCTTCCATGTCATCGAAACTACCTTTGATGTCATCGAAGAGGCCTTCAATGTCATCAGGCATTGTTCCTAAAATAGTCTAGAAAGTTATTCTAGTTTCTTCAATAAATTCATCTTCGTTGTCATCAAGGAGTGCTTCGAGTAATTGAAAATGGTACCCAATATGTCCAGTGAGTTTTGTGAGGCGCATATCCTAGACCATACCGTTCCGTAGGTGTCCACGGTCCTCCTGGTCAAATTTCAGTAACCCGCGACCTGTAGATAGCATTTGTGCATATCCCTGAGTTATATCCTGTCAATCTGAGTCAGCTTAATCCAAGACTTGTACCCTTGCAACCATGCCGTCACCACAGTTCCGACGCTGCGTCTTGTCTGCCGATGTGATACCCTGGCTAGGAAATGTGGGCCCATGTTCAGTTCGAGGAAAACACTGCGCCTTTAAAAACCCAAGAGAACATGCCTCATCAATCATATCAAGTACATATCCCATCCCAAGTACAAGCAACCCCTAAAGTCAAATCTCTCTCTCTCTCCACCCATCCCTTTTCAAGTACACCCATCACTCATTTATCCATCAGTCACCCATCCCTCTCTCTCTCTTATAACCTCTCTCTCTTATCTCTCTCTCATTTCCTCCCAAGAAACCATGAGAGACCGTCTAAGCTCCATGAGAGAGCCATCCAATCTCCATCATCCTCCACAAACTTATAGCTTTGGAGCTAAGGATTCTAAGGAGCCAAGAAGGAGCACCATTGGTGGGTGAATCTTCATTGTTTGTGGGTGATCCACTGTTGATTTTCATTTTAGGGCCCACTTATGATGAGACCCATTTTTATGTATATGTTGTAATGAAGAGGGGCCCATAATGGTGAGGTCCCTCCACTACCCTGATCTCTCTCTCTCTCCCTTTCCTTATTGATGGACCACCTGATATGTGAGTGTGTGGCCCACCATCAATGTATTTTATCCATACTGTCCACCCGGACTGGACATGGGACCCACCTGGATGGATGTATCCACACCATCTATCCAGATCGTCCTGAGGATCTGGACGCTGGCTCGTGTGTGTGTGTGTGTGTGTGTGTATATATATATATATATATATATATATATATATATATATATGTATGTATGTACGTCTGGGCCCCATGTGGGACCCACTTATCTTGGAATCTGATTGGCTGGTGTACCTCATACCTACTATATAGCTGGTATTGATGTCACCATGCTGTGAGGGTCCCTCCATGATATGTGTTTCATCCCATCGTCCATCTGGACGATGGGGACAACTGTGATGTATATGCTTTATTCTCACTGTCTATCTGGACGGTGGGTATCACTGTAATGCATATGTTTTATCCACACCATCCAGATGGGACGGTGGGCCCTCCCGCTGATGTATGTGTTACATCCAAACCGCCCATCTAATTAGCAAGCTCGTCTCATGGTCTGAGACTAAAAATGAGGCAGATCTATCAGGTGGACCACACTACAAAAAATAGTGGAGAGTTGAATGGCTACCATTGAAATCTTTTTGGGAGCACTGAAATTATGGATCAGTATGATATTTGTTTTTCCTCTTGATTCTCGTCTTTGCGACCATTTGAATAGATTGGATGGAAAATAAATGCTATGGTGGGCCCTATGAAGTTTTAACTGTTGAAAATCATTATCTCCATTGTTATTTGTGGTATGGTCCAGATAATCTTTCGATGTGATTCATTTTTGGATAATACTCTAAATAGATTCCTAAAAAAAATTAATGGTGTAGATGGTGTGGCCCATTGATGTGGTCCACTTGACGTATATGTGGCCCATGTCATGCGACCCATTGTGATGTGTATTAGGCCCATGTCACATGGCCCATTATGATGAATTTTTGACCCATATAATATGGCCTATTGTGATGTATTCGAGACTCATTGATGCGGCCCACTTGATGTATATGTGACCCATGTGATGTGGCCTATTGTGATGTGTATTTGGCCCTTATGCGAGGCCAAGGGCCCACTACATGTTAGGCTCTATGTGCGTCACTCCTTGGGAGCAATGTTAGTCAAATGTTCGCATTGATGGACAATGATGGTTAAATGTCCACATTATGACCTTCCCTTAGGCCCTTCGTTAAGCCGATTATTGGTGCTGCTTATCGATGTTGATTATCGAGGTCAATGCTGATTATCAGTGCCAGTTATCGATATTGATTATGAGTATGTGATAGCATAGCATCATGATAAATGACCATACGCATCATCTGCATGTTTTTTATGAGACATGATTGACCATTACATATGTTATAGGGTAGTTTGTTTATGAAACTCCTTGAGAGGCGGAGATTATTTCACATGAGAGAACGGTATGCGTAGGATTGATGCATGACTGGATTGTATGACTCATGCATCTTGCATTGTGTGTTGTGATTACTATACACCTTAGTGACAACAGGGCCGTGGCCTCCATAGACATGTCATGGATGGCCAAATGGGACATAAAAAATGTTTAGTTCTAACATATGAGCGTCATAAATATCCTTAAGTGAAAATCTCAAAACCTTTGTGGCCAGGAGACGCCCCAACGTCTAAACCGAGTGGATATATATATGAGCGCATGAGGGCCATATACCAGTAGGCCGCCTCTCCCACTGTATCGTAGTCGGTTGGGAAGGGGTGTGACCTTACCCACCTGAGTGAGAGGGTAATATCTAAGTTAAGTTTGACCAGCTTGAGGAATGGGTTCGTTATCGACGAGTCGAACCTAATATTGGTAGGAGGATAGTGAGGCCTCTTCCACTTACCTAGTTGAGTGCTCAGATAGGGGCGGTAAGCTGACATCAAGTGTAAGACTCCGGTAATAATCTCAGAGATGTACAGTACTGATATGTGGACTTATTGAGCAATAGTTGCATACTCATTCATTCATTCATTCATTGACTATCCACTTAGACTAATGGTGCACAACTATTTGTTATGTGTACCTTCGCAACGGTCAGGATTTTGGTTGAGGCAAGTGACTAACCTGAGATCAGGAGTTTACCACATTAAGTCTAACTATTCAAATTTAGGTATGGGACTGGTTTGGATAGAAGTCCCTTGTGCTAGACCCCATAGCCTGTGATACTACGTACTATCATCCCGACTTCACACTCCAGTTTGGTCATTTCATTTACATCGCATGTTGTATTGCATCCTTAGTATATAGCATTTGGCTTACTATGTCTCCGCATTGCATGACTGATCTATATTCTTTCCTCAGTATATGATGTTGACTTATTATGTTTTTGCATCGCATAGCGTGGATAAGGCTAATGGTATTTATGGACTTACCAGCATGTTTTCGCATTACTTTGATATTTATATGCTTGGCACATACATCGCACATACTTTCATCACCCTCTAAGCTTTCTATAAGCTTATGCATGATAGATACGTGCAGGTGGCGTTAGGTCGCAATAGCGTTGAGCTTGGAGTGTGCAACTATCTTTTAGAGCTTTAATTTTTGATATACGTATTTCTCTTTCATGTACTATATTCAAATGTTTATATTAGTGGATATGTGATGATGATGTTGCCTTTGTGATTTGGGTAAATTTGTGGTTATGCTTATTACGAGATAATTGTACATTGAAAAATCCTCCTTGTAAAATCTCAGGATCGAAATCTGGTGTATAGGCACTAGGAGCCAACAATGGGGTATTACGGAGGCTGTCGGCATCAGATTCAGCGATTAAAAATTTTGTGAGCCCGATTTTTGAGTTTGGGGAGCGACACGTTTTACTAAAATTCCTCAAAAAATTTAATGTCATCGAGGAGGTCTTCAATGCAATCGAACAAAGCTTCAAGTCATCGAACAAGTTCTCTAATCATAAAATAATGTCTTCAATTTATCCAGTGACCAACTCGATTTTTCTTCATAAATTTGATGTCATCGAATGTGTCATCAATATCATCGAATGGTGCTCGATAACATAGTCAATGTGTATTCTTCACTTGTTCTTTTGGCTTTATTCCTTCTCCACTTAGTTTTCTTAAATCTTTGAACTTAGAAATATTCAATCTTTGTCTCCTAAGATCCATTCTTTACCTTGGGGATCTTTGAGCATTAAATCCATGTTTTAGCACATTTTTCAATCCAAGCTCTCAAATTCACCTTGCAACATAAACATGAGTAAAATAAGTAGTATTATGTTCAAAAAACTAAGATATAAATGGGGTCCAATATGCAATACTTGACCCTCAACACATCAAGAACTAGCCGTTGTATAGCCATTTTTTATCTGTTGGAAACTTTTTCCTATAAAAATGGCTTGTAAGAACTTGTAAAAATAGTGAAAAGAGGCACCATAGAGTCTCTAGTGTATTCCAAGCTTATCCTAACCCATTTAGACTCTATCCATATGAGTTTCATGTTCTCTTCATTGTGATCCTTCACTCTTATGTGAATTTAAAGCTCATATTTAATGAAGAGCATGAACTCGTGCCTTCTCTAGAGTTCAAAGACTAAACGAATAGAAAAATCCTTAGTTCTTTGATACTCTAGAGCGTCCATAGGTTGAATCTCTTAGGAAATCCACTCATTATCCTAGATAGGAGATTCAACCAACTCCTATAACCTTGGTCACCTTTTAGGTACATCTTATGCAAGGCTTTTTATCATGAAGCTAAGCCAATAGGAAAATCCAAGCTACGTGATTGAGGGAGTACCGAGAACAAGCTCGAGAGGATGAAGATTTAGCAACCCGAGACAAGCTACCAGAGAGAACTCAATCCGACAAGTAAGTGTCATTATAAGAGTTCAAAAGTTTAGTCTCATTCCTCTTATAGGATTGAGGTTAAGAGTTTGTTATCAACAAACTCGTTTAGGTTCCTTGTGTGATACCTTGGCCGGTGGGCCTAAAAGTAGGTGCCTTGTGTGGGACCTTGGCCGATGGGCCTAAACATTAGGTGCCTTGTGTGGGATCTTTGTCAGTGGGCCTAAATGGTGGGTGCCTTGTGTGGGACCTTGGTCGGTGGGCCTAAATGTAGGTACTAGGTGTAGGAACTTTGCTCTTGTGGAGAGCATAAATTTGTGTCCTTAGCGTAGGGTTATAAAGGTTATAGGATAACCTTTTTTAAACCTTTGATAGTGAAATTCGGTGCACTCTGGGCTTGAGTGTGGATGCCTGGAGTGGAGTAGGCACGTAATCGAACTAATATAAATGCTTGTGTTTGGAATGTTCATTTGCACATATGTTTAAATCATGCTTCTATATGCTTTAATGTTTAAATTTGTATACATGATTGGATGAATGCTATTCATTGATAGGAAGCACATTCCATACACAAGATCACAATACTAGGTTAGGTGTTATATTTCCATATCTTTAATAGCCATTGTGATTGGATCCTATAACTGACTTGGAAGCCATTAAAGTTATATTACCTTACTACCTTTAAAATTAAATGATCATTTAAGATAGGCAATCAAGTTTTTAAATAGGCAGAAATCATTGAAAAGTCCTATTAAACCTTTGGATCACATCAGTTTTTTGTGTATTTTCACCAACCAAGTGTGCTTACATAATCAATTGTTTAAATAGAGAATAAACATCATGGTGGCCCACGTTATGATACTATACGGGACACACTCTCCAATAGCGTAGCCCAATTGTGGGTCCCACAACACCATGAGAATAAGAAAAGAAAGGAAAATAGATTCGGGCATCGGGGTGGCCCCTGCCCTATGGGGTCCACCACATATTCAATACAAGATTAAGATGGGTCCCACCCTTAAGGGCTCACAAAAATATAGAAATCACAAAGAATGGGATGGTTTTGACCCTCCCATGCACTCACTTAGAAGGATGGACGGTTGGATCGGCTTGAATCGACGATCGGATGTTCCACCAAAGTCCTCTCCACCCCTAACCTCCTCTAATCACTCTTTTCTCTTTTCTCTTACTCTTACTCTCTTGATCTTTCCTGATCTTCTCATAAGATATCTTTTGTTTGTCTTAATCTCTCCCTAATCTTTCTTTCTTTTCTCTATTTCTCTCTTAATCTCTTTATAATACCCCAAACTTTTCAATACTGAGTATTGAAAGTAATCAAGTCTTACCATAAGATGTAACCTAGTGTTTACATGTGTACAATACAAATCTAACTGTCCTAACCTTACATTTATTCCCTGACCTGAATCTAACCGTTGAGAATGATCTCCATCTATAGATCAAGCCATCTAACCATTAAAATTAAGACAAGACCATCCTATATGATTTGACATATGTACCTTCCTTTGACTAAATCAGTGAATAACTCTTTATCCATAATCATCCAGATATAAGTCCGTTTGTAAGAGTTGTTTAGAAAGGTGCATACAACCACATAGAACCATTGGATTTCACAAAACTCTTAGATCATCAATAATTATGAGAATGTCACTAACCTGGACCTCTAAATTCTAGATTACATCGTTCTCGCAATCCATTTAATGTGAAATCTTATACCTTTCCTACGTATCATAAATTAACCAGCCCTTAAATCATTGAAAAAGTGATCCAATTGATAAATCAACTCCTTAACCGTAGATTTTGGTGTCCATCTAGTGAAGAAACCTCGCAAGTAGTTGTAGAAGGACGTTTCCCTCCAGATGAATGGATCCAATTGATAAATCAACTCTTAGATTCATTTACACATGTTACAGTGGACCCCACTTACGGTGCATGTGCCCAGTGTACGTGCAGCGGCGGTGCACTGAACCATAAGTTAGGTGAAACCTACTTTCACTGACAGTTTTCAAATTGAGGGAGAGCCCTCCTGCTGCATGCAAAGAAAGCGAACAAGGTTTGATGGATCGTGCTAGGTCCCACCATCAACAATTGGATGACTAATCCAAACCGTCCATTAGGTAGCCTGGATGAAATCGTCCTAAACCTAGGTTATTTCATGTGAGGCTATACACCAGTGTACATAAGATCTTTAGCCAAAAGAAGCCCTCTGCACCGCGATATTAACGGACAGTGTCTATTTGGGAAGAAGTGTGGCCCACCATCATGAGTATTCAGGGAAATCTGAATCGTCCAGAATGTTACTAGGTTGAATTCGACCGAACCCCAGCACTTTTCAGTCTCATTCAGAACCTAGAAGACCGTCAGACTTCCTCCCAAAGTTGCATCCGCAAGTAACGTAAGAAAGAAACCAACCGAGTTACGGATTTCATTAAAAAGGAAATCTCATGGAGGTTATGTGGGACAATTTGAGTCGTCCAAAACATAGTAGGGATGATTCCAACCACATCTATGTTAAGGATTAAGGAGAGACTTCCACCATCTTCTTTATGCAAGGAACAGATTCACGGAAACATTTTGCACGCTTAATCACAATGTTATTTGGCCATGAACTTTGGTGGGATCAAAGACGTCCATTTAAAGACAAACAAGGATGTCCATCTAATGTTCCATCTCTAAAGAAATCACCCAAGTGATGTGATCATATAGCAGAAAATGTGAGAGAACTGTAACTTTACCTTCCAATTGCACAGATGTTACTGTGTAAGGTTTATGCACCAACTTCTTAGCTGTGTAAGTAAAAGAATGCAGAGAGGAATTTGGGTTCAGACAACCTATAAAAAGCACATGGCCGTCTGTAAAAATGAAAGCAAGAGAAAGAAAAAAAAGGAAGGAGAAGAAACATGAGAGCGAGAGAGAGAGAGAGAGAGAGAGCTCTAGCCTACTGGTAGCAGTGAGAGAGAAAGAGTGCAACGTCTAGCTCCTTGCTAGATGTGGTAGTAAGAAAAGGAAGAAGAAGAAAAGAAAGAAAAATAAGGAAAGAGAAGGAGAGAGAGAGAGTTCACGTGGTGGTCGAGACGAACTGAGTTAACTCGGTTAAGACTTGCGATACTACTACCTCGAGTTTGGTTCAAGTCTGAATTTCATTATTGATCCATCATCTTCCTATTTCCTTTCCTTTTGAATCTTTTCTTCCCCTTTCCCAGTAATAGAGGTGGAGAATTCCACCGACACGAATTGAGTTGACTCGGTAAAATAACACTCTCAGAACTTAAATATATAAGGATATGTATATATTTTAAGTTGAAGCATATAGAACCAAAATTTTAATTTAGGTCTCCTCTCAAATTCACCAAACTAAATTGGATCCAACAATATTATAAATCAAGTTTAATATTAATCATTCGAGCCTTGTGAATTAGGACAAAATTTTTTCCTAAAGTGCACTCCGGAACATCTAACCTTGGTAGTAGGCAGGCAGACAACCAAAGGTGAGGGTTTTATCCTTTAAGCCTACATTAATTTAAGTTGTTATATTTATCTTGCCCTTTTACATGTCTTCATTTTACTGTGAATTCTCCCTGTAATTATATAGTTTATCAACACTTATTTATCCTTTTAGGAATCATGGTTTAGTTTACATTCCATATCATTGCACATGATGTGTTTAAGGTATCACAACTAGTGAATCATATATTTATCATGAATGTAATGCATTACGGGTAACAGCCCTCTTGGTCGGCACGTAATTCCATGGGTTGGTTGGAGTGGTACACAATCGATGTAAGTAATTCGCCATACGTGTTACATCATTTCTCGAGATTGGATGTCACAAATAGTCACTCCATGAACACATCGTATTATGTAAATCCCCCATTCACCTCGTTGTGTCACCTTGAGATGTTCGCGTAAAGCCACGTTAACGTTGGACATGCCAGCCAATATCCGTATAGTGAGAGTGAGGGTTGAGCCAGATATTATGAACTATCTTCCACATTGTGAAAGTGATCACTACGTATGATGAGTCGCACACACTTTGCTAGGCATATATTCATGTAGATTGTTTACGCATACTAATATCTCTCGTAGTAGTGGAGTACGTGACGTATCAAAACCCTTACATCACTCTTATGAATCTCTTGAATTATTGTTCATCTTAAAGGATAACCATCACTAAGAGTAGGTCGTTGACCCTCTCCAACCATACAGATGATGTAGATGACGTACATATTTAAGACTCAGAGGACCGTCTCCCTATGAAAGATTATACAAAAAGAATCAGAAGATAGTTTTGTGAATTAGTTTTATACTTTCACTGCAAATTGGATAAATGTAATAAGCTTCCATTGATAAGGCATTTGATTATTTATTTTATTTTATTACTCTGATGAAATAATCAATACAGTCGATTTTATTGTTGTGAATATTAGCTTCACAAATGTATCTGGATGTGATCTAAATGAAAAAAAAATGGGGTGTAATTTTTAAGCATCCAGTTTATACATTAACACCCGATTTTCTCGGGCATGAGTATAAACTCTAGCCATGAAAATTCGGGATGTTACAGTTGGTATCTGAGCATGAGAATGAGATTCACTGGGCTTGAGGGGAGTGGACCACCTTAAGATTTATGCGATTAGGATATATAATGAATTAGATACATACACTTAATAAATTGCCCAAAGAACTAGGGAGTTGAGAAATTAGATACCCATATTCAGGCTCCCCGATGGAAATATTAAGGTAGACGTGAATTTTAGAAACTGTGAATCAAGGCATCCCAGAACAAATCCCCTAAAATTCTAAAAAAAAAATTCTTGAACTAAAGAATCATCCTTAAATATAAAACGATTTGGGCACTTATAATGATAACACTAAATCTTAGGTTCAACAATGAATGGATGATTTGGCCTCTTCATTGTCGTCCAGTCTAGTTAGGTTATTTGGCTTTCAGGGCAAAATGAAAATTTTCTAAGGACGTAGAGAGATCGAGACCATGGAATTATGAACCATATTAAGCAAGGTGCAAGTGGTTTTATCAAAATACCAAATATCGGGGGTGAGATTTTTTTATGGGGGGTAGGCTATAGTGTCCCCATTCACGTAGCCAATTATACACATACCTAGACCTATATATATCTAACTTACAAGTAGTACATTAGAAAACCTAAGCCTAATGAACCAGTGAGGATGATAGAAGAAAATCAAAATTCAAGTAGTACAGTGGAAAATCAGATTATGTAGTGAAAGCATAATGGGCCACGTAGACACATCCTTTATAAGAATACAAGAGTACGCAAGATTTCCCATGTGTCTAAAACGATCAGGATTATGGATTGATGGAACCATGTTTAAGGGAAATTTGCACGATTTGACTCAAATTCTAAAGTCCTCACAAATCTCAATAACCCAATGCTTTAATCAAGCAAAGGATCGAGATTTAACAGGATTACGAATTAATACCGGTAGATCCTCTAAACTACGCAGGCGAAGGATCTGTGTATCGGGCTCAAAACCCACTATGACCATCTATTTCATATTACCTCGAACACAAAAAGTAAGGAATCCATAATGGCATGGCTTGTATAAAAGAAGTACTAAATTTATGGGAAGAAATTATGTTGAAGGGGGGTAGATTGTAACACCCCAAGCTTTTCAATACCAAGTATTGAAAGTCTTAAAGTGTTACCATAGGACGTAACCTAGTATTTACATATGTACAGTACAAATCTAACTATCCTAACCTTATATCTATTCCCTGACCCGAATCTAACTGTTGAGAATGATCTCCATCCATAGATCAAGCCATCTGACCATTGAAATTAAGACAAGACCACCCTATATGATTTGACGTATATACCTTCCTTTGACTAAATTGGTGAATAAATCTTTATCCACAATGATCCAGATGTAAGTCCTCTTGTAAGAGTTATTTAGAAAGGTGCATACAATCATGTAGAACCATTGGATTTCACAAAACAATTACATCAACAATAATCATGAGAATGCCACTAACCTAGACCCCTAAATTCTAGATCACATGGTTCTCGCGATCCATTTGATGTGAAATCTTATACCTTAACTACATATCATAAATTAACAATGCACGTTGAATTTCAACCTTTAGATCATTGTAAAAGTAACCCAATTAACAAATCAGCTCGTTAACTATCATTTTTAGTGTCCATCGAGTAAAGAAACCTCACGGGTAGTTGTAGAAGGACATTTCCCTCCAGATGAACGAAGAGGATTCACTCACACACGTTACAATGGACTCCACTTGCGGTGCATGTGCCCAGTGTACGTGCACCGGAGGTGCATTGAACCATAAGTCGGGTCTAACCTAGTTTGACCTGACAATTTTCAAATTAAGGGAGAGCCCTCTTGCACACAAAGAAAGAGAACAAGGTCCATTGGATCGTGTTGGGGCCCACCATCGATGATTGGACGACCAATCCAAACCGTCCATTAGGTAGCACGGATGAAACCGTCCTAAACCTAGGTTGTTTCATGTGAGCCTGTACAGCATTGCACACAAGATCTCCGGCCGAAAGAAGCCCTCTGTACTACAATATTAATGGACAGTATTTGTTTGGGAAGTAATGTGGCCCAGCATTGCGAGTATTCAAGGCAATCTGAACTGTCTAGAATGTTCCCAGGTCAAATCCGACCGAACCCCAACACTTTTCACTCTCAGTCAGAACCTTGAATACCATCAGATTTCCTCCCAAAGTTGTGTCCGCAAGCAATGTATGAAGGAAACCAACTTTGTTGTGGATTTCATGAGAAAGGAAATCTCATGGAGGATACGTGGGATGATCTGAGTCGTCCAAAACCCAGAAGGGATGATTTCGACCACATCTATGTTGAGGATTAAGGAGAGACTTCCGCCATCTTCTTTATGCAAGGAACGGATTCAAGGAAACATTTCGCACGCCTGATCATAATGTGATCTAGCCATGAACTTTGGTGGGATCAAAGATATCCATTCAAAGACAATCAAGGATGTCCACCTAATGGTCCGTTGCTAAAGAAATCATCGAAGCAATGTGATCATATAGCAGAAAATGGGAGAGAACTATAGCTTTACCTTCCGGTTGTGCAGATGCTACTGTGTAAGGTTTATGCATCGACTTCTTCGCTGCGTAAACGAAAGAACGCAGAGAGGATTTTTGGTTCAGACAACCTATAAAAAGGACCCTGTCGTCCGTAAAAATGAAAGTAAGAGAAAGAAAAGAAAGAAGGAGAAGAAACGTGAGAGCAAGAGAGAGATCTCTAGCTGACTGGCAACGATAAGAGAGAGAGAGAGAGAGAGAGAGAGAGAGAGAGA
The DNA here is from genome assembly GCA_037074715.1 of Magnolia kwangsiensis. NCBI lineage: Eukaryota > Viridiplantae > Streptophyta > Magnoliopsida > Magnoliales > Magnoliaceae > Magnolia > Magnolia kwangsiensis. The sequence goes on from CM073576.1 coordinate 71,770,841, forward strand.
GAGAGAGAGAGAGAGAGAGAGAGAGCAACATCCATCTCCCTACTGGATGTGGTAGCAAGAAAAGGAAGAAGAAGAAAAGAAAGAAAAAGAAAGAAAGGAAAGAAACAAAAACAAGGAAAGAGAAGGGGAGAGAGAGAGAGAAAGAGAGAGAGAGAGTTCACGTGGTGGTCAAGACAAACTAAGTTAACTTGGTTGAGACTTGCGGTAGTGCTACCCCGAGTTCGGTTCAGGTCTGAATTTCATTATTGTTCCATCATCTTCCTTTTTCCTTTCCTTTTAAACCTTTTCTTCCCCTTTTCCAGTAAATGAGGTGGAGAATTCCACCAAGATGAATTGAGTCGACTCGGTGGAATAACACTCCTAGAACTTAAATATATAAAGATATGTATATATTTTAAGTTGAAGCATATAGAACCAAAATTTTAATTTAGGTCTACTCTCAAATTCACCAAACTAAATTGGATCCAACAATATTATAAATCAAGTTTTAATATTAATCATTTAAGCCTTGTGAATTTAGACAAGATTTAATCCTAAAGTGCGCTCCTGAACATCTAACCTTGGTAATAAGCAAACAGACAAAAAAAGGTGAGGGTTTTATCCTTTAAGCTTACATTAATTTAATTTTTTAGATTTATCTTGCCCTTTTACATACCTTCATGCTACTGTGAATTCTCCCTACAATTATATGATTCATCAACACTTATTTACACTTTTGGGAATCATAATTCAATTTACATTCCCTATCACTGCAAGTGATGGGTTTAAGGCATCACAACTAGTGAATCATATATTTATCGTGGACGTAATGCATTACGGGTAGCGGCCCTCTTGGTCGGCACGTAATTCCATGGGTTGGTTGGCATAGTACACAATTGATGTAAATCACCATGCGTGTTACTTCACTTCTCAGGATTGGATGTCTCAAATAGTCACTCCATAAACAGATCGTGTTACATAAATCCCTCAATCATATCATTGTGATACCTTGAGATGCTCGCATAAAGCCACGTTAATGTTAGACATGCCGGCGAATATCCGTATAGTGAGCGTACGGGTCGAGCCAGATATTATGAACTATCTTCCACATCGTGACAGTGATCACTACGTATGATGAGCCGTACACACTTTGCTAGGCATACTTTTATATAGATTGTTTACGCATACTGATATCTCTCATAGTAGTGGAGTACGTGACGTATCAGAACCCTTACATCACTCTTATGAATCTCTGGAATTATTGTTAATCTTAAAGAATAACCATCACTATGAGTAGGGCATTAACCCTCTCCAACCATACAGATGATGTAGATGTCGTATAGATTGAAGACTTAGATGACCGTCTCCCTATGAAAGATTATACTGAAAGAATCAGAAAATAGTTTATGAATAGTTTTATACTTCTGCTGCAAACTCGATAAATATAATAAGCTTCCATTGAGAAGGCATTTGATTATTTATTTAATTCTGTTACTCTAATGAAATAATTAATACAGTTGATTTTATTCTTGCAAATGTATCAGGATGTGGTCTAAATGAAAAAAATAGGGTGCGACTTTAAAGCATTCAGTTTATACATTATTAACACTCAGTTTTCTCAGGTAACCTAATCTTTCTAATATTTTTCTCTTTTAACCCCTCTCTACTCTTGCTAGAAAATGGTAGAAATGAAAGGGAATTAGGGAGTTTTTGTGGTAGAGATTTTAAGATAGGGAGGGAATATGAGAAGATGAAGGGGTAAAATGGGGAGAAATTTAAGAAAAGAATGATGGCTAGCATAGGTAGGGGTATGGGTTGCATATGATGGCATGGGTTAGTTTGACTAATGTGGAGAGAGTGACATGAGTGATGGATTAATGGATGGCTTGATTGATAGATGGGTTGATGGATTGATTGACTTGACAACATGGGGATTTGTGCAAGTGGGGCTCGCATGCATTAAACGGCCTATCTCGGATTGTCCTGTAAGTGATATAATGTTCAAAGCACGCTTCATACTTTGTTTGTCAAATTTTGTTTAATCAAAACATTTTAGCAAGTGATCTTCAAGTTGGTTCAAGATCAAGGTTCTATCCTAGCTCAAGATGAAAACCAAGCTCAAGATCAAGCTGAAGACCAAGCTCAAGCTCAAGTTGAAGACCAAGGTCAATCTCAAGTTGAAGATCAAGCTCGATCTATTAAAGTTTTAGTAGAAGAATAAGCTCCTTAGAGAAGTTCAAGTCTCTGATATAATCAATGGCTATGAAGTTCAATCCATACAGGCATTATAAACCCTAGAAAGACCTTAGGTTTAGGTGTTTTCAAAATATATTTAAAATTAGATTTTTATACTTGTAATTGCTTGAGTTTCGACCAGCTTAAGTTTTGGCTTGACCAACTTAAGAATTTCTCAACCAATCCTAGTTCTAGCTGAAGTAAAACAGAAATTTTGTTGCTCCTTCAACCAGTCGAGTGGTCTCCTCGACCAGTCGAAGGACACTCTTCGACCAGTCAAGCATTTCTCGGCTTGAAGTCCAACAACTAATTCAATCAAGATTTTCGCTCCTTTGACTAGTCAAAGACCATGTTTGACTGGTCAAAGACCACCTTTGACCAATCAAACAGGACCTTCGACTAGTCGAAGATTCATTAGATCCTATCCCGCTCAAATCTGAAAATTTGTTGGAACTTAATCCGGTGCTTGTGCCAGTTGAAGACTATCTTAGACGAGTCGGAGCAACAAATTTTCTACCTATAAATTGAGGTTCTTTCTCAATTCAAAAATGCATTTAAATCTACCAAAATCCTTCTGCAAGAAAGAGAGATGCCTCAATTATTGTTAAGCTATCAAACGGTATTTATAAATCATTTTATAGCTTCTTTTGTTTAATTCCTTAATATCTAATTTTATCATTATGATTCTAAAAAGAGAGGGAATACTCTTTTTTTTCAGATTTATAGAAATTAATGCAAGTAACATTGGTTTAAATCTAATTAAAATAAAAAGAACCCTAGACCTTTTCTATCGGACTGAACATTGAGCATTCGTCATTCAAGAAAAATGGTTCTTCATCTACAACTTCTTCTACGGTGAAGATAACTATACATTTACATTTTGTATTTAGTTTTTCTAAGATAGCCAGAAAATCTCAGTGTTGGATTTTCTGAGATAAGCTAGAAAATCTTAGTGAGGGGTTTCTTTGTTTGTGATAGCCCGGTAAAATCACAACTGTATCAGGTTTTAAGGTGACCCTATGAAAACCTTATTCATAGTGAAAGCCAAGATTACGTGGTTAGTGATCTTGGGAGTGGAGTAGGTGTAGCTATTTGAACAGTTGTTGACACACTGAACCACTATAATTCTTGGTGTTGCTGTGAATACTTTTATTATTTCTATGGTGAATGGTTGTAATTCCTTTTATGTTAAAGTGGTGAATGTTTATAATAGTTAGTTTTTGTTTACTCTTGCTCAGTTTAGAATTTTAATTCCTATCACATTCATGAAATAAGGTTGTCCTACCTAAACTTGTTTGGGTGAAGGTTGTCCCACGAATCAGTTTGAATCAGTGTTTCAATACTAGTGCGATTGAGATATCTAATTTATTTATTATTCAACACTTTATTCGATTATTTGGCATAGTCTTATTCACTCCCTTGTAGGACTTTTTAAGCTCACCTTTTCAAGTGGTATCAAAGTGAAGTTTCTCTCTTTTTTTTTGGATTAATTTGCTTGAGTTAAAGATCTAGAACTTAATTATGTCAAATTTTGATTGTTTATCTATTATCAGGCCACCACCTTTTAATGGCTCAACTATTCATACTGGAAGGCCAGAATGAGGATGTTTCTAAAATCCTTAGATGAAAGTGTGCGGCAAGCCACTGTGACTAAATGAAAACATCCTATAACTAAAGTATTAGGCAATGATGGAACTAAATCTATGAGAGAAACTGCATTCTATTTATGGACTGCAGTTCAGAAAAGTGAAAGCAATACTAATGCTAAAGCCTTAAGTACCATAACTTGCGCTCTTTTGCTTGATGAATTCCAAAGAATTATTTCATGTGATATAGCTAAGCAAGCATGGGATATTCTCGAAATGACACATGAAGGAACTTCTATAGTTAAGAAATCAAAAGTTCAAATCCTCACTATCAGATTTCAGGAAATCCGTAAGGAAGAAAATGAAAATTTCATGGACTTCTATACGAAACTAAATGACATTGTAAATTTCATGTCGGGTATAGGAGATAGAATCCCAGAAAGCATGGTTTTTACAAAAATATTGTGATCTCTTCCTGAGAGATTCAATTCTAAAGTTACTGTCATTCAGGAATTGAGGGATATTGATCTTATGAAGGTTGAGGAGTTAATTGGTTCTCTTCAAACATATAAGTTAAATTTTAAGGCTCCTAAATCTAAGTCTATTCCCCTTATGTCTTCTAAATCTATTTCAATTGAAAATAGTTCTAATTCTAATTTTGAAGAAAATAAAAATCATATGAAAATGTTAACTAAGAAATTTTATAGAATTTTCAAAAACAAGAAAAGATCATATTTTCAAAAATTAACTAATAAAAGAAAAGGAAAATCTAATTCTTGAAAATATAAAACAAATGACAGTTAATGTTTCAACTGTCATGAATATAGGCATTTGACTAATAAATATCCTGAAAAGGATATTTAAAAAAGAAAGAGCATGATAAAAACTTGGGATGAATCATCTGACTCTGAAACTTCTTTTGAGTCTGATGAATCTGAACAAGAGAATGCAAATATAAATGATATAAAAGCTCTTATGACTATAGCCAGAGTCACTTCCTCATATAGCTGTAATATGTCTGACTATGAAAATCTCAAGAGTGACCCTGAAAATGAAAATGAAGATGACCTTCAAGATGCCTATAATGCCCTATACAAAGAAAGTTGTAAAATTGTTGTTAAATTAAAATTTTAAAAAGAGAAATATGTTAAACTAAAAGAGGAACTTGAAAACACAGTTTTAGAAAAATCTCACTTTTTAGATTGTCTTGAAAAAAATAGATTTATGTTTTAAATCTTCTGAATTGCAAAATCTCAAAATTGAAAATGAGAAACTAAAAATTGAAGTTCCTTCCATTCTGAGTTCTAAGGATACTTGGAAATATGCCCAAGGGGACGAAAAACTGTTAAAATTATTAACCTCATCTAGAAAATGAGGTGACAAGTCTGCTCTGGGTTATATTAAAGGTAATTCTTCGAAATCCAAGGATTCTGCTCCTATTTTTGTAAGAGGAGAATCCTCGAACTCTAAAGGTAAGACTTTAAGAGATTCTAATTATAACGATTTCAAAAACTCAAAACCCTTTCAAGTTCCTAAAAATAATAATGCCATCAGCTATAAACATCAAAAGTATAATAAAACTCCCTTGGCTGAAAAATTGTTGACCTGCTTAAAGAGCTACTAAAATCCAACTCAAATGAATATGGAGTTTATAGTGAAAGGGGAAATCCTAATTCCCAAATGTAGCGAAAATCAAGAGTTACTCCTAAACCTAGAACCATAAAGAAATGATTTGTAAAGGTTAAGTGCCTTGTTGTCCATACAGCTTTCAAAGCCATTAGCCACTCAAAATGGTAACTTGATAGTGGATGTTCAAGACATATGACAGGTGACAAGGCGATATTCACGAATATCAAAGAAGTTAATGGTGGCTCAGTTACTTTTTATGATGGAAGCAACTGCAAAATAATAGGTCAAGGTACTGTACAACTTCCTAACCTACCTTTCTTTGAAAATGTGTTTTATTTTTAAGGTTTAAAACATAACCTCGTAAGTATATTTCAAATCTGTGATAATAAACATAGTGTGAAATTTTCTGATCACGGATGTGAGATAATAAATAAGAAGGGTAATGTAATATTAAATGGTCGTATGACCTCTGAAAATTTTTATATAATTGATAACTCTTACTCATCAAACCATTCATGTTACATAATCTAAACAGTCGAAATTGAGTTATGGCATAAATGTCTTAGACATGTTAACGTCAGAGAACTATATAAGTTGAGCAAAAGAGATCACTTACGTGGCTTACATGAGCTCAAAAAGATTAAAAAAATATGTGGCGCTTGTCAAATTAGCAAACAGATCAGGAGTAATCACAAGAAAGTGAACTCTTTAACCACGACCAAACCTCTAAGACTACTCCACATGGATATGTAGGACCAACTAGAACAGAAAGTAGAGGTGGAAAGAAATATTTTCTAATCATTGTTGATGATTTCACTAGATCTATATGGGCAGCCTTTTTAAGAGAAAAATCAGATACTCTCAATGAAGTCAGAAAAATTTTAAAGCGTATTCAAACTGAAAAAGAGATGTTTGTGGTTAAACTTAAAAGTGATTATGGCAACGAATTTGAGAATATCAATTTTGAGAAGTACTATAATGATCATGGTATATCGCATGAATTCTTTGCTCTTAAAACACCTCAATAAAATGGAATTGTTGAAAAGAAAAATAGACTTTTACAGGATATGATTAGTGTAGTGCTAATAGTATGAAACTACAAACAAAATTATGGAATGAGGCCATTAATACTGCTTGGTAAATTATAAATCATGTTTACAATAGAAAAGTAAAAAATAAAACAGCTTATGAACTATGGCTTAATAAAAAGCCCACTGTCAAATATTTTTAGATTTTTAGAAGTAGATGCTTTATTTTATGGGACTAAGAAAATTTTAAAAAATAAATTAAAATTAAGAGTGATGAAGGAATATTTCTAATCTATGCGCTAAATAGTCATGCTTACTAGGTCCTTAATAAAAGAATTACAGTGATTCAGGAATCAATAAATATAGTAAATGATGATCAACAAATCACACCCACTGCAAGTCTAGATGATGATGAAGTCAATATAATTGATATACATGACTCTTCATCCAAATCAGTTGATACTGAATTAAGATTAGTTAAAGACCATCCAATTGATCAAATACTTGGTAACCCTAGTAATGGTGTTCAAACAAGAAAATAATTAAAAAATATATGTAATTATGTCTGCTTCACTTTCTAAATTGAACCGGCCAATGTGAATGAAGCACTTACCGATGAAAGTTGGATAATTTCCATGCAAGAAGAACTAAATCAATTTGTCAAAAATGATGTATGGTACTTGGTTTCTAGACCAACCGATAAATAAGTAATTGGAACCAAATGGATATTTAAGAATAAAACTAATAAATTAGGTAATATTATCAGAAATAAGGCTCGATTGGTTGTACAAGGATACACTCAGATAGAAAGTATTGATTATAATGAAACCTTCACACCAGTTGCACGTCTTGAATCCATAAGATTATTCATTTCAATTGCATATCATTAGAAATTCAATATATATCAAATAGATGCTAAAAGTACATTTTTAAACAGTGACTTACATGAGGAAGTATATTTTGAACAACCTAAGAGTTTTGAGGACCCCAAACTTCCAAATCATGTGTACCGTCTTAAAAAAGCACTCTATGGTTTAAAACAAGCTCCCAAGGTATGATACAAAAAATTGACTAAATTTTTACTTAGTCATAAATTTATTATGGGTAGTGTTGATAAAACTTTATTCATCAAGAAATATAATGATCATATACTGATAGTTCAGATTTTTGTTGAAGATATAAATTATGGATCTACATGTACTAACTTATCTATTGAGTTGGTAGATCTGGTGAAATCCAAATTTAAAATGAGTATGGTTGGTGAACTAAACTACTTTATTGGTTTACAAGTTAAGCAACTTGAACATAGTATATTCATCTCACAAATCAAATATGCCTTGAACCTCATAAAAAGTTTTGGATTTAAGAATGGAAAGAATTTTGAAACTCCAATGAGTACAACTCATAAAATCTCAAAGGATTAATTAGGTAAAAGTGTAGACTCCCATCTATATCAGAGTATGATTGGTAGTCTCCTATACTAAACTGCTAGTATACCTGATATTACTTTTAGTATTGGAATATGTGTTAGATATCAATATAATCCTAAGGAATCACATCTAATTGATGTTCAATGGATAATCAGATATGTCACAAGTTCTACTAACTTAGGACTTTGGTATCCACATGATACATCTATATAAATTATCGGATATACCAATGCAGAATGGGCAGGTAATATTAACGATAGAAAATCTACCAGTGTTGAATGTTTCTACGTAGGGAACTGTTTTGTATCCTAGCTTAGTAAGAAATAAAACTCTGTATCTCTCAACCGCCACTGAATCTGAATATATCGCAGTTGAGAATTCCTACACTCAGCTTATTTGGATGAAAAGAATGTTAACTGATTATGGTATTATGCAAGATACAATGACATTATACTGCGATAAGTCAAGAGCAATTAATATTTCAAAAAATTAAATCCAACATTCTCGTACTAAACATATCGATATTAGATACCATTATATTCGAGAATTAGTTGAAGATAAGAGTATTACGATAAAATATATTCAAACTGAGAAGCAACTTACAGACATATTAACCAAAGCACTCGACAGGAATAGATTTTTCAATTTAAAGCATGATATTGGTTTGTATATTATTAATTAATCATATTGTTTATGCATTTATTTCTTTTATGTTTATATTAATAAAATGATAATAAAATGATGATAAAATTTTATATATATATATATATATATAATTTAGATTTTTTGGTTTCTCGACGGGTTGAGTACATGCTCAACCAGTCAAACCCTCGATGAGCCGAGTATATGCTCGACCGGTTGAGGACCACACAATTTCACCTTAAAAAGGTGAAAAATCACTTTTTTCATTTCATTTCCACCTTCCTCAACTAGCCGGTGCTCCTCTCGACAAACCCAACTTATAAACTTGCTTGTAATTGGTTATTTTTTAATTTTTTTCAAGTTTTGGGTACATCCTTGCTAGTCAATCTCATATTTGGGGTTTATTTTTTTATTTCAAACCCTTTCTGTAGTGAGTTTTGTGAAAAATCTTATCTACCCACAATCCTTTTACTCTCTTTAATTATTTCTTGTGCAATCAATAAATGGAGCATCATACTAAAAGAACGGAAACACGTAAGAGTCGTGGTAGCTCATCTAGGACAACTCCAGTTAATGTGAGAACCATAAGGGGCCCCGAAGAAGATTCAGAGCAAGTTAGGGATTTCAGATCAAGAGATATAATTATAGGTCGTATTGTCAATCTTGCTCACATTACACTGCTTGTTCCTCTTCTTTCCAATGTTGGTTGGGAAGGCATACTTGCTTGGGGTGGAACGTCTTACGGTTCTATAGCATAAGCGATGTATGCTTCTATCTGTGATGTGTCTTTAGAAAACCTTACATTTACAATTAAACTCGTAGAAGACACATTCACTGTAAATTGCTATACTATCACAATATTAACTGATATTGCCATTACAAATGATGCAATTCCAATTGATAATTTAACTAATAAATTGACTCATTCTGAATGGGAAGTGATTAATTATAAATTATGTCATTTTAATGCTGAATGAAAATCCGATAATGCTCTCCGTGCTAACCGAATGCTACCCAAATATCATGTTCTTCATAGGATCTTTACGTCTAACGTCTATCCTGGATCAAGGAATAAGTTGGAACTTACTCCCTTCATGACTTATGTTCTCCATTCGGTTGCATCTGGTATACAAGTCTGTCTTCCTTCTCTCATATGCTACCTCATTATTCAGTTTTGTCTTCATCCTGGTCACGGTTCTATTCCATTTGCCTACCTTATGACATGTATTGCTTTGCATTGTAATGTCATCATTCCTCTGTCTGAGGCACCGGAGTCGGAATTACCATTTAATAACGCCAATTTGAATAAGATAAATCTACAATTTCTTCCTGGTCAATGAGAAGAAGAAGAGGGGGAAACACATGCACTTAAAGATACTTCGATGGATGACATTTTTGCTGAACTTGATGAGTCAGATGATCCAGAAGATCCAGACTATCAACCTTCTCAGGTTGATGATCTGGTTAAATCGCTAGAGGAAAAGGTCGCCGCATTACAACTTTCTCAGGATAACCTGGTTCAAACTTAAAAATCACCAATGAAGTACATGAAAAAGGACTTTCATTGTATCATGAGGAGTTTGCATCAGCTTGATCCCTCTATGCCTACTCCTTCATCGTCTAGATCCAACTGAGTTCCTTTCAATTTAGTTCTTATATTTATGAGGTTGTATAACTTTAACATTACTTGGTTTTCTTGATGACTTCTTTACACTCTCCTAAACTCCTTGGATGATTATTTTCCTATCTTGACAATTTCATATGCTACTCTCCTTAGTATATTCATATGTTTTATTTCTTCTATTATGTTTCTATGGTTATTCATTAAATATCTCATTTACTTGATAGTTAATATATTCCTTCTCTTATCAACTTGTGACAAAAAGGGGGAGAGGATTATTTCTATATTTATGGCATGCATGTTTTGAATATATGATAATATATATATATATATATATATATATATATATATATATATATATATATATATATATATATATATATGATGCATACATGAATATGCTTAAATGAATGAAGAATGCTTTATAATGGAATGTTGTATCTCATAATACAGGGAAAGTACAAATTGAGGGGGTGTAGTAAATATTTTATAATCTTCAACAAATATTCTACAACAGGAGTACAAGAATACAAGGCTTCATTCTGATTTTTGTAATAGTAAGTGTTTTGTCATGAATTGACAAAGGGGGAGATAGTAAGTGTTATAATGTTCAAAGCACACTTCACACCTTATTTGTCAAATCACGTTTAGTCAAAATATCTTAGCAAGTGATCTTCAAGTTGGTTCAAGATCAAGGTTCAAGCCTAGCTCAAGATGAAAACCAAGCTCAAGATCAAGTTAAAGATCAAGCTCGATCTACTAAAGTTTTATTAGAAGATCAAGATCCTTAGAGAAGTTTAAGTCTTTGATATACTCCAAGTCTATGAAGTTCAGTCCATATAGGTATTATAAACCTTATAAGAACCTTAGGTTTAGGTGCGTTCAAAATATATTTAAAATTAGATTTTTATACTTGTAATTGGTTGAGTTTCGACCAACCTAAGTTTTGTCTCGACCAATCCTAGTTCTAGCCGAAGTAAAATAGAAATTTTGTTGCTCCTTCGACCAGTCGAGTGGTCTCCTCGACCAGTCAAAGGACACTCTTCGACTAGTCAAGCATTTCTCTGCTCGAAGTTCAACAACTAATTTAGTTTAGATTTTAGCTCCTTCGACCAGTCGAAGACCACCTTCTACTAGTCAAAGATTCGTTAGATCTTATCCTACTCAAATCTGAAAATCTGTTGTAAATGAATCTAGTGCTTGGGCTAGTTGAAGACTGTCTTATACGAGTCGAAGTAACAACTTTTTTGCTTATAAATTGAGGTTTTTTCTCAATCCAAAAATGCATTCAAGTCTACCAAAATCCTTCTGCAAGAAAGAGAGAGGCCTCAGTTATTGTCAAGCTATCAAGCGATATTTATAAATCATTTTATAGCTTCTTTTGTTTAATTCCTTAATCTTTAATTCTATCATTCTGATTCTAAAAAGAGAGGGAATACTCTTCTTTTTAAGATTTAAAAGAATTAATAAAAGTAATATTATTTTAAATCTAATTAAAATCAATAGAACCCTGGACCATTTATATCGAACTGAACATTAAACATTTGACATTCAAGGAAACTGGTTCTTCAGCTAAAACTTCTTCTACAGTGAAAATAAGTATACATTTACATTTTGTATTTAGTTTTTTTGAAATAGCCAGAAAATATCAATGTTGGTTTTTCTGAGATAAGCCATAAAATCCAGGTTTTAAGGTGACCACGTGAAAACCTTATTCACAGTGAAAGCCAAGATTACATGGTTAGTAATCTTGGGAGTGGAGTAGGTGTGATTGTTTAAGAACAAGTGTTGACACACCGAACCGCTATATAATTCTTAGTGTTGTGGTGAATGCTTTTATTATTTTTGTGTTGAATAGTTGTAGTTTTTTTTATGTTAAAGTGGTGAATATTTGTAATAGTTAGTTTTTATTTACTCTTGTTCAGTTTTGAATGACAACCTCCGAAATAGAATCGGGACTAGGATCCGCAACAGATGGAGCGGGATACAATCGGGTCGATCAGATCGCTCGAGCACCAAGGGGGCCTCTAACTCTCGTGCCTTGACCATGGGTGTCTCGTCTAGGCGACATGGTCTAAAGAAACAACAAAGGTGTCCAGGGCTGATGGACATTAGAAAACCAAATCAGAAGAGTACGCACTCGGGATGTTACTTGTCCTAAGCATGAAACGGATATATGATGTTGTCCTGAGTTACTTCTGGGTTATTTTGTTATGCTCTGATACCAACTCCTGTCAAGCCCCAAATTCGGAAACTGGATTCACAAAATTTTCGATCGCCGAATCTAGTGGCGATAACCTCCATAGTACCCCATTCTCCGCTCCTAGCACCCATTCACCAGGTTTCGATCCAGGGATCCTATAAGGAGGATTTCTAAAACATAAGTCTCATTCAATTAAGCATGCCCAAGATCATAACATCATAACCATAAATAAATAACCATAGGAACAACATTACAAAATTCACTAAGAATTTAAACTTTTCACAAGTACAAGCCTCAAAGGGAAGAAATACAAAGACTATATAAGAACGACTCCAAAAGGTCCACGACGCACTCCACACTCCTGCTCAGCTACTGCTGCTACTTAGAATCACCTGCACGCATCAATCGTGCATAAGCTAATGAAAAGCTTAGAGGGCGATGTAAGTGTGTGCAGGACAAGTGCTATAAATGCAATATTAGAGTATGTAAAAGAAAATGCGGTAAGATCATTATTTTGAACAAGAAACAAATGTATTCGATTTGGGAAAATTATCTTACTCGAGCATAACAAAGAGAGTATATGAATGACAATCATCGTATTATTAATATTGAGTTCATTTACATCCTTTAGTATCCCTTCATTCTAAGATAGACCATTTGAAATACATAAATTGAAATTAATAAAGTTCGAATGTCGAATCTCATATTCAGTAGTATTTCGATAATTCCTTTAGTCATCTCCTTCAGAGGAATGTTATGCAGATTTGATCATTCAACTTCTCCCCTTTTAAGCTTCTCCCTTGTGCAAAAGGAGAGCTTGGAGCAATGAAGATCGAATTGGATGATTTCAACAGCATCTTGACCCTTTTTATAATTGGGCATATGGTGACATGGTTGCGCGATTCGCTTGACAAGTTGTTGGTTGCGCGACCCGTGAAACCAATCTCTGAGTTCCTCTTCTCACCTTCAGTCTTCCTTCAGAGCTCTGCTTCTCTTCAAAAACTCTTCTCCCTCTCAAATGAGAGGAGGAGTGGGGTATTTATAGGCCTCTACACGTGCGAACCCTTGATTATTGTGCCATGGGGCCCACTCTGCATCACATCCAACCGTCCATAATAATTACTATCTGATCTTAGTTGCGTGACCTGCGCAATGGGGAAGTCACTTGCACGGTCCGTGCAATGGAGAAAATATCGCACAACTCGCATAATGAATGAAATTTTTTACGTGGTCCGCGCAACCAATTACTAGTTGCACGACCCAAGCAACTACTCTACATGATATTTTGATTTACTTTTTTTTTCTTATTCCTTCAACTCCTCTTTTGATCTTCGTCTTTTCAAGCTTTCTTCATTTTTTCATGCTGACCAACCGTGAATACCACTAGCCGTCACAAGGCTAAGCAATGCAAGGCAGGAATCCCATCTGTCAATCAAAGGCTATGTAATGCGGGGCTATATAGCCAAGTGTCATATGCAATATGCAATGCGATCATGCTCATCCTCATATCAGTACAGTTCCTCTCTGGGAAATCACCGGGGTCAAATACACTACATGCTGATTGTCGCCTCCTTAGATGCACAGCCCAGCGAGCGTAAGAGACCTCACTACTCGCCTGTGGATAGCCAATCACCAACAAGGCTCGATAGTAGCAGACCCATTTATAAGCTAGTCAAAATCATCCTAGCTTCAATGCCCCCTCACTCAGGAGGGTAAGGCCACACCCCACCCAACCGACCACGATACAGTACGAGACACGGCCTATAGGTAATGGCACCGGAGCTTGCGCTTTCCACTTGGTCTAGACGTCGGTGCATCTCCTGGTACCATGAAGGTTTTGGAAATTTCACCTAAGGACATCCTACGTGCCCACAATGCTCAATCAAATATTTACGGTGTCCAAAACTCGGTCATCCACGATGTACCTGTGGAGACTACGACCCTGATGAAGATAGGGAAAAAATCAACTATGTTATGCAAATGTTAAATTGCATGAGTTACACCAATCAACCATGCATCAATCTTGTACATACAGTGCGCTCAAGTGAGGCAACTCCATCACTACGAGAGTCCCATAACAACCTACCCAAAGGCATATTATCATGACCAATCAACCATGCACATGTATGATGCTCATGAGTCACTAAGTATGTCATGCGGCGATGAAGCTATACTCTTCCCCTCAACAAGGTAGGGCCTAGGTACTTGGATAATAATTTTTTTTTACATGGAATTGAAAGAGCACAACTATATGTGGGGGCCCAATAATTTGAGGTAGCCCATTAGGACTAAACAAGCAATACCATAGGCCTAAATAATAAGAATGGACCTAACAAAGGATCTAGGGTGGACATTCAACCACTAATAGATGAGAATGGGCTTAACAAATGGGCCTAGAGGGGTCCACAATGAGGACATTTAACCACCATTATCTCATAAAAGGCGGCCCAACTAAAATCTACCTATAAGCAAGGCCTAAGGTCCAAGTACTACTATAAAAATAAAATGGGCAGCAACATGCATATATGTTATCCCACATAATGGGCCTTAAGGAACAACGCAAAGCCCTCATACAACATTATGGGCCCATAGGGGAAACTATGGCCCAAGAACAAAACCACTCAATCCATGCATTATGTTGGACTTAGTGGGCAGCCCATGAGCCTAAGTACATAGGAAAATACATATCCAAGATGGGCCAAATGGGCCTTACAACATCAACCCAAAACTGGGTAAATTAAGTGGGCAATCCAAGACCCAATCACACATACAAATCAGCCCACAAGTCCAGCATGATGATGAAAACAACCCACATACACAACCGGGCCAAGGCTGGACGTCCCCAACCCATCTAGGCCTGCTAGACATCCCAAAATCTGGTCTATTTATTTGAGGCCAAACGATCAACTAAAAGGTGGGCCTTACTTGACACTAGTTAAGCCTAAAAAGCCTTAGAATAAAAAATATATTATATGCACATAATGCTTCTCCATTTGGTGGGCCCCACATCCTTCAAATATTCAGCCACATACACAATTTCTTTCTTAGTACCTTGTTGGACTTTCAACCCACCCAGCTTCTTGGGCCTGCTAAGGTCCAGCAAATAATAATTTTACAATAAAAATATATATTTTATAGTGGTCCCCGGTCATCATGGTGGGACCCAACAGATGGAGAGGGTGGATACAACACACAAAATCAAGTGGGCTTGCTATTAGACTGCAAATCCAGCAGCACCCCAGGAAATTCTAGACATTCCAAGTGTGTTTGGGCGTCCCTAGGGCCTGGACGGTGAGTAAAATACACATCAAGGTGGGCTCCAAAGGTGGACGTCCCACTGGGGAACGGTACACACATCAGTAGGTGACACCAGGGAGGACAGTCTAGAGGAAATACACACATCAAGGGAGCCAGGGAGGGAAGGACGGCTAACCCATGGCTGGACGTCAGCCCAGCTGGGCGTCCAGCATGGTGCTGTTGTTCCACCCCCTAAAAACCCCCCCAAATTTTATAAGTTCAAGTGGCCCACATGCATCAGAGATGGGTCCCCACAAGGTGGACCACAAAATGGGTAAGGAGTAAGGCCATAAACTCAATTAAACACATTTTATAAAAATGGATAGCAGGTCCAAAAATAAATTTCTATAGAAACAATGTTGTTATCCCCCAACTTGTACACCTCATTAGAGTGGGCCCAAATCTGCAAAAAATTGGGAAAATATGGGGACAACCTCCCTTTACTAGTATACATCAAAGTGGGGTCCACAAAAGTGGCCCACCAACTCAAGATCAAACTAATATTTTAATTTTCACAACATGCAGAGTGGATGGATAGTCTAGAAAATCTGGACCGTGCACCCCTCTTGGCCCACTCTTTTGGGTGATCAAACAGGGACGGATGGAGGTAAAATGTAACATACTTCTAGGTGGGGTCTACATCTCTAGAAATAATCTTACAATGGGGGTAAAATATCCCTCTAATCCATCCATAATCCATGCCGAAAATAACCCAAAAATAGTCCAGAATTTTTCTAGACAGCAAGGTATGCCTGAAAATAACTGAACATAACTATTGAGTAAAGGGGGAAATTGAAAAGGCTAAGCTATTAAGTCCTAAAGGAGGGGGGGAGGGATAGGACTAAGTAAAATTTAAAAAATTAACAGTGAAATTTAAACAATTAAATGAAGATAGCACTTAAACAATCCACAATGTGAAAATGTAAAACAACCTAAAAAATCTAGTATTGAGAGATTTATATAAACTTGGTTCTATGGACAACCTGACACCAAAAACCAATGGTTTATGACAGGACAACCTTACTAGAATGTGGGTGAGTATCAAAAACTCAAACTGAAGAGGATATGAAAGAAATATAAACTAATTTATTATAACATTCACTACACAATGCTGAAATGTAAAGATTACAACATTCACATCCATAAATACATCCTACAATCTTAAATTACAAAAGATAAAGAAAATAAACAATAAATCCACTAAACATAAAGAATTATAGTGGTTCGCTTGTGTGTACACCAACTGTTAAACAATAGTCATATAACTACTCCACTCCTAACATCCTCACACAGTGGATATTAGCGTTCACTATGAAAATAGGTTTTTCAAGGTTCACCTAAAGCTCTCACAATTGTGTCTTTCAAGTGGGCTTACACAATTCAAAAACACTCTGAGTTTTCTGGATCACCTCAGATAAACCAAAAACAGATATTTTCTTAGTACAATCTCAAAAATAAATAAATAAAAAAAATTTATAAAACTGTAAAATACCTGGATATTCTCCTTTTAATGCATCCCATAAGAACCAAATCGGAGTAGAAGTTTAACGTAGAAGTTTAATGTCCACACTCACTTATGAAATGGTTTTATGTTCTAGATTGATTTTAAATTAAATCACCTTGGGCTAGCTTGATTTGATTTTGATTCCAAGAAATGGGAATACTTCAATTCATCTTTCAAATAAAATTAGAATGCATAATACAAAATTAAATACAAAGAAAGCTAATTAAAGAAAATATATAATGAGCACTAAATAGCTTACGAATATCACTAACTTATCTCTCAGAGTGGTGTATTGATTTAGCTTAAATTGAATATAAAACTCTAAAATTCGTGCTCTATTTATAGTTGTAGAAATCGCACTCTCGACTGGTCCTGAGGTCAATATGACTGGTCGTTGGATCAACAAAATTTTGAAAATTTGGGCGCGATATGATAAGGTCATTTCATGACTAGTCGTAAGGTCTGCTCGACAGGTCGAGCGGCCTCCACGACCGGTCGAGTCCTATCCACGACTGGTCGTGTGGAACATAATTTAGTTGCTGGACTTTGAGTCGAGCCTAGAGGACTGGTCGAGCACAGGTCGAGCACTGTTCATACGATCAGTCGAGTAGTCTCCAAGACTAGTTGAGGCTTTAATAAAAATTATTAAAAATCAATAACAAACTTAGAACTAGTCGAGAAATTCTTGAACCGATCGAGCCAGTGCTAGGACTAGTCGAACGTAGTCCAAGACTAGTCGAGAAACAGCCTATGCACTTATGAAGTGACTCAATTTAAATTATGCATTCAAAATGACCTACCCTATGGTCAATCTAGGGTCATTCATACCTTATACATGATGTATGAACATTGAAACTTCTTTTCCTTTGGTTGATAGATAATCTTTGAAGTTTAGAAAGCTTAAGATCTTGACATATATAGAAGCTTGAACTTACGACCTTTTGATGCTTGAATTTGACTAACATTTAAGCTTAAGCTTGAGGTTCAAAGTATAGGAACATTGTCTTAACTTGAAGCTTGAACTATGAATCTTGAAACATTGAATTCACACTTGATGTTGTACTCGAACATGAATACGTAATCTTACTTTTGAAGCTCTTGCAGTAAAGACCATAGTCCTTGCACTGTCTTGAATATATTGATGCGCTACATAAGACAGATTCCAAGAAGTTTTGGCACAACAAAATTTGACAATTATAGGAGCTAGAAACCATATCACTTATAATCTCCCCCTTTTTCAAATTTATGACCAAATAGTCTCCATAATAACATACGCATTATACACACAAAGAATCATGCACCAGCTATAAAAAGAAACCAGTGACAATCTTGTTAAAGAATCATGCACCAGTTAAAAACAGATCAAAACAAATCAAATCAATTCGCATCAATTCCACCAACAATACTCCCCCTTACCACAAAAAACTTGGAAGGATAAACCACAATCCATCCACATGTCCACCAACCACAAACAAATTCTTCCCCTTTTATCACAATATGACAAAGGAAGGAGCCAATAAATAGAAGTGGAAGCAGATAAATAAGGAAGAATAAGAAGAATGATGAGGAATAATGAAGCAAGATACCAATATCATAAATCCATAAGCAAGTCATGTTCAAGCATAACCAACCAAATTAAACTAAGTACAACCAAGTTAAACTAAGTTAAGCCAAGTACAACCTCATAAGACAAAAGAAATCTAAGTATCATTAAAGTTATTACAAACTAAGATAAGCAAAAATTAGTCAGAACCCGATGAAGGAGCAGGTATGGTAGGATCAAGTTTATGAAGTCCCTTATTAAGGCACCTAAGATACTTGCGCATATATTTGATTTGCAAATCATGGGACACATTCATGTTCTCTACCTTCTCCTCTAAAGAGCACAACTGTACATCAAAGTCAGATGGTTGATAATCAGGATCATCTGCTGAATCGGATTCAATCTCAACAAAAATATCATTCATGTTGATGTCATCTAGAGGTAAATCACCTTCTTCTTCATTCACTGTAGCAGCTCCTCCAACACCCACATTGACTTGGCCATCAGCCAATCTCAAATTCATTTTGTTTATATTGGAGTTGTTGAAGATTAGGTGTTGAATAGGAGCTTCTCCAACAGGCATTGCCACTATCATATGGATGGCCAACACAGTCATAAGATAAGAGAAAGGGGATATCACTGTGTCCAGGATGGAGACGGAATTGAATTATGAAATAACAGATTAAAGAAGGAAGACATACATTGGTTCCAAAAGCAATGGAATAAAGAATTCAAACCATGAACGTAATGAGTTCGGTTTTGTTACCAGAACGAGGATAAACATTAGAAATGAATATCCTGTGAAAGACTCTATATTTGGGTAACAAATACTTTTAAGTAAGCGCATTTTCATTAATACTCCATTGCACATCTATATTACACAATTCTCTAGTAAGCATTCATTTTTCAGATTCAGGTGGTTTAGCTACTAAAGTGCTAATGGGAATACCTTCATCATTGGTAGGTATGTCCATTAGATTAGAGATCAGATGTCAGTTTACTTCAACTGGACCTTCTCTAATTTTAATAATAAATGTAAGATTTTTAGTAGAAAAATCAGAGATGCATGCATACATAGCTTGCACAATGGACTGGTATGCTGGTCCACCCCAATGTAGAATGTTATCCCATCCTACAGATTGGAGAAGATGAAGGATTTCAAATGGAGCTAGATGTTTAATATGAATAGGTCGTTCAACTATAACATTGTGCAACCTTATATCCCGCACATAGGAGGGATCATCTTTGAGTGATCGAAGGTGGCGCACTGTGATAGGTGACGATCTAGAAGATGAAGGACCACGAGAACTTTTCTTTTTGTCTCTACCTTCCATTTGCAACTAAGAAATCAAGGAACCAAGTGATTGCAAAAGAAGTAGAGTGGATTTTCTCAAGATCATATTTTGGAGAAGAAAACCCCAAAAACCACTTTGAAATAAGAAACAAATCACGCCAATGATGAAAAAGGTGTGCTATGAACTTGAATCTATAAGAAAAATGGAAATAAAGCACTAACCTTGAAGAACTAGGTGATGGGTTCGACCTGTCGACCTAGGACTCGTTGGAGAAGAAACTCAAAATGAAGAAAAATGGATTTTTCCCCCAAATAACCACCAACCCGCGCTACACGACTGGTCGAGTACATGCCCGATAGGTTGTGCCACAACTGGTCGAGTATGCACTCGACTGGTCGTGCATAGCCCAAAATATGCAATTTTCATAAAATTTAAAAATTTAAAAATTTAAACTAACATATATACACAATATGATACAAAAATGTATAAATAATCAATTCAAATTATACATACCAATATCAAATTTTAATTTAGAAAACCTACTTTTGTCAAGCGATTTTATGAATATGTCAGCAAGTTGAGTCTCGGTCGTAATATATTCCAAAGTAATTATCTTTTCTTCCACTAATTCATGAATGTAGTGATATCTAATGTCAATGTGCTTGGTTCGTGAATGCTGGATTGGATTTTTAGATATATTAATTTCATTGGAATTATCACAATATAAAACCATAGAATCCTGTGCAATTCCGTAATCGCTTAGCATCCTTTTCATCCATACAAGCTGAGTACATGCATTATCTACTGGAATGTATTCAGCCTCAGCAGTTGAGAGTGATACAGAACTTTGTTTCTTACTTTGCCAAGAAACTAAACAGTTTTCAACACATAAACAACTGCCACTGGTTGACTTTTGGTCATCAATGTTACCTGCCCAATTAGCATCCGTGTAACCAGCTAATTGAACACTAGTATCATGTGGATGCCAAAGACCTAAATTTGCAGAGATTGCGACATATCACATAATCTACTTAACAACAATTAAATGTGACTCTTTAGGGTCAGATTGATATCTAGCGTAAATTCTGGGGTCCACACCTTCAGAAATAATCTAACAATGGGGGTAAAATATCCTTCTAATCAGTCCATAATCCATGTAAAAAACAACCTAAAAAAGTTTAGAATTTTTTTAGACAGCAAGGTATGTTTGAAAATAACTGAACATAACTACTGAGTAAAGGGGGAAATAACCCACCAAATTTATGTTATGGTCCACCTTAGTGGGCCCCACCAACATCTAGGCCATAACCCCTTCATAAAACCCATTGCATGTATCCAATATGGAGCAAATGGGATACTAACATCCATAGAATGGACAACAATAGGCATCCACCTTGCTTGGATAGTCTGGATATTCTAGGGTAACTAAGTGGACCACACATATCAGGAATCAAGAATAAAATAAGGGAAAAATAAGAGAGGGTCTCCGCCACTATTGAGGCCTTCCCTTCATCACACACATACATATCATGCATTATATCATTTACAATAACCCCGAAAGTCGGGGGTCGGGTAGAAACCCAACTCCCGAGTTTCAGAACATCACTTATGCAACATAAATAATGATAAATGCATGTTGTCTGTGGAATGTCATTAAACAAGATTAAGACTAAGCCAAAACAGCATATCATACTCCAGAGACAGTTAAATTAACAAGAGAAAGACTGTGATAAATGCATAAAATATATAATTAATTGTAAGTCTCCAAAGTGTGAACATGTTACCAAGTTAATTAAATACATGTATACTCCAAAAATGGAAAGAAAAGAATATACATGAGTGCTCCAAAAATATAAAATGACAAGTGTCAAGGCGTCTAATCAACCTCCCTGTAATCCCGTCGATCAAAACACGGAGGAGAAGTTCTCCTCATCATCATATAAGTCCAGCTCCACTTCACAAGTAGTGTCATCACCTGCAACTAAAATAGGGACTGGTGGGTGTTCGAAACACCATCCCGTAACGTGGGAGTGAGTGATCAACTCAGTGGGATAAGAGAGCAAAGATTAGCATGATATCAAATCAATCACGCATTAATAGTAAAGCAAACAATCAAACATTCATAGATACTGTTGTTAATGCATGCATGAAATGACATGATGGATGCCCTCACCGACATACTCCCTCATACGGCACCATCTTACGCCCGCGGTATGCTTGCGTTCCTTAGTGCTCCACATCTTCCAGGCACATGCAATGCGATATGGATAATGATTACCAAGTTGTTATTAGTCCTTTTCATACAGCAGGATTGGGAAACTAGGGTACCTTGCTTATATCAATCCCAACACAGATCCTGTCTAGGGTCGTCACTCCTAGTAATCTCATACGATGTTATATTTCTAGGTCGCTGCAAGGGCTGTTAGGGCTGTTGTACGCACTTGTTGCACCTCTCCCCCATCACCTTATCAATACATTCCTAGTTATATCCTTAAGACTGCATCAGGACTCGTCGCCCCCATGCGGTGTCAGGATAAACTCAAGGTCACTACAAAGGGCTCATCACCTGATCAGTGTAGGCCGACAGCAAGAATAAAGTGTCCCATACCACCATAATCTGCTCAGAGTAGGGTGCTCACTGGTCACTACGGGGAGGTTTATGGCCCCAGCGTAGGCCGACAGCTCGACCACGGTGTCCCATACCACCATGCCCGGCTCATGAGTCTTTATGGATCAAGGTACCATGGTTAACAGGGTTTCCAATGGTAAGTTCAGTACCCTAGGTGATGTAGAACGGGTCGCGGACAATTTCATGGCCAAGATGGATCAGAAAAGACACGGTCGACAACATAAGTGATCCGGACCATCAGACCTTAGATCGGGCGTATCTCACAATCCGGAATGAGTTATCCGACGCAGAATATATGATTTTGGGGTAGAACGAGCTACTTTATCCAACCAACCCTGCTACGCCAGGTTGCACAGCCTGAATTTGCGAGAAACCCCCTGATCGACGGTCGTTTCCCAATTTTAATTTCATTTTTACTATTTATAGTAAGTTTTAGTTTGCTTATAGCTCTTCATCCGTTGGGCTTTAGGAGTTGTGTCCAACATGAAAAGTGCTTAGAATAATTAGGAGAACGGTTTGGTGAAGCCAAATAGGACACTTACTATTTTTGGCCGAAAACCTTGTGCACTAGTAGACATCACGGCCGTCTATAAATAGTAAGTTTACTATTTATAGTAAGTTGCGAATTCTAGGAGTTTTAGTTGTAGTATGAGTCTGATTTCTTTCATGTTGCTTGATTCCCTTATTTAAAGGGGTGTAAACTTATTTTTATTTTTTCATCAATTAATTTTGAATTTATTAGAGTTTATTCCTATTCTCTTGCTTTCTTTCCTCGTGGATTCGAGAAGTCTCTGTGAGGAGTCCAGAGAAGCTCCGTGGATTCGGAGTAGTTATCCTTGAGGAAGACGGTGTTCAACCTCATCACGTTCATCCCTGCGTCAATTTGGAATCAGAGCGAGGTTTTCCCTCAGGCCGATGGCAAACAACGAAGGTATGAATCAAAATCCTGTGGACGGTGATCCAGGGATTCGTTATCTTTCGGAAAGAATGGAAGCTTTCCATCGGGAGAGTCAGTTGACCATGCAAGGGCTGCAGGCAACCCTCGACCGTCTTACGGATGCACTACTTCCACCCTGAGCCCTAGGCGATGTTCCACCACCTATGATTGTCCCACCACCCGTGGTTGCTGTACGACGTGACCCTGATTATCGCAGAGCACTACCAGCGGTAAATCGTAGGGCTACACCAGATGATTCTAGTTCCAGTGACGAGGACAAAAATGAGGGTTTTGATCGACGACCAATCCATGGAGGCGATCTTTTAGATTGTGCTGAAAAAGACTATCGAGGTAAGGCTGAACTTCCTAGTTTTAACGGTTTATTACGTATCGAAGATTTTCTCGATTGGCTAGCTGAAGTAGAGAGATATTTCGATTATATGGATGTGCCAGATCATAAAAGGTTGAAATTGGTAGCGTTTAAATTAAAATCTGGTGCTTCTGCATGGTGGGAACAATTACAACTCTCACGAGCCCGCCAAAACAAGGCGCCCATCGCATCATTGCCTCGAATGAGACATCTTTTTCGATCACGATTTCTCCCTAGTGATTATGAGCAGATCTTATTCCACCAATGCCAGAATTACTGACAATGAAATCGAACTGTTACAGATTATACTGAAGAATTCCAACGGTTGGCTATACGAAACGATCTGTCAGAATCTGAGTCACAGAAGGTGGCACGATTTATAGGTGGGTTGCGACCGGTAATTCAGGACCGAGTTCAGATGTACCCAGTCGAGATCGTAGATGAAGCAGTTCAATTGGCAGGAAGGACAGAAATACAACTTGCAAGAGCTCCTGCTCGTCCTTATCCTTCAAATCGACCCCCTATAACGGGTCCCACACAGGATCCAGTGCTGGCTCGAGGAAAATATCTGGTAGGAGAACGTCCTCAACCTCCTCCACCCGTGAACAGCGATACGGGGAGCGGACCATCCAGACCTCAACGGTCAGCACCCACAACAGCGGGGCCGAGTAGGATTCTGAATCCTTATGCTCGACCAAGGCCAAAAAATTGTTACCGCTGTGGTCAACCACGCCACTTATCAAACACTTGTCCTCAACGTCCGGCAGCACACTTAACTATAAACGAAGGGGACACTGAAGATGAGGCCGCAGAAGAAGATCATGGCTTTGATGAATATGAACAAACCACTGAAGAAATAACAGGTGGTGGTGAAGTGACAGGTGAGGATCGTGGCGAATCTCTCGTTGTGAGGCGACTACTATATACCCCACGAAAGGAATTACATCCACAGCGGCACAATATATTTCGTACTCGATGCACTGTCAATGGAAAGGTCTGTGATGTGATCATAGATAGTGGTAGCAGCGAGAACATTATCTCAAGAGTGATGGTAGACAAGTTACAGCTACCAACGACGAGACATCCTTCCCCGTACTCAATTGGCTGGATAAAAAAAGTGAACGAGACCAAGGTAACTGAACAATGCACTATCTCGTTTTCAATTGGTAAACATTATAAGGATCAGATACTTTGTGACGTGGTTGACATGGAAGCCTGCCATATGCTACTCGGTCGACCTTGGCAGTCGGACCGTGATGCGACCCATCGGGGATGAGACAATGTCTACATATTCGTCAAGGATAGTCAAAAAATAATCCTTGCCCCTATGGCACCAGAGAACCACCCTGAAGCCTCTAAAGTGAAGGGGAGTTCTCTCTTGACCATTCGGGATTTTATGGAGGAGTCTAAGGAAACCGGCGAGGTATACGCCGTAGTGGTGAAAGGCGAGGAAGAGGAACCCTCAAACATCCCTCCAAGCCTAAAACTGTTGCTAAACGAATTCAAGGAGGTCTGGCCTGAAGATTTACCTGATGAATTGCCCCCCATGAGGGACATCCAACATCACATAGACTTCGTCCCTGGGGCTAGCCTACCCATTCGCCCTCATTATCGGATGAGTCCAAAAGAGTGTGAAATACTTCAGGGGCAAGTGGAGGAATTGATCCGTAAGGGTCTATTAAGAGAGAGCATGAGCCCATGTGCTGTACCAGCATTATTAACAAAAAAAAAGATGAAAGCTGGCGCATGTGTGTCGACAGCCGAGTAATCAACAAAATTACCATCAAATATCAGTTTCCAATACTACGGTTGGACGACATGCTCGATATGTTGGGAGGGGCCAAGGTGTTCTCTAAACTAGATCTAAAGAGCAGGTACCATTAGATTCGTATCTGACCCGCTGATGAGTGGAAAACGGCATTCAAGACAAAGGAAGGATTGTATGAGTGGCTGGTCATGCCCTCCGACCTATCGAACGCACCAAGTACTTTTATGCGTTTGATGAATCAAGTTCTAAAACCGTTCACTGGACGATTTGTGGTAGTATATTTTGATGACATATTAATATATAGCCAGGATGAGGCAGAGCACAAGAAACATCTCAGGCAGGTGCTGCAGGTCCTACAAGAAAATAAGTTGTACCTCAACTTGAAAAAGTGTAGCTTTTTAACTGACAGCCTGTTATTTATAGGATTTGTTGTAGCATCCACAAGCATTCGAGTAGATGATGAAAAGGTGCGAGCTATTAGGAAATGGCCGATCCCGACAAACATTCATGAGGTGAGGAGTTTTCATGGATTGGCGACTTTCTATCGTCGATTTGTGCGAGATTTTAGCACCATAGTCGCGCCTTTAACAGATTGCATGAAGAAGGGACCGTTTCAATGGACCGATAAAGCTGACAAGAGCTTTAACGAGATCAAGCATCATTTGTCTACAACACCGGTCTTGGTGCTTCCTAATTTCGATAAATTATTTGAGGTCGAGTGTGACGCTTCATACGTCAGAATTGGGGAAGTATTATCACAGGAAGGCAGGCCGGTAGCCTTCTACGGCGAGAAGCTCAGCGAAGCACAAAAGAAGTGGTCGACTTATGATCTTGAGTTGTACGCAGTTGTTCAGGCGCTACGACATTGGCGGCATTATCTGATTCAAAGAGAGTTTATTCTGTACACTGACCATCAAGCATTAAAGTTTATTAATAGTCAGGCTAACGTGAATCGTGTGCATGCTAGATGGGTTGCGTTTTTACAGGAATTTACGTTCGTTCTAAAGCACAAGTCAGGACAACAGAATAAGGTGGCTGATGCACTTAGCCGTCGCGCATCACTACTTGTTACGATGAGCAACGAGGTGGTCGGCTTCGACTGTCTCAAGGAGCTGTATGTCGAGGATGAGAATTTCAAGGATTATTGGATAAAGTGCCAAGAAGGTCACCCCAGTGGCCTTCATATACAGGACGGTTTTCTCTTCAAAGGGAATCGATTGTGCATCCCCCAAAGTTCTCTAAGGGAGCAAATTATTCAGGAGCTACATGGAGGTGGCCTCGGTGGACACCTTGGGCGAGACAAGATGCGAGCTCTTGTGGAAGAACGGTATTACTGTCCGCAATTAATACGTGATATGGGAAGAACCGTACAACGTTGTCATATTTGTCAAACTTCCAAGGGGCAATATCAGAATACGGGACTCTACACCCTGTTACCTGTGCCTGATGGTCCTTGGGAGGATTTATCAATGGACTTTGCGCTTGGTCTTCCACGAACACAACGCGGCATGGATTCGGTGTTCATGGTGGTCGATCGTTTCTCCAAGATGGCACACTTTATACCATGCAAGAAGACCCTCGACGCAACACACGTGGCGAATCTCTTCTTCAGAGAGGTCGTACGGTTACATGGGGTCCCTAAGACCATTACTTCTGATCGTGACACGAAGTTCATTAGCCACTTTTGGCAGGACTCGATTCGATACACGACTTCAATTTAGCAGTGCTTACCACCCACAGACTGATGGGCAGACCGAAGTTGTGAATCGCACATTGGGAAACCTCCTTCGTAGTATTGCAGGAGAAAAGCCGAAGCAGTGGGACTTGGCCTTGTCTCAAGCAGAGTTTGCGTTCAACAACATGGTGAACCGCTCGACAGGAAAATCTCCTTTTCAGATTATCTACGGACGAGTGCCTCGCCACACACTTGACTTGGTCCCTTTGCCCAAGCACCCAAGCACGAGCGTGGCAACAGAACATATGGCAGATAAGATCATGGGCATCCATGTAGAATTGCGGGCCAAGCTACATGCCTCGAACGAGAAGTACAAGGAATAAGCAGACAAGCACCGGCAACTAAAAGTGTTCAAGGTGGGCGACCGCGTTATGGTCCATCCGCGTAAAGAGAGATTTCCGACCGGGACATACAACAAGTTGAAAAATAAGAAGATTGGACTGGTACCGATCATCCGAAAGATCAATGACAACGCTTATGTTGTTGATCTTCCAGATGACCTGGTTACCTCACGGACTTTCAATGTCGCGGACCTGACCGAGTATCATGAACCAGCGCAGGAGGAGAACTCGAGGATGAGTTCTTTTCAGGTGGAGGGGACTGATGTAGAGCGGTTCAAGGATAATTTCATGGCCAAGATGGATCAGAAAAGGCACGGTCGACAACATAAGTGATCCGGACCATCAGACCTTAGATCGGGCGTATCTCACAATTCGGAATGAGTTATCCGATGCAGAATATATGATTTTGGGGTAGAACGAGCTACTTTAGCCAACCAACCCTGCTACACTGGGTTGTGCAGCCTGGATTTGAGAGAAACCCCCTGATCGACGGTCGTTTCCCCGTTTTAATTTCATTTTTACTATTTATAGTAAGTTTTAGTTTGCTTATAGCTCTTCATCCGTTGGGCTTTAGGAGTTGTGTCCAACATGAAAAGTGCTTAGAATAATTAGGAGAACGGTTTGGTGAAGCCAAATAGGACACTTACTATTTTTGGCCGAAAACCTTGTGCACTAGTAGACATCACGGCCGTCTATAAATAGTAAGTTTACTATTTATAGTAAGTTGCGAATTCTAGGAGTTTTAGTTGTAGTATGAGTCTGATTTCTTTCATGTTGTTTGGTTCCCTTATTTAAAGGGGTGTAAACTCGTTTTTATTTTTTCATCAATTAATTTTGAATTTATTAGAGTTTATTCCTAGTCTCTTGCTTTCTTTCCTCATGGATTCGAGAAGTCTCTGTGAGGAGTCCAGAGAAGCTCCGTGGATTCGGAGTAGTTATCCTTGAGGAAGACGGTGTTCGACCTCATCACGTTCATCCCTGTGTCACTAGGTTCAAGCAGTTATGACTTATACAGGGTGAACATACAATGGCCAGTCGGGTTACTTGACGGGCTCGACTAGTACGGGCGCATCTCAAGCTGAACGACATGAAGTGCATAAAATACTTCGTGTGGCCTAACCACTGCTACCAACTCAAAACACGACTCGCGTTCATCGACGCGTCCTCTGTGGCAAATAGAAGCCCACCACTAATTCAATCCATTACCGACTACCTGGACTAAAGCATAGCCCCAAACATGTGTAATCCATACCAGTGATCATATGAGAGTAATAGAATTGAAGTTCAACAATACAAGCATGTTAACACATGTTATATCATACAAAGTAAGTAAATCAACCATCACATGTATTCCATACATATAAGGAAATCAATTCATATAGCAAACATGTAGAAAATCGTATACAACATCAGGTGGATTGAGAATTCATTCCTAAAACTAATTTATAACACTATTTACTCAATACATACTAATACAAACATTTATACAAACACTTAGTCTACACACTTTAGTCTTCATAGCGTATGTCGACCCAAAGTGCGCATTAGGGCGAATCTCTTCGCCGAACAGATTATACACACATATATAATATCATAACATGATAAATTTACATGTCAAGCATTTCAACAAAATATGGACATATACAGTATTTTCTATAAATGCCTAAAATACCCCAAATCTCATATTTACCATACGTTTACGAAACGAAAAATGGACAGCATGTTCTACATGTCAAACGGCATACTCGTCGATAATCTACTATTAAACGACATTGAAAGCTTTGAAATTAGTCAATCAAAGCGTCTAAAATCCTCACCTTTTGCCCTAGACATGTATCGATTCGATTTGAACGTATACGCTTCATCAACGGCGTTACGGTGACCTAATGCACAAGATACATAAGCTACTTCGCTATTGAATCAAAGGAATCCTTAAATCAGCAAGTGGTTAGGGTTTTCTTACCTAAAAGTGCGTTGGAAATCACCAGAAAGTGATTTGAATGCCGGGATTTAGCACGTGTAACAGCCGTAGCAAGTGGCAGGAAAAACTCTCCCACACTCTCTCACAATCTCTCACTTTCTCTCTCTTTCAATCTAAGGTTTCTAGCCAATTCGGATGGGAGAGATATGTGAGGGTTTAAGGCCCTTATATAGGATAAAACCTCACCTTTTTAGACTTATGAACAAAGTATACTTGGGTTATAACCAAATCGGGGCTGTTTTGATCCAAAAGAGCATTTCGGGAGGTCCCCCGGCCGAATGCGATCAAACTTAAGCTCATGGTCACTGGATATTTCTCACACCAAGTTTTCAGTCCAATAGAGTTCTCAGATCGCACCTGGCGGTCCAGTTTCAGTTCAGCGGTCACGGAGACTCGATCGAGAATTCCGAGTACACTGACCTGAGTGAGAAATGTTTCCTGATCCGAGGGTGTATTTGGGTCATATTTCGACAGTCTTAATTCTTATACTGATCGCGTAAGAGAAACGTGCCAGATTTATTTAAATCCCATTTAATTTTAAATGAATTTCACTCTTTCTCACACTCCCTGCTCCAGGCTTAATGAAATAGCCTCAGAGCATCGGTTGGGCTTGATTTTTGAAAAAATTGTCAAGTCCAGTTAAGCGGTCATAACGGTCTAAGATTGTAGGTATCAGACTTTTGACGCACGGTCTAGATCCAATATAAAGTTTCAAAGGGTTCCTGAGAACAAACCGGTTTAGAGTTTGATCCTAGATTTCAGGGTATCATAGCATCATTGATTCTACAAGTTTTGGGTCTTGCAGAACGTATTTAAAGTGATCAGGGACAATTTCACAGGTAATCTAGTGTAGCGATGGCTAATTCACGTTAAATTCTAAAGAATTAGGTTCTAAATGATTTCTTTGGCTTTGGAATCGAATTTTGAGAGGTTACCAAGGTGCTATGGTTGACCCGTTGCCTAAGGACGTCTAACCCAGGTTGGAAAAAAATCCGGGGTGTTACATGCATGCATAAAAATAAAATAAAAATTAAAATCAAAATTAAAATCAAATCTAAGTTGGGGATGCCATCCCCATAATGGAAGAGGTCCCCAAGTCTCCATGAGTGTGGCCAATGGCCCACCCCTTTTGCATGTATGTTCCATGGATGGGGCCATTCTCCATGGACCTCATCATGGCCTTTTTTTCTTTGATGCATGTCATTTTGGGGTCATCTAGACCCTGGATCTCGATTTGATGAGCCCCACAAGCTCCTAAAGATGAGATGAAGAAGATATACAAATAAAAACTAGAAAACCTAAGCTAAGTGTGCTCCCACCTCAAGGGATCTTCAAGATTCTCCTGGCAATGAACTCCTTAAGCTCTAAGGTGCAAGGATCTATGGTTGAGATTAAAAGTTGAGGGTTAGATGAGTAGGGACATGAGGTAAAAGGTGTTGGAATTTTCAGTTAGGATGGGATGGGCATGGGTGCTCTAATAAAGGAGAAGGAAAGAAATAAGGGAGAGAGAGACATGGAAGACTTGTAGCATGGGAGAAATTATTTGTTTTCTAGAGAAGGCAAGTAATGATGGCCTACATAAATGAAAAGTCATGATTTGCTTGGGAGAGATCTCCTATGCCTTGCTTGGGGCTAGAACCTAAGCTAACTATAAGGTGGCTAGGCAATTATGGATGGATGATGTCATGCATGCATGGGAAAATGTGTCAAGCTAGGTGGGTCTCACCAAAACACAACAATGGTCCAAATAGAGCGTGGCCTATATCTTTTGATGTACACATCGGATTTATGCACGAGACACAGCGTTGGAACCGTGGTGTTGATGCGATCGCAACGGTATAGGTTTCGGGTCGATCTGGGTCGGGTTTACATAATGGGACTTAAGGATGATCGCAAACTAAATCTACAGGTTGTGGGTTGTCAGGATTTGACCGGTAAGACCGTGAGACCTAATGGAACAAAATGGACTAAGGTTAAAGGTCTTACATTATAGGTCTTACAGCTCTCCCCTCCTAACAGAAAATTTTATCCTTGAAATTTGCACTACAACTCAAACTAGACAGAGCTCACAAAGGAAAAGAAATCATATCATGATATATATAATCAGAAATACAACATACAAATACAATCGAACATCAAAGAGATGGCGATAACATTCGTAAATCTTTGCCTCTTACTCCTAAGATGCCTCGGTCATAAGATCTTTACGCAACTCTGGAATATTCGAAACACATAACCGGCCCCTGAAATGAAGTCCACCATCGGACCCAATCTGATAATTCGAGGGAGCTTAACACAGGCTTCTAATCGGTATGGTCTACATGCTGAGCCTCGATCACTATTGTGACAAAATAGGGTTGAATCGACAAGCTCGATAAATGAACAATGGAAGACTATATGCTCAACTTGAAGTCATATCAAAAATATTCTCAAGCATCCTCCGCTCTTGAACCATCATATGTGACACCAGGCCCAGTGGCTAACGTCTAAGGGCATCCGCCGCCACGTTAGCCTTGCCAGGGTAGTACTGAAGATCAAAATCATAGTCCTTCAGGAGCTCCATTCAATGCCTCTATCTCATATTCAACTCAGACTATGAAAAGAAATACTTTAAGCTCTTATGGTTAGAGAAGGGCTCGAACATAACCCCATAAAGGTGCCTCCACACTTTCTATACAAAGACAACTACAACCAACTCTAAATCATGTGTGGTATAGATCTGCTCAAGAACCTTGGGCTGGCAAGACGCGAAGGCCATAGGCTTCTCATGCTGCATCAAGACAACACCTAACCCAACATGCAAAGCATATGTAAAAACCATGAATCCTTCACTCCCAGAGGGGAGAGTGAGGACTAGTGCAGAAGTAAGACTATAATGTCTCAAAAAAATCCGTACAAAGACTCGAGTACCACCTCAGGCAGAAATCCTTAATGACCGAATCCTTTAGAAATTATACGAAAATTAGTTAAGTACTAAGCTAAATAAATTAGTGAATTACCTTGAACCACTATTTATAAGAATTACAAGATCCAAAATCATTAAAATCACTAACTCAACATTACCTAAAGATCTAGGAGCAATCTCAAAACCCCGTTACTCTCAGGAGAACATTGAAACTCTGTATCAGACCTGGACCATGCGTTGAAAGTTAGATTACCTCAAAAATATAAGGTTATGACCACCATACTAGGCTTGACAAGCATTATGGGAATTGAGCCCAAATAGTATCCAGAAATGCACAACTTAAGCCCTGAGCAAAGTGGGTGAGAAATGCAAATATCCGTAGAAAATGAACTCAAACTTGATTGAATTGGACCATTTAGATACAGGTGAAATTGAAGACTTCGGACCATCATATTCTGACCAAACTATACCATTGGATCAGGGAAATTTCCCTACACATGTGGGTATACTTGTGGCCCTGATCGAGGAATGACGACCGTTGATCTGATTCGGGTCCTTCACGATTGATCTGTTTGTCAGATCACACCATAAATACAGTCATGTCGTAGATCCATTATCAGGGAAATTACTCCATAACTTAGGTGAGAAATGGGCCTCTAGATGAGTTCGCTTGCCCAAAACAGACACCCTTTGGCTATAACCTAAGTATACAATGGCCCTGAGGCCATTGACATCAGTTCTGGACCTATATAATGCCCTTAAATCACCCCTCTCTCATTATATACGAATTCTCTAATCCTAGGAGAGAGAAGATGGGAAAGAGGAGAAAAAAGTGATGAGAAGCGAGAGAAATCTGTGGATTATTGCTGGGATTCACTCTCACTACACCACGAACTGAACCATCTCTCCCGTTTTGCTACACCGTCAATTTCAGATACAATTTGTGTAAGAAATCCTGACCCTAATCCTATTTTAGGGATTTAAATAGAGGAAACAATAAAATAACTATCCTATTCAATGATTTAGGTTGCCTTTGTGTTGTAGATGGAAGCGTACTCTACGAACAGAGTTCGTAACGAGCAAACCGATGAAAGGTGCAAACTATAAACGTTTAAGTTATGGTTTTCAAGGCTTTCAATGTTAGTAATGATTTATGTTTGACTTGATTGCTGCCATATGATCTTAGTTACGATGTGTTTGATAAATTGTACATGTGTGTGAACTATGTTAATATAAAATGCATTCTATGTGTTTGTTGAAATTTCTAAACGAAAGTGCAATTGTGATTTATGCTTGCCATGAATATTAACCTAGAATACATGTTTGTTGTATGTATGACAAATCCTTCATGAAAAGATTTGCCATAATATATACTATAACTAATTTATGTTATGTATGCAGTATTATGTAGTTTAAGTGTTTCATAAAATGTCTGAATGAGAAACTGTTTGCTGAATTTATTTTAATGAGGATTTTGAGATAGGATTCTCAACTACCATATCCATATCTATAATATTTTTCATATATTATAAATTGCTACTATGAGATTTATGGATGAATTGCATCTGCATAATAGCGTGCTCAATGTGTTTGATAAATGCTCAAATGAGAATTATGTTTGATTTGATTGTAAATTATTGTTATGTTCAACATATGTGACTACCCATTACAATTGAGTATGTTTGAGACTATTACGCAATCCAGGAAATCGGTAACGATTCTCGACTAAGTGGCCGAACTAGTTTCACCATAATAGATATGTTTGATGAATCTGAGCCATACGCTGATTGTCAACAGTGATTAGGTGACATAGAGTGCTTATGTGCTCCATGTCAATTAATTCAATGTGCGCTCATACCAATCGTACTTGTCAATTAACCCAATTAGCCTATTGTGCGTTTACCATGTATGGACACTACCACTTGAATCTAAGGTACAACTTACCAATGTAAAGCCAGTTTAACCATGATACCAAGATACGCTAAGACTCATGAGCCAAACATGGTGGTGTATGGGATACCATGATCGAGCTGTCGGCCTATGCTAGGGTGACGAGCCTCTCCGTAGTGACCAGTGAGAAACTCAAACTCGTGAGACGAATATGGTGGTGTATGGGACATCGTATTCGAGCTGTCGGCCTACGTTCAGGTGATAAGCATCCCATAGTGACCTCGAGTATAAATTTAGGCATACGGTGAGGTGACGAGCCTCTCCTTATCACCTCGAGTGTGAACTCGTGAACTTACCTATCCACTGCTTTTCATCAGGGGTGATTCCCTATAACTTGCCTATCGTATGTGATTAATTAGGACTAACAACCCTAAATGGGTCATTATTTGCATAAGTGATATAAAGGGGGGTACCTTAGCTTCCCAAATCTGCTGTATGTATAAGCCTAATAAATTACTTGACTAACACGACCATGCACCGCATTGTATGTGCTTTGGTGAGGAAGCGCACGTTTAGGTAGTTTGTCATGCACGATCGTGAGATAATATCACTGAGGGAGTGCAGGCGAGGGCATACATCATTACGCATATCATTCTTGCATTAACAAGATTACTTAGGATATGATTGTTGTATTGCTTATCATTACTGCTTGACGGAGTTGATAACATGTTAACCTTTGCCTTATAGTGCCACTGAGTTGATCACTCACTCCCACTCTGGGACAGTGTTTTAAAATACCAACCAAACTCTGTTTTAGATGCAGGTTATGATGCAGCTTATGTGATGGAGTCAGACTTCATGGATGAGGATGAGGAATTCTCCTATATTTAGCTATCAGGTGGGTCCCTGTAGACCTTGTTTTGAATCCTCGGGATTACAAGGTTACATAGACTAGTTGGGTAGTTACATTTTAATATTTTGTAAGTTTTGGAATAAACACTTGTATATATTTAGCCCGGAATAGATTCATACTCCGAATGGTGAAACACTTTCATGTTATAATTCAAGTACTTAAGTCTTATGCTTGCTTAATTTAATCGTATATGTTATTTTTGATTAATCTCACTCATGTTTAATGTACTAATATGGATAACATTTAATGATCATTATATATGTTGCATAAGTGATGCATTGGAACTCGGGAGTTGAGCTTTGCTCGACCTCGATTTTTAGGGGGTTACGAGTTGGTATCAGAGAATGATTTGGATTAAACTAGGCTTAGGTTATGTTAACACGATACACACTGACATGCTTTAACATAGGTGGGGCGATGAAATGTAGAAACAGCCGTAAGATCCCAAGTTTCACCAACAGGAAAAAGTGGACGTTGAATATAGCCCATACACGACTGAGACCATGTAAAATCATCTCAACTCCTTCCTAGGCTATCAAACGACGGGTTGGAGCTATTAGTTGGCAAATCCTAAACTTGAAATACACCAAAGGGTGTGAATATGTGTGAGACAGAACCCGAAACCACCTCAAACGGACACGGGGGCCCAAACCACAAAATACGATGGGACTCATGGAGTCCCCCATATATTTTCAGTACCCCAGGAGGGGGGTGGCTGCCACCCACAGTCCAGCAAACCATGAAGGCACTGCGCCGACAACGGCGTACAACGGTCCACTCCAGCGGGACGCGGTGGGCCCACGGGTTCGGCGGCCCGCCGCCCTAACCTACTCATGTGGGGCCCTGTACACATGTGGGACACCCTATTTGGGTCCCCTCTTGCTCCCTTTATTCATTTCATCCCCATTCCAAACCTCCTTGCTCTCAAAACCCTCATTTTTCCTCTCAAATCTTCATTTAATACTCCATCTTCTTCTTCTTCTTCAATACACATACACCCACCATCATTTCCCTCAAAACCCATCTCCTACCACCTACCATCTCCCTTATTCCCTCTAATTTGAGCATAAAAGTCCACCATTGTGTCTCATAAACCTTAAAACCCACCAACCCATCTCCTTCATCGAGCTTTCTTCACTTCCATGGCTCTTTTTGAGCTAGTGACTGCCATCTTTTTTCTCTCCATGCTCCTTTCCCTCATGGGAATAAGAAGAGCATCCATAAATGAAGTCAGGCCTAGCCGTCCAACCCGACCGAGGAAGAAAGAGGGCGCCGAAGCAAGCACAAGCGCCGCACGAGAGCAAAGGACGAAGTGAGACATCGATCCCCAGATTCCACTAGAAAGAGCTCTACCAGTGGACATCGGACATGGTAAGTTTCGTGGCCATAAAGTTGTGTTTTGAAGAGCATGTGGACGAAAGGCTATTTGGGCTATACCCGGTGATGAACCTCCTGTTGGAATCCGGGTGGGGTCCCATATTTGAAGGCAAGGTATCATGCGTGTGAAAGCACTGTCCGAGCCTTCCACGTCGACATACGGGATCTATTACTGGATTCTTTATAGTTCACTATTTTCATAGGAAGGCAGGAAGCAATAGTCAATGTAGATGTGATGGCCCGAATTATAGGAATTGCACATGGTGAAGTGCATGCTAATGAATCTCATCTTAAGAGTGTGTGAGAAATAGATCGCCATACGTGGTTTCTTTGTGGCCGACTGGTTCACTGGAAGCGAGGCAATTGCCTCCCATCAACCAAATTGATAAACAATTTTCCCCTGCTCCACCAAATTTCACATATAATGTGTATCCTAGGTGAGGCAACCGTACCGAATGCACTCATTTAATGGTGGATTTCCTGTATAGAGCTGGGCAGGGAGATAAGTTGTGTCTGCCTACGTTCTCCCTACTACAGATAATACAGACCGTACACTCTGTTAGGAGAGATGTTTCACTCCTATTCGACCAACTTCTATGCAAGGTTGCTCGAGAGTTCGGCTATAGACTTAATATTGATGAACTTACGTCGATCTACTTCATTAATGACACTACGCTCAACAACATGGGAATTGACCCTCGACAACGTTAAGCCCAACTCGATGAATATGGGGGTGAGACAGAAAGTGAAGAGGAAGAAAGTAATGAATAGAGGAAGAAAGTAATGAAGAAGAGGAAGAAAATGAAGAAGAAGAAGCAAATGAGGAAGAAGATGAGGATGTCTAAGATTCTGATGGGGGACCTCCTACAGCTACACCTGAGCACTGCCATGACCAGGCCGCCCTAGAAGCCCACTTGACTCAAATTGAAGAGAACCAAGCCACCCTGAGACAAGAGGTCAAGGAGACCCAGGCTGAATTGAAGCAAAAGCTTAAAGAGAGTCAGGATTATATGAAGCAGAGATTTAAGAAGATTTCCTACACTCTGAAGGTCCTCTTGTTGTATATGCAAGACAAGGGTGCTCCTCCACCATCACCAAATTCAGACGGCTAGTTATACGATGCAGTCCTCTTTTAGTTTGCTTGGTTTCTAGTTTTCTTTTGAAATAACTTTGGTAGGCTTGGTTGGTTGTTAGTGTGTTTAGTATTTAAAAACTTCTGTTAGAATAGCTCACATGTATCTTTTGTCATGATCCATATAAGACTACATCTCATATATTGTGATAATTTTGGTTAAATGAAATGCATGAAGCTTCTTTTGATTTGGAATGTGAATGATGTTTGGATGAGTGTGTGTTATTATGCCAAATCTTACACGGGTTGCACCCTATGTAGTATATAGGGAATGCCACCTATGAGCACTCAGAGCACTGCACATCTCGTACTTGACAAATCGTTTGACGGGGCACCTCCCCTAAGCGATATCCACACGGACCCTACTTTGGGCCCTGATAGCGACACCATACTAGATTCTTAGTTGGCCACCGGCCCTACAAATGGGTCAACACCTAATGCACCACCAGTTCAAGAACAGAACCATGCGTCTAGCTCAACACCACGTATGCCTCAGGTGGCTCCTCCTCCTCATAGATTAGAGCTAATGATGCTCCTTATGCAGCAGTAGTAACAAGTTTAGACCAGGTCACGGGGGCCCTTGCTCAGAACATGAATATGGTCCCGCTTGCATCACCTGTGTATCCTTTTGAGAATATGAATGCATGTGGTTTATTTGAACGTTTTCAGTATTTCTGACCTCCCACTTTTGCAGGTACTTATAGGCCCGAGGAGGCTGAATATTGGCTCAACCGCATCTCTAAGATGCTGAAGCCACTGCACTGCATTGAGGCAGAGAAGGTAGAGTTGGTTACCTATATATTCGAAAAGGAGGCCAGTCTCCGGTGGGACAGCGTCTTACGAACAGTTGCCCCTGGATACATATGGACATGACATGCATTTAAGACCTGCTTCCATGAAAAA
Source organism: Magnolia kwangsiensis (assembly GCA_037074715.1). Taxonomy (NCBI): domain Eukaryota; kingdom Viridiplantae; phylum Streptophyta; class Magnoliopsida; order Magnoliales; family Magnoliaceae; genus Magnolia; species Magnolia kwangsiensis. The sequence goes on from CM073576.1 coordinate 71,809,714, forward strand.
TACTTCCCCCTCACTTACCATAATGAAAAGGAGGGTGAGTTCCTTCGCCTCCGACAGGGAGGAATATCTGTGTCAGAGTATGAGAACAGATTCACGGATTTAGCCAGATGCACTCCTTTGATACTAGCGGATGAACCGATTAAGATGCGACAATTTTCAGAGGGTCTGCGGCCTAAAATTCGTATAAAGATGTGTTGCGCTAGCATTCCCAATTATGCTGAACTAGTAAACATGTCCCTACGAGCTAAGAAGGATAGGGATAGAGTGTCCCGTACACGTGTACGCATGGGTCTGAGGCCTCGACCTGATTTGCCAAACAGACCATTCCTCAGCAAGAGGCCACGTGCAGATTCACCTCCCAGGCTTATGGCTCTACCGACCTAATTGAGGTGATCCGATTTATGGTGCACCTACTGCAACAGGTTGGGCCATATAAATACTTAATGCTTGCCCAAGATGAGGGACAATGACTTTACACCTCCTCAGAAGATCAACTACCAGCTTGTAAGTGCTATGATTTTATATCCCTTTGGTTGTCAAATTTTGTAGTGCCAAAACCTTTGTCTATGTCTTGTATATCTTGTGTTTCATGTTTGAGACTATTCATTGCTTCAAGACATCGTATTTCAAGACAAGATCTTAAATGAAGAAAGTTTCAAGTCATGGATGAAGAATTCAAGAATAGAAGTCTCCAAGTATGCATGTTCAAGATTCAATCAAGTACAAGTATAGAAGAAGACTTTGTCAACTCAAGAAAGGATCAAGCTCGAGAAGGCCTACTAAAAGATTCATAAATTCTCAAGCTTCTCTTAAGGGTCATCTGAGTGTACAGACTATCAATGTCCATCTCACTTTTAAGGTTTGTTTGACCTTAGATTGACCTTAGGATGGGCTTTACTGTAGGTCATTCTGGATACATAATTCGTATATTTTTATATGCTTGTTCGGGCTGTTCTAAGACCAGTCCTAGCTCTGCTACGACCAGTCTTAAGTTTTTCAGGACCAGTCCTAGGTTTTTGAAGATTTTTGGATCTTTCTGATTGTCGTACGACCAGTCATGGACATCTTACAACTAGTCCTGTGAGCTGTATGACTCGTCCTTCGACCAGTCTTAGCCCTACGACTCAAACTCCAGCAACTAAACTAGGGGTCCTACGACCGGTCGTAGGTGACCCACGACCAGTCGTATGTGGCCTACAACCGGTCGTAGGCTACCCAGGACCAGTCGTGGAACAGCTAATCCTTATCCCATGGAAATCTTTAAAAATATTTGAAGCTACGACCAGTCCTAGGATCCTAAGACTAGTCGTAGATGAGAATTTTCAGGCTATAAATAGTGCACGAACTTCAGAGTTTTTACAGAGAATTCAATTCAATTCAAGCAATCTTTAGGCTATACTCTGAGATAAGTTTGTGTTTATTTTTAAGTTACTTTGTGCTCATTTAATATTCCTTTTGTTAGCTAGTTTATTATTTAATTTTGATCTACATTCCAATCTTATTTGAAAAGGGGAATTTCTGATATTCCTTCTTCTTGGATTCAAAATCAAATAGAACTAGCCCTTTTGATTTAAAATCAATTAGACTTAGAACCATTCTTAAAGTGAGTATTGGACTTTGAATGTTGAATCGAACTTCTACTCCGATTGGTTCTACGGGGCTACTTCAAAAGGAGATTCAAGTATTTTACATTTGTGTAATTTACTTTCTTTGGTTTTGTTTGAGATTTGCCAGAAAAATCTCATTGTGTGGTTATCTGAGGAGAGCCAGAAAACTCAGATTGTGTGGATTTTTTGATTGTGTAAGCCCATGATAAAAAGACACATTTGTGAAGGTTTTAGGTGAACCTGTGAAACCTATTTTGATAGTGCATGCTAATATCCCCTGTGTGAGGATATTAGGAGTGGAGTAGCATTCTGTGTGGCTATTGGATAATAGTTGGCATACACACAGGCGAAGCACTATATATCGTTATGCTGTGGATGTGCTTTATTCTTTCACTTCTTTATTCATTCAGTTTTGTGGATTGTATTTGTGGATGAATGTTGTAATCATTTCAAGCAAGTGTGGGGAATGTTGTAATAACTTAGGATTTATTTCTGCAAGTTCTTTTGGTTTCCTTGTTTCTTATTCCTCATTGGTTTGAGATATAAAGGACGTTCTAGAAATACGGTTGTCCCACCTTAAACCTTTGGTTTTTGGTGTAAGGTTGTCCTTAGAACTGATATGGTATCATTCTCTTAAATCTAGTTTATTGAGATTGATTTTTAATTAAGCATTGTGCTTTATTTCTTTTATTATTCCGCTGTTATAAGTTTTATTTGGCATTGCCCTATTCACCCCCCCCCCCCCCCCTCTAGGGCATATAGCTAGGCCCTTTCAAGTGGTATCAGAGCCTAATAGCTCGTGCTTATTGTTTATTTATTGAATTTATTTCCTAAGCTAACGATCTAAGCTATATTAAGATGTCAAATTTTGATAGCCTATCAGTCACTGGGCCACCACCTTTTAATGGCACAAACTATGCCTATTGGAAAGCCAGGATGAGGATCTTCCTCAAATCCTTGATGAAAGTGTGTGGCTGGCCACAGTGAATGAATGGAACCCTCCTATCACTGAAGTAACTAATGACGATGGTTCAAAATCAATGAAAGTAACGGCTTATTCTCTTTGGACCACACTTCAAAAAAGTGAGAGTAGTGCCAATGCAAAAGCACTAAATACAATTACTTGTGCATTATCACCAGATGAATTCAAAAGAATCATCTCTTGTGAAATTGCAAAACAAGCATGGGATGTATTAGAAATGACACACGAGGGTACATCAATTGTCAAGAAATCTAAAGTCCAACTCCTCACAACTAAATTTGAAGAAATTCATATGGAGAAGAATGAGATGTTTATGGACTTCTACACTAGATTGAATGACATTGTGAACTTTATGTGGGGTCTTGGTGATAAAATCCCAGAAAGTAAAGTGTGAACAAAGGTACTACGCTCACTTCCTGAACAGTTCAATTCTAAAGTAACCGCGATTCAGGAATTTCGTGATACGGATACCATGAGGGTTGAGGAACTAGTTGGTTCACTTCAAACCTATGAGTTGTCCTTTAAAGCTCCTAAAGAAAAATCAATTACTCTCAAATCATCTAAAAATGTTTCACAAGAGAGTACTTCGGATTTAGAAAATTTTGAAGATGATATGGCGCTTTTAGCAAAAAAAGTTTTACAAAATTTTCAAAAGCAAGAAAAAAGTTGATTTTCAAAAGTCAAATGATAAGAGACGATCTAAACATAAAGCTCGAAAATCTTTAAAAGATAGTCAATGTTACAACTGTTAAGAGTATGGCACTTAGCTAACAAATGTCCTAAAAAGGACAAATCAAAAAGGAAAAGTATGATGGCTACTTGGGATGAATCATCTGATTCTGAATCCTCTTCTAAATCAGAAGATTCTAAAATCGAGTCGGACGATGATGTTAAAGCCCTTATGACTCTAGCTAAGATCACTTTTTCAGATAATGATGATATCTAGTGAAGAAAATCTGAAAAGTGATTGCGATAATGAAGATGATCTTCAGGATGCTTATAATGCCCTTTATAAGAAGAGTTGTAAAATTTCCGTCAAGCTTAAATTATAAAAAGAAAAATTTTCTAAGCTTAAGGAAGATTATGAGTCTCTCATTTTAGAAAAGTCTCATATTTCTGATTCTTTTGAAAAGACCAAATGTGATTTAGATTTCAAAAACTCCAAAATTAAAGATTTGAAATCCGAAAATGAGAAACTTAAAAATGAGGTAGCTTCTCTTCTAAGTTTGAAAGACACATAGAGATATGCCCAAGGTGATCCTAAATTGAAAAAATTATTGTCCAGATTAAGAAAATGTGGTGATCGATCCGGGTTGGGCTATGATAAGAATACATCTCCTAAATAAAAGAACATTACTCCTAAATTTGTAAAAGGAGAGTCTTCAATCTCAAAAGAAAAGAATACTTATCAAGGTTTTTCTAAAAATTCAAGAACTTTTCAAAAACCTAAAGGTAGCCATGTTAACTTTAATTTTTAAAACCAAAATCCTTTAGCTGAAAAAATAATTGATCTACTCAAGGAGCTATTAAAGTTTAACTCTATAGGTCACTCCTATAACAACAGACAGAAAAAGACCATCTATACTCCTAAACCCAAAACAGTTCTGAAATGGGTTCCTAAAGTTACCTTCTTGGTTGCCCACACTGCTTTCAAAGCTACAAGCCATTCAAAGTGGTACCTAGATAGTGGTTGCTCCAGGCATATGACAGGAAACAAGGCTTTATTCACCGATCTAAAAGATATGATTGACGGGTCAGTCACATTTGGTGATGGAAGCAATTACAAGATCATTGGCCAAGATACGGTTCAACTTTATAACCTTCCCTTATTTAAGAATGTTTTATATGTTGAGGGCTTGAAACATAACCTACTAAGCATTTCTCAGATATGCGATAAAAACCATAGTGTGAAGTTTTCTAATCAAGGTTGTGAGATAGTTAATAAAAAGGGTTCTGTAATATTAATTGGTCGCAGAACTTCTGAAAACTGATACATCATTAGTGATGCAAGCTCATCTACTCAATCGTGTTACATGGTCCATATCGATGAGACTGAATTATGGCATAAATACCTTGGACATGTACACTACTGAAACTTATTTAGATTGAGCAAAAGAGAACTAATTAGAGGTCTTCCCAAATTACAAAGAGTAGACAAAATATGTGGTGAATGCCAGTTGGGCAAACAGACTAGGAGCTCTCATAAGAAAGTGAACTCCAATACCACATCTAGACCACTCGAGCTTCTCCACATGGATCATATTGGACTAACCAGATCGGAGAGTCAAGGAGGCAAAAAACACATCTTGGTTATCGTAGATGACTATACCAGATTCACTCGGATATCCTTCTTAAAAGACAAAACTGAAACACTGGATGAAGTGAAAAAGGTCATTAAACGAATCCAAAATGAGAAAGGTTCTCATGTTAGTAAGATCCATAGTGATCATGGATCTGAATTCGAAAATAATAGTTTTGAGAAATTCTGTAGCAATCAGGGAATATTGCATGAATTATCTGCACCCAAAACACCGTAACAAAATGGTATAGTTGAAAGAAAAACAGAGTGCTTCAGGAAATGGCTAATGTTATGTTGAATAGCATGAAGCTCTCTAGAAATCGTTGGGCTGAAGCAGTTAATACCGCATGTTATATTATTAATCGGGTTTATACCAACAAATCTGATAATAAGACTGCTTATGAATTATGGTTTGAAAAGAAACCTACAGTCAAATACTTTCGGGTTTTTAGCAGCAAGTGTTATATTTTACGAGATCATGAAAATTTGGGAAAGTTTGATACGAAGAGTGATGAAGGTATTTTTCTTGATTATTCTTTGAACATTTGAGCTTATAGGGTTCTAAATAAGAGAACTGATGTGATTCAAGAGTCCATCAATGTGGTTATTGATGATCATTTGAATACACCAGCTCCGAGTTCAGATGATGATGAAGCTCTTATTATTGTCAATTAAGATACCTCATCAAGTCAAAAAGAATCTGAACCAAGGACCGTCAAAGATCATCCAACCAATCAAATTCTTGGAAACCCTCTCACTGGAGTTCGTACTCGAAAACAACTTGAGAACATATGTAATTTTGTTTGTTTTACATCCCAAATAGAACCGGTCAATGTGAAAGAAGTACTTTCTGACGAAAATTGGATAATTGCTATGCAGGATGAACTTAATCAATTTGTTCATAATGATGTCTGGTATCTTGTTCCTAGACCTAAAGATAAACACATTATTGGAACAAAATGGATCTTTAAAAATAATTTTGATGAACTTGAAAATATAATACGAAACAAGGCTAGACTGGTTGTACAAGGGTACACTCAGATTGAGGGCATCGATTACGATGAAAACTTTGCTCCAGTCGCTTGCCTTGAATCAATCAAACTTTTTATTTCCATCGCATGCTTTAGAAAATTTAAAATTTTCAGATGGATGTAAAGAGTGCTTTCTTGAATGGTGATTTACATGAAGAGGTGTATGTTGAACAACCTTCAGGGTTTGAAGACCACAAGTTATCTGACCATGTATTTTGCCTCAAAAAGGCTCTCTATGGTATAAAACAAGCGCCTAGGGCATGGTATGAGAAATTGACTAAATTCTTACCTAGACATATCTTTCATGTAGGAAGTGTCGATAAGACACTCTTTGTTAAGAAACATAACAATGATATTTTAATGGTTCAAATTTATGTTGACAATATTATTTATGGATGAACTTGTACTAACATGTCTATTGAGTTTACAGATCTTATGAAATCAAGGTTTGAAATGAGCATGGTTGGTGAACTAAATTACTTCCTAAGGTTGCAAGTAAGACAACAACCTGATGGAATTTTCATTTTCCAAACCAAGTATGCTATGAACTTGGTTAAAAGGTTTGGATTTGAGAATGGTAAGAACTTTGATACTCCTATGAGTACAACGTTAAACTCTCAAAAGACTCTACATGTAAAGATATAAATCCTAAACTATATCGTAGTATGATTGGTAGTTTGTTATATCTAACTGCAAGTAGACCTGATATCGCATTTAGTGTTGGTATTTGTGCAAGATATCAGTCTAATCCTAAGGAATCACATCTTACTGTTGTTAAACAGATTATTAGATATGTCACAAGTACTATAAATCTGGGTCTTTGGTATCCTTTTGATACTAGTGTTCAATTAGCCGGGTACTCAGATGCTGATTGGGCTGGTAATATCGATGATAGAAAATCAATCAGTGGTGGTTGTTTTTACATTGGAAATTGCTTAGTTTCTTGGTTCAGCAAGAAGCAAAGCTCAATATCGCTCTCCACTGCTGAGGCTGAGTATATTGCAGCTGGATATGCATGTACTCAACTAGTTTGGATGAAACGCATGTTAAGCGATTATGGAATTAATCAAGATTCAATGATCTTACATTGTGATAATTCCTGTGCTATTAATATTTCTAAAAATCTAATCCAGCATTCACGTACTAATCACATTGACATTAGGTATCATTACATTCGTGAGTTGGTTGAAGAAAAAGTTATTTCCTTGGAATATATACCAATCGAAACTCAACTTGCTGATATATTTACTAAACCGCTCGACAAAAGAAGGTTTAATAAATTGAAATTTGATCTTGGTATGTGCATTTTACATTGAGTATTGTTGCATACATGTATCATAGTGTATTATATTTGGTATTATATGTGTTAAAATTTTAATTTTTTACATTAAATATGTATTTTTGGTCGATACTCGACCAGTCGTAGCTGTACATGACCAGTCGTGGTACGACTGGTTGTGCACCGCACTCGACCAGTCGTGGAACTCGTGAACATGATATAATTTGGGGAAAATCTCATTCTTCATTTCCACTCTGACCTACGGCGAGTCGTAGCTTGACCAGTCATAGGATTTCTTATATTTCTTCAAGGTTAGTCCTATTTCATCATTTTTCTTGAAGTTTGATGCTCTTTATGCTTTGATTTGATCATTGTGTAGCTAGATTTCGTCTTTTGTTGGGTTTTTTAAAGGTTTCTTCTCAAATTGCTGGTCTAGAGAAAACTCATCCTTCTTTTTGAGCATTTCTCTTGCTCTTTATATATTTTGTTGAAGATGGATGCTAGAGGGAAAAAGAAAACATCCTGTGGTCCATCCTCATTTAGATCTACACCGATAACAAAACGGCACCTTCGGTCACCTGAAGATGATCCTCAAGATGTACGGGATTTGCATGTCCGTAATGTTATCGTTAAGCATACCGCTAATCTCAATCACATTGTTCCATTTGGTATTATCCCTCTCCTTAAATCTGTTGGCTGGGCTAACATTTTACTTTGGGATGGGCCTGCATACCAGTCAATTGCACAATCAATGGTTGCATGTATCTCAGAATTCTCCCTTGACAATTTAACTTTTTCAATTGATACTAGAGAAGGGAAATTTGAAGTAGACCGATATTTGATATCGGGTATTATGGATATACCCGTTAATGATGAAGGTATACCGATTCAGACTCTATACGACAAACCATCTGAATCGAAAAAATGCATGTTAACAAAAGACTTATGCAAAATTGATGCGCAATGGACACACAAAGGGAATGCACTCCCTTCAAAGTATTTGTTACCTAGATAAAGAGTTTTACATCATTTTTTCATTTCAAATTTGTATCCGCGGTCCGGTAATAAAAATGAGTTGACTTCTTTCATGGTTCGTGTATTTCATTCTATTGCTTCTGGTACCATGGTCTGCCTTCCTTCTTTGATATGTCATTTTATCATATAGTTTCGTCTCCATCCGGTTCATAGTGATATTCTATTTGGTTATCTTATGATTGTGTTTACCACTCACACGCTTGTCGATAAACCTGTTAATGAGGCACCAATTCATCATCTTCTTTTCAACAATTCCAATATTAATAAGATGAACCTAGATTTGCTTCCTGCCCAAGTAGATGAAGGTGGTGTTGGTGGTAATGGTGGTGAAGCTGGAAATGAAGAGGAAGCTAGCGATCTTCCTCAACAGGATGTTAATATGGATGATTTATTTGATGATATAGAAACTGATTCGCCAAATGATCCTGATTACGATCCATCTAGTTATGATGCACGCCTTCGTGCATTGGAGGAGAAGGTTGATAACATAAGTATAGCCCACGATATACAGTTTAAATATATACAAAAATATCTTCGTCACATTAATAGGGGCTTACACCAGATTGATCCTACTATCCCTGCTCCCTCCTCTGGATCTGATTAGGCGGATTATCATTTGGACTGTATAACATTATCTTTTCTTTTATTTTGGATACTGTATTAACTTTCTTATGGCTTGATGATTCTGGATTTATATTTTGAAATATGCTATGTCCTTCCATATTTCTTTCTAATTATCTGCTTACTATTACTCTCTATGTTGTTGTTCTTTTTCCTATTGTGACTTTCCCTTGTCATTTTGTGACAAAAAGGGGGAGTCATATGGTAAAGGGGAGTAGTATAGAAAGGGGGAGTAATTTGTTTTGAATTGATTGATTGAGAAGGATATGTGGATTGAGAATATGGAGTCTTGATGTTTACATATTGAGCAGTACTCATATTTATTGTTTACATGAGCAGTACTCATATTACTCAGGGGGAGTAGAGTAATTTGTATGATATTGTTATTATCTTTTATGATATGTGTTTTTTCACAAATTTGACAAAGGGGGAGATTGTAAGTGCTATGATTTCATATCCCTTTGGTTGTCAAATTTTGTGGAGTCAAAACCTATGTCTATGTCTTGTATATCTTGTGTTTCATGTTTGAGACTATTCATTACTTCAAGACATCGTATTTTAAGACAAGATCTTAAATGAAGAAAGTTTCAAGTCATGGATGAAGAATTCAAGAATAGAAGTCTCCAAGTATGCATGTTCAAGATTCAATCAAGTACAAGTATAGAAGAAGACTTTGTCAACTCATAAAAGGATCAAGCTCGAGAATGCCTACAACAAGATTCATAAATTCTCAAGCTTCTCTTAAGGGTCATCTGAGTATACAGACTATCAATGTCCATCTCACTTTTAAGGTTTGTTTGACCTTAGATTGACCTTAGGATGGGCTTTACTGTATGTCATTCTGGATACATAATTCGTATATTTTAATATGCTTGTTCGGGCTGTTCTAAGACCAGTCATAGGGACTTCAAGACCAGTCCTAGCTCTGCTACGACCAGTCTTAAGTTTTTCAGGACAAGTCATAGGTTGTTGAAGATTTTTGAATCTTTCTGGTTGTCCTACGACCAGTCCTGGACATCCTTCGACCAGTCCTGTGAGTTGTATGACTCGTCCTTCGATCAATCTTAGCCCTACGACTCAAACTCCAGTAACTAAAATGGGGGTCCTACGACCAGTCGTAGGTGACCCACGACCAGTCGTAGGTGGCCCACAACTGGTCGTAGGCTACCCAGGACCAGTCGTGGAACATCTAATCATTATCCCGCAGAAATCTTTGAAAATCTTTTAAGCTACGACCAGTCCTAGGATCTTAAGACCAGTCGTAGATGGGATTTTTTAGGCTATAAATAGTGTACGAACTTCTGAGTTTTTACATATAATTCAATTCAATTCAAACAATCTTTAGGCTATACTCTGAGATAAATTTATGTTTATTTTTAAGCTACTTTGTGCTCATTTAATATTCCTTTTTCTTGCTTGTTTATTATTTGATTTTGATCTACATTCCAATCTTATTTGAAAAGGAGAATTTTTGATATTCCTTCTTCTTAGATTCAAAATCAAATAGAACTAGCCCTTTTGATTTAAAATCAATTAGACTTAGAACCACTCTTAAAGTGAGTATTGGACTCTGAATGTTGAATCCAACTTCTACTCCGATTGGTTCTACCGGGCTACTTCAAAAGGAGATTCAAATATTTTACATTTGTGTAATTTACTTTCTTTAGTTTTGTTTGAGATTTGCCAGAAAAATCTCATTATATGGTTATCTGAGGAGAGCCAGAAAACTCAGATTGTGTGGGTTTTTGGATTGTGTAAGCCCGTGATAAAAAGACACAATTGTGAAGGTTTTAGGTGAACCTGTGAAACCTATTTTGATAGTGCATGCTAATATCCCCTGTGTGAGGATATTAGGAGTGGAGTAGCATTCTGTGTGGCTGTTGGATAACAGTTGGTGTACACACAGGAGAAGCACTATATATCGTTGTGTTGTGGATGTGCTTTATTCTTTCATTTCTTTATTCATTCAGTTTTGTGGATTGTATTTGTGGATGAATGTTGTAATCATTTCAAGCAATTGTGGGGAATGTTGTAATGACTTAGGATTTATTTCTGCAAGTTATTTTGGTTTCCTTGTTTCTTATTCCTCATTAGTTTGAGATATAAAGGACGTTCTAAAAATAAGGTTGTCCTACCTTAAACCTTTGGTTTTTGGTGTAAGCTTATCATTAGAACTGATATGGTATCATTCTCTTAAATCTAGTTTATTGAGATTAATTTTTAATTCAGCATTGTACTTTATTTCTTTTATTATTCCATTGTTATAAGTTTTATTTTGCATTGCCCTATTCACCCCCCCCCCCCCCTCTAGGGCATATAGTTAGGCCCTTTCACAGCTTCCTCAAGATATCTCAGCTCCACCTTTACGATCAACACCACCAGCACAACCTTTTATAGGCCGAATGTACCTCATAGTAGGCCACCTTAACAGTCTATGACAGCGCAGCCGAATCATCCTCAATAAGCTCGTGTGCAATCACTTCCAGCTGAGGCATCCGAGACAGCAATAGCAGCACTATTGGCTTTCGAAGTCACATCACATACCCAAGGGACACCAGTCTTCCTATTAGTGGACACCGGGTCCAGTATTTCGATAATATCATGTGCAGCAGTCAAACGACTAGTATTTGAAACTACTTCTATGGTTGGAGTGAGACTCCTTACCACCCCAGGGACTTTCTCAGACACTACCAAGATTTGTAAGGGTTTCTCGATAGATTTTTGGAGCAGAATAGTACTCGTTGACCTGATTGTTTCCCCTTTATGTCATTACGATGTCATTCTCGGTATGGATTGGCTCACCGAGATGAAAGCAGAGATCGATTATGATAGTAAATTGGTGACATCTCATGGGCCTGAGGGCATAACCTTTAGTTTCACAGTTCAAGTCAGTTGGTACTACCGCATTAGTTGTTATGTTATCTTGCTAGGAAATGTTGATGGTCTGACACTTGGGGACACGTCTGTGGTCCAAGATTTCATGGTCGTGTTCAAAATGATACCTGGACTACCTCCTCGGTGTGAGATCGACTTTACTATCAACCTTATGCCTAATACGACACCCATTTCTCTCCCGACGTATCGCATGCCTCCATGTGAAATGGAGAAATTGAGAAGATAGATTGATGATTTGTTGGATTCAAGTTTCATACGGCCTAACGTATCTCCTTGGGGAGCACCTATTTTATTTGTTAAAGGATGGATCGCTGCAATTGTGTATTGATTATCGCAGGTTGAAGCAAGTGACAGTGAAGGACAAGTATCCCTTATAAGGGTAGATGATCTGTTTGACCAGTTGAAAGGGGCACAGTATTTCTTGAAGATTGACTTACAGTCTGGATACCATCAGTTGTGCGTCAGGGATGAAGATATGCAAAAAATGCATTCAAAACCAGTTTTGGGCACTATGAGTTCCTTGTGATGTCGTTTGGACTCACAAATGCACTGGTAGTGCTCATGAACCTCATGAACTGGGTGTTTCGGCCGTACATGTATCAATTCATCATCGTATTTATAAATGACATTTTGATATACTTCAAGAGCTAAAAGGATCACGAAAAACACCTGCGAGTAGTCTTCGATACACTTAGGAAGAACGAGTTATTTGCTCAGTACAAGAAATGTGACTTTTGGAAGGTAGAAGTTAAATTCCTAGGACATGTGGTGTCCAAAGAAGGTATCATTGTGGACCTTTCTAAGGTGACTGTAGTTCAGGATTGGGAGCAGCCCGGTTCAGTTACAGAAGTAAGGAGTTTTCTGGGACTTATTGGCTACTATCGCTTATTCATTAAAGATTTTTCTAAGATAGCCTGACCATTGTCTCATCTTACTCGAAAGGATCATAAGTTTTCCTAGAATGAGAAGGCAGAAGCAGCCTTTCAGGAATTGAAGGACAAGTTAACGTCCGCACCCATGATAGTATTGTCAGAGTAAGGGGTCAGATATACAATATACACTAACACATCTAATGTTGGGCTGGGTTGTGTTCTTATGCAGAAGGACAGAGTGATCGCCTATGCCTCTCGACAGTTGAGGAAGCACGAAGAACACTACCCTACATACAATGTGGAATTGGCAATAGTTATCTTCACATTAAAGCTCTGGAGACATTACCTCTACAGAGAGGAGTTCGAGCTCTTTTCTGACCAGAAGAGCCTCAAGTACATATTCACGCATAGGGACCTAAATATGAGGCAGTGACGATGGATGGAAAACTTGAAAGATTTCAAGTTTGAGGTCTCCTACCAACCTAGTAAGGCTAACCTTGTAACAGATGCATTGAGCCACAATAAAACAATAAAATTTGTGGCTCCACTAATGATTGAAGAATAGAACATGGTAGAGTTTGTGCGAGACTTTGAACAAAAGCTTACGGTAGAGGAACCGTTCATGATCATCGCACATATTCGTATACAACCACTTATTGATGACCGGATCATGGTGGCTCAGAAAGAAGATGAATGGTTGGTGAAAATGAGAAAATGAGCTAGTGATGATGAAGACTCTGAATGGAGAATTAGTTCAAATGGGGGTTTACGTTATCGTGGCCGCCTATGCATCCCGAATCTTCATGACTTGAGAAAGGAAGTTTTTGAAGTTACTCACAATTCGAAGATGGCGATGCATCCTGCCAATACAAAGATGTATTGAGATATGAAGCGTTCATACTGGTGCGATAACATGAAGGCCCACATAGCAGATTTTGTTTCCCGTTGTCGTACGTGCCAGCAGTTCAAGGCCGAACATCGCCTACCTCCTAGATTGCTTCAGCCCATGCCCATAGTTAAATGAAAGTGGGATTTCATTACTGGGTTACTGAAGGCAAGGAAGGGACATGACTCCATTTGAGTGGTTGTGGACCGATTGACGAAATTGGCTCATTTTCTCCTATTGAAGTTTCAAACTCAGCAGATGATTTAGCCAAGCTTTACATCAAGGAGATAATACGTCTATATGGAGTACCTATGAAGATTGTGTCGGATCGAGACACGTAATTCACGTCTATCTTTTAGACTCAAATCTAGAAAGCAATGGGGATAAAACAAAAATTTAGTACTGCGTTTCACCTACAGACTGATGGGCTGATAGAATGGGTGAATTAGGTGTTAGAAGATATGTTACGGGCATGTGTGCTCGATTTCAAGTACAGTTGGGATGATGTCCTCCTTATGCTGAGTTCGTTTATAACAACAGTTTCCAAGTGAGCATTGACATGGCTCCTTACGAAGCATTGTATGGGTATCCTTGTCGAACACCACATTGCTGGATAGAAGTTGGTAAGAGAAGCTTGATTGGCCCAGATTTAGTACAGGCGACCTCTAAGGAGATTGACATTATTAGGCGACGACTTCTTGTAGTACAAAGCAGACAAAAGAGTTACGCCGATACACGACGGTGGCAGTTGGAATTCAAGGTTGGGGACCACGTGTTTCTTAAGGTTTCCCAAATGAAGGGAGTTCTTTGTTTTGGTAAGAAAGGGAAGCTTACGCTGCGATTCATTGGCCCATTCCATATTCTAGACAGAGTGGGTGTGGTAGTATGAAAGCCGAAGTCTGTAAGAACTACCCTCAGATTCTTGAGGAATATGAAAAGGTACTAATTTCGAGGATGAAATTTTTCTTTAAGGGGGGTAGATTGTAACGTCTCGAAAAAATCCGTACAAAGACCCAAGTACCACCTCAGGTAGAAATCCTTAATGACCGAATCCTTTAAAAATTAGACGAAAATAAGTTAAGTACTAAGATAAATTAATCAGTGAATTATCTTGAACCACTATCTATATGAACTACAAGACCCAAAACCATTAGAATCGCTAACTCAACATTACCTAAATACCTAAGAGCAATCTCAAAACCCAGTTGCTCTCAGGAACACATTGAAACTCTGTATCAGACCTTGACTGCGCGTCGAAAGTCTGATTACTATAAAACTATAAGGTTATGACTGTCATACTAGGCTTGACAAGCATCACGGGAATTGCGCCCAAATAGTATCTAGAAACGCACAACTTGAGCCCTGAGAAAAGAGGGTAAGAAACGCGAATATCCTTACAAAATGAACTCAAACTTGAGTGAATTGGACCATTCGCTTACCAGTGAAATTGAAGACTTTGGACCGTCAGATTCTGACCAAACTATACCCTTAGATCAGAGAAATTTTCCCACATATGTCGGTATACTTATGGCCCTAATCGAGGAACGATGACCGTTGATCTGATTCAGGTCCTTCACGACCGATCAGTTTGTCAGATCACACCATAAACATAGTCCTGTTGTATATCCATTGTCAAGGAAATTATTCCATGACTTAGGTAAGAAATGGGCCTCCAGATGAGTCCCGTTTGCCCGAAACAGACACCCTTTGGCTATAACCTAAGTATACCATGGTCATGGGGCCATTGACATCAGTTTTGGGCCTATATAATGCCCTTAAACCACCCTTCTCTCATTCCAAACGAATTCTCTAACCCTAGGAGAGAGAAGAGAGGAAAGAGGATAAAATAGTGAGGAGAAGAGAGAGATCCACGGATTGTTGCTGGGATTCACTCCCACTACACCATGAACCAAATCATCTCCCGTTTCATTACACTGTTGATTCTAGATACGATTTGGGTAAGAAATCCTAGCCCTAATCCTGTTTTAGGGATTTAAATAGAGGAAATGACGAAATATCTAACCTAAGTAGCCATTGTGCTGTAGATGAAAGCGTAGTGTACGAACCAAGTTCATAACAAGCAAACTGACGAAAGGTCCGGAATGTAAATGTTTAAGTTATGTTTTTCAAGGCTTTCAATGTCAGCAATGATTTATGTCTGACTTGATTGCTACCATATGATCATTGTTACGTTGTGTTTGATAAACTGTACATATGTGTGAACTATGTGAATAAAAAATGCATTTCATGTGTTTGTTGAAATGCATGAACGAAAGTGCAATTGTGATTTATGCTTGCCATGACTATTAACCTAGAATACATGTTTGTTGGATGTATGACAACTCCTTGATGAAAGGAATTGGATTAATATATGCTATAACTAATTTATGTTATGTTTGTAGTATTGTGTAATTTAAGTGTTTGATAAAATGTCTAAATGAGAAACTGTTAGCTGAATTGCTTTTAATGAGGAAGTTGAGATAGGATTCTCAACTACCGTATCCATATCTATAATTTCCTTCATGTATTTTAGATTGTTACTATGATATTTATGGATAAAATGCATGTGCATAATAGTGTGTTCAATGTGTTTGATAAAATGCTCAAATGAGAATTATGTTTGATTTGATTGTAAATTGTTGTTATGTTCAACATATGTGACTACCCATTACAATTGAGTATGTTTGGGACTATTACATAGTCCAGGCAATCGGTAACGGTTCCCAACTAAGTGGCCAAACTAGTTTCGCCACAGTAGATACATTCGATGAATCTGAACTGTACGCTAATTTTCCACAGTGGTTAGGCCACACAGAGTGCTTATGCGCTCCATGTCGATTAATTCAACGTGTGCTCGTACCAATTGCACTTGTCAATTAACTTGATTGGCCAATTGTGTGTTTACCATTTGTAAGCCCCGTATCCTAGACCGTACCGTTCCATAGACTTCCGTGGTCTTACCGGTCGAATTTCAGCAACCTTCGACCCTTAACTAATATTTGCATGTGACCCTGATTCGTATGCTGTCAACCCGTATCGACTCAACCCAAGACCTTTACTAGAACGACCGCGCCATCGCTGCGGTTCCGATGCCGAGACTTGCGCACCGAGGCGATACCCTGGTCAAGAGATGTGGGCTAACGTTCGGTGCGAAGAAAACCCGCGCGTTGCGAAATCCAAGAGAATCTTTACGAGGTGTCACATCAATCCCATCAATCCATCAATCCATCACATGTCAAGTACATGTCAAGTACACATCACCTTTCACCCATTCCCAAGCAACTACAAAAGTTAAGAATCTCTTACAAGCCCATACCTCTCTTACACCAAAAGCCCTCAAAGTCAAAAAGTTCTTACACCACCCATGCTTTTCTTACACAAATGGCCACAAAAGTCAAGATTTTCTTACACCCATCACTCACCACATCCATCACCCATCTCTCTCTCCCTTTACAACTCTCTCTCTCTCTCTCTTTCTCATTTTCAAACTCAAAAAAAATCTAAGGAGAGAAATCCCATACATATGAGAATTCTCCAAGCCTCTCCCTCTCTTTCAAAACTTCAAGTATGGCCCACTTTCCTACCCCATGATCTCCCATCCTAACCATCCATTCCCCATCTCCTTCATTGAAATCAAAGCTAAGGTGCTAAGGAACTCATAGGAGCAAGAAGATCGAACGGTGGGTGCTCCTTTAGATGTAAAAAATCTGATTTCTATAGCCTAAATGTTTTCTTTCTTTCATGAGAAAAGTGTAAGACCCACCAATCAATGGTGGAGATCCCACACAATTCCATGGTTGTGGCTTAATGGCCTACCTTATGCATGCATGATCCATGCATGGGGTCTTTCTCTATGGGCCCCATCATGGTAGTTTTATTTCATATCATATTATGTTTGGGTCATCTACACCTTATAACCATGGTGGGGATGGCATCCTCACCATGCATTTTAATTATAGGCCATGCATGTGCAAGATCCATGTTGTAAATGTAGATCTAGGTATGATGTACGGGTGTGATTGATCTTGGGAGGGCTCAATAGTGGCGGAGCCCCTTTCTCGATGGCCGGATTGTCCTTCTATTTCTCTTTTCCCTCATTTTATTTCCTGATGTGTGTGGCCCATTAGTGTATTTCCCTTTTTATTTAACTTATATAATAAATTTTATCTAAGTACATGTTGCTGTCCAGAATTTTCTGGACAGTTTCTGGTTATTTTTGGACCAGATTTTGGGACTGTTTGGGGGACTATTCATACCTATTAAATATACTTTTCTGAAAGGTGAGGATCTCATCTTGATGTCCCCCAAATTTCAGCCCCAACTGACCTTCATTGGGGTCCCAAAGGTGTGGTCCAAGTGAGGTGGACAGTCTGGATTTTATGCACTGTTCCAGCAACATTCCACCATGGATAGTTGGATTTTTGAAATTTATTAAAATATCTATGGGTGTTTAAAAATTATAAAAAATTTCATGAGGGTGACATACTTATGGTAGGACCTACCTACAAAATTTTGGAGCCAATGAACGCTTGTACACACCATGGTGATGGCGGGACCGGCCCATTATAATATGGTGTTCAGATCAGTCCGATTTTCAGGACAGATTGATTTATGTAAATGAATTAAAATATTTACATATATCCAAAAATTCTGAAATTTTTTTAGGAGTGTAGTTCACTTATGTTAGAACCCACCTACCAAATTTCAGGGCCAATAGACCCTTGTACACACCGTGGTGAGGGCCGGACTGGCCCACCACGTTGGGACGTCCAGGTCTGTCCGATTTTTCTGGACAGTGTATTTTGTTTAAATTAATTAAAATACTTAGAAATATCTAAAAATTATGAAATTTTGTGGTGGTGTGTCCCACCTATGGAAGTATCACTCTGTGAAATTTTAACCTCAAGTGACCCCATTTGGGTATCCAAAAGAATGGACCAAGATGGTTGGACTCCCAGATTTTTTCTGCTGTGCAGTCTAGCAATATGCCTTGATAAAAAAACCATAATTCAAAAATATTTCTTCTGATGGTGGGCCACCTTTTTGGGTTTCCTCTCATTGTATGAATGATGAGGGACCTTGGCCCTCAATTTTCAGAGTTTTAGAGGCCTTGGACCCACTCCAATGGAGTGCCCAAATTTATGACAGCAACATGTTATAATTATGTTGGCCTTAGGCTGAAATTTTGAGGAGTGGGGCCCACCATATTATAAACATCTTAGAGGAAATGATTTATACATTTAGTTCTTTAAATGTTGGGATTAATGAATGCACTTTTGAGGCCCACCACAGTTAAATTTAATTGGGTCCATGAATGTATCTAGTTGTTGAACTATTTAAGGCCCATATAGTGGACCCATTTGATGTGTTCCAAGGCCCATGGGATTAGGCCCATTTGATGTAATTTAAGGCCCATAGAGTAGACCCATTTGATGTGTTCCAAGGTCCATGGGATTGGACCCATTTGATGTATTTTAAAGCCCATGGGATTAGGCCCATGGATCGAGAACCATTTGATGCAATCTAAGGCCCACGGGTTATGACCCATTGCAATGAACATAAGGCCCATTGGTGCGGCCCATTGATGTGGCCCATTTGAAGAGTAAAAGG
This sequence comes from Magnolia kwangsiensis, assembly GCA_037074715.1. Classification (NCBI taxonomy): domain Eukaryota; kingdom Viridiplantae; phylum Streptophyta; class Magnoliopsida; order Magnoliales; family Magnoliaceae; genus Magnolia; species Magnolia kwangsiensis. The sequence continues at coordinate 71,828,831 of CM073576.1, forward strand.
CCCATATGACATGGCCCATTTGATGTATTTAAGGCCCAATGGGGTGTTCCTAAGGTCCATTGCAATGTGTGATCCCAACCTGATTTACGTAATGTTATTCACTACGGGCTACACCTTGGGAGCAATGTTGGTTTGACGTCCACATTGCGAGTATAATATTGGTTAAATGTCCACATTGCGACTCTCCCTAGGGCTCATTGGTAGGCCCATACTTGTTGTATGGAAGCCGTCTAGGCCAGCTGCGTTGTAAGGATGGGGCATTACTTTATAACATGCTTAGTTTAACTCCATGACGCACAACCCATTTGTATTGATCCATTTGATCGGCCTACTCGTATCGGCCATTTGATTGATTTAGCCCATATGATTGATTAGGCCCATCTTGATATATTTGTGGCCTGTTGCTAAGGCCATATATGAGGCCCATTGTTGAGGCCTACCTTGATGTGTATGAGGCCCGTTGTTGAGGCCCACCTTGATGTGTATGAGGCCCGTTGTTGAGGCCCACCTTAATGTGTATGAGGCCCATGTTGCAAGGCCCATTGTGATGTATGCAAGGCCCATGGGTCATGGCCCATTGCAATGTATGTAAGGCCCAATTGGTGCGGCCTATTCGATATATTTATGGGGTCCATGTCATTAGGCATATCCTGTTGTATTGGTGACCCGTCCATTGAGGCTCACCCGTGGTATATATTTGAGGCCCATGTGTAGGGCCCACCCATTGTGTATTTAAAGCCCATGGGTTGTGGCCATAGTGATGTATATTAGGCCTATGTGATGTAGCCCATACTGATGTGTATTAGACACAGGAATGTGACTCACCTGCGAAGTATATTTGAGGCCCATTATGATATATCTGAGGCCCATGGGTGCGACCTATCCAGATGTATTTGAGGCCTATGGGCAAGGCCCATTGTGATATGTGTTAGGCCCATGACTAGGGCCCACCTGTTTCGTATATTTGGCCCTTATGTGAGGCCATGTGCCCATTATATATTTGATTCTTTGTGGGCCATTCCTTGGGGGCAATGTTGGTTAAAAGTCCACATTGTCGACGCCGGTTATTGATACCGTTTATGAGTATGTGACATCATAACATCATGATACGTGCCCATTCGCATCATCTGCATGTTTGTTATGAGATGTGATTGACCATTGCATATGTCATTGGGCAGGATGATGTGAGACTCCCTGATAGGTGGAGATTATCTCACATGAGCGCATGACATGCGCAGGATTGATGCATGATTGGATTGTATGACTCATGCATCTTGCATTGTTTTGTGATTACTGTACACCTAGTGACATCAAGGTCGTAGCCTCCACAGGCATATCATGGATGGCCAGATGGACACCGAAAATCTGTTCGAGCATCGGGCCGCCATAGATGGCCCTGGGTGAAAATCCCTAAATACCCTCTTGGTTCCAGAGGATGCTCCAACATCTAGACCTAGTGGGTAGATGAGCGTTGAGTGCCGATTACCAGATGGCTGCGCTCTCCACTGTGTCGTGGTCGGTTGGAACGGGGTGCGGCCTTACCCGCCCAAGGGAGTAGGCATGGGTAGGCTGAGTTTGACCAGCTCGAGGAATGGATCTGCTATCGGTGAGCCGGGTAGGTATTGGTAGACTACTGACAGGCGGATAGTGAGGTCTTTTCCACTTACCCAGTTATGCGCTTGATTGGGGTGGCAGGTGGTGTGTAATGTAATAGACCCCGGTGATTTCCTTAAAGAGGAACCGTACTGATATGAGGACTGACATGATATTATGACACCCCGTCACTTTGTGCATGTGGGCGGGCCCACGTGGGCGGACGCTGATGTGAGAGGGGCTGAGGCCTGGGTGAGCTACCACACTAGGTGAGCTACCAGCGGTTGGCAGGCTACTGTGCTAACAGGCTACTGAGTAGGAGTTGCATACTCATTCATTCATCCATTCACTATCCACTCAGGCTGGTGGTGCGTAACTAATTGTTGTGTATCTTCGTTATGGCAAGGATTTTGGTCAGACGCGAGACTAACCTGAGATCAGGAGTTTACCACGTTGAGTCAGACTATCCAAATTTAGGTATAGGACTGGTTTGGATAGAGGTTCCTTGTGGTGGACCCCGTAGCCTGCGATACTATGTACTATCATCCTGAGATCATACTCCAGCATGGTCATTTCATTAGCACCATATACTGCATATTCCATTACATCTTCGGCGTGTGGCATTGTGGGTTGTTATGTTTCTGTATTCCTGTGACTTAGATGAGAGTGATGATATTTGTTAGCTCTTTCGAATTGTGTATTACATTATATCCTTGTCATTCGATATTTGATTATCTATGACTCATCATTTGCATAGCTGTCCTATATTGCGTATTCTGATATTGATTAACTTATGGACTTGTTCATACTTCCGCTTATTCTGTTATCGTAGATTATAATCTTGTCAGTATTTCTATTTACGCTGATAATTCCTGCTCTTATCAGTGTTTCTGCTTATTCAGTCATTGTATGGTTTATGGATTAATAGCTTTTCGGTATTGTATGATTATGATATTGTATTGAATACTTGGTACTTATCTCGTGCACACACTTACACCACCCTCTAAGATTTTTATAAGCTTATGCATGATAGATGCGTGCAGGTGATGTTAGGTTGCAGCAGCATTGAGCTTGGAGCGTGCAGATGTTTTCTGGAGCTTTGATTTTGACATATATATTTCCCTTTCAGTATTGTATTCAAATGATTATATTAGTGGATATGTGATGATGATGTTGCCTTTATGATTTGGGTAAACTTGTGGTTATGTTTATTACTAGTTAAATGTACAAAAAAAATTCCTCCTTGTAGGATCCTAGGATCGGAAATCTGGCATATGAATGCTAGGAGCCGAGAATGGGGTACTACGGAGGCTGTTAGCACCGGATTCGGCGATCGGGATTCATGTGAATCTGATTTTTAGGTTTGGGGTGTGACACCATTTATGGACAATACTGCTTGAATCTAAGGTACCACTTACCAATGTAAAGCCCGTTTAACCATAGTACCAAGATCCGCTAAGAGTCATGAGTCAGACATAGTGGTGTATGAGACACCGTAGTCTAGCTGTCAGCTTACGATGGGGTGATGAGCCTCCCCTTAGTGACCAGTGAGCAACTCAAACTCGTGAGCCGAATATGGTAGTGTATAGGACACTGTATTCAAGCTGTCGACCTATGTTCAGGTGAAGAGCTTCCCATTATGACCTCGAGTATAAATTTAGGCCTACACTAAGGTGACGAGTCTCTCCATTGTGAGCTCGAGTGTGAACTCGTGAACTTACCTATCCAATGCTTTTCATTAGGATGATGCCCTACAACTTGCCTATTGTATGTGATTAACTAGGACTGACGACCCTAGACGGGTCATTATTTTGGTAAGTGATATAAAGGGAGGTACCTTAGCTTTCCAAATCTGTTGTATGAATAAGCCTAATAAATTAGTTAGCTAACATGACCAGGCACTGCATTGTATGTGCTTTGGCGAGGAAGTGAACGTTTAGGGAGTTTTCCATGCACGATTGTGAGATGATGTCGTTGAGGGAGTGCAGGTGAGGGCATGCATCATTACACATATCATTCTTGTATTAATAAGAGTACTTAGGATATGATTTTTGCATTACTTTATCATTACTGCTTGACAGAATTGGTAACATGTTAACCTTTGCCTTATAGTGCCATTAAGTTGATCACTCACTCCCACTCTGGGACGGTGTTTTAAAACACCAACCGGACTTTGATTTTGATGCAATTGTGATAAGACTTGCGTGATAGAGCTGGACTTCATGGATGAGGAGAAGGAATTCTCCTATATTCAGCTATCAGGATGGTCCCTGTAGACCTTATTCTGAATTGTAGTGATTACAGGGTTACATGGACTAGTTGAACAGTTACATTTTGATATTTTATAAATTATTGAATAAACACTCGTATACATTCATCCTGGAACAGATTCATACTCCAGATGATGAAACACTTTCATGTTATAATTCAAGTACTTAAGTCTTCCACTTGCTTAATTTAATCGCACCTGGAGTATGATATGTTATTTTTAATTAATCTCACTCATGTTTAATGCACTAATATGGATAACATTTAATCATCATTATTTATGCTGCATAAGTGATATATTGGAACTCGGGAGTTGAGCTTTACTCGACCCCCTATTTTTGGGGTGTTATAAAGACGCTCCTTCAAATCTGTGAATGCTAGCTCACATGCGTCAGTCTAAATGAACTTACTGCCCTTTTGGGTCAACCTGGTCAATGGGACTGTAACACGAGAGAATCCCTTAATGAAACGTTGATAATACCCTGCTAACCTAAGGAAACTACAGATCTCGAACGCATTCATGGGCTTATTCTACTAACACATGACATCAATTTTCAAAGGGTCTACTGCTACGCCCTGCCTCGTCACCATGTCATTGAGGAACTTTGTAAGTGCTATGGTCACATGCTCCTTTGGTTGTCAAATTTTGTGGTGTCAAAACCTTTATCCGTGTCTTGTGTTTGTATGTTGATTTATATATGTTCAAGACACTACTTCACAAGTGCTTCAAGTTAAGTTCATTGATTGACTTTAAGCCAAGTCAAGCCATGTACTTTGTCAATGTCTGTAAGCATATATGTTCAGAAATACATCGTTAAAGATTATAAGACTCAAGTACACTTTAAGACTCACGTACACTTCAAGACTCAAGTGCAACTCAAGATGAAGCTTAAGTTCAAGCTTTCGAATATTTCAAGATCAAGCTACATCAAGTGCAAGAGCTCAAGCTTGATAAAGTCCAAAGGTCTACCTTCGCTAAATGAATGAAGTTCAATGTTCATACTTCATGTTCTAGGTATGATAGACCTTAGATTGACCTTAGGGTAGGTCATTTCGGATACATAATTCAAATTGTATGTTTATACATGAGTTTGATCTGTTCTAAGACTAGACCTAGACCTTGTTCGACTAGTCCTAGTACTGGTTTGACCAGTCTAAGAAATTCTAAGACCAGTCCTAAGTTGTTGAAGATTTTTAAAATTTTTGGTTAGTCCGCGATCAGTCCTGGAAGTACTTCGACCAGTCGTAGGTGTGTTCATGACTCGAACTTCGACCAATCGTGGGTCTTCGACTCAAACTACAACGACCAACTCATATGGTCCACAACCAGTCCTAGGTCATCTACGACCAATCATAAGTAGTCCACGACCAGTCCTAAACACCCCACGACCAGTTGTAGAATGATTTTCAAATATCGCACTTAAAAATTCAAAATGTCGTTGGTGCTACAACCAATCGATGTGGCCCTAGGACCAGTCGAAGACGAGTTTCTTCAGCTATAAATAGAGTACGAATTTCAGAGTTTTTTAATTCAATTCAAGTAAAATCAAGGCTCCACTCTGAGATAAGTTTGTTTTCATTTTAAGCTACTTTGTGCATAATTAATATTTCCTTTTGTTAGCTTATTGTTATTTGATTTTGATCTACATTCCAATCTGATTTGAAAAAGGGAAAATTCTGTAATTCCTTCTTCTTGTAATCAAAATCAAATACAGCTAGCCTATTTGGTTTAACTTAAAATCAATTAGAACTTAGAACCATTGTAAAGTGAGTATTAGACATTGAACTTCCATATTCGAACTTCTACTCTGATTGGTTCTTCTGGGTTGCTATGAAAGGAGAAATTCAGGTATTTTATGTTTATATAATTTATTTTCTTTTTGGTTTCTTTTGAAATTGAGCCAGAAAAATCTCATTGTGTGGTTATCTGAGGAGAGCTAGAAAACTCAGACAGATGGGGTTTTTGGATTGTGTAAGCCCAAGTGGAAAAGACACAATTGTGAAGGTTTTAGGTGAACCTGTGAAACCTATTTTGATAGTGAACGCTAATATCCCCTTTGTGGATATTAGGAGTGGAGTAGCAATCTGTGTGGCTGTTGTTTAACAGTTGATGAACACATAGGTGAACCAATATAACTCTTTGTGTTTTGTGGATGTGTGATTTATTCTATCTATCTTTTATCATTCAAAGCTGTGGAATGTATGTGTGGATTTGAATGTTGTAATTTTTACATTTCAAGCAAAGTGGGGAATGTTGTAATAATTAAAATTTAAATTCTTGTAATTTATTTTAATTTATTTATTCCTCTTTGGTTTGAGTTTTTGATACAAAAGGACGTTCTAGAAATAAGGTTGTCCTGCCATAAACCCTTGGTTTTTATGGCGTAAGGTTGTCCTTAGAACTAAATTCGTATCAACCTCTCAATACTTGTTTATTGAAGTTTCTTTTATTTCAGCTTTAAGAATTGATTTATTTTTATTTGGCTATCTCTTTATTTCATTCAGTTATTATAGTCTTAATTTGACATAGTCCTATTCCCCCCCCCCCCCCCCCCTCTAGGACATATAGATAGGTCATTTCAAACTCCACCTCCTCCTGCCAGAACTCACACTTCTTCAACTTCGTATAGAGCTGGTTTGCACGGAGGGTCTGCAGGGTGATCTCTAAATGTTGCTCATGCTCCTCTCGAGTCCTCGAATATAACAGGATGTCATCGATGAATACCACAACAAACTGATCAAGATATGAATGAAAGACCTCGTTCATCAGTTGCATCAACATTGCGGGTGCATTGGTTAGTCCTAAGGACATGACTGAAACTCAAAATGACTGTAGCGCGTCCTAAATGTTGTCTTTGAGATATCCTCCTCCCAGAAATGAACTTGGTGATAATCGGACCGCAGGTCTATCTTCGAAAAGATTTGCGCCCTTATAGCTGGTCGAACAAATTATCAATCCGTGGAAGTGGGTAATTATTCTTAATCGTGACCTTGTTGAGCTCATTGTAATCCATGCAAAGCCTCAACAAGCCATCCTTCTTCTTTACGAAGAGTACTGGTGCTCCCCATGGTGAACTGCTCGGATGGATAAAGCCCAACAAATGTAACTCATCCAATTATTTCTGCAGTTCCCGCAACTCGAATGGTGTCATACGATACAAGACCTTTGAAATAGGCATAGTACCAAGCATGAGATTCAGTATGCTGACAAGGTGGCAACCCTGAAATATCTTGAAACACATCCAAAAAATCATAAACGACCAACAGCTAGTCGATGCTCATGACAACTAGTTCCTCTACAGCACATGACATAAGGCAAGAGAGCTGCACACCTCTTGGCTTGGCGGCAAATTGGAAATGCGGCACACTGGGTATACAAAATGTGACTGTCCTCGCAGAGCAGTCCAATATGGCATGGTACTCAACAACTTAATCCATGCCCAAGATTACATCAAACTCGGACATCGACAAGGCAAAGAGGTCAGCTAGCAAGAACGTCTCTTTAAGTAGAATGGGACAAGACAAGCAAATTAAACCTAACACCTTGGTCTGCCCCCAAGATATCGACACTGATAGACCCTTATGCACAGACTTTATCGATAAACCATTCGTTTAATAAAAATCTTCAAATACAAATGAATGTAATGCACCAGAATCAAACAAGACATGTGGTATGCATGAGGAAATAAGGAGTGTACCCCCGACAACACCACCCGATGCCTAAGGATCTTGCTGGTGTTTCGACAAGAAACGAATGCATTCAATTTGGGAGATTTATTCAATAATAACAAATAAAGAATGAGAGAATAATGATCACAAGGTATTATATTTATTCTGAGTCCATTTGCATCATTGTATTTCCCTTGATTCTGAAAATAGAGTACAATGAATCAACACAACGAATGAAAGAGAAGATAGTCTAATGGCAAGTTTGGCAGCATTTTGATGCTTTTAATGTTCATCGCGAAGGCAGATAGGTTGTGCAGACTTGAAGCCCTTGATTTGGTTGTGTGATAGGCATTGATCGTCCTTCCAGTCATCCTTTATGTCGTACAGATAAACTCTTCCTTCTCTTGGAACTCTCTCTCTCTCTCTATGTTTCATATTTCCTTTACTTTCACTTTATGAATCTAGGAACTTGCACACTTGATCAAGGAAGGGGCATTTTGGGCAAGAACAATGGTGTACAATCTAGGAGGAGTTGTAAAATTCCCCGAACTTGAGTTCTACAGTTGCGCAAGGAATTGATAGAGGCTTCTCAGACTTGGGTCATGTGGGTGCACAACTGAGGAAATGGCGGAGTCTTATCAAACTTGGATTGTGCGGCCTTTTTCGTCGTGCCACTTTTTCCATTATGCGGATCTTTCATCATACTCCACGTTTCCTTCTCCCCTGTGAGCTCCTTGAGATTCTCCAATTTGTGTCTTTCCAAATGAAGACAGGAGAGGTATTTATAGACCTCCCACACGTGCGAAGGTCGTCTATTCGAAGGTGGGAATGCACAACCCTCTTGAAGGTGGGAGCGCAGAACCTTCCTATGAAGGTGAGAGAGTACAACATTCCTATGAAAGTGGGAGCACACAACCTTCCTATGAAGGTGAGAGAGTACAACATTCCTATGAAGGTGGGAGTGCACAACCTCCCTATAAAAGTAGGAGCATACAACATTCCTATGAAGGTGGGAGTGCACAAGCTCCCTATGAAAATGGGAGTGCACAACCATTCTCCATATAAAGTGGCGCATAAAGCCTCTCTTCAGGACAAGCTTCCACAAGAGGTGACGTGCAAAGGATTCTCTTTAGGAAAAGGCTTCCACAAGAGGTGGCACGAAAAGGCTCCTCTTTAGGACAAGGATTCCATAACAAGTTGCGCGCAAAGGCTCCTCTTTAGGACAAGGCTTCCATAAGAAGTGGCGCACAAAGCCTCTCTTTAGGACAAGGCTTCCATAAGAGGTGGGGCACAAAGGCTCCTATTTAGGACAAGAGCTAACAAGGTGGTGCACAACCTTAGTTCTTCTTCACTAAAAATGGTGCACAACCATAATCTCTCCCCACTCCAAATGGCGCACAAGAGGAGGGGCGGACAAGCATCTCTCCAACTTTTGTCTCCTCAGATGAGGAGAGGGGAGGAGTATTTATAGACTTTCCATGCTCCTCCCCTCCTTAAATAGTGGCGTTTGAAAGGGCCTAGCTATATGCCCTAGAGGGGGGGTGAATAGGGCAATGCCAAATAAAACTTATAACAGCGGAATAATAAAAGAAATAAAGCACAATGCTGAATTTAAAGTAATCTCAATAGCCTAAAATAAAGAGAATGATACTTTATCAGTTCTAAGGACAACCTTACACCAAAAACTAAAAGGTTTAAGGTAGGACGAACCTATTTCTAGAACGTCCTTTATATCACAAACTAATGATGGATAAAAAGCAAGGAAATTAAAATAACTTGCAGAAATAAATCCTAAGTTATTACAACATCCATCCACACTTGCTTGGAATAAAAAGATTACAACATTCATCCACGAATACAAACCACAGAACTGAATGAATAAAAGAATGAAAGAATAATGCACATCCACAACACAACGATATATAGTGGTTCGCCTATGTGTACACCAACTGTTATCTAACAGCCACACAGAATGCTACTCCAGTCCTAATATCCTCACACAGGGGATATTAGTATGCACTTTCAAAATAGGTTTCACAGGTTCACCTAAAACCTTCACAATTGTGTCTTTGATCTCGGGCTTACACAATCTAAAAACCCCCATAATCTGAGTTTTCTGACTCTCCTCAGATAACCAATACAATGAGATTTTTCTGACAAATCTCAAATAAAAACCAAAGAAAGTAAATTACAAAAATGTAAAATACCTGAATCACCTTTTGAAGTAGCCCGGTAGAACCAATCGGAGTAGAAGTTTGATTCAACGTTCAAAGTCCAATACTCACTTTTAAGAATGGTTCTAAGTCTAATTGATTTTAAATCAAAAGGGATAGTTCTATTTGATTTTGAATCCAAGAAGAAGGAATATCAGAAATTCCCCTTTTCTAATAAGATTGGAATGTAGATCAAAATCAAATAATAAACAAGCTAGCAAAAGGAATATTAAATAAGCACAAAGTAGCTTAAAACAAACATAAACTTATCTCAGAGAATAGCCTAAAGATTGCTTGAATAGAGTTGAATTGAATTCCCAAAACTCTGAAGTTCGTGCTCTATTTATAGCCTGAAAAATCCCGTCTATGACTGATCTTAGGATCCTAGGACTGGTCGTAGCTTCAAAGATTTTCAAAGATTTCCACGGGATAAGATTTTACGGTTCCACGACCAGTCCTGGGTGGTCTACGACTGTCGTGGGCCACCTACGACCGGTCGTAGGACCCTTAATTTGGTTGATGGAGTTTGAGTCGTAGGGCTACGACCGGTCGAAGGATGAGTCGTAGAACTCACTGGATTGGTCGTAGGATGTCCAGGACTGGTCATAGGACAACCAAAAAGATCCAAAAATCTTCAATAACCTAAGATTGGTCCTGAAAAATATAAGACTGGTCGTAGCAGAGCTAGGACTAGTCTTGAAGTCCCAAGGACTGGTCTTAGAACAGCCCAAACAAGCATATTGAAATATATGAATTATGTATCCAGAATGACCTATTGTAAAGTCCATCCTAAGGTCAATCTAGGGTCAAACAAACCTTAACAGTGAGATGGACATTGAAAGTCTGTATACTCAGATGACCTTAAAGAGAAGCTTGAGAATATACGAATCTTGTAGTAGGCCTTCTTAAGCTTGATCTTGACTTGAACAAAGTCTTCTTGAGCTTGATCTTGACTTGAACAAAGTCTTCTTGAGCTTGATTGTATCTTGAGCATGCATACTTGAAGACTTCTATTCATGAATTCTTCATCCATGACTTGAAACTTTCTTTATTTAAGATCTTGTCTTGAAGTCCGATGTCTTGAAGTAATGAATAGTCTCAAACATGAAACAAGATATACAAGACATAGATATAGGTTTTGGCACCACAAAATTTGACAACCAAAGGGATATGAAATCATAGCACTTACAATCTCCCCCTTTGTCAAATTTGTGACAAAACACATAGCAAAGAAAATAATAAGAAATCATAAGCCATAAAATCACAAATTACTCTACTCCCCTTGAGTAATACGAGTACTGCTCACGTAAACAGTCAATAACATATTCTCATCCACATATCCTTCTCAATTAATAAATTCAAACAAATAAATTACTCCCCCTTTCTTCCATACTACTTCCTTTTACCTTTTTACCTTACTACTCCTCCTTTTTGTCACAAAATGACAAGGGAAAGTCACAAAAGGAAAGAGAACATAGAGAGTAATAAGCAGATAATGAGAAAGAGATATGAAAGGACAAAGCATATTTTAAAATATAAACCTGAAGCATCAAGCCATCATCAATCCATAATATAATATCCAAAAGACAATGTTATCAAACCATAATCCATAATACATATCCAAAATAAAAGATAATGTTATACTATCCAGAAGATAATTCACCTAATCTGATCCAGAGGAGGGAGCAGGGATAGTCGGATCGATCTGGTGTAACCCTTTATTAATGCGACGAAGATATTTTAGCATGTACTTAAATCGCATATCGTGGGCTATATCCATATTATCAACCTTCTCCTCCAATGCACGAAGGCGTGCATCAAAACCAGATGGATCATAATCAGGATCATTTGGTGAATCAGATTCTATCTTATCAAAAATCTCATCCATATTAATATCTTGTTGTGGAAGATCACCAGCTTCCCCTTCATTTCTAGCTTCACCACCATCACCACCAACACCACCTTCATCTACTTGGGCAAGAAGCAAATCCAGCTTCATCTTATTAATATTGGAATTGTTAAAGATAAGATGATGAATGGGTGCCTCATTAATAGGTTTATCGACAAGCATGTGAGTGGCTAAAACAGTCATAAGATAACCGAACAGAATATCACTATGACCCGGATGGAGACGAAACTGAATAATGAAATAACAAATTAAAGAGGGAAGACAAACCTTGGTACCATAAGAGAAAATTCAGAGATGCATGCAACCATTGATTGAGCAATGAACTGGTATGCAGGCCCACCCCAAAGCAAAATGTTAGACCAGTCAACAGATTCAAGAAGAGGGACAATACCATATGGAGCAATATGATTGAGATCAGCGGTATGCTCAACGATTACATTACGGACATGCAAATCACGTACATCTTGAGTATCATCTTCGGGTGACCGAAGCTACCGTTTTGTAATCGATGTGGATCTAGATGAGGATGGACCACGAGATGTTTTCTTTTTCCCTCTAGCGTCCATCTTCAATCAAGATATACAAAGAGCAAGAGAAATGTACAAAAGAAAGATGGGTTTTCTCTAGATCAGCAAGTTGAGAAGAAACCCTTGAAAAACCCAACAAAAGATGAAATCTAGCTATACAATGAACAAATCAAAGCATAAAGAGCATGAATCTTCAAGAAAAATGATGAAATATGACTCACCTTGAAGAAAAATAAGAAATTCAATGACTGGTCGAGCCACGACTCGTCGTAGGTCGGAGTGAAAATGAAGAAGAAGAGGATTTTCCCTAAATATATCACATTCACGAGCTCCACGACCGGTCGAGTGTGGTTCATGACCGGTTGAACCACGACTGGTCGTGTACAGCCACGACCGATCGAGTATCGACCAAAAAATGCCTTTTTTAATGAATAAAAATGAAATTTAAACACAAATAATACTAAATATAGTACACTATGATACATGCAAGCAAGAATATTCAATGTAAAATGCACATACCAAGATCAAATTTCAATTTATTAAACCTGCTTTTGCCGAGCGGTTTAGTAAATATATCAGCAAGTTGAGATTCAGTCGGTATATATTCCAAGAAAATTACTTTTTCTTCAACCAACTCATGAATGTAATGATACCTAATGTCAATGTGATTAGTACGTGAATGCTGGATTGGATTTTTGGAAATATTTATAGCACTGGAATTATCACAATGTAAGATAATTGAATCTTGATTAATTCCATAATCGCTTAGCATGCGTTTCATCCACACTAGTTGAGTACATGCATATCCAGCTGCAATATACTCAGCCTCAGCAGTGGAGAGCGATATTGAGCTTTGCTTCTTGTTAAACCAAGAAACTAAGTAATTTCCAATGTAAAAACAACCACCACTGGTTGATTTTCTATCATCGATATTACCGGCCTAATCAGCATCTGAGTACCCGGCTAATTGAACACTAGTATCAAAAGGGTACCATAGACCCAGATTTATAGTACTTGCGACATATCTAACAATCCGTTTAACAGCAGTAAGATGTGATTCCTTAGGATTAGACTGATATCTCGCACAAATACCAACACTGAATGCGATATCAGGTCTACTTGTAGTTAGATATAACAAACTACCAATCATACTACAATATAGTTTAGGATCTATATCTTTACCCGTAGAGTCTTTTGAGAGTCTTAATGTTATACTCATAGGAGTATCAAAGTTCTTACCATTCTCAAATCCAAACCTTTTAACCAAGTTCGTAGCATACTTGGTTTGAGAAATGAAAATTTCGTCAGGTTGTTGTTTTACTTGTAACCCTAGGAAGTAATTTAGTTCACCAACCATGCTCATTTCGAACCTTGATTTCATAAGATCTGCAAACTCAATAGACATGTTAGAACAAGTTGATACATAAATAATATCGTTAACATAAATTTGAACCATCAAAATATCATTGTTATTCTTCTTAACAAAGAGTGTCTTATCGACACTTCCTACTTGAAAGCTATGACTAAGTAAGAATTTAGTCAATTTCTCATACCATATTCTGGGTGCTTGTTTTAAACCATAGAGAGCCTTTTTGAGATGAAAAAAATGATCAGATAACTTGGGGTTTTTAAACCCTGAAGGTTGTTCAACATACACTTCTTCATGTAAATCGCCATTCAAGAAAGCACTCTTTACATCCATCTGATAAATCTTAAATTTTTTAAAACATGCGATGGAAATAAAAAGTCTGATAGATTCAAGGTGAGCTACTGGAGCAAACGTTTCATCGTAATCGATGCCCTCAATCTGAGTGTACCCTTGTACAACCAGTCTGGCCTTGTTTCGTATTATATTTCCAAGCTCATCAGACTTATTTTTAAAGATCGATTTTGTTCCAATAATGTGTTTATCTTTAGGTCTAGGAACAAGATACCTGACATCATTACGAACAAATTGATTAAGTTTATCCTGCATAGCAACAATCCAATTTTTGTCAGAAAGTGCTTCTTTCACATTGACCAGTTCTATTTGGGATGTAAAACAAACATAATTACATATGTTCTCAAGTTGTTTGTGAGTACGAACTCCAGTGAGAGGGTTTCCAAGTATTTGATTGGTTGGATGATCTTTGACAGTCCTTGGTTCAGATTCTTTTAGACTTGATGAGGTATCTTGTTTGTCGATAATAAGAGCTTCATCATCATCTGAACTCAGAGCTGGTGTATTCAAATGATCATCAATGACCACATTGATGGACTCTTGAATCACACCATTTTTCTTATTTAGAACCCTATAAGCACGACTGTTCAAGGAATAACCAAGAAAAATACCTTCATTACTCTTCATCTCAAATTTTCCCAAATTTTCGCGTTCACGTAAAATATAACACTTGCTGCCAAAAACCTGAAAGTATTTGACAGTAGGTTTCTTTTCAAACCATAATTCATAAGTAGTCTTATTATCAGATTTACTGGTATAAACCCGATTAATAATATAGCATGCGGTACTAACTGCTTCAGCCCAAAGATTTCTAGAGAGTTTCATGCTATTCAGCATAACATTAGTCATGTCCTGAAGCACTCTATTTTTCCTTTCAACTATACCATTTTATTGCTGTGTTTTGGTTGCAGAGAATTCATGCGATATTCCCTGATCGCTACAGAATTTTTTAGAACTACTATTTTCGAATTCAGATCCATGATCACTACGGATCTTACTAACATGAGAACCTTTTTCATTTTGGATTCGTTTGATGACCCTTTTCACTTCATCCAGGGTTTCAGTTTTATCTTTTAAGAACAATATCCAAGTGAATCTGGTATAGTGATCTACGATAACCAAGATGTATTTTTTGCCTCCTCGACTCTCTGATCTGGTTGGTCCAATAAGATCCATATGGAGAAGCTCAAGTGGTCTAGATGTGGTATTGGAGTTCACTTTCTTGTGAGAGCTCCTAGTCTGTTTGCCCAACTGACATTCACCACATATTTTGTCTACTTTTTGCAATTTGGGTAGACCTCTAATTAGTTCTCTTTTGCTCAATCTAAATAAGTTCTGGTAGTGTACATGTCCAAGGCATTTATGCCATAATACAGTCTCATCGGTATGGACCATGTAACACGATTGAGTAGATGAGCTTGCACCACTAACGATGTAGCAGTTTTCAGAAGTTCTGCGACCAGTTAATATTACAGAACCCTTTTTATTAAGTATCTCACAACCTTGATTAGAAAACTTTACACTATGTTGTTATCGCATATCTGAGAAATACTTAGTAGGTTGTGTTTCAAGCCCTCAACATATAAAACATTCTTAAATATGGGAAGGTTATAAAGTTGAACCGTACCTTGGCCAATGATCTTGCAATTGCTTCCATCACCAAATGTGACTGACCCTTCAGTCATATCTTCTAGATCGATGAATAAAGCCTTGTCACCTGTCATATGCCTGAAGAAACCACTATCTAGGTACCACTTTGAATGTCTTGTAGCTTTGAAAGCAGTGTGGGCAACCAAGCTGGCGACTTTAGGAACCCATTTCAGAACTGTTTTGGGTTTAGGAGTATAGATGGTCTTTTTCTGTCTGTTGTTATAGGAGTGAGCCATAGAGTTAGACTTTAATAGCTCCTTGAGTAGATCAATTATTTTTTTAGCTAAAGGATTTCGGTTTTAAGAATTAAAGTTGACATGGCCACCTTTAGGTTTTTGAAAAGACCTAAAATTTTTGAAAAAACCATGATAAGTATTCTTTTCTTTTGAAGTTGAAGACTCTCCTTTTATAAATTTAGGAGATGTATTCTTATCATAGCCCGACCCGGATCGATCACCACATTTTCTTGATCCGGACAATAATTTTTCCAAATTTGGATCACCTTGGGCATATCTCCATGTGTCTTTCAAACTCAGAAGTGAAGCTACCTCATTTTTGAGTTTTTCTTTTTCAGATTTCAAATCTTCAATTTGGGAGGTTTTGAAATCTAAATCACATTTGGTCTTCTCAAAAGAATCAGAAATATGAGACTTTTCTAAAACAAGAGACTCATAATCTTCCTTAAGCTTAGAAAATTTTTCTTCTTGTAATTTAAGCTTAATGGCAATTTTACAACTCTCTTTATAAAGGGCATTATAAGCATCTTGAAGATCATCTTCATTATCGTAATCACTATTCAGATTTTGTTCACTAGATATATCATCTTGATCTGAATAGGTGATTTTGGCTAGAGTCATAAGGGCTTTAACATCATCGCCTGACTCAGTTTCAGAATCTTCTGATTTAGAAGAGGATTCAGATTCAGACGATTCATCCCAAGTAGACATCATGCTTTTCTTTTTTGATTTGTCCTTTTTATGACATTTGTTAGTTAAGTGCCCATACTCTTGACAGTTGTAGCATTGACTATCTTTCAATGTTTTTTGAGCTCTAGGTTTAGATCGTTTCTTATCATTTGACTTTTGAAAATCAGCTTTTTTCTTGTTTTTGAAAATTTTGTAAAACCTTTTTTCTAAAAGCACCATATCATCTTCGGTATTTTCTGAATCCGAAGTACTCTCTTATGAAACATTTTTAGATGATTTGAGAGCAATTGATTTTCCTTTAGGAGCTTTAAAGGACAACTCATAGGTTTAAAGTGAACCAACTAATTCCTCAACCTTCATGGTATCCGTATCACGAAGTTACTGAATCGCGGTTACTTTAGAATTGAACCGTTCAGGAAGTGAGCGTAGTATTTTTGCGCACACTTTACTTTTGGAGATTCTATCACCAAGACCCCACATAGAGTTCACAATGTCATTTAATCTAGTGTAGAAGTCCATAAACATCTCATTCTCCTCCATATGAATTTCTTCAAATTTAGTTGTGAGGAGTTGGACTTTAGATTTCTTGACAATTGATGTACCCTCGTGTGTCATTTCTAATACATCCCATGCTTGTTTTGCATTTTCATAAGAGATGATTCTTTTGAATTCATCTGGTGATAATGCACAAGTAATTGCATTTAGTGCTTTTGCATTTGCACTACTCTCACATTTCTGAAGTGTGGTCCAGAGAGAGTAAGCCGTTACTTTCATTGATTTTGAACCATCCCCATTAGTTACTTCAGTGATAGGAGGGTTCCATTCATTCACTGTGGCCAGCCACACACTTTCATCTAAGGATTTGAGGAAGATCCTCATCCTGGCTTTCTAATAGGCATAGTTTGTGCCATTAAAAGGTGGTGGCCTAGTGACTGATAGGCTATCAAAATTTGACATCTTAATATAGCTTAGATCGTTAGCTTAGGAAATAAATCCAATAAATAAACAATAATCATGAGCTATTAGGCTCTGATACCACTTGAAAGGGCCTAGCTATATGCCCTAGAGGGGGGGTGAATAGGGCAATGCCAAATAAAACTTATAACAGCGGAATAATAAAAGAAATAAAGCACAATGCTGAATTTAAAGTAATCTCAATAGCCTAAAATAAAGAGAATGATACTTTATCAGTTCTAAGGACAACCTTACACCAAAAATCAAAAGATTTAAGGTAGGACAACCTTATTTCTAGAACGTCCTTTGTATCACAAACCAATGATGGATAAAAAGCAAGGAAATCAAAGTAACTTGTAGAAATAAATCCTAAGTTATTACAACATCCATCCACACTTGCTTGGAATAAAAAGATTACAACATTCATCCATGAATACAAACCATAGAACTGAATGAATAAAAGAATGAAAGAATAATGCACATCCACAACACAACGATATATAGTGGTTCGCCTGTGTGTTCACCAACTGTTATCCAACAGCCACACAGAATTCTACTCCACTCCTAATATCCTCACACAGGGGATATTAGCATGCACTTTCAAAATAGGTTTCACAGGTTCACCTAAAACCTTCACAATTGTGTCTTTGATCTCGGGCTTACACAATCTAAAAATCCCCACAATCTGAGTTTTCTGGCTCTCCTCAGATAACCAATACAATGATATTTTTCTAGAAAATCTTAAACAAAAACCAAAGAAAGTAAATTATAAAAATATAAAATACATGAATCACCTTTTGAAGTAGCCCTGTAGAACCAATCGGAGTAAAAATTCAATTCAACGTTCAAAGTCCAATACTCACTTTTAAGAATGGTTCTAAGTCTAATTGATTTCAAATCAAAAGGGCTAGTTCTATTTGATTTTGAATCCAAGAAGAAGGAATATCAAAAATTTTCCTTTTCTAATAAGATTGGAATGTAGATCAAAATTAAATAATAAACAAGCTAGCAAAAGGAATATTAAATAAGCACAAAGTAGCTTAAAACAAACACAAACTTATCTCAGAGAATAGCCTAAAGATTGCTTGAATAGAGTTGAATTGAATTCTCAAAACTCTGAAGTTCGTGCTCTATTTATAGCCTGAAAAATCCCGTCTACGACTGGTCTTAGGATCCTAGGACTGGTCGTAGCTTCAAAGTTTTCAAAGATTTTCATGGGATAAGATTTTGCGGTTCCACGACTGGTCCTGGGTGGTCTACGACCGGTCGTGAGCCACCTACGACTGGTCGTGGGACACCTACGACTGGTCGTAGGACCCTTAATTTGGTTGCTGGAGTTTGAGTCGTAGGGCTACGACCGGTCGAAGGATGAGTCGTAGAACTCATAGGATTGGTCGTAGGATGTCCAGGATTGGTCCTGAAAAATATAAGACTAGTCGTAGCAGAGCTAGGACTGGTCTTAAAGTCCCTAAGACTGGTCTTAGAATAGCCTAAACAAGCATATTGAAATATATGAATTATGTATCCAGAATAACCTATTGTAAAGTCCATCCTAAGGTCAATCTAAGGTCAAACAAACCTTAATAGTGAGATGGACATTGAAAGTCTGTATACTCAGATGACCTTAAAGAGAAGCTTGAGAATATACGAATCTTGTAGTAGGCCTTCTTGAGTTTGATCTTGACTTAAACAAAGTCTTCTTGAGCTTGATCTTGACTTGAACAAAGTCTTCTTGAGCTTGATTGTATCTTGAACATGCATACTTGAAGACTTCTATTCTTGAATTCTTCATCCATGACTTAAAACTTTCTTCATTTAAGATCTTGTCTTGAAGTCCAATGTCTTAAAGTAATGAATAGTCTCAAACATGAAACAAGATATACAAGACATAGATATAGGTTTTGGCACCACAAAATTTGACAACCAAAGAGATATGAAATCATAACACTTACAGCGTTCACCACCATTTCCTGAGGAGGAGAAAACAACGCCATTTCTCTCCCTAACCTTCTTCCTTAAATAGTGGTGTTCAACCACTTCTCCCTTTATACAAGGCAATGTCCATCCCTCCCCCTTGAATAGTAGCTTTGAACTACTTCTTCCTTCATACAACACGTCAGTGACTCCTCAAATAGTGGCGCAGAACCACTCTCCCTTCATACAAGACAACATCTAACCCTCCTTAAATAGTGGTGTTCAACAACTTCTCCCTTCATGCAAGGCAACACACAACCGTCCTTCATTCAAGGTAACACCCAATCGTCCTTCATTAAAGGTAACACCCAACCGTCCCTCATTCAAGGAAACACACAATGACTTCCTCGTTCGTACCAGGTGGCGTACAGGGCTTTCTTCAAGAGGAGAGGCGCACAACAAAGATGGAGACTAGCGCACTTATCCAAAGGTGCACCACTGGAGGGTTTCAACAGATTGTCTTCTACAGTGCTATAAGGATATAACTGGGACAGAGCTTAAGGTGCACCACTAGGATTCATGCAGGAAGCTTTCAACTCTGGGTGCTCATCCAATGGTGAACAATAGGAGAGTTTCAACTCATGTAATAGAAAAATAGAATATTTTTTATGCCTCAACAGATGCCCCCTTGATCCTTCTTTAATTGAATTATGAAATCAAATGGAGGATTGATTTTCTTCTACACAAAATTCCTTTCACTTTAGAGAAGGATTCTTCATGAAATGTAGTCGCATAACGGAGAAGAATCGCCTGGCCGAAGAACTGAATGAATTACAACTGAAGGAAGACTAGATGATCATGCTTGCATGGAAGACTGAATGATCACACTCGACTAGAAGAATGACTGCCCCCAGCCAGTAGTGTTGAGTGGATGTTTTCTTTATGGAGGATAAACTTTCTTTTCATCGAAACTTGTCACTGTAACAGCTGTGATGACTTCATCTTTGAGTAGGGAACTATCTTTCAATGCTTCTGCTGCTGCAACGGTGTCTTTGATTAACTCCTGCAACTCTTACTTTGAACTCCATGTCTCAGGAGTTGTTCTTTAATGTTGCTCTTGTTGCAACAACATTTTTTATTGTCTCCTTTATTCATGATCTACATAACCTAAGCTTTCGAATGGTAGTCTTTCCTACCAAATTAATCGAAATTAGTATCTCAAGACATTATAATTTTTCAATTTAGTTTCATGAAGTATTGATAGTTTTAAAATATATTGAAAGCTTCTTCTTTATATATAAAAAAACTGATTGTAATATTCGTAATATTATAATGATTTAGTCGTCTCCGCTTTGTGCTTGTCATTGTGCTTTGCATTGCATTTGTTGCATTCTTTACTCATTATATCACGCTTTTGGAGATGTTATTTCTAACTCCAGAAGTTTAACCGTTGAGTTGGCATTTCTTCATAGACTGGCTAAGAGTATATTTTCCATGGACCTTTGCTAATTCTGAAAACTAGATAAGACTTCTTTCAATTTCCATTTAATAGCTTTCCGAAGGCCATAAAAGTTATTGACGATAATTCTATCTCTTTGATAAACATTTGTTCCTTGTCTCTATTAGATCCGGTACTTGGAGTCTTGCGATATCATTACTAAAACAATGAGAAGGTACGACATCAGACTATATAATTGGGCCTTGATATAGAAGTAACTTTTGAATGTTCACACTGGATCATGTTTCATAATTCTCGGTTGTAATCATCCAGCTCATACTTCTTATAGTTAGATGCGTTGATAAACTCATCAATATTACTTAGCATGCAATCATGACTCAGTAGATTATACTATATGAATTTCTCTGCCACGCATAAGAAATTATCAAAAAGACCAAGGCATAAATTACTTTGAAGAACCAGATCATGTCCCCTCTCCAGGCCAATCTTTGTATAAGGATTTCTTTGGAAGATAATGTTCATGAAATAAAATCTGCTGATACTCTTGAAGGATGGATAACCTTTGCTACTCCTTTAATGAATCCAAAGAATATATCTGAATCTTTAAATCATCCAGAAGAGAATGATAATTCTTTGTTAGTTTATTCTCTACCGCCTTTGAGAATTTTGTGAGATAATATTCCTTTATCATTAAGAAGGCCAAAGACAGAAAATACCTCGTGGCTCTTGTCAGAAGAATAAATTATTGTCATTGAAGACTAATAGTTGATCTTGAAGATTTAAACTTTTGAATAGAGAACTGCCAATATTTTGAAGTTATTTGTTGTTGTTATAATTTGAACCTAATTCAAAAGAAATGCACATATTTTATATATATATATATATATATATATATATATATATATATATATTGTAAATTGTTTGATTAATGTTTAAAATTTTCATTAGACAATTGCATATTTGAGCAGATCTTAAGTGAAATATATAGTTGTAGCATTTTAATACACACATAGTTTAAGCTCTTGAGTAACAGAACTATCATAATTTGACTGGACATGACTTGACTGAACTGAACTTAACTGGACTTGACTCAACTTTACAGACTTGACTTGACTGGACTTAACACTTTCACACAATTTAGGCACTTGAGTAGTGAAGCAATCACACAGTTTAATCTCTTGAGTAGTGGAGCAATCACATAGTTTTTTAGACTCATAAGTAGTTGGAGTCAGGTCGTACGTGAATGGTCTCTCTAACTCTCAGGAGTTCGCTGGACTTATCGTGGCCAGGTAGTTCACAAACCGCGATCCATCAAAGGTGCCCAGTGAAGCTACCGGGGCTATGAACTCAGTGAGATTTACGTACAGGGTTGGCCATAGTAACTCTCTAGAATTCACAGGGCACGCAAGGCAACCTTAGTACCAAATCCAAGGCCGTTAGTCCATTAATGAGGGGGTATTTTTGTAGAGAATCTATCCTCATGAGTTACTACTAAAATCAAGTCAGGGATCTCGGGGGTCTTATTTTGCTTCATTTTTCTTTGTCTGTAAGGTCAAACCCATTCATGGGAGGATATTTTCATCATTTCCTGTAACACTATCAGAAGCTATAAAGACGGCATTGGTCTCACGCGTCACTGGCCGTTGAGGATTTTTTGGCCTTTTAGGGCTTTTAGTCACTGGCTCCATCTGCTGCCGCATGGGTATGCATGTGATGTCCTATATAGGATTTTTAAGCCCACTGACTTCTCAGTACTGCCCAAATAATATATAGGTCTTATGTGTAGTTGGTCGTATAGGGTTTGACTAGGCTGCCTTAAATGATAAACCGTTGTCTTTGATGTGATGGTTGATCATACAGGCTTTGTTGAAGATAACAAATCGATGATTAATATTTCACCATTGCTGATGATATTATAAAAATTTTATGAATAGGATGGTGTATCAGCTTGGCGATAATAGAAATTTCGATAAATTTTGATAATGGAATAGTCTCTTGCGTCAATGATACAGCGATGGCAAGATAACTACTATTCATCTACTTTATATGCTTAAAAGTCTGCCTTTTATTCATGTATGGCATCGGCATTCTGAGACTTTGGCCTCATTAGCATTTTGAGACTTTGGCCTCATTTGTATTCTAAGAGTTTGGCCTTCTTGGTATTCTGCTTATCTTGGCCGCTTTTTATTTTGAAGTATTATGTTGATAATATTTAAAATCAAAACTGTGATTATCTTCAAGGATGACATATTTTGTATGCTTTTGTCTTCCCCCTTTTTTATTTAGATTACGTCGTGAATCTTCTAAGTTAAAACTGCATATACATTCAGGGATGATATATTTTGTTGAACTAACAGATATATTGATGAAAATTTGCCTCCATGGTGAATATACTTATCTTGCTTTCTTCTCACTTGTTCTTCTATAGAGCAAATATTTTCAGTTAGGATCATATGTCATTACTTTCTCTTTTATTTTATATGTCTTCTTTATGAAAATTTACTATCATCGATCATCTTCAGTAGAATACCCTTTTCTTCTTTGCTTCATTTCCTTTGAATACTTTAGCCATGGAAATTCGATTTTCTCTGCAGCTAGCAATTAATTCATCATAAGGAGTATATCATCTTCTTCAACTGTATATTTCCCATAGTCCTTGAATTTTTCAAACTCTTTCTATACTTTCTTAATTGTAAAATCACTCATGTTCTCTTTATCGGAGTTTCTTCATTCATTTCAACAATTCTTTGTTCTTTTTTTCTTCTTTAGCAATATCCGTTGTTTCTTGCTTAAAATTTTAAAATAGCCGATTCATATGAGAGTTGAGCAGCTTCACTTTGACTCTTTTCAAATTGTAAACTTTTATAATCAAACCTTAAAAGATCTATATATTTGGATTAATAAGTCCTAATGCAATGTCTAGTTTTATGCATTCTGTATGTAACTTGACTTGCTCTTCTACTCTGACAAGTTGTGACGATGCCCCCAGGGTTCTCTATTGACTGATGAATTCATTAATTGATTCATCTTCTCGTTAGCGAGCAACGCCTAATTCAGTTGAACTAACTTCTCATCTGAAGGCTTTCCTTAAGGTTTATTGTTGTTCACGGTAGTCGCTATTGAAAAATTAGGGACTTCTTCAGAAGCATGCTCATCTGGTGGATACTGATTAACATCTGTTGGCAAATTTTTCATTTTCTGTACACTGTTTATGTACTGATATCGAAGGAGAAAGTTAAAACTGCATTGTCGATGCCATCGAGGATGATGAACTGAGTGAGTGAGGTAAAACTGCGCCTCGTAGTATTGCACATGATCGGCCTATTAACCATACTCGGTAGGATGGTACTCCTTGTAAAAGAAGATCAAATCCTTCGTTTTTAGATGTTACTATCATCCATCCTTCATCATCTTGTTGTGCTACTAGTGAAACAGAAACTATTTCGGACATGACCTGGCATTGTCTATTTTCAATCGCAACTAATTTAACCTTCTCTGGTACTTTCTAGGGGAAATCCGTTAGGTGTGAAGTAGACAAACACGTTAGTCAGGAGAAAAGTCATTACAGTTGTATGTTGATAAAATACCTGTTATTCAGAACAAAATATCAATTATTGTAATTAAATAAAATTATACTTTATTTTTAGAGATGAAGGGAGATGTTCTCATTGAGAGTCACCATTTTGATGTCTATACAATGCCAAAAAGTGATAAATGTTCTTTGAATATTTTCTAAGTTATCATTAAATAATAAGATAATCCCCAGTGGAGTCGCCATTTTATTTCGACAAGAAACAAATGCATTCGATTTGGGGGATTTATTTAATTATAACAAAGAAAGAATGAGAGAATAATGATCACAAGGTATTCTATTTATTCGGAGTTCATTTACATCCTCGCATTTCCCTTGATTCTAAAAATAGAGTACAATGAATCAATGCAACGAATGAAAGAGAAGATAGTCTAATGGTGATTTTGGCAGCATTTCGACGATTTTGATGTTCATCGCGAAGGTAGATGGGTTGTGCAGACTTGAAGTGCTTGATTTGGTTGTGCAATGGGCATTAATCATCCTTCCACATCCTTTCAGTCGTATAGACAAACTCTTCCTTCTCCTAGAACTCTCTCTCTGTGTCTCTATATGCTTCATATTTCCTTTACTTTCCCTTTATGAATATGGGAACTGGTGCACTTGATCAAGGGGCATTTTGGGCAAGAACACTGCTGCACAATCTAAGAGGAGCTGTAAACTTTCACAAACTTGAGTTGTATGGGTGCACTACTGAGGAAATGAAGGAGGCTTCTCATACTTGGGTTGTGCAGATGCACAACTGAGGAAATGGCAGAGGCTTCTTAAACTTGGATTGTGCAGCCTTTTCCATTTTGTCACTTTTTCCATTGTGTGGATCTTCCATCATACTCCACTTTTCTTTCTCCTCTGTAAGCTCCTTGAGATTCTCAAATTTGTGTTTGTCTAAATGAAGATGGGAGAGGGGTATTTATCGACCTCCCACACGTGTGGAGGTCATCTGTCTGATGGTGGGAGTGCACAACCCTCTTGAAGGTAGGAATGCACAACCTTCCTATGAAGGTGGGAGCATACGACATTCCTATGAAGGTGGGAGTGCATAACCTTGTGGGAGCGTACAATAGCCCTATAAAGGTGGGAGCGCACAACCTTTCTCCATATAAAGTGGCGGATAAAGCCTCTCTTCGGGACAAGGCTTCCACAAGAGGTGGCGCACAAAGGATCCTCTTTATGACAAGGCTTCCACAAGAGGTGGCGTGCAAAGGTTCCTCTTTAGGACAAGGCTTCCATAAGAAGTGGCATGCAAAGGCTCCTCTTTAGGACAAGGCTTCCATAAGAAGTGGCGCACAAAGCCTCTCTTCAAGATAAGGCTTTCACAAGCGGTGGTGCGCAAAGGCTCCTCTTTAGGACAAGAGCGCACAAGGTGACGCACAACCCTAGTTCATCTCCACTAAAAATGGTGCACAACCGTAATCTCTCCCCACTCCAACTTTTGTCTCCTCAAATGAGGAGAGGGGAATAATATTTATACACCTCCCAGGCTCCTCCCTCCTTAAATAGTGGTGTTCACCACCATTTCCTGGGGAGGAGCAAACATCACCATTTCTCCCTCTAAACTTCTTCCTTAAATAGTGGTGTTCAACCAATTCTCCCTTCATACAAGGCAACGTCCATCCCTCCTCCTTAAATAGTGGCTTTCAACCACTTCTTCCTTCACACAATACGTCAGGGACTCCTTCAATAGTGGCACAGAACGACTCTCCCTTCATACAAGACAACGTCCAACCCTCCTTAAATAGTGGTGTTCAACCACTTCTCCCTTCATATAAGGCAACACCCAACTGTCCTTCATTTAAGGTAACACCCAACTGTCCTTCATTCAATGCAACACCCAACCGTCCTTTATTCAAGGCATCACACAACCACTTCCTCCTTCATACTAGGTGTTGCACAAGACTTTCTTCAAGAGGAGGGGCACACAACAAATATGGAGACTGGCACACTTATCCAAAGGTGCACCACTGGAGGGTTTCAACAGATGGTCTTCTACAATGCTATGAGGATAGAACTAGGACAGAGCTTAAGGCGCACCAATAGGATTCATGCAGGAAGCTTTCAACTCTGGGAACTCATCCAATGGTGCACAACAGGAGTGTTTCAACTCGTACAATAGAAAAATAGAGTATTTTTTGTACCTCAATAGCTTGGCCGCATAAAACTTGCCCTAAGTCTATTGGGGAGGTGCATGTCCCCTCTGTGATCACCCCCGCCGCTGCTGCTATTGTGGTGGCCTATATTGTTGCCTCTACTACTGCAAGGGAGGTCTCGGTGGTTGTTGTGGCTACCTTTGCGACTGCTAGGGTCTCGACAACTGATAGGGTTGTCGCTACAGCTATTATAAAGGTTATTGAGGCGCTCTCGGCTACTGCTGTGGGGGGGGGGGGGGGGGGCACTCATGCCTACGATGCCCCATCCTACTACATCTGTAATAAACACCTGAGAATTATCTTCTGGTGGTGCTGGGGGTGCTGCTGGTGCTCAAAAGAATGGATGAGTCGTGTGCCTCTGCGGTGGTTAAAGATGTTGCTACTAGGAGCTACTAGAGGGGGCCTTCCTCTTTCGGTCTCCTCTTTGACTGCGGATCCGCTGCGCATCGGTCCAGTATACCTGATAGATCTGGGCCCATTCTACAACCTCCTCAAATGTCGGGAGCATGTATCCAGTGACACAACTCCGAAGGCTAAGGTGCAAGCCGCCCACAAAACAACAGGCCCTCCTCCCTTCCTCAACCACAAGATATGGTGTGAATCTAGATAGCCCAATGAACTAAGCCTCCTACTGAGACACAGTCATGTCTCCCTGAACTAGAGTCTCAAACTTTAAAGCGCGGTGTTGTCGAACATGCTTGAGGAAGAACTTTTGATCAACCCGGTCTACAAAGTCTTCCCAGGTCCACTCAAAATTAACTCTTGTTGCTCATGTAACCGACGCCCACTAATGCTTAGCCTCACCTTGTAGAAGTAATATTGTAAAGGAACCCACTGCTGTGTTGTACAACTCATCGTGTTGAAGATCTTCTCTACCTCTAATCTCCACCACTTTGTTGCTGTTGGATCAGGCTCCTCCTAAAAACGCGAGGGATCGAGCCGTCTAAATTCATATAGAAGGGAGCTCGCATACACTTGCTTTATCTAAACTGGTGTATCAGTGGATCACTTATCCTGCCTCTGTAACATAAATGTCATCGCCTGTAGCATCTATTGAAGCTGGTCGTCACTCACTAATATAGCAGGGGTTAAAGGGCCTAGTTATATGCCCTAGAGGGGGGTGAATAGGGCTATGCCAAATAAAACTTATAACAGTGGAATAATAAAACAAAACAATCCATAATGCTGAATTAAAAAGCAACCTCAATAAACTAGTATTGAGAGGTTGATACTAATTGAGTTCTAAGGACAACCTTACACCAAAAACTAAAGGCTTATGGTAGGACAACCTTATTTCTAGAATGTCCTTTGTATCAAAAACTCAAACCGAGAGGAATAAATAAAGCAAGGAAATAACTTACAGGAAATTAAACCTAAGTTATTACAACATTCCCCACACTGGCTTGAAATAAAATGATTACAATATTCAACCACAATACAATCCACAAAACTGAATGAATAAAGGAATGAAAGAATAAAGCACATCCACAACACAAAGATATATAGTGGTTCGCCTGTGTGTACACCAACTGTTATCTAACAGCCACACAAAATGCTACTCCACTCCTAATATCCTCACACAGGGGATATTAGTATGCACTATCAAAATAGGTTTCATAGGTTCACCCAAAACCTTCATAATTGTGTCTTTTTATCTCAGACTTACACAATCCAAAAACCCACACAATCTGAATTTTTTGGCTCTCCTTAGATAACCAAAACAATAAGATTTTTCTAGCAAATCTCAAACAAAACCAAAGAATGTAAATTACACATGTAAAATACCTGAATCTCCTTTTGAAGTAGCTCGGCAGAACCAATCGGAGTAGAAGTTCGATTCAACGTTCAAAGTTCAATACTCACTTTATGAATGGTTCTAAGTCTAATTAATTTTAAATCAAAAGGGCTAGTTCTATTTAATTTTGAATCCAAGAAGAAGGAATATAAAAAATTCCTCTTTTCTAATAATATTGGAATGTAGATCAAAATCAAATACAAAATAAGCTAGCAAAAGGAATATTAAATAAGCATAAAGTAGCTTAAAAATAAACACGAACTTATCTTAGAGTATGGCCTTAAAATTGCTTGAATTGAATTGAATTGAATTGAATTAAAAAACTCTAAAATTCGTGCTCTATTTATAGCCTAAAAAATCCAATCTACGACTGGTCTTAGGATCCCTAGGACTGGTCGTAGCTTCAACAGATTTTCAAAGATTTTCACGGGATAAGGATTAGCTGTTCCACGACTGGTCCTGGGTAGCCTAGACCGGTCGTGGGCCACCTACGACTGGTCGTAGGACCCCTAGATTAGTTGTTATAGTTCGAGTCGTAAGGCTAAGACCAGTCGAAGGACGAGTCGTACAGCTCACAGGACTGGTCGAAGGAAGTCCAGGACTGGCCATAGGACAACTAGAAAAATCCAAAAATCTTCAACAACCTTTGACTGGTCCTAAAAAACTTAAGACTGGTCGTAGCAGAGCTAGGATTGATCTTGAAGTCCCTAGGACTGGTCTTAGAACAGCCCATACAAGCATATTTAAAACATACGAATTATGTATCCAGAATGACTTACAATAAAGCCCAACCTAAGGTTAATCTAAGGTCAAACAAACCTTGAAAGTGAGATGAACATTGATAGTCTGTACTCTCAGATAACCCTTAAGAGAAGCTTGAGAATTTACAAATCTTGTTGTAGGCCTTCTTGAGCTTGAACCTTTCTTGACTTGATAAAGTCTTCTTCTTTTCTTGTATTTGTTAGAATCTTGAACATGCATACTTGAAGTCTTCTATTCTTGTATACTTCATCCATGACTAGACTTGAAACTTTCTTCATTTAAATTTTTATCTTGAAATACGATGTCTTGAAGCAATGTAAAGTCTCAAACATGAAACACAAGATGTACAAGATATATATATATATATATATATATAGGTTTTGTCACCACAAAATTTGACAACCAAAGGGATATGAAATCATAGCACTTACAATCTGCCCCTTTGTCAAATTTGTGACAAAACACACATCATACAGATAAGAGCAAAATATGCTCCCCTGAGAGAAAAACATGGAAACATTAAGCAAAGTGCAAGTTATCCACATTCTATATTATCAATCCACATATACTCCTCAATCAATCAATCCATACAAATTACTCTCCCTTTCCATACTACTCCCCTTACCATACTACTCCCCCTTTTTGTCATAAAATGACAAGGGAAAGTCACAATAGGAAAGAGAACAACAACATAGAGAGTAATAATAAGAAGATAATGAGAAAGGAATATAGAAGGAAATATCATATCTCAAAATATAAATCTAGAATCATCACGACTGGTCGTGTACAGCTACGACTGGTCGAGCATCGACCAAAAATACATATTTAATGTAAAAAAAATTGAAATATCAACATATATAATACACTATGATACCTACAAGTAAGAATACTCAATGTAAAATGCACATACCAAGATCAAATTTTAATTTATTAAATCTACTTTTGTCGAGCGGTTTAGTAAATATATCAGCAAGTTGAGTTTCGGTTGGTATATATTCCAAGGAAATAACTTTTTCTTTAACCAACTCACGAATGTAATGATACCTAATGTCAATGTGCTTAGTACGTGAATACTGGATTGGATTTTTGGAAATATTTATAGCACTGAAATTATCACAATGTAAGATCATTGAATCTTGATTAATTCCATAATCGCTTAGCATGAGTTTCATCCAAAGTAGTTGAGTACATGCATATCCAGCTACAATATACTCAGCTTCAGCAGTGAAGAGCGATATTGAGCTTTGTTTCTTGCTGAACCAAGAAACTAAGCAATTTCCAATGTAAAGACAACCACCACTGGTTGATTTTTTATCATCAATATTACCGGCCCAATCAGCATCTGAGTACCCGGCTAATTGAACACTAGTATCAAAAGGATACCAAAGACCTAGATTTATAGTACTTGCGACATATTTAATAATCCGTTTAACAACAGTGAGATGTGATTCCTTAGGATTAGACTGATATCTCGCGCAAATACCAACACTAAATGCAATATCAGGTCTACTTGCATTTAGATACAACAAACTTCCAATCATACTACGATACAGTTTAGGATCTATATCTTTACCCGTAGAGTCTTTTAAGAGTCTTAACGTTGTTCTCATAGGAGTATCAAAGTTCTTACCATTCTCAAATCCAAACCTTTTAACTAAGTTTGAAGCATATTTGGTCTAGGAAATGAAAATTTCATCAGGTTGTTGTTTTACTTGCAACCATAGGAAATAGTTTAGTTCACCAACCATTCTCATTTCGAACCTTGATTTCATAAGATCTGCAAACTCAATAGACATGTTAGTACAAGTTGATCCATAAATAATATCGTCAACATAAATTTGAACCATCAAAATATCATTGTTATGCTTCTTAACAAAGAGCGTCTTATCGACCTTCCTACTTGAAAGCTATGACTAAGTAAGAATTTAGTCAATTTCTCATACCATGCCCTGGGCGCTTATTTTACACCATAGAGAGCCTTTTTGATACGAAATACATGATCAGATAACTTGGGGTCTTCAAACCCTGAAGGTTGCTCAACATACACCTCTTCATGTAAATCGCCATTCAAGAAGGCACTCTTTACATCCATCTGATAAATCATAAATTTTCTAAAGCATGCGATGGAAATAAAAAGTCTGATTGATTCGAGGCGAGCGACTGGAGCAAAGGTTTTGTAACATCTTGAAAATCGGGAGTCGAGTATAAACTCCACTCCCGAGTTCCAGAACATCACTTATGCAACATTTTCAATGATGGATGAATGTCAGCTGTAATAGTACATAAACATGAAGTGGATTAAGTCAAAATAACATATCATACTCCAGAGACAGTTAAATTAGCAGGCGGAAGAATGTGATAGATCTATAAAATATATAAACTGTTGTAAGTCTCCAGAGTTTGAACATGTTACCAGGTTAAACATATACATGTATACTCCAAAATAGAAAGAAAAGAATATACATGGGTGTGTAAATAATAAAAAAAATACCAAGTGTATTGGCATCTAATCAGTAAACCTGTAAACCCGTCAATCAGAACCTGCATATAAGAGGGATCCTCGTCATCATCATCAAGTCCGGCTCTGCTTCGCAAGCATCGCCATCATCTGAAACTAAAATAGGGACTGATTGGTGTGTGCAACACCGTCCCGTAACGTGAGAGTGAGTAGTTGACTCAGTGGAAACTATACAACAAAGGTTAACATGTTATCAATTCAATCAAGCAGTAATGATAAAGCAAGCAATTCAAACATTCCTAAATACTGTGATTAATACAAGAATGAAATGACATGATCGATGCCGTCACTGACATACTCCCTCATGCGACACCATCTTACGTCCGCGGCATGCTTTCTTCCCTCAGTGCTCCAAATCTTCCAGGCACATGCAGTGCGATATGAATATGATTACCGAGTTGTTATTAGTCTTTTTCATACAACAGGATTGGGAAGCTAAGGTACCTCCCTTATATCAATACCCAAACAATGATCCATTCTAGGGTCGTTAGTCCTAGCATATCTCATACGAAGTACGGTTTTAAGTCGCTGCAAGGGCTGTCAGGGCTGTTGCACGCACTCGTTGCACCGCTCCCCCATCACCTTATCAATACAGGCCTAGTTTATATCCTTAAGACTGCATCAGGACTCGTCGCCCCCATGCAGTGTCAGGATAAACTCAAGGTCACTACAAAGGGCTGTCAGGGCTGTTGCTCGCACTCGTTGCTCCATTACCCCATCACCTTATCAATGTAGGCCGACAGCAAGAATATAGTGTCCCATACCACCATAATCTACTCAGAGTAGGGTGCTCACTGGTCACTACGGGGAGATTTGTGGCCCAGCGTAAGCCGACAGCTCGATCACGGTGTCCCATATCACCATGCCCGGCTCATGAGTCTTAGGGGATCGAGGTACCAAGGTTAGAGGGGCTTTCCAATGGAAAGTTTGGTACCCTAGGTTCAAACAGTAGCGTCCAAACATGGTGAACAAACATCGAGCCAATCAGGTTACTTGACAAGCTTAACTAGGCCAAGCGCACGTTGAGTTGAACGACACGGAATGCATAAGCACTCCATGTGGCCTAACCACTACTGAACACCCCAAGCATGACTCGGATTCGTTAAATTCATCCTATGTGGCGAAACAACCTCAACCACTATTTACAGAACGATTACCGATTACCTGGACTGTAACACAGTCCCAATCGCATACAAATCTAATAACTAGCACATGATTCATATCCTGTATCCATATGAACAATCATGAAGTATAACTTGAATATAAACAGTACATGCAGGACTTGATACACACATTTAACATGTTTCAACTAAGTACATAATCCATGGAGGAAATCATATACACAGTTAATACAAATAATCTAAGTTACACAATGCATGGAGGAAATCATATACTCAAGTATTGTGATTGAGATTCATATCTCAACAACCTTAGCAAATCACATTTTTACTAATTACTAACTCACTTAGGCATTTATACAAACCCTTAGATTACATATTATATCATACATCTTATGTATTCAATAGAATATGTACTAGGGTGAATCCTTTCGTCAAAGGGTTACTGCCTATACAAAAACCATATATCTATGACAGTTAGTCATGGTGAGCACGAAAGCAAACTACATACTCATTCAATCATTTTCACAAACACTTAGACTACACAATATAACATACGAAACGTATGTTGATATATCATATATTTGGCCTAAACCCTTAGCCCCGAAGTTGTTACACATACATCCAGCATACATAGATGGAAATTAATCATGGCAAGCACAAATCTGAATTTTATACGTATACGGTATTTTTTACAAATACGAGGAATACAGTATATTCAACATAGTTAATGTATAACTGAAAAATGATACGGACAACACTTTGTACATGTGAAATAGCATCCTAAACAAGAATTAATCATTACTTAACATTGAAAGTCTTGAAAACCATAACCTAAACGTATATAGTCCACACCTTAAACCAGAAATTGAGAAACGGAGTTGATTCAGACGATAAGTCTTCGTCAATGCCGAATAGGTTACCTAAGGCATGAAACAGGTTAGCTACAAAATCACTACAGTTATTCTAAGCTTCCAAACAGGTTAGGGTTAGGGTTTCTTACCTAAGAACAACGCCGGAATTACTGGAAAAGCGATGTAGATGGACGACTTTGGCATGTGAAGCAGCTGGGAAGAATCCCAGGGGAAACCCCAACATCTCCCTCACTTTCTCTCTTATTCTCTCTTCTCTTTCCTAGGTTTTTTACAAATTTGCATGGGATTTGTGAGAGAGAGGTTAAGGCTTTTTTATAAGCCCAAACATAACCAAAACAGACTTTAAGTCAAGGTATACTTGGGTTACAGCCAAATCGGGTCTTTCCCGATCCAAAAGAACATTTCTGGAGATCCCCTGACTGAATGCAGTCCGTACTTAAGCTCGTGGATGTCGGATCCTGATCACATTAAGTTTTCAGTTTGATAGGGTTCCCAGATCGCACGTGGTGGACCAGTTTCAGTTTAGCGGTCACTGAGACTCGATCGAGGATTCCTAATACACTGACCTGAGTGGGAAATGTTCCCTGATCCGAGGGTATATTTGGGTCAGATTCTGACGGTCAGAACGCTTAAAAAATTTTGCACAAGCGACACATGCCAGATTTATTTAAATTGAATGAATTTTCTAAATATTTTCCTTTTCTCACTCTCTTCACTCCGGACTCAGTAAAATGGTCTCAGGATATCAGTTGGGATTGATTTTTAAAATGATTGTCAAGTCCAACAAGGCGGTCATAATAGTCTAAGATTATAGATATCGAACTTTCGACGTGCGGTCTAGATCCAATACAAGGTTTCAAAGGGTTCCTGAGAATAAACAGGTTTAGAGTTTGATCCTGGATTTTAGGGTAAGGTAACGTCAATGATTCTATAGGTTTTGGGTCTTACAGATTGTATTTAAAGTGGTTGGTGCTAATTTTCCAGGAAATCTAGTGTAGCGCTAGCTAATTCACGTTAAATTTCTAAAGAATTAGGTTCCAAATGATTTATTTGGCTTTGGAATTGGGTTCTGAGAGGTTACCAAGGTGTTATGGTTGACCCATTGCCTAAGGACGTCTAACCGTAGGTTGGCAAAAATTCAGGGTGTTACAGGTTTCATCGTAATCGATGCCTTCAATCTGAGTGTACCCTTGTACAACCAGTCTAACCTTGTTTCGTATTATATTTCCAAGATCATCAGACTTATTTTTAAAGATCCATTTTGTTCCGATAATGTGTTTATCTTTAGGTCTAGGAACAAGATACCAGACATCATTACGAATAAATTAATTAAGTTCATCCTGCATAGCAACTATCCAATTTTCGTCAGAAAGTGCTTCTTTCACATTGACCGGTTCTATTTGGGATGTAAAATAAACATAATTACATATGTTCTCAATTTGTTTGTGAGTACGAACTCCAGTGAGAGGGTTTTCAAGAATTTGATTGGTTGGATGATCTTTGACAGTCCGTGGTTCAAATTCTTTTTGACTTGATGAGATATCTTGATTGTCGATAATAAGAACATCATCATCATCTGAGCTCGGGGCTGGTGTATTCAAAGGATCATCAATGACCACATTGATGGACTCTTGAATCACACCAGTTCTCTTATTTAGAACCCTATAAGCTCGACTGTTCAAAGAATAACCAAGAAAAATACCTTCATCACTCTTCGTATCAAACTTTCCCAAATTTTCACAATCTCGTAAAATATAACACTTGCTGCCAAAAACCCGAAAGTATTTGATAGTAGGTTTCTTTTCAAACCATAATTCATAAGCAATCATATTATCAGATTTACTGGTATAAACCTGATTAATAATATAGCATGCGGTATTAACTACTTTAGCCAAAAGATTTCTAGAGAGCTTCATGCTATTCAACATAACATTAGCCATATCCTGAAGCACTCTATTTTTTCTTTCAACTATACCATTTTTTTACGGTGTTTTGGGCGCAGAGAATTCATGTGATATTCCCTGATCGCTACAAAATTTCTCAAAACTACTATTTTCGAATTCGGATCCATGATCACTACGGATCTTACTAACATGAGAACCTTTCTCATTTTATATTCATTTAATGACCTTTTTCACTTCATCCAGGGTTTCAGTTTTATCTTTTAAGAACGATACCCAAGTGAATCTGGTATAGTCATCTACGATAACCAAGATGTATTTTTTGCCTCCTCGACTCTCCGTTCTGGTTGGTCCAATAAGATCCATGTGGAGAAGTTCGAGTGGTCTAGATGTAGTATTGGAGTTCACTTTCTTGTGAGAACTCCTAGTCTGTTTGCCCAACTGGCATTCACCACATATTTTGTCTACTCTTTGCAATTTGGGTAGACCTCTAATTAGTTCTCTTTTACTCAATCTAAATAAGTTCCGGTAGTGTACATGTCCAAGGCGTTTATGCCATAATTCAGTCTCATCGGTATGAACCATGTAACACGATTGAGTAGATGAGTTTGCATCACTAACGATGTAGCAATTTTCAGAAGTTCTGTGACCAGTTAATATAACAGAACCCTTTTTATTAACTATCTCACAACCTTGATTAGAAAACTTCACACTATGGTTGTTATCGCATATTTGAGAAATGCTTAGTAGGTTGTGTTTCAAGCCCTCAACATATAACACATTCTTAAATAAGGAAAGGTTATAAAACTGAACCGTACCTTGGCCAATGATCTTGCAATTGCTTCCATCACCATATGTAACGGATCCGTCGGTCATATCTTTTAGATCGGTGAATAAAGCCTTGTCGCCTATCATATGCCTGGACCAACCACTATCTAGGTACCACTTTGAATGGCTTGTAGCTTTGAAAGCAGTGTGGGCAACCAAGCAGGCAACTTTGGGAACCCATTTCAGAACTGTTTTGGGTTTAGAAGTATATATGGTCTTTTTCTGTCTGTTGTTATAGGAGAGACCTATAGAGTTAGACTTTAATAGCTCCTTGAGTAGATCAATTATTTTTTTGGTCAATGGATTTCGGTTTTGAAAATCAAAGTTGACATGCCTACCTTTAGGTTTTTCAAAAGTCCTAGAATTTTTAGAAAAACCTTGATAATATTCTTTTCTTTTGAGGTTGAAGACTCTCCTTTTACAAATTTAGGAGTAATATTCTTTTATTTAGAAGATGTATTCTTATCATAGCCTAACCCAGATCGATCGCCACATTTTCTTGATCCGGACAATAATTTTTCCAATTTTGGATCACCTTGGGCATATCTCCATGTGTCTTTCAAACTCAGAAGAAAAGATACCTCATTTTTGAGTTTCTCATTTTCGGATCTCAAATCTTCAATTTTGGAGGTTTTGAAATCTAAATCACATTTGGTCTTTTCAAAAGAATTGGAAATATGAGACTTTTCTAAAACGAGAGACTCATAATCTTCTTTAAGCTTAGAAAATTTTTCTTTTTGTAACTTAAGCTTGACGACAATTTTACAACTCTCCTTATAAAGGGCATTATAAGCATCCTGAAGATCATCTTCATTATCACAATCATTATTCAGATTTTCTTCACTAGATATATCATCATTATCTGAAAAAGTGATCTTGGCTAGAGTCATAAGGGCTTTAACATCATCGCCCAACTCGATTACAGAATCTTCTGATGTAAAAGAGGATTCAGAATCAGATGATTCATCCCAAGTAGCTAACATGCTTTTCCTTTTTGTTTTGTCCTTTTTAGGACATTTGTTAGCTAAGTGCCCATACTCTTGACAATTGTAACATTGATTATCTTTCAAAGATTTTCGAGCTCTAGGTTTAGATCATCTCTTATCATTTGACTTTTGAAAATCAACTTTTTTCTTGCTTTTGAAAATTTTGTAAAACTTTTTTGATAAAAGTGCCATATCATCTTCAGAATTTTCTAAATCCGAAGTGCTCTCTTGTGAAACATTTTTAGATGATTTGAGTGCAATCGATTTTTCTTTAGGAGCTTTAAAGGATAACTCGTAGGTTTGTAGTGAACCAACTAGTTCTCAACCCTTATGGTATCCGTATCACGAAGTTCCTGAATCGCGGTTACTTTAGAATTGAACCGTTCAGGAAGTAAGCGTAGTATCTTTGTGCACACTTTACTTTCGGAGATTCTATCACTAAGACCCCACATAGAGTTCACAATGTCATTCAATCTAGTATAGAGGTCCATAAACATCTCATTCTCCTCCATATGAATTTCTTCAAATTTAGTTGTGAGTTGGACTTTAGATTTCTTAACAATTGATGTACCCTCATGTGTCATTTCTAATACATCCCATGCTTGTTTTGCATTTTCACAAGAGATGATTCTTTTGAATTCATCTGGTGATAATGTATAAGTAATTGCATTTAGTGCTTTTGTATTGGCACTACTCTCACTTTTCTGAACTGTGGTCCAATGGAAATAAGACGTTACTTTCATTGATTTTGAACCATCGACATCAGTTACTTCAGTGGTAGGAGGGTTTCATTCATTCACTATGGCCAGCCATACACTTTCATCCATGAATTTGAGGAAGATCCTCACCCTGGCTTTCCAATAGGCATAGTTTGTGTCATTAAAGGGTGGTGGCCTAGTGACTGATAGGCTATCAAAATTTGACATCTTAATGTAGCTTAGATCGATAGCTCAGGAAATAAATCCAATAAATAAATCATAAGCACGAGCTATTAGGCTCTGATACCACTTGA
Organism: Magnolia kwangsiensis; assembly: GCA_037074715.1. NCBI lineage: Eukaryota > Viridiplantae > Streptophyta > Magnoliopsida > Magnoliales > Magnoliaceae > Magnolia > Magnolia kwangsiensis. The sequence goes on from CM073576.1 coordinate 71,867,164, forward strand.
AAGGGCCTAGCTATATACCCTAGAGGGGGGGTGAATAGGGCTATGCCAAATAAAACTTATAACAACGGAATAATAAAAAAAAAATAATCCACAATGTTGAATTAAAAAGCAACCTCAATAAAATAGTATTGAGAGGTTGATACTAATTCAGTTCTTAGGACAACCTTACACCAAAAACTAAAGGCTTATGGTAGGACAACCTTATTTCTAAAACGTCCTTTGTATCAAAAACTCAAACCGAGAGGAATAAATAAAGCATGGAAATAACTTGCAGGAAACTAAACATAATTTATTACAACATTCCCCACACTGGCTTGAAATAAAATGATTACAACATTCAACCACAGATACAATCCACAAAACTGAATGAATAAAGGAATGAAAGAATAAAGCACATCCACAACACAAAGATATATAGTGGTTCACCTGTGTGTACACCAACTGTTATCCAATAGCCACACAGAATGCTACTCCACTCCTAATATCCTCACACAAGGGATATTAGCATGCACTATCAAAATAGGTTTCACAGGTTCACCTAAAACCTTCACAATTGTGTCTTTTTATCTCGGGCTTACACAATCCAAAAACCCACACAATCTGAGGTTTTTGGCTCTCCTCAAATAACCAAAATAATGAGATTTTTCTAGCAAATCTTAAACAAAACCAAAGAATGTAAATTACACAAATGTAAAATACCTGAATCTCCTTTTGAAGTAGCCCGGTAGAACCAATCGGAGTAGAAGTTCGATTCAACGTTCAAAGTCCAATACTCACTTTATGAAAAGTTCTAAGTCTAATTGATTTTATATCAAAAGGGCTAGTTCTATTTGATTTTGAATCCAAGAAGAAGGAATATCAAAAATTCCTCTTTTCTAATAAGATTATAATGTGGATCAAAATCAAATCAAAATAATCTAGCAAAAGGAATATTAAATAAGCACAAAGTAGCTTAAAAACAAACATGAACTTATCTCAGAGTATGGCCTTAAAATTGCTTGAATTGAATTGAATAAAAAAACTCTGAAATTCATGCTCTATTTATAGCCTGAAAAATTCCATCTACGACTGGTCTTAGGATCCCTAGGACTGGTCGTAGCGTCAACAAATTTTCAAAGATTATCGCGGGATAAGGATTAGCCTACGACCGGTCGTGGGCCACCTACAACTGGTCGTGGGTCACCTACGACGGGTCGTAAGACCCCCAGATTAGTTGCTGGAGTTCGAGTCGTAAGCTAAGACCGGTCGAAGGACGAGTCGTACAGCTCACAGGACTAGTCGTAGGATGTCCAGGACTGTCCGTAGGACAACCAGAAAAATCTAAAAATCTTCAACAACCTATGACTGGTCCTAAAAAACTTAAGACTGGTCGTAGCAGAGCTAGGACTGGTCTTGAAGTCCCTAGGACTGGTCTTAGAACAGCCTGCACAAGCATATTTAAAACATACGAATTATGTATCCAGAATGACCTATAATAAAGCCCAACCTAAGGTCAATCTGAGGTCAAACAAACCTTGAAAGTGAGATGAACATTGATAGTCTGTACTCTCAGATGACCCTTAAGAGAATCTTGAGAATTTATGAATCTTGTTGTAGGCCTTCTCGAGCTTGAACCTTTCTTGACTTGATAAAGTCTTCTTCTTTTCTTGTATTTGTTAGAATCTTGAACATGCATACTTGAAGTCTTCTATTCTTGTATACTTCATCCAAGACTAGACTTAAAACTTTCTTCATTTAAGTTCTTGTCTTGAAATACGATGTCTTGAAGCAATGTAAAGTCTCAAACATGAAACATAAGATGTACAAGACATATATATAAGTTTTGTCACCACAAAATTTGACAACCAAAGGGATATGAAATCATAGCACTTACAAGGGGCCTCACCTGTTTGGGATGTGTTAGCCCCTCTCCTCAGCCTCTTGGGTGTCATATCCTATAGGAAGGAACAATTGTTGACTGTCAAATATTACATATTCACCCCTATTTATATCTTGATTTTATGAACATGATGATGCTTAAAGGTATATTTTATACATGTTTGTGTTATAATGTGAATTTGAGAGCTTGGAATGTAAAGAATGGTAAAAGTATGAATTGAATGCTCAAGAATCACCAAGGAAAAAGATAGATCTTATGAGGACAAGATTGAAGAATTCATATGCTAAAGATCCAAAGAAATTAAGTGAGGAATGAAGAGAATCGAAGATTTGTAGTGAAGAAAAGGAATACGTGTGAAGTTCGACTAGCCCAAGATCTGTCTTGACTAGCCCAAGCTCTGCTTCGACTAGCCTAATGTAACGCCTTGGAAAAATCCGTACTTGGACTCGAGTTCCAACTCGACCAGAAATCGCGTAGGATTAATTCCTTTGGAAAATAAGTGTAAGTTAGCTAGCGCAACGCTAGAGTAGCTGGGAAATAGTCCCTGATCACTTTAAATACGTTCTATAAGACCTAAAACGAGTAGAACCAATGACGCTATAATACTCTAAAACCTCGTATCAAATTCTAAACCGATTTGTTCTCAGGACCTCTTTGAAACTTTGTATTGGATCTAGACCGCGCGTCGAAAGTCCGATACCTACAATCTTAGACCGTTATAACCGCCTAGCTGGACTTGACAATCATTTCGAAAATCAAGTCCAACCAACATTCAGAGGCTATTTCATTGAGCCTGGAGTGAAGAGAGTGAGAATAGGGTTAGATTTGGAATTTGAGATTCAAATCTGGCACACGACTTGACACGTTATTATTAAGCATTCTGACCATCAGAATTCAGCCAAATTACACCCTCGGATCAGGAAAAATTTTTATTTCATATCATGAGACTTGTAGACCTGATCTAGGTGTGATGACCGCTGAACTGAAACTGGACCGCCACGTGCGATTTACGAATACTACTGGTCTGAAAATGGGATATGATCAACATCCGACGTGCATGAACTTAAGTCCGATCGCGTTCGGCCAGGGGACCTCAAGAAATGTCTTTTTGGACCGAAACAGCCCCGATTTGGTTAAGCATCAAGTAAACATTATTCTCAAGCCTATTTTGGGCATGTTTTAGGTTATAAAAGGGGCTTAAACCCTCACTTCTCTCACCCATCCGAATTTTTTAGAAACCCTATCTGGTGTGAGAGAAAAGGTGAGAGATTGTGAGAGAGAGTGGGAGAGAATTTCCTGCTGCTTGCACTACCTGTAGCACGTGCTTAAGCAACGCGCCTCAATCACTTTCCCGGTGATTTCGCCGCATTTCTAGGTAAGAAAATACTCCAAACACTTACTGATTTAAGGTTCCTTCGGTTCCTTAGCATGGTAGCTTATAGATCTTGTGTATTAGGTTCCCGGTTCGCCGTAGACGAAGCGTACACGCTCTGTTCGAATCAATACACTTCTAGGATAAAAGGTGTGGATTCTACACGCTTTGATTGACTATTTTCAACGCTTTCAATGTCGTTTAATAGTAGATTATCGACGGCAACGCCGTTTGACATGTACAACATGCTGTCTGTTTCCTATTTCGTAAGCAGACGAAAAATATGAGATTTAGGGCATTTTAGTCATTTGTAGGAAATACTGTTTTCATCCACATTTTGCCGATATGATTGACATGGCTTCTTGTTGCATTAGAATATTAGGAATGCGTGCATAATCAGTTTGGCGAAGAGATTTGCCTAACTGCGCACTTTGAGTCGACATACTATATGTAGACTTAAGTGTGTAGTCTAAGTGTTTGTATAAATGTTTGTATTAGTATGTATTGAATTAAATGGTGTTATGAATTAGTTTGAGATTGAATTCTCAAATGATATGCTGATGTAAATGATTTCCTACATGTTGACTATATGCATGATTTCATTATATGTATGAATGCATGTGTTAGATGATTTACTTAAGTTGTATGTTATAACATGTGTTAACATGCTCACATTGTTGTATTTCATTTCCATTACTATGATTGCTGATGTGAATTTATAAATGTTTGGGACTATACCTAGTCCAGGCAGTCGGCAACCGAGTAAATTCGTGGTTAGCTTATCTTTACCACGAACGACGCGTCGATGAACGCGAGTCGTGTTTTGGAGTTGGCGGCAGTGGTTAGGCCACACGAGGTGTTTTATGCACTTCATGTCGTTCGACTTGAGATGCGCTCGTGCTAGTCGAGCCCGTCAAGTAACCCGATTGGCCATTGTATGTTCACCTTGTATGAGTCAAAGCTGCTTGAACCTAGGGTACTGAACTTACTACTGTAAACCCTATTAACCATGGTACCTTGATCCATAAAGACTCATGAGCTGGGCATGGTGGTATAGGACATCGTGGTCGAGCTGTCGGCCTACGCTGGGGCCACAAACCTCCCCGTAGTGACCAGTGAGCAACCTAGACTCGTAAGCAGATTCTGGTGGTATGGGATACTATATTCTTGCTGTCGGCCTACATTGATAAGGTGATGGGGGAGCGGTGCAATGAGTGCGAGCAACAGCCCATGCAGCCCTTTGTAGTGACCTCGAGCATATTCTGAGTCTACGGGAGGCGACGACCCTTCTATAGCGACAAGAGTACAAGTAGGCCTGTATTGATAAGGTGGTGGGGGAGCAGTGCAACGAGTGCGAGCAACATCCCTGGCAGCCCTTGCAGCGACCTACAAAATATACATCGTATGAGATTATTAGGAGCGATGACCCTAGACAGGATCTGTGTTTGGATTGATATAGGGAAGTACCTTAGTTTCCAAATCCTGCTGTTTGAATGGACTAATAATAACTCGGTAATAATAACTCGGTAATCATATTACCATCACATTGCATGTGCCTGGAAGATGTGGAGCACTATAGAATGAAAGCATGTCGCGGGCGTAAGATGGTGTCGTATGAGGGAGATCGTCGGTGAGGGCATCCATCATGTCACGTCATATTGCATTAACAACATTATTAGGAATGTTTGATTTACGGTTTTACTATTATCGCATGATTGATTTGAGAACATGCTAATCTTTGCTCTATTATTCCACTGAGTTAGCTACTCACTCCCACGTTACGGGATGGTGTTTGCAACACCCACCAGACCCTGTCTTAGATGCAGGTGAGGCAGCGATTCAGGATGCAGAGCCGGATTATGATGAGGACCAGGACGAGTTCTCATATATGCAGTACCATGACTGCTTTGCTTAGCTGGCCTGGATTCGCGGGACTTCTCAGTGGGACTATTTTTGACCTTTTGATTCTGTTTATTTACATGTATATGTGACTCAGAGATGTATTCATACATGTGACTCAGAGATGTATTCATACTTTGGAGACAGTTGAGATCTATTTTGTTTTCCATACAGTGATATGTATTTCTTTTAGTCTTCCGCTTGCTTTTATCACTGAATCTGGAGTATGAATTGCAGTTTTGGTATACTTTTACTCATGTGAATGCTTTAACTTAGACAACATTGAATCATAATCATTTTTGTTGCATAAGTAACGGTCTGGAACTCGGGAGTTAGGTTTATACACGACCCCCAATTTTTAGGGTGTTACAAGTTGGTATCAGAGCATGAATGAGATTATATCGAGCCTAGGTTATGGTCACGCGACGTACGCTGTCACTTCCTTTGACTTAGGTCGGTGCGAGGAAGGTCTAGAAACACTTATAGGATCGCAGTTTCGCCAATAGGCGAAGTCTACTCGTATCGATCGCTTGATCGAGTCCGTAACGCATCTAGGGTCACGCGAAACGACCTAAGTAGCTCCTAGGTTGTAAGTAGGTGGGTTGAGACATTCTCTGAAAGGTTCAAAACCCATAAATGTAAATATTTGGGCTGTGGGGCAACCACAACCCTTACTTTCAATCGCTAGGGCTTAAAAACTCCGTTTCACCTAATTTCTTCAAAATTCTTCCTCTCACCACCCCATTCTTCAATTCCTTCTCTGAATTTTCATGTTAGGCTTTGATCCTAATGTGAAAATGATATAAAATCATACTTCGATAAAATTTTACAGTGAATAGTAAAATTTCATGAAAACTGGCCATTTGGCCATTCTAAATTTGTAATCTTTAGCAACTAATGGGCTAGATGGATGTATTAGCTCCTTTTACCCCAAAATCATATGTTACATGATAGGAGAATGCATTCATGTTTACAGATTATCCCCGAAAAGTCCTGAATGGAAGTTTGGGCCTCCCTCGGCCAATCTAAAATGAACTAAGGTGGGGCCCATACATATTTGAGGTCCCTAGGGTAGGGGGGACCCAACCCATGTGGTCCCACCGGCCGGAGTGGTGACCGGCCGGCGATGCCATCGCCGATGAGTGGGCCTCGCTTGCATTGAACTTCGGGAACACGCACTCTTTTGGGTAGGGCATCCCTCCCATGTGCGGTCCATCCATCGAAAACCCATAAAAGGGGTACCTCCTTCACAAACAGCCCCCTCCCAAGCTCATTTCACATTTTTCTTGCTGCCCATCTCAAATCGCTGCTCCAAATTACATTTCTTGCTGAAACCGAACCCATTCCATCCCTCCATTATAGTTTGCAACTCCTCCTCTTACAAATCTCATCCGTTGGAGCTCCTACAAACTCCATATGTGGCTGAAATCGGGTGGAGCTCCATTCCCCTTTATCCTTCTCTTTTCTTTTTGAAAATCCAGCCCTAGGGAGCTTGAAGCATCCCTCTACAATGCTTATATTTCCTTCTATCAGTTTGGGCAGCCATTTCTCCCCATTTCCCTCACTTTCCATGGCTATTGTTGTAGCCATTTTGGATCTTTTCTCCTTCTCCACCATCCTCTCTTTGATGGGAAAGAGAAAGACTACAGCGGATGAGGCTGGGCCTAGTCGCCCTGCACAATCAAGAAGATCGAGGGGTGGCACCGCTAGATCGAGCGCTTCCGCAAGTCCAAGCACAGCCCGGGAGTTTCATACAAAGCGGGATTTAGATCCCCATGCTCAAATTGGGTGAGTGATATTAACAGAGATGCCTCACGGTGAATATACTGACCGTAAGGTGTTGTTTGAGGCGGACATGGAAGGGCCACTCTTCGGTGAATTCCTATTGTTCTAGCGCATTAAAGCTGCACATTGGGGTCCGCTCTTTGAAGCCCGTTGCTAATGTGAGCACCGTTCGTGCCTTCTACGCTCGTATTCAGAATTCTACATTGGAGCCATTGCAGTTCAAGATTCCCTTTGTTAGAGACCAGATGGCTATGGTCGATGTTCGGTTGATAGCGCGACTTCTGAACGTGCCCCTTGGTGATGTTCATCCCAGTGCGAAGAATTTAAGGAGTAGGCGTGAGCGAGATCGCCTACCAGGTTCCTATGCGGTAGTCTGGTTCCATGACAACCTAACAATTGCCTCAAGGCGTCTCATATGTCTGATGATTTGTGCCTGCTGCACCACATTTGCACGTTCAACGTGTATCCCAAGTTGACAAATCGTATTGAATGTACGCGCCTTATGGTTGATTTCTTGTATCAGGTGGCCCAGGGAGAAAATGTGTATGGCCACTTTCGTGTTGCGACAGATTATCCTTATAGTGAAATCAAGAAGAACGTCTGAGTCGCTTCCTTTTGGCCGGCTTATATGCAAGATCGCGCTTAAGTTTACTTACAGACTTGGGCCGGAGTTTCCAGCTCCGATTCACTGCATTGATGAGTCTACCATGGTTAAGATAAAGATCGGGTCTCAGTACCGTGAGACTTATCTTGATGAGGATAGCGAGGGCAATTTTAATGATGAAGAGTATCCAAGTGAAGGAGAACCTGGAGCGGAAGTAGAGGAAGAAGTCCAGGAAGAGGTAGAAGAGGAGGCTCAGCATACTGATGAGAGCCCTCCTCCTTCTACTCAGGCTACCAGTGATGCTCACATTGCCCGAATTGAGGAGAGCCAGGTCACCTTGCGAAGGGAAGTTCAAGAACTTCGGGCTGAGGTCGAGGATACCAAGGCCGTTATGAAGAGGAAATTCGGTAAGGTGACTCGCACCTTGAAGGCGATCTTGTGCTGCTTTCAGGATAAGGGTGCTCCTCCTCCGTCACCCTACTTAGACTAGCAATGAGATTTTAGATGTTGTTGGTAGTAGTTAGTCGTTTCCTGCTTTATGTTGTGTAAGCCTGTTAAGGCTAGTAGTTTATTTATGTTGTTATTGTAACTTTAACTGTCTTTGTTCCTATGTACTTCTTGTCATGATGCCTGTAAGGAGATATCCCTTGTATTGTGACAATTTTGATTAAATGAAATGCATGGAATGTCTTTGACTCTTTACGTAAATGATTGCGGTATGTTTGTTTTATTGAGACTGACAAGGTTGCGCCCTATTTTGAATATAGGGAATACCGCCTAAGGCTACACGGAGCACAGCTCGGCTTACATTGGGTGAGCCTATGGATCAGGTTCCCCTTCAGTCTGGTGCTCATACGGACCCTGCTGTGGGCCCGATTCCTAAGACAGCACGTGAGTCTCAGCCTCCTACTGGTCCTGCAGCTGGACCACCGCCTTTCACACCGCCTGTCAGAGAGCAGTACCACGCGTCATCTTCGATGCAGTACATGTCACAGCCTGCTCCACCTTCAGATAGATTTGATCAGATGATGGCCATGATGCAGCAGCAGCAGCAGCTCCTGACTACTATAGTGGGGGCTCTAGCCCAGGGTGGGAGTGTGACTCCACCTGCACCACCTGTGCATCCAGCTGAGGATGCCTATACATATACTCAGGATGAGGGCATGGCTCATCCTGCACCACCTGCTTACCCTGTGAGGAATGCCGTAGACACACGGAGCTTACTAGAGCGATTTCAGCGCTTACGGCCTCCCACTTTTACGGGTTCTCATAGACCCAAGGAGGCCGAGTATTGGCTCAACCGTGTGTCGAAGATACTACGGATGCTGCATTACTCATAGACTGAGCAGGTTGAGTTGGCTACATTCTTGTTTAAGAGGGAGGCCAGCTTATGGTGGGACAGTGTGTTGCGGACCATTGCTGCTGGTTACATCTAGACCTGGGTAGCGTTCGAGTTCCGCTTCCATGAGAAATACTATCCCCAGATGTACAGGCATGAGAGGGAGAATGAGTTTCTACACCTCAGACAGGGAGGCATGACGGTGACTAAGTATGAGCATCGGTTCATGGAGTTGGGCAGATACGTCTCGACTATACTGGCAGATGAGCAAATGCGCATACGGTGCTTTTCTGAGGGTTTGCGACCAAATATTCGGTCGAAGATGTGTTGCGTGAGCATTCCCTCCTACGCAGAGCGGGTTCACATGTCCATGCGGGCAGAGCAGGATGTGGATCGACTTACGCGATCTCGTGGCCCTATTGCTCCTAGGCCACAACCAGAGTTGCAGGACAGTCCCTTTGCGGGCAAGAGGCCTCGCGTAGACCCTCCTCCTAGGGCTAAAGCGCCAGTACCCCCGATGCGGCGCCCCGATTTATCCTGTACTTATTGTGGGAGAGCAGGCCATTTGGCACAGAGTTGTTTCACTCGGATGCGGGACATTGGTTCTCACCGCCGCAGAAGATCGACTGTACACGCCCACATGCTATATCAGCACCGCCTTTACGGTTAGCTCTTGCGCGCCCTTCCTTCAGACCTCCCGTATCTCAGTTCAGGCCACCTCTACGGCCCATGACACAGCGGCCGAACCTACCACAACAGGCGTGGGTGCATGCTTTGACAGCTGAGGCTGCCGAGACAGAGACTTCGCAGCACTTGGCCTTTGAGGTTACTGCTCACATCGGAGGTATTCCTATTCTCATGATGGTGGATACTAGATCCACACTTTCTTTGATATCGCATTCCATAGTCAGGCGTCTTGGACTGCCGACCATTTGTATGGATGGAGTGCGAGTCCTTTCAGCTCATGCGGATTTTTCTGATGCCACCCTGATGTGTGAGGGTTGCTTGGTGGATCTGGGAGGCAGGATGATGGCTCTTGATCTTATCGTCAGCCCCTCTCTTGTTTATCTCGACATCATTCTTGGCATGGACTGGTTGACTGCTGGGAGGGTCGAGATTGACTGCGAGACTCGTATGGTGACGGTGTATGAACCAGAGGGCATGCCTTTTACATTTTTAGTCTGGATAAATCTCCCCTTCCGCATACATAGCTACGCTTCTTTACTTCGGGACGCTGATGCCCCGATGCTTGAGCATACGCCAGTAATTTGTGATTTTGGGGATCTGTTCAGGAAGATCCCTGGTTTGCCGCCTCGACGAGAGATTGATTTCACTATCGATCTGGTGCCTGGTTCCACGCCCGTCTCACTGCTGACGTATCGCATGGAACCGTGTGAGATGGAGGAGTTGGGGACGCAGATTGATGGTCTGTTGGAGCTTGGCCTTATTCAACCTAGTGTGTCTCCTTGGGGAGCACCAGTCCTATTTGTAAGGAAGAAGGATGGTTCGATGCGATTGTGTATTGATTATCGCAGATTGAACTAGATCACGGTGAAGAACAAGTACCCTTTACCAAGGATTGATGACTTGTTTGATCAGTTGAGGGGAGCGCAGTACTTCTCGAAGATTGATCTTCAGTCAGGATATCATCAGTTGCGCGTCAGGGATGAGGACGTGCAGAAAACAACATTCAGGACCAGCTTTCGCCACTACGAGTTCCTTGTGATGTCGTTCGGTCTCACGAATACACCAGCCGTGTTCATGGATCTGATGAACAGGTTATTTCGGCCTTTCCTCTATCGATTCGTCGTGGTGTTCATTGACGACATTTTGGTATATTCCAAGAGTCGAGAGGAGCATGAGGAGCACTTGCGCTTGGTCCTGGATACACTCAGACAGCATCAGTTGTTCGCACAGTACAAGAAGTGTGACTTCTGGAAGCAGGAAGTGAAGTTCCTGGGACACGTGGTGTCCAAGGATGGCATGGCAGTCGACCTGTTTAAGGTAGCTACAGTTCAGGACTGGGAGCAGCATGGTTCTGTCACTGAGGTGAGGAGTTTCTTGGGTCTCGCTGGCTATTATCGACACTTCATTCAGGATTTCTCGAAGATCGCGAGACCTTTATCTTAGTTGACACGGAAGGACGTGAAGTTCGCCTGGAATGACAAGGCGGAGTCAGCTTTTCAGGAGCAGAAGGATAGACTTACGTCCGCCCCTGTGCTAGTATTTTCAGAGCAAGGGGTTAGATACACTATATACACTGACGCGTCTAGCGTTGGTCTGTGTTGTGTCCTTATACAGAAGGACAGGGTAATTTCATATGCCTCGAGACAATTAAGGAAGCACGAGGAGAATTACCCTACACATGACCTGGAGTTGGCAGCCGTCATATTCGCACTGAGGCTCTGGAGACATTATCTCTATGGAGAGGAGTTCGAGCTCTTTTGCGACCACAAGAGCCTCAAGTACATATTCACGCAGCGAGACTTGAATATGAGGCAACGGTGATGGACGGAGACTTTAAAGGACTTCAAGTTCGAAGTCTCTTACCATCCTGGGAAGGCGAACCTTGTGGCTGACGCATTGAGCTGCAAGAAGGCGATAGAGTTTGCGGCTCCGCTGATGGTTTCTGAGTGGGATATTGTTGAGTTTTTACGAGACTTTGACCAGAAACTCACTGTAGAGGAGCCGTATGAGTTCATCGCACATGTGCAGGTGCGATTTTAAATCGATGACCAGGTCATCGAGGCGCAGAGGGATGATGCGCATCTGACTGAGCTTCGAGAGAAGACCAGTGATGATGCAGACGCCGAGTGGCGAGTTGGCACGGATGGAGGCTTACGTTATCGTGGCCGCCTATGCGTCCCAGATATCCCTGACTTGAGACGAGAGATTCTCGAGGCTGCGCATTGTATCAGACTCGCGATGCATCTAAGCAGTACGAAGATGTATCGCGACATGAAGAGGACCTATTGGTGGGAAGGTATGAAGACCCACATAGCAGAGTTCGTGTCCCGTTGTCTTACTTGCCAGCAGGTGAAGGCAGAGCATCACCGACCACCTGGACTTCTTCAGCCTATGCCGATCGCAGAGTGGAAGTGGGACTTCATTTTCATGGATTTCGTTTCAGGGCTGCCGAAGACGAGGAAGGGACATGATTCCATATGGGTGATCGTCGACCGTCTGACGAAGTCAGTGCACTTCCTACCGATTAGAGTCATGAACTCTGCAGACGAGCTGGCTAGACTATACATCAGAGAGATCGTGCGTCTGCATGGAGTTCCGTTGGAGATCGTGTCGGACAGAGACACGCGGTTCACTTCTATTTTCTAGACTCGCATTCAGGAGGCTATGGATGTGAAGTTGAAGTTCAGTACTGCCTTCCACCCACAGACAGAGCGGGTGAACCAGATCTTAGAGGACATGTTGCGAGCTTGCGCATTGGACTTCAAGGACAGTTGGGATGACTGTCTTGCATATGCGGAGTTTGCGTACAACAACTGTTTTCAGGCGAGTATCGGTATGGCACCTTACGAGGCGTTGTATGGGCGACCTTGTCGAGCACCGCATTGCTGCGCAGAGGTCGGTGAGCGTAGATTGATTGGCCCAGAGTTAGTGCAGGCGACGTCGGAGAAGATTGATATTATTAGACGTCGGCTTCTTACAGCGCAGAGCAGACAGAAGAGTTATGTCGATACGAGGCGGCGGACGCTAGAGTTCACAGTTGGGGATCATGTATTTTTACGAGTTTTCCCTATGAAGGGAGTCCTTCGGTTCGGAAAAAAGGGAAAGCTGGCACCGCGATTCATTAGTCCATTCGAGATCCTCGATCGTGTGGGAGCAGTGGCATATTACTTGGCTTTACCCACGCCTCTTGCAAGCGTTCACAACGTATTTCACGTTTATATGCTGAAGAAATACGTTTCTGTTCCTTCCCATATCATCATATGGGAGCAGGTGCAGTTAGGAGAGGATGTTACATATATCCTGCGACCGACGCGTATCCTAGATAGGAAGGAGCAGGTACTGCGTAGCAAGGTGATTCCCCTTGTGAAGGTATTGTAAACGTATCACTCTGAGGAAGAAGCTACTTGGGAGACAAGCAGAGATCAGAAAGAACTACCCACAGCTTCTCGAGGAGTACGAAAAAGTACAAATTTTGAGGATGAAATTTTTTGCTAAGGGGGGTAGATTGTAACGCCCTGGAAAAATTCGTACTTTGACTCGAGTACCAACTTGACCAGAAATCGTGTAGGATTAATTCCTTTGGAAAATAAGTTTAAGTTAGCTAGCGCAACGCTAGAGTAGCTGGGAAATAGTCCCTGATCACTTTAAATACGTTCTACAAGACCTAAAGCTAGTAGAACCAATGACGCTATAATACTCTAAAACCTCGAATCAAACTCTAAACCGGTTTGTTCTCAGGACCTCTTTGAAACTTTGTATTGGATCTACACCGCGCGTCGAAAGTCCGATACCTACAATCTTAGACCGTTATAACCGCCTAGCTGGACTTGACAATCATTTCGAAAATCAAGTCCAACCGACATTCAGAGGCTATTTCATTGAGCCTGGAGTGAAGAGAGTGAGAATAAGGTTAGATTTGGAATTTGAAATTTAAATCTGGCACACGACTTGGTGCGTTATTATTAAGCGTTCTGACCGTCAGAATTCAGCCAAATTACACACTCGGATCAGGAAAAATTTCTATTTCATATCATGAGACTTGTAGACCTAATCTAGGTGCGATGACCGCTGAACTGAAACTGGACCGCCACGTGCAATCTATGAATACTACTAGTCTGAAAATGGAATGTGAGCGACATCCAACGTGCATGAACTTAAGTCCGATCGCGTTCGGCCAGGGGACCTCCAGAAATGTCTTTTTGGACCGAAACCGCCCCGATTTGGTTAGGTATCAAGTAAACATTGTTCCCAAGCCTGTTTAGGCATGTTTTATGTTATAAAAGGGGCTTAAGCCCTCACTTCTCTCACCCATCCGAATTTGCTAGAAACCATAGCTGGTGTGAGAGAAAAGGTGAGAGATTGTGAGAGAGAGTGGGAGAGAATTTCCTGCTCCTTGCACTACCTGTTGCACGTGCTTAAGCAACGCGCCTCAATCACTTTCCCAACGATTTCGCCGCGTTTCTAGGTAAGAAAATACCCCAAACACTTGCTGATTTAAGCTTCCTTCGGTTCCTTAGCATGGTAGCTTATAGATCTTGTGTATTAGGTTCCCGGTTCGCCGTAGACGAAGCGTACACACTCCGTTTGAATCAATATACTTTTAGGATAAAAGGTGCGGATTCTAGACGCTTTGATTGACTGTTTTCAATGCTTTCAATGTCGTTTAATAGTAGATTATCGACGGCAACGTCGTTTGACATATACAACATGCTGTCCGTTTCCTGTTTCGTAAGCGGACGAAAAATATGAGATTTAGGGTATTTTAGTCATTTGTAGGAAATACTGTTTTCATCCACATTTTGCTGATATGATTGACATGGCTTCTTGTCGCATTAGGATATTAGGAATGCGTGCATAATCAGTTTGGCAAAGAGATTCGCCTAAATGCGCACTTTGAGTCGACATACTATATGTAGACTTAAGTGTGTAGTCTAAGTGTTTGTATAAATGTTTGTATTGGTATGTATTGAATTAAAAGGTGTTATGAATTAGTTTGAGATTGAATTCTCAAATGATATGCTGATGTAAATGATTTCCTACATGTTGACTATATGCATGATTTCATTATATGTATGAAATGCATGTGTTAGATGATTTACTTAAGTTGTATGTTATAACATGTGTTAACATGCTCACATTGTTGTATTTCATTTCTATTACTATGATTGCTGATGTGAATTTATAAATGTTTGGGACTATACCTAGTCCAGGCAGTCGGCAACCGAGTAAATTCGTGGTTGGCTTATCTTTACCACGAACGACACGTCGATGAACGCGAGTCGTGTTTTGGAGTTGGAGGCAGTGGTTAGGCCACACGAGGTGTTTTATGCACTTCATGTCATTCGACTTGAGATGCGATCGTGCTAGTTGAGCCCGTCTAGTAACCCGACTGGCCATTGTATGTTCACCTTGTATGAGTCATAACTGCTTGAACCTAGGGTACTGAACTTACCACTGTAAACCCTATTAACCATGGTACCTTAATTTATAAAGACTCATGAGCCGGGCATGGTGGTATGGGATACCGTGGTCGAGCTGTCGGCCTACGCTGGGGCCACAAACCTCCCCGTAGTGACCAGTGAGCAACCCAGACTCGTGATCAGATTATGGTGGTTTGGGACACTATATTCTTGTTGTCGGCCTATATTGATAAGGTGATGGGGGAGCGGTGCAACGAGTGCGAGCAACAGCCCTGGCAGCCCTTTGTAGTGACCTCGAGCGTATTCTGAGTCTACGGGAGGCGACGACCCTTCTATAGCGACAAGAGTACAAGTAGGCCTGTATTGATAAGGTGATGGGGGAGCAGTGCAAAGAGTGCGAGCAACAGCCCTGGCAGCCCTTACAGCGACCTACAAAATATACATCATATGAGATTACTAGGAGTGACGACCCTAGACAGGATTTGTGTTGGGATTGATATAAGGGAAGTACCTTAGTTTCCCAATCCTGCTGTTTGAATGGACTAATAATAACTCGGTAATCATATCACCATCACATTGCATGTGCCTGGAAGATGTGGAGCACCGTGGGATGAAAGTATGCCGCAGGCGTAAGATGGTACCGTATGAGGGAGATCGTCGGTGAGGGCATCCATCATGTCACGTCATATTGCATTAACAACAGTATTAGGAATGTTTGATTTACTGCTTTATTATTATCGCATGATTGATTTGAGAACATACTAATCTTTGCTCTATTATTCCACTGAGTTAGCTACTCACTCCCACGTTATGGGATGGTGTTTGTAACACCCACCAGACCCTGTCTTAGATGCACGTGAGGCAGCGATTCTGGACGCAGAGCCAGATTATGATGAGGACCAGGACGAGTTCTCATATATACAGTACCACGACGGCTTTGCTTAGATGGCCTGGATTGGTGAGACTTCTTAGTGGGACTATTTTTGACCTTTTGATTCTGTTTATTTACATGTATATGAGACTCAGAGATGTATTCATACTTTGGAGACAGTTGAGATCTATTTTGTTTTCCATACAGTGATATGTATATGTTTTAGTCTTCCGCTTGCTTTTATCACTGAATCTGGAGTATGAATTGCAGTTTTGGTATACTTTTACTCATGTGAATGCTTTAACTCAGAAAACATTGAATCGTAATCATTTTTGTTGCATAAGTGATGGTCTGGAACTCGGGAGTTGGGTTTATACACGACCTTCAATTTTTAGGGTGTTACACCTAAGCTCTGGTTTGACTAAACCAAGCTCTGCCTCAACTAGCCCAAGTTCTGCTTCAACCAACCTAAGAAAGTTCAACTCAAACTCCAGTAACATTATCTTTCAAATTCGCATGACCTTTGACCAGTCGAAGATTGCCCTCGACTAGTCGAAGGTTACACAAGTTTTGCACGGACTGCGTAAATTTAAGACGATTTCTGGACTTTTCCATCTCTGTGTAAAATTTGGAGTTCCCCAACTATAAATATGAGTTCCTAGGATGCTCCAAAGCATGTTCTAAGTTTTAAGGAGTGGATCAAAATGGTGGAGAGTCACTGCCAAGAGTTTTTTTTTCTTCTTCCTTAATTTATTTTTATGCTTTCCTTAAGAGTTCTTAGTTTAATTATGTCTATGGTTAACTAAACCTCTTTGCTAAGGCTAAGTGATGAAGCTTGTAACATGATAGGGATGTTTACTTTTCTTTGATTCTTATTTATGTTGAACTTCATTGATTTCTCGTTTGATTTTAAGGAATATTTTCAATTTTCTATGGTTTGTCGTGACTCAAATTACAATAGACGCTGCGATAGCTTTGAATATCTTCCTTTTCTATTTGAGATTGTGGGATTGGTAAATCTTGTTGTTCACCATCGTCTCTTGGGCATGGTAGGGTGATAGAATCACTTTCAATCCTCACAATCCTCATCCATTGAGAATTAGGTCAATGAAAGTTTAAATTTGATTTAATTGTTATATTTTTCAATTGGATAGGATAGGACTCCAATTCCAATTGTGTTACTTAAATCAAGTAAGGTAGCATCTTAATTTCTACAAGTGGATCCTTGACACCCTAGTTCCCACCTTTAAATTTATAAGTTTCAATTACATCATTCACAATTACTCTTTCCAATTATTTAGATTTAGATTTACATCTTCTTCTAGTTCTAGTTTTAGTTACTTTTAGAAATGTACAAGATTAGACCCTATGGATTTAACCTCGGTCTCACCAAGGTTATTACTACATTGCGACCATACACTTAGGGTTGTGAACAACAACGGACCTTTTTTCCCTGAGTACCCTCGAATGCACACACATTAAGGAGCTATATCAGAATGTTTCTAAGTTTACATTAATGAATCCTATTTTAAACTAAGTTTAAAAATGGATCATAAGTTGACCTTCCAAGTATTCGAACTTGGAGACCAAATCATTCTAACTTAACAACAGTCATATAGTGAAGGGTAGTTATTCTAAGACCATTAGCATATATATGATGTTATCCTCAGGTATTCCCAAGTTATGCTCTGATACGTAGACTAGTTGAGAATTGGCATGCTTGCGTTGCATTTAATATGTGATGTTATGCTCATGTATTACTGATATGTGGACTAATTAAGGATTGACATTCTTTTGTTGCATCTGATATGTGATGTTGAGGATTGACATGCTTGCATTGCATCCTCAGGTATTCCTAAGTTATGCTCTGATATATGATGTTAGTAGCCAGTATTGGAGTGTACTAGACCTCAGCGATGTTTCCAGTGACGAACCGTACTGATACGTAGACTAGTTGAGGGTTGACATGCTTGCGTTGCATCTCTAGCATATGACATTAGACCATGTAAGCCTTGCATTGTATTGCCTTGGTATGGTTAACATCATTTATGGACTTGTCATTTTAGCCTTCCCTCATTTTTACTTACTCTGACATTTGTATGCTTAGCACATACATTATGCACACACACACACACACGCATTCTCTAACCTTCATAGTAAGCTTATGCATATTCATTATGTGCAGATTATGCTAGACCGCAATAGTATCGAGGTAGGAGCATGTACCCAATCTTTTGGAGTTTTGTTACATCATGTATTTCCCTTTAAGTATCGTACTCAGAGATTATATTAGTGGATATGTGGTGATGATGTTTCGTGACTTGGGTACACTTGTGGTTATGCTACTTTACGGAAAAAAATTCACCCTGAAATTTTTCCTTGTAGGATCCCAAGATCGAAACCTGGCGCATGGGATATGGGAGCTGAGAATGTGGTACTACGGAGGCTATCAGCATCAGATTCGGTGACTAAAAATTTTGTGAGCCTGATTCTTGAGTTTGGGGCGTGACAAAAGCGATTTAACCCACTAATGTGGTTGTTGAGATCACTTGTGTCATATGCGAGAGTAACGCACACCTTACGAAGGATTGTACTATAATCCTCTTTTTAGGACATGTTGCAAGCTCAGGTGAATGTCATGAACGCCTAACAATGCCAATTCAATGCGCAGTAATGCGCTAAATTCTAACACATACAATCTTAATTAGTGAAATCATCCCAACTTCAATTGGAAAAAGAGGTCAATCGCGCACCAATGCAAGAACTCCTGCCAAAGAACCTCCCCCTGCACCTTAAAGTGCAACCAAAAAAGCAAACCATTGAGGACACATTGTAGGCATTCATTCAAGGGCAAATGAAATTTAATCATACTACCATACAGGCCATAAGTGATCTCAAAATGTAAATTTTAAGGATTGAATCACACTTGACATTCTAAAAGGAAAATACGAAGTAAATTATTCGAATCATCCTAACCCACATGTGGTACAAGCCAAGTCCATCACCACTCTTAGAAGTAGAAAAGAAATAAACAAGACTACCTTGATAAAGGCTGACACACCTAAAGATTCAAATAAATTTGAGAAAAATGATGGACTGATCCCTACCCCACATGACAAAGAGTCGATGCTTGTAAGCCCACAATTTCGTTTCCCCAATGCCTGGTCTCATCAAAATGCCCATCGAGAATCAGAACATTTTAGAGATTTTTTAACAAGTCAAAATCAACATTCCCTAGTTGGATGTAATTAAGTAAATTTCATCCTATGCCAAGTTTCCTAAAGAGCTTTGCATGATTAAACAAAAATTAAATGTGCCAAAAAAAAGCCTTTTATATGGAACAAGTGAGCATGATTATTAAACAAAATGCTATCCCAAAATATAAAGACACGAGTAGCCCTACGATCTCATGTATCATTGAAAAATTTTGGATTGAACTAGACTTGCTACACTTAGGGGCCAACGTTAACCTCATCCCCTACTTAGTGTATAAATAATTGGGGCTTGGTAAATTAAAACCCATTAAGACAATACTACAATTGGCTGACTGATCAATTTGTATACCAAGGGGGTAGTTGAGGATGTGTTAGTCTAGGTTGATAAGTTTTACTACCCAGTAGACTTTATCATCTTAGACACACAACCGGTTATAAATGTTAGCACTCAAAATCTAGTCATCTTAGGATGCCCATTTCTAGCTACTTTACATGTTATAAACAATTGTCAAAATGGAGTTATGAAGTTGTCCTTTGGGAACATGATGTTGGAAGTGAATGTCTTTAATCTCTGCAAATAACCAGTGGATGTAGATGAGATGCACAAGGTAAACATGATTGGCATACTTGTGGAGGTGTTCACAACCCCAAATGTAGGGTTGCGATGTAGTAATAATCTCAGTAAGATTGAGGTTGAATCCACAAGGACTGAACTTGTGTGTCTTCTGAAAGCAACTAAAACTAGAACTAAAGGAAGATGTAAACCTAAATCTAGAAGTATAGAGAGTAATTGTGAGAGATATAATGAAAAACTTTATAAATTCAAAGGTGGGAAACTAGGGTTTCCAAGGATCCACTTGTAGGTTCTCAGGATGTTACCTTGCTTGATTCAAGGACAAAGAGATTTATCAGATCTTTGAACTTCTCATGGATCTAATCATCAATGGATGAGAGTTGTGAGAATTTAGAAGTGATTCCATCACCTAACCATGCCCAGGAGACGAGGAAAACAACAAGATCTACCAATCACACAACCAATCATAAGAGAATTGTGAGGGTTAGGAGGGATTTCATCATCCTACCATGCCAAAGGGACGATGGTGAACAACAGGATCTCCTAATTTCATAATCCCAATTTAAGAAAAGAAGATATCTCAAGTTATCACAGACCTATTGTAATTTGTCACAATAAACCATTAAGAACTAAAAATATTCCTTCATAATCAAACTAGAATCCAAGAGAGTTCAATAAAACATGAATCAAAACAAAGGAAACATCCTAATCATACTACAAGCTTCACCTCTTAGCCCTAGCTAAGAGGTTTAGCCAACCATAAACATGATTAAACTAAGAACTCTTAAGAAAAGCATAAAAACTACCAAGGAAAGGGAAGAAAAAATCTTGGTGACAGCTTTTCCACGCTTTTGCTTCACTCCTCAAACCCTACATGATGCTTAGGGATGCCTTAGGGACCTCTATTTATAGTTTTAAACCTTAACCTTCCGCACCGAGTGAAAATTTCCAGAAACCATCTCAAATTTATGGAGATCGTGTAAAAATTGCGTAACGCTCGACTGGTCGTGGGCCGTCCTTGACCAATTGTGGGCCATCCTTGATCAATCGTGGGACACCCTCGACTGGTCGAACAAGATGAAAATTTAGTTATTTTACTCGCTGGAGTTCGAGTTGAGACACCTCGACCGGTCGACTAGTCGAGCAGGGCCCAGGACTGGTCGAGCCTACGCAAGACTGGTCGAGCAGAGGCTAGGACTGGTCGAGGATTATGTAATTTCACTTTAAAACACTAATTTTCTTCTTTCTTAACTTGATTTTCTTGGATCTTCAGTGTGTGCATTCTTTATTCTTGATTTCATCAAATCCAATCTTGGGTTTGGTGACTCTTGAGTGTTAAATCCAAACTTTTAACATCATTTTCAATCCAAGATCTTAAATTCACCTTGTAACACAAACATGATTAAAATAGAACATTAAGCATTATTATGTTCATAAAACCAAGTAATAAATGGGGTCCAATATGCAATATTTGACCCTCAACAAGAGGAAGAGCTCATATTGACTGCAATCTCTGACCCCTTGAAGCCTATATTGCTCACTTTATGAATTTTGATAATTACATGATATTGGATATAGTGAGTGCATTATTAGATTCTGAGCCGGTACTTAAAACTAACGAGTGGAGGATATACTTTAAAAAATTTCCCCTCACGAACTCAAACCCTCTATCATTTAGTATTAAGTCATCGAAGCTTAACCTAAAATCATTGCCATCTGAGCTTAAATAAATTTACTTAGGTCAAGGAGACACATATCCAGTGAAGACTTCCTCCCACTTAGATGATAAGTAAGAGAGAAAGAAGATTGTTATTCTTAAGATGGACTATTGTATATCTCAAGGAAATTATCCCCTGATTTGCAGTCACTAAATACACCTAGAAGCGTGTTAAAACATTAGAGGAATGTTGCATTTTTTGTTTAGAAACTCCTTTAATTACATCAGAACCCTCTAGAGATGATTTATCCTAAGTCTTAGATAAAGCCTTATAAATAAATGGTTTACTTCATCCAATACAATCTCATAATTTGGACCATGATAATAAGTGCCCAAATATTATTTTCTTCTTTGGTTTTTTCATTTTTAGTAGCCATTCATTCATGTTTGCCCGATCCGAAAAATCCACCAGGTCTTCAAAATCCATTCATTCAAATTTCTTTCCAAGCTTTATATCTATATCTTCTACGACAAGTTTCATAAATTGAGTTTCAAATAGAAATATTCAGCATCTATTGTTTTCTTTTTTAAACTGAGTGATATTTTTCGGCTAGTTCGTCGGGTAGCTATCTGAGCCGAGAAATATCAACTAAAGAAAAACTCATGTTTAGTTCCATAAAACTGAGTATGGAACATTTCTTTCATATATTGCTAAGATTGCACCGAGTTTACATGCAAGTTAATAATCCAGTTAAACGTCGTGTTAGTTAGTGAATTTGCAAACCATTTCTGTTTTACATATTCATTAGTCGAAAACTCACCGCATTATACAGTGAACCAACCAATATGTTCTATTATAGATTGATTTATGTCTCCAAATAATAATGAAAATTCTAGTATTCTTATTCCCATTAGTTCTTCTGCAAATCGATTAACCCAATCGGGGTATGGTTTATGATAAACAGGACTATTTATACGTCGAACATGATGTTGGTCTATTACCTCATTTATCAAAATAATAATTTCTTAATATCCCGTGTGTGGGATTCTAAAGTTTCTTATTAAAGGTACTTGTAAACCATGAGCAGGCTCCATATGAAGCGCCGGACCTCTGAGAATGTCATGATTTGGCATAAATGGTTGGACAGCCAGCATGTCATAATTCAAATCATTTTCTATTGGGTCATTAAATCGAAAATCTCATCCTTTCCTCCTAATGCTTCCTATGGGGGCATATTTCGGCCTACCATGCCCGAGTTTGGCCGCACATTGTAATGAGATATCATTGGATTTTAAGTATTAACATTATCGAATCTATGAGTTTCTATATTAAGTTAACAAAAATCTAGTAACCTGTCATTAAGAAAAGTCACAAGCATATTTATCGCTTCGCTTTGTGTCCGAGAATATTCAACTTGTAACATGCCTTGTTCAGTTAATTCTCGCGGGTTAACATTCACACTTCCTAAGGCTCCATTAGAATCCACAGAGTTATTTTGTGATATTGATCATTTCACACTTCTTAGGACTCCATTAGAATTCACGGATTTATTTTGTGATATTGATCCTACTTCTGAAATTGTCGGAAGTAGTGGTAGTGGATTAGGGACCTCTAGTTCGGCTTACATTACTAATGCTCCAGAGGCTTGATTGAGGTCTTGTTCTTCCACATTCCCATTTACTCGAGTAGATCGTTTACTCTTATTGTGAAAAGTTTCAATTAACAACTGTACACATATCCCATTAGGCATCTCAAAAAAGTGTTGGTCCTCGAATTCGGCCATGCAGAACACGTGCAAGAGTTTTGAGCATGCTAAAACCAATTAGGTCTGATTCAAACTGTGACAATTGATCCCTTGCGTCGAAATAGGGCATGGCTCAGTTGTGGCTTGATCATTCATCTATTCGGCCAACTTTCATACTCATGTTAATTAGGTGATTGGCAGAGGTTGGGGAAATGAGCTCTTTTTTAGCTTGGAAATCCAAAGACTTACGAAGGTACAATAGTTATATGGTTAAAATAAACAAAGAGAAGGGAATGGTCAAAATGAACAAGTAGAAGAGATATATGCGATTAAGGACAATGCGAATCAATTGCCACAATGGGAAATCACCTACTTGGCTGAGAGCAGTAGGGTGCTTCCAAGAACATCATGCTGATGAGAGAAGTAAAGGCAATGCCAGAGATTACACTATGGTCAGCCTAGTTTAGGAGTGTAGGCAGATATAGCACGCAGGTGCAGATGGAAGTACAACTACTGACTACAACCTAAGTTGGTCTAGTGGATATACAAGGATGGACTGATCCTAAATCTACACTAAGGTTTGTTGCTATTGAGTAGGGAAAGACTGACTAGATACATAGCATTGCACTGAATTGATAATTGTGTTTGTTGTTGGGTTCTCCTCATTTTCTCTCAGATTTGTTTTTGGTATTTGAAATGGCCAAGCTATATGTCCTAGAGGGGGGGTGAATAGGACTATGCCAAATTAAAATTAAATAAAGCAGAATAAAATAAAGAAATAGCCTGATAATGATAAATCAATTCACAATGCTGAAATTAAATCAATCTCAATAAACAAGTATTGAGAGGTTGATACAAATTCAGTTATAAGGACAACCTTACACCATAATAAACAAGGGCTTATGGTAGGACAACCTTATTTCTAAAACATCTTTTAAATTAAGAACTCAATCTGAATAGAAATAAATAAATAGCAAGGAATTGAAATAAATTGCAGAAATTTAAATCTAATTTATTACAACATTCTCCACACTTACTTGAAATGTAAATTGTTACAGCATTCACATCCACATGTATAAAAACTGAATATGGGTAACAATCATAATTAATAATTAATTTTATCCCACAATTCTCCCCCTTTTTGTCAAAAATATGGCAAAGGAAGAATCAAAAACAGGATAATTAATAAAGGAGTCAGAATATTATATCATAAAACGTTATCAAGTCAAGTCAAAGAAACTCAGTCACACAAATAGAGATAAAGCAGAGTCTTATAGTTATTACAAACTAAAGAGTAAAATCCTCAATCTGATCCAGAAGAAGGAGCAGGAATGGTAGGATCAATTTGATGAAGGCCTTTTTGTAAGCGCCTAAAATACTTACGCATATTTTTAAATTGATCATTGTGGCCAACATTCATCTGTTCTACCTTCTCATCTAATGCACTCAAACGTGCATCAAAATCAGATGGCTCATAGTCAGGATCATTCCCTGAGTCAAAATCAATTTCATTAAAAATATCGTCCATATTGATATCATCTGGAGGAAGAGCATCACCCTCTTCATCATTCTCGGCTTCAGCAGCAGCTCCACCTGCACCAATATCAACTTGTCCTCGAGCCAACTCTAACTTCATTTTGTTTATATTAGAGTTGTTGAATATAAGGTGTTGGATAGGAGCCTCTCCAACGGGTATAGCTACTAACATGTGAGTGGCTAACACATTCATCAGATACCCAAATGGAATATCACTATGACCTGAATGAATACGGAATTGAATGATATAGTAACAAATCAAAGAGGGCAAACAGATATTAGCACCAGTAACGATTGAGTACAAAATACGAACCATAAGCAGAGTCAACTCATTCTTGTTACCAAAGCGGGGATACAGATTAGAGGTAAAGATACGATGTAAGACTCTATATTTGGGCAACAAATATCTGGTTGCGAGGGCATTCCCAGTTTGATTCCATGGTGCATCCATATTACACAATGTTCTAGTATAAACACGTTTTTCAGATTCTGACACTTTCTCAGCAAGTGTGCTAGGATGAATACCATCATCATTTACTGATATGTCCATAAGGCCTGAAATTAAATGTCGATCAATAGAAAAAGGCCCTTCTCTAGTAGCAATAGAGAAAGTCAGTTGTTCAGTAAAAAATTTAGTAATGCACTCTACCATGGACTGGTTTGCCGACCCGCCCCAGCGTAAAATATTTTCCCATCCTACAGATTGAAGGAGAGGAAAAAGATTGAAATGAGCGAAATGGTTGAAATCAACAGCCTTTTCAACAATCACATTACGCATAAGCAAATTACGAACATACGGTGGATCATCTTCGGGAACCCTAAGATGGCGTCTAGTGATAACATTTGATCTAGAAGAAGCACCTCTAGGATTTTTCTTTTTAGCTCTTGGGTCTATTTTCTTGAAGAAGTACAAGATATTTTAAGAAAATAGAGATGGGATCTTCTAGAATCAGTAAATGACGAAGAAAATGTTAAGGGTAAAATATTGTATATTAGACCCCAGTTATTACCTGGATTTATGAACATAATGCTGTCTAACGGCCGATTTAATCATGTTTATGCTGCAGTTTGAATTTAAGAACTTGAGCTGAAAAAGGATGCTAAAAGCTTGGATTTAACACTCTGATGATCACCAAGATAAGGGATGGACCCAAGGGGACCAAGATCGACGAATTAATACACCAGAGATCCGAGAAAACCGAGAAACTGAAGCTCAAAGTGGCTCGAAGACGTCCGAAATGAAAGATCATAGGGTTACCACCATCCGTTTGGTTCGAAACTTCACACATGGCCTGAGGACCATAAATTAACCGTACACGTCGAAAATCAGTCATTGGGTCGCTCTAGAAGGGTCCCAACAGACAGATCAGCCCCTTAAATCCTTAAGTGGGGCCCACCTGGTACTTGGATATGTTTCAAATCAAGTGTCAACTCATTAAATGTGCTGAAAAAGAGGATGGACGGAGCGGATTTCTAACAAACATCATGATGGATCCCACAAGTTCAGTGCGTGTACACTAAGTACACGGCACTGGCCGTGCACCGAGCAACATAAGTCGGTCAGCGATTGCGCTGACCGACGGAAATTGGATTTTAAAGAAGAGACAGCATTAATGTTGTCTAAGATCGACGCCATTGTGGGCCCCACCCATTATCCAAACGGTTAATCTAAACCGTCCATTCATTCCCTGAGGCGGCCACAATCCATGCCTAGGTGGCAGTTTTTCAAGAAACAGTAATGATAGGTTTTCAGCCGTTCGAACACAAAATAAACGGCAGCAAGAAAGACTCTATGGGCCACACCAAAACTGATTCAAAACAGGCACGTTTTGACTGAAATTTCATCCTTCATCCAGTGGACGGCGTGGATTCTTCGACCGTGTTGCGAGCATGGCTCCGCCAGCAGCACAGCGAGAAGACCTTACGCATGCTCTGTTTCTGCGTCCACCGCTGACCGATTTTGGGGCTGTTGTACGATCATCATGATGATCGGACGACCGATCTGGACCGTTCATCATGTTGGCCACTCGAAAACGCCCTAAGGGACGTTGTTCCTTTGAATGGAATCATCTGAAGAGGAGAGTTAGGAGGCTCCGATCTTGCTGCGAAAGTTACCTTCCTGCGCACGAATCAGCTGTGGAGGCAGTTTCTAAAAACGGTTCGGCCAACTCTGACCGACCTAGCCACTCCTTGCTGGCTATAAAAAACGAAGGAAGGGAGAGAGAGAGGGAGATATACACGGGTGGGGCTTGGACGTGGATCAGGGAGAGAGATAGGGAGAGTTTTAATTATTATTTTTTTCTGGGTTTTTTTCTTGTTTCTTTTGAGATCTAGCCCACTCATGTCTATGCGTGGCTAAACTCCTTAGCTAGGGCTAAGGGGTGAAGCTTGTAGCGTGATGTGAGTGAATTGCTTATGCCTTTTGTTTGGATTGAATTGGCGTTAATTTTTGGTTTTATTAATAATGGAATATTTTTAGTCTTTAATGGTCTGTTTTGACTGAAATTACAATGGGTCTGCAATGCCTTTGAATATTTCCTTCCCTTTGATGTTTATGATGTCAGGAAGCCCTGTTGTTCACCATAGTCTCCTGGGCATGATCGAATGACGGTACCCTTCCTAACCTTCATACATATGATTGGTTGGTAATTAGTTTAATTCTGTTGTTTGCCATAGTCTCTTAGACATGGTTTGGTCATGGAATCCATTCTAATTCATATACATTTCATCTCTTTGAAAACTATATCAATGGGAGTTCAGTTTAAATTCCATGATTCTTAATGCAGGCATAAGATCTCCCTGATCTCTACAAGTGGACCCTCTGAATCCCTAGTTCCCTTCCTCTCATTTTTCTTAAGTTTAGATAATATTTTCACCATTATTCCTCAAATTACATTTAGTTTAGATTTCATCTTAGCCTAGTTCTAGTTCTAGTTAGTTTTAGATAACGTACGAGTTTCAGTCCCTTGGGAATCGACCTCGGTCTCACCGAGTTATTACTACATCACAACCCTGCACTTGGGGAGTGAACAAGTTTTTGGCGCCGTTGCCGGGGACTAACGGCTACGTTTGTCTGAGATTAATTAGTTTTGGGATTAGTTTAAGATTAGATTTTCTTGTTAGAACTTTCTAATTCTAGGTTTAGAAGCTTAGTTATTCCCCTTTTTAGAAATTTTTCCTAACTTGAGATATTTCCTATTTTTCTTTAGTTTTGGATTCTTCTTTCTATCTGATTTTTTTTAGAACTAACCCAATTTTTCTGTTTTGTAGGAAACTTCTAATTTAGTAAGCTCTTTCTAATTTCTCTTTCTTTGGAATTTCTTCTTTTCTCTAGAAATTAGTTTACTTTTAATTAGGACTTTCTATTCTTAGAAACTAACTTGTTTTGTTTATTCTGCAGGTTCTTAACCTAGGACTTCAAATTTGGTAACGTCTTTCCATATTTTCCTTTATTTCTACTTCTTTTCTCTTAGGTCTAGGTTAGAATTTAATTTGAGGGCTGAGTGTGTTTTATGCCCCAGTGGACACGCGACAACACTCGACGTCTCGTGACTGAAGGAGGATTAGTTGAGGGGTTGATGTCCATCGTAGGACTCGACACCACTTGAATTCTCCTGAGTTAGTGGAGGTTATGGCTGAAAATCAACCTCAAGCACTACCCCAACCTAGGGTTGAGGAAGTACATGATGAGAATGAGGTGCATCAGACACCCCCGCCTCGTACTTTACGAGATTATTTACAACCGGCGGGGGTGAGTACGCCCTCATGTATGATTTTTCCTGAGAATACAGGACAGATGGACATTAAGCTAGGGATTATCCAACTCCTTCCTAAGTTCCATGGTCTCGAGTCTGAAGAACCATATCTACATCTGAAAGAGTTCGACGAGATTATAACCACCTTATACTTTCCTAATGTATCTGAGGATACTATTAGGCTGAAACTCTTTCCATTTTCCTTGAAAGAGAAGGCCAAGACGTGGTTTCACTCACTGCGTCCTAGATCCATTGGCACATGGAATGATATGCAGAGGGAATTTATGAAGAAAATTTTTCCACATAATAAAACAATTACCCTTAGAAAAGCAATCATGAACTTTTCCCAAAAGGAAGATGAAACATTCTTCCAATGTTGGGAAAGGTTCAAGGATTTGGTCAGTTCATGCCCACAACACGGCTTTAAAATGTGGTGCATTACAAATTTTTTCTACGATGGACTGACATCTTCCATGCGCCAAATGGTCGAGACAATGTGTAATGGAGAATTCATTAATAAAAATGTTGACGAGGTATGGGATTATCTCGATAGTCTTGCTGAAAAAACAGAATCATGGGACTATTACCCAAATCCGAACAATACGTCTAGGCCAACTCATTCAAAGGAAAAGGGCAGAATATATCTCCTGAAAGAGGATGATGATCTTAACACTAAGGTAGCTAATCTCACCAAAAAATTTGAGGCCATGGAAGGAAAGAAGGAAAAGGTTAATGAAAGTGTTTGTGGCATCTGTGATTGCAACATTCATACTACTGAAAATTGTCCTACAATACCTGCCTTTTGAGAAGTATTGAATGAACAATCCAATGCCGTAAATAACTATCAAAGACCTTTCAATGGACCACCCTCTAATATGTACAATCCAAGCTGGAAAAATCATCCTAATTTTAGTTGGAGGAATGGACAAACTGCTACCCCTCAAGGTTTCTTCAATCAAAATTCAAATCAGGGGAAACCTCAAGAAGAATCGGTTCAAATTCCATACAAGAGCTGGCTTGGACAATTCAAGAAATTTCAGATTTTATGTAAAAAATAGATTCAGGTATGACGGCTATGGAAAAAGGGATGCTCCCTGCACAATCACTCCCCAATCTTAAACCGTAATACGAGATAGGTGACCCCAGCTCTTCAAATCAAATGGGGCACGCTAAATTCATCACCACTCTTAAGAGTGGGAAGGTTATTGATAAAACCCTTCCGGCTAGGCCCAAAAAGCTTCAAGAACCAGAAGAGGACAACAATAATGGACTTAATGATTCCTCACGAAAATTTGAACTGGAACCTCTAGAGAAGCCAGTTGCTCCGTTCCCCCAACGGTTAGTTGAACCAAAACGTCTCCCTCACTCTCAGGATATCCTAGAGGTGTTGAAACAAGTGAAAGTCAATATTCCTCTGCTTGATGTAGTAAAACAGATACCTTCATATGCCAAATTCCTAAAGGACTTATGCACGACCAAACGACGGAAGAGTGTTCAAAAGAAGATTTCCTTGACTGAGAAAGTGAGTGTCATCCTAAAACAAGATGTGCCATAAAAATTCAAAGACCCCGGTTGCCCAACCATATCATGTGTAATCGGGAACTATCGAATTGATCACACACTTCTTGACTTAGGAGCGAGCATCAATCTGATTTCCTACTCGGTATACCAACAGTTAGGTTTGGGTGAATTAAAACCCACCTGAACTATACTACAACTTTCTGATCGTTCTGTTCATGTACCAAGAGGGATAATCGAGGATGTGTTGGTCCAGGTTGACAGATTTTACTACCATGTAGATTTTATCATCTTGGACACCGAACCCATCAATGACACAAGCACTCAGATTCCCGTCATTCTTGGTCGCCCATTCCTGTCCACTTTAAATGCAATTATCAATTGCAGGAATAGTGTCATGACTATCTCTTTTGAAAATTTGACATTAGAATCGAATATCTTTTTCAATAACGGCAGCAACTCAGAGGATGATGATGATTTTCATGATATTAACATGATTAATTCTTTTGTGGAAGATAGAACGCCTCTCACCTTATCCTCTAATCCTCTAGAGACGTGTCTGGCCCACT
This sequence comes from Magnolia kwangsiensis, assembly GCA_037074715.1. NCBI lineage: Eukaryota > Viridiplantae > Streptophyta > Magnoliopsida > Magnoliales > Magnoliaceae > Magnolia > Magnolia kwangsiensis. Next base: position 71,897,589 of record CM073576.1, read on the forward strand.
CTCATGATCTCGATGATGATATAATTAGGGAGACATGTGCTATGCTGGATACTGCACCGGTACTTGAAGTTAACCGGTGGAGGCCACAATTTGAAGAGTTGTCCAAAACTGATGTAGTGCCCTACCGTCTAACCTCAAGCCACCAAAGCTTGACCTAAAACCTTTGCCCTCTGATTTAAAATATATCTATTTAGGTCAAGATGAGACATACTCGGTGGTGATCTCTGCCCACCTGGAGAAAGAACAAGAGAGTATGCTCATATCTACTCTCATTGAGCATAAGGGAGCTCTTGGATGGACGATAGCGGACCTCAAAGGAATTAACCCATCGATTTGTACTCACCGCATATATCTTGAGGATAATGCAAGGGCTGTTCGACAATCACAACTAGACTAAATCCAAACATGAAGGAAGTGGTTAAGGTCGAGGTTCTCAAACTATTAGAAGTGGGGATCATATACCCCATATCCGATAGTCAATGGGTGAGTCCAACTCAGGTGGTTCCTAAGAAGCCCAGGATCAGCATCGTAACTAATGCCAATAATGAACTCGTGCCAACTAGAGTTACTACTGGTTGGAGAATGTGCATTGACTACAGAAAGCTGAATACCGACACAAGGAAAGACCACTTTTCTTTGCCCTTCATTGATCAAATCTTGAAAAGGCTAGCTGGTCATTCCTATTACTGTTTCCTTGACGGGTATTCAGGTTATAATCAGATTGAAATCGTCCCTGAGGATCAGGAAAAGACCACATTTACATGTCCCTATGGCACCTTTGCTTACAAAAGGATGTCATTCGGGTTATGTAATGCCCCTGCCACCTTTCAGCGATGTATGATGAGTATCTTTTCTGACATGGTGGGAAAATATTTAGAGGTCTTCATGGACAATTTCTCTATTTTTGGTTCATCTTTCAGCGAGTGTTTAGCAAGTCTTAAATGTGTGCTAAAAAGATGTGAAGAAAAAATTTTGGTACTTAATTGGGAGAAGTGTCATTTTATGGTTCAAAAGGGAATTGTCCTTGGGCATATCATCTCGTCCAAGGGAATCGAGGTAGATAAGGCAAAAATTGATCTTATCTCTAACCTACCTTCACCCAAGAACATCAGAGACTTGAGATCCTTCTTAGGATACGCAGGATTTTACAGACGATTCATAAAGGACTTTAGTCTCCTCTCTCGTCCTTTATGTAATCTTCTTCAAAAGGATGCACCATACGAGTGGACTGAGCAATGCCAAGAAGCTTTCACTAAGCTTAAGGGCATGTTAACTACTGCACCTATCATGCAGCCACCCGACTGGAGTCTTCCTTTTGAACTTATGTGCGATGCCTCTGATTATGCTCTTGGAGCGGTTCTAGGCCAGAGAAAAGATAAGAGGCCTTATGTCATTCATTACGCCAGTGAAATTTTAAATCCTGGCCAAGTGAACTACTCGACTACGGAAAAGGAACTCTTAGTCGTAGTGTTCGCTTTGGATAAATTTAGGTCCTACCTGATCGGATCCAAAATTATTATCTATACAGATCATGCGGCACTCAAGTATCTTCTTTCTAAGAATGATTCTAGGCTCCGCTTGATACGATGGATCCTTCTACTCTAAGAATTTGATTTGAAAATTAAAGATAAAAAGGGAGTATAGAACGTAGTGGCCGATCATCTCTCTCGCCTTAATACCTCTGATTCCCTTGAGACGACCCATATTAATGATATGTTCCCTGATGAACAACTGTTCAGAGTCTCCCATTCACCTTGGTTCGCTGATATTGCTAATTATCTTGCTACAGGTTCCATACCGATACATTAGACGTTGCAAGATAAGAAGAAATTCTTTACCAAGGTGTGCAACTTTTTCTGGGATGATACATATCTGTTTAAATATTGTCCAGACCAAATCTTAAGGAGATATGTGCCAGATGATGAGCATCAGAGTGTCATCTCCTTCTGTCACTCACAGGCCTGTGGGGGTCACTTTTCTTCTAAAAAGACCACGGCCAAGATTCTACAGTGTGGCTTTTACTGGCCCACTATGTTCAGGGACACTCATGAGTTTTGCAAGGCTTGTGAGCGTTGTCAAAAATTGGGAGCATTGTCCCATCGAAATATGATGCCTTTGAATCTCATCCTTATCATTGAAGCATTTGATTGCTGGGGCATCGATTTCATGGGACCATTTCCCCAATCCTTTGGAAATCTGTATATTTTGCTCGCTGTCGATTATGTCACTAAATGGGTCGAAGCAATTCCGTACCGCAACAATGACCATCGAACGATCATTAAATTCTTAAAAGAAAACATCCTGTCGTGATTCAGAATGCCTCGAGCCATCATTAGTGACGAGGGCTCACACTTTTGTAATATACCATTCGAGAGCTTAATGAAGAAATACGGTATCTCTCATAAGGTGAGCACTCCATACCACCCACAGACAAGTGGACAAGCTGAGATTTCCAATAGGGAGATCAAACATATCCTAGAGAAAACGGTTAACACCAACCGTAAGGATTGGTCAATCCGATTGACCGATGCCTTATGGGCGTACCGTACTGCTTTTAAAACCCCTATTGGAACATCTCCCTTTAGACTTGTCTATGGGAAGGCTTGTCACTTGCCGGTGGAATTGGAACATAAAGCATACTGGGCGATCAAAAATCTGAATTTCAATTTGGACAATGCTGGCTCGCTACGCAAACTTCAGTTAAATGAACTTGAAGAAATCTGAAACGATGCGTACAAGAACTCAAGAATTTACAAGGACAGGATGAAGGCGTTTCATGATCAACATATTATACGAAAATCATTCACGCCAGGTCAGAAAGTCCTTTTGTACGATTCTCGACTACATCTCTTTCTGGATAAGCTTCGATCTCGTTGGACCGACCCTTACATTGTTGTTACTGCTTATCCTCATGGGGCCGTCGAGATAAGAGATCCCGACAATGGCAAGGAGTTTAAAGTCAATGGACATCGATTAAAACCATTTGTCGAGACATTTGATTCAGAGGACATGTCCATGCCTCTGACTGCTCCTGTTTACCAGGATTGATCTCCTAGTCTGATTTATCGCTTTCATAGGACTAGGGTAGTTACTTTATTTGTCTGGCTAAAGACGGTAAATTTAGCGCTCCTGGGAGGCAACTCAGCTTTTCATTTCATTTTCCTAGTTAGATAATTAAATGTTTGTGGGTAGCATTTCTACAAACCCTCACGAGACTACAACTCGTCCACTAGGGGTAACCTAGGGGTTTAAAGGCTTGTTGCATACGCTAAATGCAATCGAGAGCACCCGAAAGTGGTATAGGTAGGATTTTATTTTTTATTATTTTTGTTGGTTTCACTCTCGTACTAACCTGCTCTCTCCTAGCGATCTCTTGAAAAATCTCCCTCGATTCGTTATCCAGGTACTATCTTCCCATCACTTCTCAGTTACTTTCGTTCTCCCATGTGCATTGCATATTATATCTTTTACATTGAGAAAAATGTAGATTTTAGGTTGGGGGTGGGAGATTAGGTTTCCTGATCAGTATTTTCTTGGTCTTGAGCAAAAATTGGTCTTGAGCAAAAATTGTGAAAATTTTTAAAATTTTTCTGGGAACTTATTGTGAATTCGAAGTGATTCTGACGGACATTCTTGATTTAGAATCATAAGATATATAATATTAGTAATTTATGACTCTTGGATTCAGCATCTGTTAGATTTCACAGTTAAGATTGAAGTGGTAATCCAGAATTAGAAGTTATAAACATTGATTGAGTCATGATTTCACATGGTACAACTTGCTTTCACATTAAGGTTTCAGTTTGATATTGAAGCATTACTTGGTAACTACTAAGCATGTAAGGAACCAGTCTGAAAATTTGCTTGTCATGATCAGTTCAAGAAAAAGAAGATACCCAGCTAAAAAATAAAAAAGAAAAGAAAAAAAAGATACCTTTGGAAAAGGTTTGGGCGAATAATTCTCACCATAGGTTTGCTCCCTATAGGTGATAATTTGGTTTCCCATGGTTGATTTGGGAAAAGGGTTGGGTATACAGTCTTCACCATAGGTTTGCTCCCTATAGGTGAGGCCTTGATTTCCCTTCTTGGTATTACTTTTAGTAGAAAAAGTATACGTTAGAAGAATGAAAAGATGATTAGTGAGGCAAGTTTCGGTTTAAGGCTTGGTTATCATGAGTTCTCTTGTTGGTTACCAAGGACATCCTAAAATAGAGAAGTGGATTTTAATGATGATAAGTTGGGATTTCACTATACACTCATGGAACTCAATGTTTAGAGTTCTTTCTAATTGATGGATTAATTCTTTGAACTTGACTACAAAGTTACCATACGCTTGAGTCCAGGAGAAAGTAATGACTCAACATTCATAAATCTTAGAATTCTATGATCTGAATTGTTTTTCATAATTCACTCAAGTTCAAAGAGATTACCTTGTAGTTCTCAACTTAATTTTCGCATGCTTTGCTCGGGACTAGCAAAATGCTGGTTGGGGGTTATGTTGAGGGTAAAATATTGTATATTAGACCCCAGTTATTACCTGGATTTATGAACATAATGCTGTCTAACGGCCGATTTAATCATGTTTATGCTGCAGGTTGAATTTAAGAACTTGAGCTGAAAAAGGATGCTAAAAGCTTGGATTTAACACTCTGATGATCACCAAGATAAGGGATGGACCCAAGGGGACCAAGATCAACGAATTAACACACCAGAGATCCGAAAAAATCGAGAAACTAAAGCTCAAAGTGGCTCGAAGACGTCCGAAATGCAAGATCATAGGGTTACCACCATCCGTTTGGTTCGAAACTTCACACATGGCCTGAGGACCATAAATTAACCGTACACGTCGAAAATCAGTCATTGGGTCACTCTAGAAGGGTCCCAACAGACAGATCAGCCCCTTAAATCCTTAAGTGGGGCCCACCTGGTACTTGGATATGTTTCAAATCAAGTGTCAACTCATTAAATGTGTTGAAAAAGAGGATGGACGGAGCGGATTTTTAACAAACATCATGATGGATCCCACAAGTTCAGTGCGTGTACACTAAGTACACGGCACTGGCCGTGCACCGAGCAACATAAGTCGGTCAGCGATTGCGCTGACCGACGGAAATTGGATTTTAAAGAAGAGACAGCATTAATGTTGTCTAAGATCGGCGCCGTTGTGGGCCCCACCCATTATCCAAACGGTTAATCTAAACCGTCCATTCATTCCCTGAGGCGGCCACAATCCATGCCTAGGTGGCAGTTTTTCAAGAAACAGTAATGATAGGTTTTCAGCCGTTCGAACACAAAATAAACGGCAGCAAGAAAGACTCTATGGGCCACACCAAAACTGATTCAAAACAGGCACGTTTTGACTGAAATTTCATCCTTCATCCAGTGGACGGCGTGGATTCTTCGACCGTGTTGCGAGCATGGCTCCGCCAGCAGCACAGCGAGAAGACCTTACGCATGCTCTGTTTCTGCGTCCACCGCTGACCGATTTTGGGGCTGTTGTACGATCATCATGATGATCGGACGACCGATCTGGACCGTTCATCATGTTGGCCACTCGAAAACGCCCTAAGGGACGTTGTTCCTTTGAATGGAATCATCTGAAGAGGAGAGTTAGGAGGCTCCGATCTTGCTGCGAAAGTTACCTTCCTGCGCACGAATCAGCTGTGGAGGCAGTTTCTAAAAACGGTTCGGCCAACTCTGACCGACCTAGCCACTCCTTGCTGGCTATAAAAAACGAAGGAAGGGAGAGAGAGAGGGAGATATACACGGGTGGGGCTTGGACGTGGATCAGGGAGAGAGATAGGGAGAGTTTTAATTATTATTTTTTTCTGGGTTTTTTTCTTGTTTCTTTTGAGATCTAGCCCACTCATGTCTATGCGTGGCTAAACTCCTTAGCTAGGGCTAAGGGGTGAAGCTTGTAGCGTGATGTGAGTGAATTGCTTATGCCTTTTGTTTGGATTGAATTGGCGTTAATTTTTGGTTTTATTAATAATGGAATATTTTTAGTCTTTAATGGTCTGTTTTGACTGAAATTACAATGGGTCTGCAATGCCTTTGAATATTTCCTTCCCTTTGATGTTTATGATGTCAGGAAGCCCTGTTGTTCACCATAGTCTCCTGGGCATGATCGAATGACGGTACCCTTCCTAACCTTCATACATATGATTGGTTGGTAATTAGTTTAATTCTGTTGTTTGCCATAGTCTCTTAGACATGGTTTGGTCATGGAATCCATTCTAATTCATATACATTTCATCTCTTTGAAAACTATATCAATGGGAGTTCAGTTTAAATTCCATGATTCTTAATGCAGGCATAAGATCTCCCTGATCTCTACAAGTGGACCCTCTGAATCCCTAGTTCCCTTCCTCTCATTTTTCTTAAGTTTAGATAATATTTTCACCATTATTCCTCAAATTACATTTAGTTTAGATTTCATCTTAGCCTAGTTCTAGTTCTAGTTAGTTTTAGATAACGTACGAGTTTCAGTCCCTTGGGAATCGACCTCGGTCTCACCGAGTTATTACTACATCACAACCCTGCACTTGGAGAGTGAACAAAAACCCAAAAAAAAAATTGAAGAAAGAGTTGAAATAGACAACAACAATCAAGAAATTGAAGAGAAAAGACTATGATACTTCAAGAAAAATAAGAAAAATGCTCTAACCTGAAGGAATCGAACACAAGGGTTCGACTAGTCATAGCTCGGCTCGTTGGTGAGGAGGGTTATAATGAAGAGGAAGAATGGATTTTTTCCCAAATAAAATAATCAGCGCGCTACACGACTGGTCATGAGTCGTCCTCGACCGGTCGTGACACGACTGGTCGAGTACGTCCTCAACTGGTCGTGTACCATAAAAAATATGTAATTTTCTTCAAATTTTGAAATGTAATATATTAAAGTAGTTAATATATATACACTTTGATACATACATGCATGATCAATCATTTTAAATTGCACATACCGAGATCAAATTTTAATTTATTAAACCTGCTTTTGTCGAGCGGTTTAGTAAATATGTCAGCAAGTTGAGTCTCAGTAGGAATATATTCTAAGGATATTACTTTTTCTTCCATTAATTCACGAATATAATAAAATCTAATGTCAATGTGCTTAGTACGTGAATGCTGGATTGAATTTTTTAAAATATTTATCGCACTGGAATTATCATAGTATAAAACCATTGAATCCTGTGCGATACCATAATCACTCAACATACATTTCATCCAAACCAGCTGTGTACATGCATTTCGTGTTGCAATGTATTCAACCTTAGCAGTTGAGAGTGATATGGAACTTTGCTTCTTGCTAAACCAAGAAACCAAGCAGTTTTTAATGTGAAAACAACCACCACTAGTTGATTTTTTGTCATCGATATTACCAGCTCAATCAGCATCTGAATACCCAGCCAATTGAACACTGGTATCATAAGGATACCAAAGACCCAAATTAACTGAACTTGCGACATATCTAATAATTCTCTTAATGGCAGTTAAGTGAGATTCTTTAGGATTAGACTGATGTCTAGCGCAAATTCCAACACTTAAAGCAATATCAGGTATACTTGCAATTAAGTAAAGCAAACTACCAATCATGCTGCGATACAATTTAGGATCTACAACTTTACCTGTAGAGTCTTTTGACAATCTTAGAGTTGTACTCATAAGAGTATCAAAATTCTTACCATTCTCAAATCCGAACCTCTTAATCAAGTTCAAAGCATACTTGGTTTGAGAAATAAAAATTCCATCAGGTTGTTGTTTTACTTGCAACCCTAGAAAATAATTTAATTTCCCAACCATGTTCATTTTGAATTTAGATTTCATTAGATCTGCAAACTCAACAGTCATGTTAGTACAAGTTGATCCATAAATTATATCATCAATATAGATTTGAACCATTAGAATATCATCGTTATGTTTCTTAACAAAGAGCGTCTTATCGACACTGCCCATTTGAAAATTGTGACTCAGTAAAAACTTAATCAATTTTTCGTACCATGCCCTGGGAGCTTGTTTCAGACCATAGAGAGCTTTTTTAAGATGATATACATGATTAGTAAACTTAGGGTCTTCAAACCCTGTAGGTTGTTCCACATATACCTCTTCATGTAAATCGCCATTTAAAAAGGCACTCTTCACATCCATTTGAAAAATTTTAAACTTCCTAAAACATGCGATGGATATAAAAAGTCTAATTGATTCAGGCGAGCAACTGGCGTAAATCAATGCCTTCAATTTGAGTGTACCCTTGTAGGTTGTTTCGAATTATATTTTCCAGTTCATCAGACTTATTTTTGAAAATCCACTTTGTTCCAATTATGTGTTTATCTTTAGGTCTAGGAACAAGATACCAGACATCATTACGAACAAATTGATTAAGTTCTTCCTGCATCGCAACTATCCAGTTTTCATCAGAAAGTGCTTCTTTTACGTTTACCGGTTCAATCTGGGATGTAAAACATACGTAATTACATATGTCTTCTATTTTTCTATGAGTGCGCACACCAGTGAGAGGGTTTTCAAGAATTTGAGTAGTTGGATGATCTTTAACAGTCCTTAATTCAGAATTAATTTCACTTGATGAAGTATATGGTTTTTCGATTACAAGAACTTCATCATTGTCTGAACTAGGGGTAAGTGTATACAAGTGATCATCAATGACCACATTCATTGACTCTTGAATCACACCAGTCCTGTTGTTCAATACACGATAAGCACAACTGTTTAAAGAATATCCTAAAAAGGTCCCTTCGTCACTTTTAGTGTCGAACTTTTCCAAGTTTTCACGGTCATGCAAAATGTAGCACTTGTTGCCAAAAACATGAAAGTATTTAACAGTAGGCTTCTTGTTAAACCAGATTTCATAAGTCATTTTATTATTTGATTTACAAGTATAAACACAGTTAATAATGTAGTAGGCAGTATTCACTGCTTCAGCCCATAATTTTATAGGGAGCTTCATGCTATTCAACATAACATTTCCTATTTCTTGAAGCACTCTGTTTTTTCTTTCCACAATACCATTTTGTTGTGGTGTTTTGGGCATAGAGAATTCATATGATATTCCCTGATTGTGACAAAATTTCTCAAAACTGCTATTTTCAAATTCGGATCCATGATCATTACGGATCTTACTGACTTGAGAACATTTTTCAGTTTGGATTCGTTTGATGATCTTTTTCACTTCATCAAGGGTTTTTAATTTGTGTCTTAAAAATGAAACTCAAGTGTATCTTGTATAATCATCTACGATAACCAAGATGTATTTTTTGCCGCCTCGACTTTTCGTTCTAGTTGGTCCTATAAGATCCATGTGGAGAAGCTCGAGTGGTCTTGATGTGGCATTGGAGTTCACGTTTTTGTGAGAGCTCCTAGTTTGTTTACCGTACTAGCGTTCACTACATATTTTGTCTACTTTTTATAACTTAGTTAGACCTCTAATTAGTTCTCCTTTGCTCAATCTGTATAAATTTCGATAGTGCACATGTCTAAGGTGTTTATGCCAAAGTTTTGTCTCATTGGTATGGACCATGTAGCACTTTTGGTTAGATGAGCTACCATCACTTACTATATAGCATTTTTCAGAAGTTCTACAACCAGTTAATATTACAGAACCCTTTCTATTTATGATCTGACAACCTTGATTGGAAAATTTCACACTATGGTTGTTATCACATATTTGAGATATGCTTAACAGGTTGTGTTTTAGCCCCTCAATATATAAAACATTTTTAAATAAGGGAAGGTTGTAAAGTTGAACTGTACCTTTGCCAATAATCTTGCAATTACTTCCATCACAAAATGTGACTGACCCATCAGTCATATCTTTAAGATCAGTGAATAAAGCTTTGTCTCCTGTCATATGCCTGGAGCATCCACTGTCTAGGTACCAATTTGAATAGCTTGTTGCTTTAAAAGCAGTGTGGACAACCAAGCAGGTAACTTTAGGAACCCATTTCAGAACTGTTTTAGGTTTAGGAGTATAGTTGGTCTTCTTTTGATTGTAGTTGTAAGAATGACCTATAGAGTTAGATTGTAAGAGCTTCTTAAGTAAATCAACTATCTTTTCTGTTAGAGGATTTCTGATCTAATTTTTGAAATTGATATAGCTACTTTTAGGTTTTTGAAAAGTTTTTGTATTTTTAGGAAAACCTCGATAAGTACTTTTCTCTTTTGAGTTTGAGACTTCTCCTTTCACAAATTTGAGAGGAGTATCCTTCTATTTAGGAGGTATATTCTTATCATAGCCCAACCCGGATCGATCGCCACATTTTCTTGATTCAGATAATAATTTTTTTAATTTTGGATCACCTTGTGCATATCTCCATGTGTCCTTCAGACTCAGAAGAGAAGATACTTCATTCTTAAGTTTCTCATTTTCAGATTTTAAATCTTTAATCAGGAAGGTTTTGAATTCCAAATCACATTTTAATTTTTCAAAACAATCTGAAATTTGTGATTTTTCTAAAACAAGAGTCTCAAAACATTCTTTGAGTTTAGAAAACTTTTCTTTTTGAAGTTTAAGTTTGACAGTAAGTTTACAACTTTCCTTATATAAGGCATTATAAGCATCTTGAAGATCTTCTTCATTTTCATGATCACTATACAAATTTTCTTCACTAGTTGAATCATCGTGATCTGAGAATGTGAACTTAGCCAGAGTCATAAGGGCTTTTACATCATTGCCTGACTCGGTTTTAAAATCTTCTGATTCAGAAGAGGCTTCAGAATCAGATGATTCGTCCCATGTAGCAAACATACCCTTCTTCTTGGGTTTGTCCTTTTTAGGACATTTGTTTACTAAATGCCCATATTCTTGGCAGTTGTAACATTGAATATCTTTCAAAGACTTCCAAGTTCTAGACTTTGATTTAGATCGTTTCTTTTCGTTTGTCTTTTGGAAATCGACCCTTTTCTTACTTTTGAAAATCTTGTAAAACTTTTTTGCTAAAAACGTCATATCATCTTCTGAATTTTCTAAATTCGAGTTTTCTTGAGAAATACCTTTAGAAGATGTTAAAGCAATAGATTCACCTTTAGGAGCTTTAAAATTTAATTCATAGGTTTTTAAAGAACCAATTAGTTCTTCTACCCTCATGTTATCCGTATCACGAAGTTCCTGGATAGCGGTTACTTTTGAGTTGAACTGTTCAGGAAGTGAGCGTAGTATCTTTGCACGCACTTTACTTTCTGAGATTTTATCGCTAAGACTCCATATTGAGTTTACAATGTCATTCAATCTAGTGTAAAAGTCCATAAACATTTCATTTTCCTCCATATGAATTTCTTCAAATTTAGTTGTGAGGAGTTGGACTTTAGATTTCTTAACGATTGAAGTACCCTCGTGTGTCATTTCTAATATATCTCAAGCTTTCTTTGCAGTATCAAAGGATATGATTCTTTTAAACTCATCCGGTGATAGTGCGCAAGTGATAGCATTTAGTGCTTTAGCATTGGCACTACTCTCACTTTTCTAAAGTGTAGTCCATGAGAAATAATGAGACACTCTCATTGTTTTTGAACCATCGGTTCCAGTCACTTCAGTGGTAGGGGGTTTCCATTCGGTCACAGTGGCTTGCCACACACTCTCATCCATCGATTTGAGGAAGATCCTCATTCTGGCTTTCCAATAGGCATAGTTGGAGCCATCAAATGGTGGAGGCCTAGTGACTGAAAGGCTATCAAAATTTGACATCTTTTAATATAGCTTAGATCGTTAGTTCAGGAAATAAATCCAAATAGAAAGTAATAAGAACGAGCTATTAGGCTCTGATACCACTTGAAATGGCTAAGCTATATGTACTAGAGGGGGAGTGAATAGGACTATGCCAAATTAAAATTAAATACAGCGAAATAAAATAAAGAAATAGCCTGATAATGATAAATCAATTCATAATGCTGAAATTAAATCAATCTCAATAAATAAGCATTGAGAGGTTGATACAAATTCAGTTCTAAGGACAACCTTACATCATAATAAACAAGGGCTTATGGTAGGACAACCTTATTTCTAGAATGTCTTTTAAATCAAGAACTCAATCTGAATAGAAATAAATAAATATCAAGGAATTGAAATAAATTACAGAAATTTAAATCTAATTTATTACAACATTCTCCACACTTGCTTGAAATGTAAATTGTTACAACATTCACATCCACATGTACAAAAACTGAATGATGAAAGATAAAGAATTAAGAAAGCATTCAATCCACAAGACAAAGAGTTATAGTGGTTCGCCTGTGTGTACACCAACTGTTTCACAACAGCCACACAGAATGCTACTCCACTCCTAATATCCTCACACAGGGATATTAGCGTTCACTATCAAAATAGGCTTCACAGGTTCACCTAAAACCTTCACAATTGTGTCTTTTTAACTTGGGCTTACACAATCCAAAAACTCATACTATTCTGAGTTTTCTAGCTCGCTTTAGATAACCAACAATTGGAATTTTTCTGGCGAATCCCAAACAAAATCAAAAGAATAGAAATTTTAAAGAATTGTAAAATACCTGAATTTCTCCTCTTGTAGCAGCCCGGAAGAACCAATTGGAGTAGATGTTTGAATATGAAAGTTCAATGTCCAATACTCACTTTATAATGGTTCGAAGTTCTAATTGATTTTAAATTAAAACGGATTGGGCTAGCTCTATTTGATCTTAATTCCAAGAAGAAGGAAACCAATATTTTCTCTTTTCAAATCAGATTGGAATATATAATAAAATCAAATAGTAAAAAAACTAACAAAAGAAAATAGAATTATGCACAATATAGCTTAAGAACAAATACAAACTTATCTCAGAGTAGAGCCTTGAATTCACTTAATTTTCAATGAATAACTCTAAAATTCGTGTGCTATTTATAGCTGCAGAAATTCATCTACGACTGGTCCTAGGGTCACCATGACTGGTCGAAGAAGAAACAGATTTTTGAATTTTCGGGTGCGATTCGATAAAACCGTTACACGACCGGTCGTGAGCAATCCATGACTGGTCGAAGGCCGTCCACGACTGGTCGAGACCCATACACGACTAGTCGTGCGACCCTTGATTTAGTTATTGAAGTTTAAGTCATAGCACCACGACTGATCGACGGTCGAGTCGAGACCATTCCATGACCGGTCGAGCAGACTCCAGGACTAGTCATAACCGAACAGAAAAAATCCGATAATTTGCAACAAAACTACGACTAGTATAGGAATATCTTGGACTGGTCGAACCAGTGCTTGGACTAGTCGAACAAGGTCCAGGACTAGTCTTAGAACTGACTAAAATCACTTGTAAAAGATATATGAATTATGTATCCAAAGTGACCTACTCTAAAGGTCAACCTAAGGTCAATCAAACCTCAATAAGTAAGGACATTAAACCTTCATTTACTTAGATTTTGAACTTTATGAAGCTTGAGTTCTTTTTGATGTAGCTTGACACTTCACAAGCTTTGAAGTCAATGTCAATTTGCGTTGCGCTCAGTTCCCTAACTATGCTTGAGTCTTGATCTTGAATATATGAGAACTTTGAGTCTTGAACTTGAACTCGAGCTAGAGTCTTCAACTTGAACTCTTCTTTAATATCGACAAAAATTTGTATCTTGAACTAACTTGAGGAGTTCATCTTTTTGTCTCGGAGTATTGACGTACGTGGTGTCTCGAACATTTTTAACAAGATACAAACATAAGACACAGATAGAGGTTTTGACACACAAAATTTGACAACCAAAGAGGATTCAAACCATAGCACTTACGGTATTTATAAACTTTATGGAGAATGATGAGAGAATAATTGTTCATCCACGTGACTCCATCATATACAACTAGTTGGAAATAGCAATTACACTTTATCAACCATGATCTTACCTATGAATGTGCACTTAAACACTGGTGTGGCTGGGATAACCATTTATTTTTATCCAATAGAGCTACGGTATCAAAAATTCCCCAAAACGAATCTATACCTAGTCTCATTCTAGGCCTTCTCAAATATCTTCTTTGCCGTGTGGCAACATCGATACCATCTATATATCTAATCCATGCGGATTTTACTACCAAACCAACAATTTCAAAGTTCGTTGAGCACAACGGAACGCGTGGACCATCAAGACCATGAGGAGGAAAAGCTAGTCATTTACTCTTGAAAACACAAGAGTTTTTCTTTTTATTTTTTAATGTAACGCGAGAGGGTATTTGCGGCTTTACTAATATAAAACATAAAGGCTCTTAAAAAGAGTCCTAGCGAAATACCGCAACCATTTAAAAAAAAAAAAGAAAAAAAATGCCATTCACGTTCTAACATGGCCTACCCAATGAGTGGATCAACTTTATTTTGAAGATTGTCTATCCATGGTGGGGCCACCTTTTACACGGTTTAAATGTCCTACACATGTAACTCATTAGTGGGAATTTATTAGTTGGTCTTTTAAAAAGCTATTAATTGATTCTCAGCAACTGGGAATTTATTAGTCAAAAATAGAAAGAGAAAAAGATGATTTCTGATGCTACTTGTCTTAGACATTGGGTTTTATACCAACTTCAAGAGCTAATCTAAAGCAACGAAAAGGAAAAGAAACAAAGTTCCCCGTTCTTTTAAAAAAACAAAAATAAAAAAATGCCATTAAAAGCTTCCCTTTTGAAAAATAAAATAAAAATCAAAACGTGTACATCTAGATCACAAACATTAGGTTTTGACAGGTTCGGTAGTCCAGACCATTGGTCATTGTGTCCCACTGTGGATGGACCATGCTCAAAATATGTTCGACTTTGGTAGTTTTATTATTATTATTACTTTTTTTTAAAGCATTTACGAATTTAATGGGAAGCCTCACAGATTGGAAGATCGTAATCACCGATCTCTGGAATCTTTTCTTTACCTCTGCCAATGCGCACGTTGTCTGTGAGCTTTTCACGTTCAATGCTTTCTTTAGTTTCTTCTTTTCTTTTTTCTTTTTTCTTTTTCCCAAACCACGTGATAAGTGAAAAACAATCGTAGTTCTCCCCTTGGTGAACTTTACGGTGTGGTCCATCTTTTGGACAGCAAGGATGCTTTATGGAAGTGTACACGTTGGTGTCAAACAAGGCTTCCTACGTGAAAGTTCTCTTTGAGTTTAAGGCGGAAATTGCTATCTGTTTCTTCTTAATTTTATATTTGTCCATTGCCAATCAAAAGCTCAACAATTTCCTATAAAAGAAAATTTGGGAGTCATGATCCACCAACATCGGCATGTGATATAGGGAAGGACGTGAGGTTGAGCACCGTCTTCCTCAAGGGGATAACTGTTCCGAATCCACTGAACTTCTCTGGACTCCTCACAAGCACTTCTCGAATCCACAAGAAATTTATAAATAAAAAATAAAAAAATAAAAAAATAACTAAATAGAAATAAATTCTATAAAATTCGTAATTTGATTGATAATAGTCTGATATGTATGTACCTGTTACATCATTAATATAGGGAAAAAAAAAATCCAAAGTTCATAATTACCAAAAATAACAAATTTCTAAATCTAATATAAATCTTAATTATACTAAAACTCTTCTAAAGCCTAATTTCTAAAAATAAAAAATCCAAATAAACTTTTGTAGAAGAGTCCTAGCATAATTAGGAGTTATTTCTAAAAATGAAGAAAATCTAAAACTGTAAAAATAGAAAAATATTAAAAAATTCAGAATTACTAAAAATAGTAATTTTTTTTCTAAAAATTCATTTTTGAACCGAATGTGCACGTTTTCTGACAAAATTCACCTCAGATGGCCAATTCCAGTAAAGATTGATAGGTTGTGCATCCCGTAATAATGCCTGGATTGAAAGTTACAGTCAATTTAGAGTCCACCATCTTTTGGCTCAACCATGTTAAGAATGTATCTATGACACGTTTACATCAAACCCCTCCACTTGAAATTAAAATAATAATAATTATAATAATTATTAAAAAAATCTCGTCGTCGAGTTACTTGTCTTATAATTGTAAGATAACTTCGAATGCTGATGTTTATTAGCCCTTTTCTTGTACTTGGCATTAGACTCTTGAGCCAGTACAATACATGTACTCATACTTTCCGTGACTTGACTAGTATCGATCAGTTCATTCACTTGTGCATTTAACAACTTACATTCTTTCTGATAATGTGGGCAATTAGGAAAACTTACCCCTAAGACGTGATCAATATGGTTTTGTATATCTTGTATGAGAGACAATTTATTAAGGAGTTCATCGAACACAACCGCCTTGAACTCCTACAACACTGGTTCCAAATCCTCTAAGATGTTCACAGGCTTCACATATATTTTCTTTTCAACTAATGCATATATATCTCTCATTTTCTCATATTGTTTAACAAAGGTCTATTCAGTTATGAGAGACTGTTCCTCCACTATATAAGTCTTGGGTTGGTTCTTCATTCCTATAGAGGCCATATGTTTTCCACCGATGAATCCTACGTCCTGTTGCAACTTCGTTTCGACGTGATCATCTCTTGTCAACAAATAATGAGATTTCTGTGCAAATCCCCTTACTGATCGATTATTCTGCCAATAATTTTAGTTTTGTTGGAATAACACATGATCGTAGTTTCTAGGGAAGAATCTCATGCGCAATAATTTCTTCATCCACAACCACGTGTGGATTGACGCTTTCATCTATATCATCCGCTCAAGTTAAAGTTGTTCCTACAAATTCAACTTTCTTATCTTCCACGATGTCCATGTAGTCGAAGAACCATTCGACTTTAAGTAACCAATTGAGGAAGTCCTTAAAGTAGAGTTGGCCATTGAAACTAGGAAGATTAACCTTCATTTTGAATTCTTAATCCGTTCGATATATCTGATCAATGCCACTTCTAGGATGTTGTGGAATCATGTCGATGGATCTCACTTTCTTAGGAGTGATCCTGTGATTCACTGCCAGCATCGCCTTATAATTAGTGCGATTATGAATTCCAACACCTGTTGGGGACGGATCACTACCATGAATACGAAGTTGTCTTAGGGCATCCATTATGCGATCTTTCAAGCGATTGATGGAAACCTGCAACTCTTGCATAGCTTGTCAATTCTCTCATTGTGCCACTTCTAAAGTTGTCGCGGTTGAAAGATGATTCCATAGAGCATCGTCCATAAGATTATTACTTGACTCATTGTTAGAAGACAGATCCGAAGAAAAACCTCTCTCAAATACCAAACTGACACGATGAAGGACGTGAGGTTCAGCACCCTCTTCCTCAAGGGGATAATTATTCTGAATCCACGGAACTTCTCTGGACTCCTTACATAGACTTCTCAATTCCACGAGAAAAAAAACAAGCAAAATAGAAATAAAATTTGTAAAATTTGTAATTTGATTAAAAATTATTTGATATTTATGTACCTGTTACACCATTAATATAGAAAAAAAAATTCAAAATTCGTAATTACCAAAAATAACAAATTTTTAACTCTAATAAAAATCATAATTCTACTATAAATATTCTAAAGCTTAATTTCTTTAAAAAAAAAATCAAAAAAAAAAAAAAAAAAGCTTTTACTAAAAGATTCCTAACATAATTACAAGTTATTTTTAAAAAGGAAGAAAATCTAAAACTCTAAAAATAAGAAAATATTAAAAATTTTGGATTTACTAAAAATAGTAGTTTTTTTCTAAAAATTTGTTTTTGAGCTGAAAGCTCGCGTTTTCTAATGAAACCGATAGACACAACCCATTTGGTGGGATGGTTCACCTCAGATGGCCCGTTTCAGTAAAGATTGATAGGTTGTGCACCCCATAACGATACCTGGATCAAAAGTTACGATCAATTTATGGCCGACCTTCTTTTAGCCCAACCATGATAGGAACGTATGACACGTTCTACATCAACATATAATAGATTGATGGTTTAGATTAACGAATCACGTACCCCAATTGTCAGAATTTGCACCCCAAAACATCTAATTAAAGATCATGTTCTCCAACTTGAAAATGGTGCAATAGAAATAGAGGATTAGCTAGCTTAAACATGTGTTTTCTTTTTCTGTTTTTTGTAAAATGAAAGACTCTTATAGCAATTTATAGCAATGATTTGTTTTATAAAAAGAAAACAAAAAAATAAAATAAAATTGATCTGTTCGAATCGGATGCCACCCGTCCCAGTAAACTTGGAGTTGATCGATTCGATATGGTTCAGCGTCACGAGTGACCATTAAAGCCATGCCCAACTTGGTCTGACTGAGGCTGGGTCACCCCAGACTCAGCCAAGTCACGACTTGACTTTGAACCGATCGAGCCAGGAAGAGTCTAACGAAGACCCAGACAAGTAACAACTCGGTTCTGGACTGAACGAGTGAGTTCGCCTCTTGGAACCCTGGTTAATTATGAAGTTTTGTAGCTGTATAATCATCTAAACGGTTTAGAAAATTCCACGCTTGGATGACAGCTAACTGCATAACCATAGCCAGTGAATAAGATACTTTAAAGGTACTCAGGTCGATACATGGGAAGGCTGTTAATGGGCTGGATTGGCCGGCTTTGGGCCACCCTTCGGCTGAAGTACTTGGCCCAAGGGAAGTGCATAAGAGCCCACTTGCCCAGCCAGAGTGTAACCTGACTCAAGGTTTCGATGGCATCCGCACCTAATGAACAGTCCTACTTGCACAAAAGTGAGTGGCAGGCACAGCGGAGGGCCATGCTTATAATCACTGGCCAGACTTGGGCCTATATGTTTTGACCCTCTGCGGACCTAGGGCTGGCTCGGACTTAGATTTCACTTTTTGGTCTAGGCTTGGACATACCTCAGTCGGGCCCATTGACAGCCCTAAGGTGAAATTCTAGAGTAGGATTCATTAATTAAAAAACTCTTGTAAGTAGTAACAATCTTATTTTAATAATATACTAGATTTCTATGACTAACCTTTATTTTTTCTAGCATCCTAGCTTAGTTCGTGTATACATTATTCAGTTGTGCATATGCATTGAAGCTGATTCGAATGACATAAGGTAGTGCGTGAACGTAGCACAGACAAAAGGGCCAAGGAACTAGCAAGTACAATGTCATTTAACAATACATTCAATCGTATGGATTTTATGGTGGGGGAATCTATACCATCCAATTCAACTGGTGAGCAGCGTCTAAACCACTCTGATTAAAGATTTAGGGCTTACGTGAGTTCCTCTTAGTTTAGTCAAAAGTAACTATGCATTAGAGATCTTGATCTTTATTACATGATTTCTGTTAACATGAACTCATTATATATTAGAGATCACAGCCTCTAATACAAAGAGATCACAACCTCTAATACATAATAACTAACTAGCTAAAATACACCCTAATCCATAGCTCAAGCGGTAGACCAAGTAAAGATACCCAGTTTCAACACTGAGGTCATGGTATGAATTCCCTAGTAATGGTGGTTAACAGTGGAGTGTGTATGACAGTGGCTTGTGTACTAACAAGCTAACCCCCCCACCCCCCCCCCCAAAAAAAAAAAAAAAAAAAAAAAAAAAAACCAACTAGCTAAAATGAGCTTGACTCATTTTCTAGTGTTTGCTAAATAAGGCATTGAATTATGAGATTGACTCATTTTTGCGTGCCCCCCTAAATAGGGCAATAAACTCTAATAAATCGCACATCTTTTATCTAAGCCAATAAAAGATGCTCAAATAAGAGTTGATAAAATCTCCTCCTTTTTTCAAAACTCAAGAAAGCTCTTGTTTGAAATAAGCAGGTGTAATAAATATTTAGATACAAGCTCTTTTTGGGAGTGGATGTCATTTTTAAATATTGTAACAACCAATCTCAAACAAGAATTCCCTTTCATGCTACTTACTTTGGATGTGGGCAGTCCATTATGTCGAACATTAGATGTTGATCGTCCATCTTTGATGTGGACCGTCCATTGTGTGGGCCAACCATTAGAAGTGGGCCGTCCATCATGCGGTGCCCACCTTGCATGTAGACCATTCATCATTAGGGGTTGACCTTTGATGTCGACCGTCAATTATCTTCTAGCCACCTTGATGTAGGTGGTCCATCAGGTGGGCCCATCATCCAGTTAATTCTCCTTCATGTGGAGTCCTTCAATGTTCTTTGCCCATCATGTGGAGCCCACATTTGATGTATCCATCATGTGAGCACCACCTTCAAAATGGGTTATCCATCATGTAAGGCTTGTCTTGGATGTTGGTCATTCATCATTAGGGGGGCGACATTTGATTTTAACTGTCCATTATGTGTGGCCCACCTTGATGTGGGTCATCCGTTAAGTGGGGGCCACTTAATGTGGGCTGCACTTTTGATGTACACCACCCATCATGTGGGGCACACCTTCTATGTGGATTATCAAACATGTTAGGCTACTTTGGATATGGGTCGCCCATCATGAGACACCTTGATGTGAATCATCCATCATGTGGTTTATACAATGATGTGGGCCATCAATCATGTGAGGCCCATTTTTTAGGCTCACCTTGATGTGGACAATTTATCACCTTTGATGTCAAGCATCCATCATGTGGGTCCACCTTTAATGTCCACCATCCATCATCTAGGTCTAACCTTTAATGTGGATTGTCCATGGGTCCATATGATGTGGATTGTTCTTAAACAAACTCAAGTGCAGGACTGAGCAGTAGTATTAACTTGGTAAGATCGACGTCGATTAATAGAGAATTGGGTTGAGAACATAATAAGGATTAATCGAGTGATCTGAGTTTTTAATCCAATGAAAGAAAAGAGGCTTAAACGATAATTAAAAATAACTAAAGATCCAATAATCTCCACTTAACAAATTCTAAAACTAATTCATCTTCTCAAGTCGATAACTCTGTTAGTACACTAATTTGTGTATCTTATTTGTCAATCACGTGAGTCTATGTGTCATGTAGTTAGTTGAGCCCTTGGAAGTTAGAGACCAAATACACAAGAGGACATGAACACCAATGAACAAAGAACAGGTAAATAAAGTGCCTTGGTGACCCTAACCCTTGACCAAAAACAACCCTTGCACCTCTAAATAATCATTGCATAATAGGTAAACCTTGTTGATTATACATTACCGTTAGAAACCTAATTGAAATATGATAAAAAAGGCTAGATCACTACAAGAAAAATGGGCAAAAGCTACGGCCAAAAACCGTAGTAAAAACCCTTTTGCTACGGATATAATCTGTAGCACATCCGTTACTATGGGTGGGGTAGCTAAAGGTATAGCTACGGATTATATCCGTTGCAATAGATACCAATAACTACGGATATAATCCATAGCAATAGATACTAATAGCTACGGATTATATCCGTAGCAATACCTTTAGATACCCCACCAATAGCGACGGACGTGCTACGGATCATATCCGTAGCAATAGATACCAATAGCATCAATAATATCCATAGCAATAGATACCAATAGTTATGGACAAAAGTTGTAACTATAACTACAAATTATATTTGTAGCTATTTTTTAAAATTTGTAATAATACGACATATTTCCATTGCAAGAACCTACTGTGATTGATAACTCATCTAAGCTTAATTCTGATACAAATAGTACATAAAATGTGATCAGAAAAAAAAATGATGCATTTATTACAAATAGCAATCAAATCATACAATGCATCCTACATTCACATTTCTAAATAAACAATACTTCACTTTGCTCAACCTATCATAAGAATTACAACTAAGATGTGCCCTCATGTGCGAGAAATAAATAAACTCTAACACAATAAACACCCTCCATATGCATTCAATAATGCTCACATTTTTACAGAATTTTCTTCCTTCAGACGGTCAATTTCAGTAAATGTAAAAGATAGAGCTTCTTCTTTCCTTGAAACTGCAGATTTAACTTCTGTGGACTTCGACACAAGATCACTTTCAAGTTCTGAAACCCTTTCCTTGAGAAAATGAATTTCATCCTCCACTGACTTCTTTTAGCTTGTCAGTGTATATAAAACAGCATTTGTAGACACAATCAAACAAGCATGCATTTGTACACATCTCAAAAAATACTTATATATGAAGAAATAAAAAATGTACCTACAAATCTTCTAAACTATGACAAAATCCAACATGAGTAATGTGTTCAAACCTAGGATGGACTTTTAAACTCATAACATAGGTTTAGGTTAAGATTATAGGTTTAGGTTTAAGTTTAGGTTATAGGTTTAGGTTAAGGTTATAGGTTTAGGTTATAGGTTTAGGTTAGGTTTAGGTTATAGGTTATGGGTTATAGCTTTAGGGAATTGAGAATAAGTTAAGGTTTAGGTTTAGGAAATTGGGTTCGGGTTCGTGATCGGGTTTAGGTTTGGGTTTTCAAGTTTAGGTTTAGGTTTAGGTTTAGGTTAGAGAGTTGAGATTAGGATTAGGTGTAGGTTTAGGTTTAGGGATTTGAGAATACATTTAGGTTTTAGGTTTAGGTTTAGGTTTAGATTTAGGTTTTAGGTTTTAAGTTTTAGGTTATTGTTTAGGTTTAGGTTAAGGTTAGGTTATCAGTTATAAGTTTAGGTTATAGGTTATAGGTTATAGGTTATAGGTTAAAGCTTTAGGGAATTGAGAATAGGTTAAGGTTTAGGTTTAGGAAATCGAGTTCGGGTTTGAGATCGGGTTTAGTTTGGGTTTTCAAGTTAGGTATAGGTTAAGGAGTTGAGATTAGGATTAAGTGTAGGTTTAGGTTTAAGTATTTGAGAATACATTTAGGTTTTAGGTTTAGGTTTAGGTTTTAGGTTTAGGTTAAGGTTATAGGTTTATGTTATAGGTTATAGGTTATAGGTTATAGCTTTAGGGAATTGAAAATAGTTAAGGTTTAGGTTTAGGAAATCGGGTTCGGGTTCGGGTTCGAGATTGGGTTTAGGTTTCGGTTTTCAAGTTTAGGTTTAGGTTTAGGTTGGTTTAGGTTAAGGCTATAGGTTTAGGTTTAGGTTAAGGTTTAGGTTAAGGTTATAGGTTTAGGTTAAGATTTAGGTTTAGGTTATATGTTATAGGTTATAGGTTATAGCTTTAAGGAATTGAAAATAGGTTAAGGTTTAGGTTTAGAAAATCGGGTTCGGGTTCGGGATCGGGTTTAGGTTTGGGTTTTCAAGTTTAAGATTAGGTTTAGGTTAGGGAGTTGAGATTAGGATTAGGTGTAGGTTTAGGTTTAGGGATTTGAGAATACATTTAGGTTTTAGATTTAAGTTTAGGTTTTAGTTTATAGGTTTAAGTTAAGGTTAGGCTATAGGTTATGAGTTTAGGTTATAGGTTATAGGTTATAAGTTAAAGTTTACGTTATAGGTTTTGGTTTAGGTTAAGGTTATAGGTTTTGGTTTAAGTTAGGTTTAGGTTATAGGTTTAGGTTAGGTTTAGGTTTAGGTTATAAGTTATAGGTTATAAGTTATAGCTTTAGGGAATTGAGAATAGGTTAAGGTTTAGGTTTAAGAAATCGGGTTCAGGTTCGGGATCGGGTTTAGGATCGAATTTAGGTTATAGATTTAGGTTTAGGTTATATGTTATAAGTTTAGGTTACAGGTTTAGGTTTAGGTTTAGGTTAGGTTATAGGTTATAGGTTTAGGTTTAGGTTATAGGTTAAAGTTTAGATTATAGGTTAAGGTTTAGGTTTAGGTTATAGGTTTAGGTTAAGGGTGTAGTCCCTGCAAGCCTTGTCCAAATGGTCAGTCCCTCCAATGCTGTCCATAGGAAATGAACACCTTTATCATGGTCATAACAGCGGTTCCCACCTTCCAAGACCCCTGCTCAACATCCGGTTATCAATTTCAATATAATATACAAACATGGGCCTGTCCAAATGGCCAGGTCACCCATATTATTGTTCATAAGAAATGGACAGCTTCATCATGGTCATAACAGTGGTTTCCACTTTCCAGGGACCCCCACTCAACATCCGGATAGCTCCGACGCACATCCGGATCTACTTCATCAATTTCAAGATAATATATAAACATGGGTCTGTCCAAATGGTCAGGCCGCTTCATCAATGAATCATATAGTATGAAGGAAAGAAGACTCACCAATTTAGCTAGCAAGGAGAGAAAGTGTGAGTGCTTGGAATGTCGTCCTTTCTTTGAATAATGGATGCATATTCCACAATGTAATCTGAGAATGAGTAAGTTTTTTAGTTTCTCCGACAATACATAATGACAAGAGGCTAAGACATCAAATTATTTATGAAGAACAGGAAAAAATAAAGATAAAATAAATAGTTAAAAACTTTAACATTTTAATATTGAACCTTGTAGTGGCAACATTGATCTATGGGACTAAAAATACATCAGCCTACATATAAAAATCTCAAGTTAGTTGCCTTTGAGGTCCTCAAATGATAGTAAAAGAAGCTAGAAAACTATTGAAATTAACCATCATACATTTTAAAAATCTCTCTCAGAAAATGAAGGAAAAGTACACAACTCACCTTGATGTCCATTCTCCCTCCTCCTTTACCCGGGCTTGGAACCGGCAATGCAAGGAGCTGAGCAATTCAGGCAATGATGTTGATTTTTCTAGTTTCTCCCATATTTAAAAAGAAAAGTTGGAAAAGGGTGCAAACGACATTTCTAAGAAATTTAAAAATGGGGACAGCCAACATACCAGGATAACCATCCAAAATTCATGGATTATCAGAGAATTACTGGTATCCGTAGGCCATCATAGCTCAATTAAATATTCAGACCCTCAGTCTCCATCAGCTTTGCAAGATCTTCATTCACTTTATCGTGGTCCATTACATGCATCATCCCTTTGAATATACAATAGAGAGAGAGAGAATATTCCAAAAATTTATGTTACACAATAATATGAGTGAAAGTCTTTATGACTAAATGGAGATTGCAACAATATTTTATACAAGTACTATAAAAGGCAAGATAAATGTCTGATAATATATGGAAGACCATAAGAAATCAACTATCAGGTACTAATCTCATAAAAAGTCCTCATTTTTAAAGGGGGGCTTATGTTATGTGCTTGGGGCCATTATGATAGTGGCAAAGGCTCATAACATGCAGCTAGTCAAAGATTAACTAAGACTCATCCATTGTTTAGTTTCATCCACAGGCACCTCCTGTAGACATCTCCCAAACACATCATCTGCAGACACCTTACATTCCAGTGCCAAAGAGTTGTTGCATCTGACTCATCAATTAACTTTAAGCCCTTAAATGGAGCTTGTTTTAAACCTATACGAGTGACTTGCTGGTGGTAAGGACCTATTTTGGGCACCACCCTGTTTCCATATTTTTTTTAGCACCATGTGATCCCTTGGCTGAGCAGAGTAAGACAGAACAACTTTACAAATCCTGTTTCATGCATATAACTAACAGGTGGAGTGTGGGCAGGAACTAAACACAAGGATTAATTCACATGAAACATTTGCAAGCAATAATAATAGCTCTACATCTCCTATATTAATTACCTATACATCTCCCTAGTAACTTACCCAGCGTGCTACATCGAATAAGGGGCAAGTCATTCAGACTGCCTTGAGCTTATTTGTAAGCGTCTAGAGCTTGGGACGATTTTTCGCCAATTATACTGCCTTCTTTTCATACTCTTTCATGTAGAATACCAAATAACACCAGATAAACAAAGAAAAATAACAATGTATGGAATTCATGGAATATTACTTGCAAGCTGCAACTGCAAAACAAGCACCCAAACGTATGCAGGATCCAGGCCACTCATCACACCAACCTTGTAGTGAATTTGCATGATTCCAAAAAAATCAGGCTGTTCAAAATGATGCATATCCAGGAATATAGTCTGTTGAAAAGTGGATGGCTGAGGATCCAAATAGCAGTCGCACACACAATTGCCCACCTGATGATCAAATGACTAACATAGTTGATTCCCCTGGATTTTGGGCTATGGCCCATCTGTATGTATGATTGTGTAGGCCACTACAAATGGGACAAATTGATGGCTGTCCAAACATCTTTTAGCTGTCCATTTGTTTTCTAGACTTTGCCCCATCTGATGGAAATTCGACTGCTAGATTTGACTAGGAACAAGGCCCAACTGATGGATAGCTTAGATCTTGCAGTTGTTTTCTATCTAAGGCACATGTGATGGCATGTAAAACACTTTAAAACACTTTATCAAAACCAGATCAACAGTCATCATACCCTAGATTCTCCAGTTTAAAACACTATATCTATATTACAAGAAAAAGTATCAAATCTAATGAGAATGGAAATTAATAACAGAAACATTAATATTTTCTGATAGAATGATACATGCTGTTCTGAACATCATATAGGATCATAAAATGAGTATACAAGCTAGCAACTGAGACTCTCCCTAGCTTTTAACGAAGTGTGAACTTTTATACAACTCATGAAACTCTAAATATCTCAGGAAATCATAACTCGCAATCCTTTTTCTTTCCTTTTTTCTTAACTCAGCATCATTTCAAAGAAAGTTTTACCATACAAAATGAAGCATTTCAAAAGAACTCAACAAAACATGTATAACAGTTCCCATGCATTCCCCCAAAAATTCAAGAGATGCATTGCACATTTTAGTCCCATGCACTCCTGCTTAAAAAAAAAAAAAAAAAAAAAACACCCCATGCACCAAGTCATTGGTTTATAGATGTTAACCAATGATTAGTCTAAACAACTCTAATCTTTTTCTTTTTTAGGACATCCAAAACTCAGAAGGCCGAAGGAGTCAGGCTCCTTATCTTTTTCTTTTCCTTTTTTTCCTTTAACCAATAAATGGTTAAACAAAAAGACCAATGAACTAGCATAAATGAGAAGAATAGAATCTACCTTGCTTACTTCTCTAGATCTTGATTGCAAGATCCCACTGGAACTACGCTTGCACACTCATGATTGCTATCGCTTAAAGCATTCATCCCCTGCACCTTATGAACACAAAAATACACTAAACTTCACGTAACTAGCAGATTGGTTAACTTTAGCTTCACAACCTCTAAAAAACAAAAACAAAATATACATATCATATTGAAAGACAATAACATGCATTCCTGTGTATTTGAAGGCTGCCCATGAATCCGGTTTAGCCTCGAGTTGAGATCAATCATTGTAGAGGCGATCTTGCCCAGATCTTCTGTGTTAGCGACTAGCACTAGAATAGATAGCCCTTATGGTTTTACAGTTTCTCATTCGTACCATGAGCATGCCAAAACTGGATCAGTTACCATCAGACTAACTCTAGTGACTACAAAAACCGAGATTGGACCTACAAACCTAGTCAAAGACTATTCACAGAAGCATACATGCATGGACAAAAACTGAAGAAAGAATCAACTTCTCGATACCTTATATTGAGAACATGTAATGACCTTAAGTATTTGTGCCAGAAAGTCTTCTGACCAGAAGAATGCAGATCACATCTAGTCTATGCACTAACTCATGTTGCTAAATTAAGCACCCTACAGATTTTCTATGGCAATTCATAAACAAAAACAGACTTGGTGAACATATGGCTCCATCTGAGTCACCCCTTATTTTCAGTTCTGATTGTAGTGTCGAACCGGACCAGGTCCGACTGAATCTAAGTCAACTTGGACGAGTTGCATGGGACTTGTCTGAGTCTTAAAACCTCGGTGGAAAGGGTCTAACTGTTGACTATATGTTCTTTTACCAATACGTGACCCACAACAGAGCAAAAAAAAAAAAAAAAAGAACAATGTTTTGCTACTTGCTCTGCCAAGCAATCATAAAATACCTCATAAATGGTCTAGATCACATAAAGGTGGGCCCCACAACCAAGGAAAAATATCGATTTGCTCTTTCATCTGCCAAACAATCATAGAACACCTCTGGATCACAGAAGGTGGGCCTCACGACATAGCTAAAAAAGTTGTTTTGCTCTTTGCTCTGGCAAGCAATCATACAGTACTACATATACCTTATTAAAGACACTGAAATGGGTCATGTGCATCAAGAGTCAATGGTAAGCAATCATACAAAACTACATACCTTACTAGAGAAATTGAAATGTGCCATATGCATCAAGAGTCAAGACGACATGCGTGATCACATGTACATGTGCAAAGATACTAGCCACTCATCAGGTGGGCTCCTACCATGCAAGTGCCCTGGCAGAAAAGTTGGGCAAATCCAACCGCCAGAAGAGACACAAAAGGGCGTCCACCATATTTAGCACATGTTGCATCTCACCTGGTGATTGAATTGCCCAATTCTGATGCTGGGGCATCTGACATATGGGCCCACCTGATAAGCGGCTCACACCTTGAACATGCAGGCCATGTTGGCACATATGCATGGCGGTCGCATATAAGAATTCAATTAAAATAAAATCCATCCTTATTCCTATCTTCTCTCAGCACAATCAAAATCAGAAACTAAAGCAACCCAGATTAACTCAGTGTATGTAGAAGTCACTATCGTTAAGTCACAGCCTCAAAATCAAAATTTTTTGGAGCAACCAGTAAATATACAAATACAAACAGAATTTTAAGAACAAAATTTATCATAGATAGATGTTTTTCAATATTCATAGGCATTTATTTAGTTTTCTTTCAGTTCTCACGCAATGCAAGGAATGTACATTTTAACTGGTTTGAAGTAACTGGCTATATGTACAATCAAAAATCAAGCAAGATTAACTGATCTGCCGGCTGATTCATGTTGAATTGAATATGTACAAAATACCAACTTCTAGGAAATTGAAGAGAAGAATTCAATAGCTTCTGGTCCCAATCTTCAGGCCCTCTTTCGAGCCATTACAAAACCATCATCGACCCAGACAAGAAAATGCCCAACAATATAATACATAAATAGATAACGAGTCCCACATAAAACTCCTGTTGGCCGTTTCGCAAACTAGAAAGTGAGTACAAAGCAATTGGCTCTGTGAATTTGAAAATTGAGGAATTTTGTAATCAATGTTATCAAATTGAACAATCTATAGTTGTTCAAACCTCACCTCATCATGGCTATTTGCAGGACGAGAAAAACTCCAAGCATATGTTCTTACTCTGATATCTGGTTACTTAGAAACATTCAATTCCTTCCCATGAAATTCTCATGTACTCTTTCTACTGAACAACACCCAATACCCAATTTCCGTCACTGATATAATCAATTTTACAAAACTTAAAAATCAATATCAATACAAAAGAATATCCTAATTCGTAAATCCATAATTTGAAAACCGTCAAATACCATTCAGCAACGCCATCAAATCCAACAATTCAGAAAGCTTAAATAATCTACATTCCTCACAACCATCAAAAATAAAATAAAGGAAAAATAGCAGTAAAAGAACAAACCTCGATCACGGTTCTGCAAGATGAGAAAAGATTCCTCCAGTTTACTATCTTTTATGATCTTCCAAAGACTCAACAACACATGAGTCATGGGAAAATGTATTAACTTGTCTTACAAGTTCAATGTCCTCACGAGAAACCTTCCTGCCATCATTGCTGGAGATGGATACCGAACCTGAATCCTCTCTGGGAACCTCAGTTGGAGGGTTGTTTCTCTGGTCACCTTGAGATTCTTGTGGTACTTGAGATGATAGGAAAGAACTAGAAAAGCTAGGAGTTAGTTGATTAGTTGGGATTGTCCAACAGGCCAGCTTTCACACCATCTATCACCAGGAAAAGGCTAGAAAAATAGACGGCATGTCGTTTCATCTAGCCATTTCATCAAACAATTAGCATGCATCAAATCTGAAAGACAAAAAAAGAGACATAAAGAGAGGAAAATATCATACCTATGTCTTAAAGATACGAGAAGGGTATCGAATGGTGGGTATTTCTTCGGGTAGGATCTTCACGGCTACTGCAATGGAGAGAGGTAGAAGTGACAGAGGAGATATTGGAGAGAAAGGGAAGTGAATGAGAAATATGGAGTAGAGATCGGGAGGGAGAGGGAGGATTAGGGAACGGAGAGAGAGAGAGAGAGGAATAGGAAACAGAGGGAGAGAGGGAGAGAAATGGACTGTCCTATTTGGGCGTGGCTCTGTTTTGAGCGCGCGCCCAAATTTGGCGTGTTTCATGAGACGGATGTGGACGGTCCAAACAGGGGATCCATGAGGCCCACCATGATGTATTTAGTTTATCCATTCTGAACATTAATTTTAGTAAATTATTTTATTTCATGATCCCAAACTTAAGGTAGATTGAAGGCCTAAGTAGACCACACCATAGGAAGTAAATGTAATTTAATCTCCATATTTCCTACCGTGTGGTCTGCTTGGGCCTTTGATCTAGCTAATTTTTTATTTCATTTACTAAAGTAATATTTCAAAATAGATGTACGGATTAGATAGAACATATATATTTTTTAGGCCCTATAGAGCCCCTTATAACACACGTTAATTATTAATGTTGTGACAACTTTTTAGCTAAGGATTAAAACCATAGTAACTGTAGCTACAGTTCATATCCATAGAAAAAATCTAACGTGGTCTATATCCTTTACCCCTTTTTTTGGTAGTGAGAAGATGTGCAAAGCTGTTAAGAAATTGTATACTCAAAGCAACAGACTTTCGAGTGTTCCTCTATCTCATTGAGAATACCTTAAGGTGTCTTCGATGGCATCGAAGATCCCCTCAATAGCATCGAGTAGATAACTCAGATATATTTAGAAAGAATTGATCATTTTATCTAATTTTCTCAATAGCATAAACGGTTTCCCTCAATGGCATTGACAGTTCCCCTCAATGGCATTGAAGACAACTCGATACCATTGACAGAGCCATTAAACTAGCCATTTTATAACCATTGGAACCCTGTTTCTTATAAAAGGATATTTAGTTCTTAGGCATTTGGATGGGTATTTTTTGTAATAGAAGCTTATGTAATTTCATGATCACTTTCCTGCATTTGTAAAGACTTACAATATTGGTTTGTATAAGTCTTCGGGCATCCACTCGAATATTTTTTTTATACATGTGGACTTTCCTTCTATGCTTGTTTCGTTTCTATTCCGCTAAATTGTTAACTCTGATAAAGAATACACACACACAAATAAAATTTGAGTTATCTTTAAAAGTTAACACTCGAGTGTTTGGAAAACGAGTAGTATACTCAGGTATCAGAAACCAGGATGTTGTAGGTGATGTCTCAATGGAATCAAATACCACGAGTCTGGACAAATGGTCAGCCATCACATTCTCTACTCCCTTCTTACCACTTATTTCTAAGTCAAATTTTTAAAGTAGGAGGATCCATCTAAGTAAGCGGGGCTTGGCATTCTTCTTTGAAAAAGATACTTAAGCTCCGCATGGTCAATAAAGATTATGATTTTTTTTCGATCATGTAGGACCTTAATTTTTCCAGTGCAAAGACGACGACAAGCAGTTCCTTTTCTGTAGTTGAGTAATTAAACTATGCACTATTCAATGTTTACTTGCATACTAGATAAAGTATGGCTTCTTGTCCTTCCTTTGGCCTAACACAACCTGAACCGCATAGTCTCTAGCATCGCACATGATCTCAAAAGGAACGCTCCAATTGAGTGGTTAGATGATTGGTGTCGTTGTTAACATGCCCTTAAGCTTTGTAAAAGCCTCTTGACATGCATTAGTCCACTCAAATGGGACATCCTTTTAAAAGAGTTTACTCAATAGTATACAAATTTGGCTAAGATCTTTAATAAACCTCTTATAAAATCTTGCATGACATAGGAAAGAACGAATGTCACATATGCTTTTGGGGGCCAAAATTTTTGCAATCAAGTTAATTTTGGTCTTGTCTAGTTCAATTCCATTGGACAAATCCACATGTCCAAGGACAATTCCCTTCTAACCCATGAAGTGACAGTTTTCCTAAGTCAATATGAGGTTTTCTCTTCACACCTCATTAAAACCAAATTAAAGTATGTAAGGCACTCATCAAATGTACAACCAAAAATTGAGAAGTCATCCATAAAAACTTCTAGAACATGGCCAACCATATCTGAAAATATACTAATCATACATCTCTAGAATGCCATAGGAGTATTACATAGCCCAAATAACATCATTCAGTAAGCAAAGGTGCTAAAGGGCCATGTAAAAGTATTCATCTTTTGATCTTCTAGGGCTATCTCATTCTCATTGTAGCCTAGGTAGTCATCAAGGAAGTAATAAGAGGAATGACTGGCACCTCAGCCTTAACCACATCTATCATGTTTGGATTTAATAGGTGTTGTGGTTGTCTTGATGTTTTTACATTTTCTTTAAGGTGTATTCGATAAGAGTAAATTAGGGGATCAATTCCCTTAAGATCCACAATAGTCCATCAAAAGGCACTCTTGTGCTTCTTAAGAGTAGCAATCAACTTGCTCTCTTGCTCCTCATCCATGTGGAAAGAAATAACCACCAAATATGTGTCTCCTTGACCAAATAGGCATATTTAAGTTCAACAGGTAATGGTTTTAGGTCAAGCCTCGGTGTTTCAACACTTGACGGTAGTCACCTAGAATTGGTAAGGGGCAACTTTTCAAAGGATGGCCTCCATTAGTCAATTTTGATCACCAATGTGATATCTAGCAATGCGCTCACTATATATAAAATCATGTGATTATTAGAGTCCATGAAGTGAGTGATACAAACTTGTAAGGGATCAAAGATTGTAGTCAACATAGGCTTATCTTTCGTGAGTGTATCTATAACACCACGAACTTTTCAATACCCGATTATTGAAAGTTCTCGAGTATTACCATAAAATTCAACTTATTATGTACATATATATATACATATACCAATCTAGCTATCCTAACCTTACATCTATTCTCCAACACGAATCTGATAATTTGGAATAATCTCCATCATATATCAAGCAATCTGACCATTAATTTTAAGATATGATCATCATATATCGAATATTCTCACTAGTCCATCATAACCAACTGCTCAGTCAAATATACACCGCTAGATTAGGACATTTAACCATCCACGTTGATTCTGGATCACTTGATTGCAGTAAACTAGCCACTTGATCTCTACATCCACTCGTATTACATAAAGTTGAGATTCTGATCCGTTCATCTTGTTCATCACCTATGAATATGCTTAACCCACCATCTGAACTACAATCTGAGAAACTTACACATGTGAACAAGACACTTAAATCTAACGATACACATATTTCACCCCCTAATTACTCCAAAAACCCAACTTTTATTCTTCCGTTAATAAAACTGATTGTACATATTCTTATATGTACTATTAGAGTACCAACCATCAAGTTTTCTATTTTTAACATGTCATTTGACCATCCATTATGTTAGTTGATATATGTACATTCTCTTAATTAGTTTGGTGAATAATTCCTTATTTATAATGATTTAGATATAATTTCTTTTATAAGAATTACTTAAAAATGTTCATGCAAACATGTAGAACTATTAGATTTTCTAAAACTCTCATATCAGCAATAATTACAAAAAATATCATTAACTTAGACCCCTAAACTCTAGATCATATGGTTCCCACAATTCATTTGATGTAAAATTTTATACCATACCTATGTATCATAAATTAACCATACATGTCAAATTTTAGCCCTTAGATCATTGTAAAAGTGACCCAATTGACAAATCAGCCCCTTAACTATTGATTTTGGTGTCCATCGAGTGAAGAAGCCTCATGGGTAGTTGTAGTACGATATTTTCCTTTATATGAATGACTTGGATTGCCCATCATATGGATCAAGTGTAAACTATGAAGACCCCACTTTAGTAGGCTTTTTCTTAGGTGTGAAGTTATATCGTACAATCCTATCAACTCCTTATAAATTTGAATCTTTCGATTTAACCACTTCCTTCCATCCATTGCAACTCTAATTTGAACCACATTCTTCTCTTATATGACTACGAGGTTATACAAAATTTAGGCCTTGATCTATGATCCTACACTGTTGAAGGTTAAAGCCAATTCCTTTATTTTGGTACAAAAAGTGAAATTTTATATTTAAGTTTCTTCCACCATCGATTAACCACTAAATTTTATCCAACCGTTTTTCTATCCTGACTATACATTTTCTCCAAAATTGGGACTTGATCATTAAGTGTAGACCGTTAATTTAAATCAAGTTCATTTTGGCACCCTTTAGGAGAATTTTCAAGATAGGTCAATCTAAATTTCGGATCACCAAAAAAAATAAATCATATACCCTGGCTCTATTTGACGACACTGACACAATAGATGAATTAGAATTAAAGAAAGATTTTCAGAAAAAGAAAAAATTGGATAAACTCAATCAAAATGGGATACGAAACACACTCCTCTCACACACCCACTCCTTTTAAAAGGAGTGTGTTCCCCTCTCCTCTCACATGCCCAAGGAGAGAGAGAGAGAGAGAGAGAGAGAGAGAGAGAGAGAGAGGAAGAGAGAAAAAGAAAGAAAGAGAAAGAAAGAGAAAGAGAAGTAGAAACCTACACGCCCTCTTCCTTCACCATATGTATGATGTCTCCTCTTACTCAATCGATGTTGTGATTCATCTGGAAGCTTTTCATTTAGAAGCTTTCCTATATGGATATCTACCTAAGGTTTAGATATAAGGTTAAGGTGGGGGGTTCCATTAAAGCTTACCTTAATTTAAATTCATATGATTTACCTTGCCTTTTACATACTTTCGTGTTACTATGATTCTCTCCATGTAATTGTTTAATTTATCGCCAACAATTATTTACCCTTTGGGAATTATGGTGTGATGTTAATTATAGGTGATCTTTATTATTTTATGTGGGGCAATGAATATAAGCCTTACCATTACCTTTATCAATTTTGTTGAGTTAGCCCTTGCTACTCTCCTCTTTTGTTGAGTTATCCATTGTTACTCTCCTCTTTTGTCGAGTTAGCCAATGTTACTTTCCTCTTTTGTTGAGTTAGCTTATTCCTACTCTTTTCCTTTATTATCTTAACCTTGTGTTACCTCCCATTAAAGCTTGGGAATGTATCTTAGAATTTCAAAACTTCATGATTCAATTTATTTCCTCTTCGGTACAAGTGATGTACTAGAGGTATCACAACTAGTAATTTAAATATTTATCGTAGAAGTAATGCACTCTGGGTAATGACCCTCTTGGTTGATGTGTAATTTCATGGGTTTAGGTAGTGGTGCACAAATCGATGCAAGTAATTCGCAATGCATGTTACATCACTTCCTATATTAGAAGTCGCAAATAGTCACCTCGTGAACAAATTGTGTCACGTAAGGGCATGTTTGGATTCACATATAGTATTGTTTTGCATTATAAATGTGTACAGACACGGAATACAAGTCACTGTAGCACAGTGTATGTCCTCAACGTCGTATACTATCACATTGTTTATTTTTTACCCGAATTCAGATATGTATTAATTGTGGAATTCATTGTCGCTGTTTGGGAACAGAGTCCTCATTAGGCCAAAGATGTGTAATTGTGAGTACAATACATATATGTGTGTTTGTCTATATGAGGTCCACGATGTATCTGGAACCCACCATTTTATGCGTGTGGTGATTGCAACCTTGAACGATATCACGTGGCATGGTGCACGTGTCATTTCAACCTAAAGAGAAGTAACCTATGCGTGATATCTCACGGAGACGTGAGTTCTGTACTATGGTCCACCTCTGATTTATAAGCTTCACGGGATGTTTTCAACGGTGGATATCCATTCAGAGGTGTGAGCCACCTCTGAATTATACCATGATGTGGACTAAGACCTGCAGTAACTGTACATTTAATGATCAGTGGTAGGGTCCACATACTGCAGGGTCTACATTTGTGTTGGGAAATAAAAATGTAAATAAATCAAAATTTATAACAGTGTTTCATGCAACAAAAGTCTTACAAAATAACCCAAAAACATTCAAAAATAAAATAACAGTTCTAAATATGTTATGCAATGACAGACATCTCCTTTAGTAACAGAAAATGCTTCTAGCAGTAGGCCTATTACGTTTTGAAAACTCCTTCAATCAAGATGAGGTTTGAAACAAACCATTTGACCACCATATATACTATCAGCCCCCTATCAGTACTTGAAATATAGGGAAACCATGATCCGATGAATCAACATCTCCCCTGACATCCATAACAGCAACGTCGGATAAACTGTGACCATCAAACCGATCTTTGTCTATGGCCGGAGCATGAGTTGGTGACGATTCATTCTGACATCTTATGGAATGTCCCGAATTACGGAAATTATGCCTTGTAGCCTATAGTAAATTTAAACAAAAATATATGAGATAGGTGAGAATAATCAAATGAGTGATTTCAGTGAGAACAAATTACGAGAAAAGCATAAATAATCTGCGCATCCGACCAAATACAAATGATTACAATAATTGTAAATTTCCGTCCAAATATAAATGACATGCTGACTGATAAAATAAGTGATTTCAGCTATAATTGAAGCATCAGGACAAAGAAACCAGCCTATGCATCACCTATCCAGAACTGGAAAGTCTAAGACATACCTCAAAGTTCAACCAAGCTGTTGCGGCCTCCTCGAATGATTTATAGGACTGATGTCTACAACCTGAATATCGATGAACCTGCGCTTTCACACCCTCCCATTTCTCATAAACATCTGAAACTCTTTCCACAAAGACAACATAATATTTCTTCATAATTTCCTATCAAAAATAAAGTGTGAACTAATATTGTTAAAGCATCATTGAGGATACTGAAGTAGTTTATGTGAACAGATCAGTATCCCAAAAGATGTCAGAGAAAATTAGTATCTGGGTGAAGTTTCATAGCAGCAGTATAAGAAAGCTTTGTATTACAAGTTTTGTATTTGTAGTCTCACCTCAACAAATCACACTCATACAGTAACTGAACATTCGAATTCCATGTCAATGTAGAATATGATATTTTACTACGGTGGTAGGATAAAAAAGCTACCCTGCTTACCGATATAAAATGTCTACAAGTTCAATAATCAAAAGATGGCATTTATATTGTCCACGATATCATAAGAAAAAAGGAAAGTTAACATCAGAAAGACAGTGTTATAGAAAAGCTTAGCACACTAGATGCAAACAGTAGAGCATTTCAAAGGAATGAAATAACCACACTAGTGGCCACATCATAAATCCAAGTTATAAGCATTCATTCAGAGGCCATGGCCCATGGTGTACTTGCATTGATTAACAAAATAGCAATCTTGTTATGAGTTAGATTATAGAAGAAACTACTAATCGACGTAGATATATGAATGATGGTCCGACCATCATAAACCAAAGTTTCCTGCATGACCTACGAGCAGAGTGTTGGATTCACCATACAACACCCAAATATCCAGCAGCAATCCATATCATGACACAAACCAAATAGTCACCCAAAAACAATATGGTTTAGTTGTTTAAAATTTCCATTCCAGCTAACTAGATCAGTATCATGCAGGAGGATTGCATTCCAAGAGCTTTTGGACCCATTCCCTGCGCCTCTCATGTCCCATCTCAATGAAGAAGCCGGCGCTGACAATATCCTATTACATCAACCTTGCGGCGCGGACCTGATCTTCGTGGCTCAGACCATCAACCTCCTCTAGTATGTCCAGAAACTTCTGTACGCGGGTCATACTTTTACCCTGTGCCATTATTATGGTAAGGGTCTTGACGGCCTTTGCCATTTCCCCCATTCTATCACATATGTGATCACTAGGCTTTTCCCTTCTTCATCAGAATATGCCTGTAGCAGTGCTTTGGCTATTTCTAGACCCATGGGTGGACTCCATAGGCCTTTTGTGGACCCTCTTACACCACTGTTATGATCCATCATTTTTAAGAAATGGCACACCACTTACATGCTCATCATCCTCATTTGAAGACATGCGAACAGTTTTTGTTCCATTGTCATTCGAGTCGAGTTCGTCTCTTCCGCGAAGTTTGCCAGAAAGCTCAGATGAGTAGGCTGTGCTGGCAAATGCGCCTTGACTGCAATCATTACCAAACATGTGAACCAAATTATTATAGCAGTCGATGTGTTTGCCACACACTCTCTAAGCGTATGGATGAGACTGCATAACAATCAGGTATTAATATACGCATGTCTGCAGATAATTAAAAAAATGTACATAGTAAAAACAACAGTAAAAAGAAGTATTATATAGCTTTTCAGTTAACAGTAATGATATTGTTACTTACCAAAATATACCCTTCCCAAACATCATCTGTTGCCAGAACCATTTTTAGGTCCGTGTCCCACCCAAAACCGCTGGCATTTAGCATATCCCTAACTGACCAATATAATTTTTTTAAAGTTCATAGGCGGTTGGAAATATACTTGTTCTCTAATTCCACCCCACAACGGTTGAATATTTCAGTGATACAAACCTTATAGACTTT
Source organism: Magnolia kwangsiensis (assembly GCA_037074715.1). NCBI lineage: Eukaryota > Viridiplantae > Streptophyta > Magnoliopsida > Magnoliales > Magnoliaceae > Magnolia > Magnolia kwangsiensis. The sequence continues at coordinate 71,935,814 of CM073576.1, forward strand.
AAGCTTGAAACCAATATCACTCTTACGTCCCAGATTGACTTGCTCAACTAAGCTGTCAACCAATGCATTATCCATCGGATCGCTCCATTGAACGCGCACCGTTTTCATACTATCTCTGGTTAATCAAGTGCGTGCACTCGGAGACCTGGTTGACGGAGATTTCTACATTGTCGGTGAGCTTGTCTTTGATGGAGTACCGAACATTTGGCTAGTTGATGTAATAATCTTCTTGGGTGAAACTGTACATTTGGAGGGTGAGGGAGTGACATTCCTGTCTTTCCCCATCTTGTACGAGCTTCTAAGGAAATTCAACTTCGTCTAGGCTGCAGTAACAGTCAATGAAAATACAATCTCATGATATTACTTAAAAGACGTAAATTACATGTTTACACAAATTCAATAGGATAATATGTGTACATACTGAAACCATATTGAAATAAGTCATCACATATTGTATAATATATATAAAGAGTTTGAAATTTTTATGAAAGACACACCCCAAGAGCACACCAAATACCAAATTCCTCATAAAAAATAGTACTGGTGTTACAATAACAACTTAAAACAATTACTAAAAAAGAAAGTAGGAAATCAATAGCGCTGTCGCATTCGAGGAAGGCTATCATTTCACATCCTCTCCACAATATCATCTCTCTTTTTTAACCATTCATCTCTCACACAATCTGTCACAGTAGACGTTGCGCGCTCTTCCTTTGAAAGAGATACGTCATTCGGGGATGGAAAACTTTCCTCCACACTCTCTCCAATATCATTCACTATTTTTGAAAATCCATCTTCACCACTCATACGAATGAAGTTGTGCTTAACACAGCAAGCTATAACAATTTTGACTTAGGTTTTAAATTTAAACTGTGGTGCTATGCACAATATAGGAAATTATCCTTTTAAAAGACCGAAACAGTGTTTAATTACATTTTATAATTGCGTATGATGATAATTGAAGAGTTCTATCTTATTAGTAGGCTTCCTCCTAGTACGAAAATCATTCAAATGATATTGTACACCTTGATAAGGTGTCATAAATCCTGGAGAATGGGCATATCCCATATCAACAACATAGTTTTCCTACAAAAGTAATTTTTTCATATTAAGCAATAATCAAATTGCATGTAACATCTTTATATAACACATGCAACAGATATTCTTTACCATGAGGCAAAAGGAAACAATCAAGGTGTCGAGTTAATGCATTTTGCAAAACATGAGCATCAGAGGTAGAACCATCCCAACTTGCTAGCACATATACGAATTTTATATCGAAAGTACATGCTGTCAATACATTCTGCGATATGAAACCTTTTCAATTTCGAAAGGTTGTACTTTCTTCTTTTGGCAAATAGGCCGGTATGTGGGTGTCATCAAGTGCCCCAATGTAGTCGTACAAGAAACATTAAGCTGACTTTTAGGTATATATTATACAACCAACTATTTACATGTATTATCATTGCCTATTTTCATAGTGCCTTACCTGAAAATAAGGGCTTCACATTGGATTATCTAATATCTCTTTGGGTGTATGCAATCCTGAAAACTTTATGTATTCCGAATAGAGGCTTATTACAACATCAAGAAATCTATTGAAATGTCAACTCATTGTTTTGTCAACCGTGCGAATCAATTACGGATGACACGGTTTTGTACATTGTGGCCAATAGTATGAAGGAACATGATGAGTTGTTTCTCTAAAGAGCATCTCCTTGTGTCAGACAGTAAATTCCTATCTCTTAACAAAGAACAAAGCTCAAAGAACTTATCACGACTCGTTCTTAGATGTGCAAGATAGTCCGCATCGCTCTTCTTTATGATCCCATCTATAAATCTATTTCTACTTATACAGTGGAGGCTTCATACAGTAATGATGATAATATTCAGCAGCCCCCATAACACATGCAGAGGCTGTAATTACGGTTAATGCTGCTACAATTTCTGTTTCATTCCAATCACTATTGGTGGAGTCCATCCGGCTAGAGACCTCACTATGAGACCCCATGAGTGATATGGCTTCTGACCTATAACTTTTTCAAGTTACCCTATTTTTAATAATTTAGATAACAAAAAAAATCTCAAATGTACAGCAATGCAAAAACACTCTTTATAATAATATTCTTACATGAAATCAACTAATATTGAATCTTTTACACAATATGCATTTGATTAAAGATAATATAAATAATTCATCGATCAAACATAACAGAAACTAATTTATCTGCTAATTTATTCGAAATCTTAAACAGTAATCGTGCCACGAACATAAGTAATGCAATAATTACTAAAGAAATTCAATAATCTGTATGCCACATCATGTTTAACATAAACTAATCAGTATACCACGCACCTGTTAACAGTTTCAAATGAAGAGTACTGATAACTTTAAAGGTCAGCACTCTTGGAAGACTGGACTGCAGTAAAGGGTTACAATTAGTACTGTTTGAAATGCAAATTTCAGAGTGCTATATGCAAGTGAAGACAATATTCCATGAGAAGCCCCCATAACACATGATGTGAGTATTCACTTGAAATTACACGAATATATTACAAACACACAACCCGCGTTGAGTTTGGAATATTACATCCACTGTCCAACAGTGGAGGTAATATGAAGAACAGTGATAATACTACACAAATCTCATTGGCGTTGAGATTAAAATGTTACCTCTACTGTCCTTTAGTGCAGGTGATTTAGGAGAAACCTCAACAAGATTTCATAGATAAACGGAAGCTGCTCCAGCATCCGGTGATGAAAATTTTCTTATATATTTATGACAGATATCATTCGGACTACCAAAGAAGATCATAAACATAAGTCCAATTGACATGCATAAGTCATGTCACAAGTATTTGGAGGTGTATCCATCTACGGGATTTTCTCCCAGATCGCAGTAATGTCATGATGGTACAGTAGACTGTAAAAAGATATTGTGGATATACTGCATCACCTGCCCGCTTCGTAGAGGGAGAGAAAATCTTGGGCTAACACCCACATAGATGTGACTGCATGTCTTGGGATCATCTCGTGGTGAACAGGGAGATGAGGAGGACCTACATACAAGTGATAAGGTCCATCAGAGCGCGTTTGTTGATCCTCTCCTCAACAAAAAAAAACAATGACATTCCATTACATGCATAGGGTATTATGCTTACCTTCACTCAATACTTGGATACCACTATCCTTCTGTGAGATGATCGGTGTAGCAGATGAAACCGAGATGGAAATAGGGAAATCTCACAGAGATGCACCGTTCAAACGATCCTTAGACGAGCACATAACAATAGCACACATCAAAGAGAACAACAGATGACCATCCATAACGACGATCTTGAAGAATCGCTATGATCTTCCGTCCCATCCAAATTAGTGAGGAAGAAGGGAATGGATGAGGGAGGGATGATATGCGCCCGATGGAGTACATGCATGTATAGTCCGCAAGACCAAAACGTTATGAGGCTTGTCTTTCACGCTGTAGGGCAGTGCAGTGCAATGACTGCACTGCAATTTTTGGATGCACTGTATCTGACATGATATTATGCGTGGAAGCGAAAAATTGGTTCGGGGACGTACTCGGGTCCCTCGTCTATGACCGATTTTAATTCGAAATCAAATGTTGCAAAATGTATAGCCAACCTCTAAACACAGTGCAATACCATGTGGGCTGTGAATCCAAACACGCCCTAATTAATCTGACTCATGTGTTGTGCCGCGTTGAGGTGCTCATGTAAATCCACGGTAGCATCGGACACGCTGGCGAATCTTTGTAGTTATGAGATACATGGCGAGTCGGGTTTCCTATAAATTATATTCCGCATTGTGATGATCATTATGTATGATGAGCCGCACATACTTTACTAGGCATGCATTCATATATATATATATATATATATATATATATATATATATATTATTTGTGCATACTGATACCTCTCGTAGTGGTGGAATATGTGACGTATCAGAACCCTTACCTTACTTTATAAATCTCTTGAATTACTGTTAATCTTAATGGATAATCATCACTATGAGTAGGGCATTGACCCTCTCCAACCATACAAATGATGCAGGTGATGTACATACTAAAAACCCAGAAGATTATCTCACTATAAAATATTATACTGAATGAATAAGAAGATAGTTTTATAATTTAGTTTTGTGTTTTCATTACAAACTTGATAATGTAATAAGCTCCCATTGAGAGGGCATTTGATAATTGATTGAATTCTTTTACTCTAATAAAATGATAAATATAGTCAATTTCATTCTCGTGAATGGTTACCTTCATGAATGTAATTAGATATGATCTAAATGAAAAAAAATAAAATATATAATGCGATTTTTAAACTATCCAATTCATTCAATTATTAACATCCGGTTATCTCGAGCACGAGTATAAACTTTGGCCATGAAAATTCGAGATGTTACAGTATCTATCATGTTTACCTTATGGATCTCGTCCACATCCCCTGGTTTCTTGCATAGATTAAACACGTTCAATTCCAATGTCATGTTTTCAAAGGAAAGCTTTATGATTCCATGCTAACAATTTATTATTATATTTGAAGTGGACAGAAATGGACATACAAGAATGACCAAAATTTGTGTGTTAACATTCATAATGAGTTGTGTATCCAAGACGATGGAGTCTATTAGAAAGTACAACTTACGATTTAGAGTAACAGGTCCTCGACTACCCCTCTTGGTATACATGTGGATCAGTCAATGAATTATAGGGTTGTCTTGGTGGGTTTGAATTCACCAAGTCCCAATTTCTTGTATACCGAATAGGGTATGAGATTAATGCTTGCCCCCAAGTCTAGGAATGCTTGTTCTATCAAGAAATTCCTTATATTGTATAATATTGTAGTGCTACCAAAATCCTTGTATTTTGGAGGAGCGTTTCTCTTAATGATAGTGCTTACTTGTTCCATTACTAGAGATTTCTTTTACACATTTAATTTGTGTTTTATTATGCACAAGTACTTTAGAAATTTGGCATAAGAAGGAATTTGTTTACTTGTGTCCAACAAGAGAATGTGAATCTTAACTACTTGTAAGATTTCTAAAATATCCTGATTTTCAGATGGGTTCTTTAATGAGAGTAAGCATTGGGGAAACGGAGTCATTACCTTGTGACTTAGCTCAACCTCTTTCTCTCATGAAAGGTTGTTTTGTTCATCATCCTTAGATTTTATGGATTCCTTGCGTTTGTCAACCTTGTTAGGAATTTCCTTGTCAATTACATTTCAACTCCTAAAAGTGGTGATGGACTTTGCTTGTTCCATGTGAGAAGTAGAGGGATTTGAATCAGTCACCTCATATTGGCCTCTAGGATTTTGTTGAGGTTGGGTAGGAAAAGTGTTAATCTCCCTCATGGTGAAGCGAGACTTAATTCTTTCCACCGAGTTTTTGAGTTCTTGCAAGGTTTGCATAGTAGTTTGGTTAATCTGAGTTTGTCCTTACATGAACATTCGCAACGTGTCCTCAAGGGTCTTCTTTAATGATGGCACATAACGTACACTTTGAGGTGTGGAAGGCCCTTGAGGAGGTGCAGGAGGAGTAACAGTTGGCCATTTTTCCAACTAAAGTTGTGATGATTCTACCAATTTAGATTATACTAATTTCAATGTGGCACATTAAATGGGTGTTGATAAGCATTCAAGGCATTGGCATGAGCTTGTAACACCTCTTGAAAAGATGGGATTGTCGTGCAATCCTTGGTTAGGTGTGCATTGATCTTGCATATGCCGCATACACTCTCAATGGCTTCACTGGATTGCAAGACTTCTTCTACCTTCTTAAGTTCCATAGCCTCAACTTTTCTAGCAAGACTTGTGATCCTTGCATTAACGTCATCCTCCTCTTTGAGTATGTATATTCCTCCTTTCTCCTTATATGCGGCTTTGACACTACCCAATTTGTTGGAAGTATCCCATGATTGTGTATTTTCAGCTAACATATTGAAGTATTATCATGCCTCATCGGGGTCCTTGCTCATGAAATCACCATTATAAATCATCTCTACGAATTGGCACATGTTTGAACTTAATCTATCATAGAAGAAGCTAATTATGTGCCAAGTATCATAGCCATGATGAGGACAGGCTAGTAATAGATCCTTAAATCTCCCCCAACATTGGAAAAATATTTAATCTTTTTTCTGGGAGAAGTTCATGATGGCATACCTCAATGTGTTGGTCTTATGAACTTGGAAGAACTTTTTAAGAAACTCTCAAGTCATCTTAGCCCATGTGCCAATAGACCGTGGTCTTAAAGAGTGGAGCCATGATTTAGATCTCTCTTTCAGAGAAAAAGGAAATAATATCAATCTAATTACATCTTGGGAGACATTATTATAATGCAAGGTCGCCACTATCTTGTCGAATTCTTTAAGGTGAAGATATGAACTTTCATAATTAAGTCCATGAAACTTAGAGAGTATCTGGATCACATCCAATTTGAAATCTATATTACATACATTAATTGGAAAAATCATATAAGACTGTATGGTTGTCTTCACAGGTTATAGGTAATCTCTCAAGGTTTAAACTGTAGGAACATAATGTGCCTCATTCTCATCATGTATCATCCTAGCAGGCGGTGTATTTTGTAAAACATTCTCATTAAAGTGTGGTTCTTTCTTAATGATGTTTGGCGCATTCATGGCCATGGTTTCATATGTTTCATGAATACTTATATATTTCCTAACACGTCGATGGATTGAGAGCCCATCGACTAAACCTTATTTTCTTAAAAGTCATTTTGTATGATCATGAATCCACTTGAGCATAAACCATAGACACATAAACTAATTCTAAATATAAAGAGAGTAAATTCTTACAACGAAATAGAAACATAAAGTAATTCAACTAACAATAAAGCGATTAGAAGAAGAGGAACGGATTTACCATATTAGAGTAACTAGGGTTAGAATCTCCTACAAAAAATAGAAACATAAATAATGTTAGTATTCTTTTATAAATAAATTTAAAAAAAAACCTTGAACTAGAACTTCTAGAATTAAGAACTCTAAAATTGAACAAACCCTACATTATAAATAAGATTTAGAGAACTAAAACCTAATCTAAACCTAAATATTCTTAGCACAACAATTCCCTTGTAATGAAGCCAAAAGCTTGTTGAATAATCCCAAGTGCAGGACTATGCAGTAGTATTAACTCGGTAAGACCGAGGTTGATCCACAGGGAATTGGGTTGAGAAAACAATAAGAACAAATCAAGTAGTCTGGGTTTTTAATCCAATAGAAGAAAAAGATATTTAAACAATAATTTAAAATATCTAAGGAACTAGGAATCCCCACTTAACAAATTCTAAAACTAATTCATCTTCTCAATTCAATAACTCAACTAAAATTGGATTCCAATTCGTTCTGTTCGAAAAATAACTCTGTAAATTCAATAGTGAACATCCAAACAAGGTATTTAAATTGAGATAAATTGATCTCTCATAAACATCTACGTAATTGATCGCAAGTAATCAAAAACATCTATTATACATGGAGTTAACAATAGATCAATCAATTGTACATATCAATTCCTTCTCCAATTTAGGAGTTTAATAAAAACATTCAAAATTGAACATTCAAAACCAATAACTTGAATTAAAAATGAATTAAATTTTGAAATTCATTAAGTTTTTCATCCCTTAGCCTTAGCTAAGAGATTAGCCTAGCATGGCTAATATCTTAAACAAACAAAATAAAAAATCGAATTAGAACCAAAGGTTAAGATGGAGGAACAGTGCCAAAAAAGCTTCGTCTTCACATTCTCTCCCTACAAAACCCTAGATTGATCATTAGGAATGTCTACAAGAACCTTATTTATAGTTTTAACAACCCAACTTTTGCACCGCCTCAAAATTTTCACGCATTTACAAAGTCACCACCTCCTTCGATAGGTGCTTCGATGGGATCGAAACCTACGAAAGACTTGTCGATATGGTTGAAGATGCACTCGATGACATTGCTAAAGCTTGAGATAGAAGAATGATGTTGGAAAATGTGAGACCCAACCCAAGTTCGCAAGTGTACATGTGTGTGTGTGAGTATGCATTTCGTTCATTTTGGTCTTGCGGTCCTCCCGGTCAAATTTCGGTGACCCGCGACCTTCAAATAATGTTTGCGGTCACCCTTGAGTTTGGTCATATAGACCTGACTCAGATTGACCTGAGACCTATGCCGTTGCGACCGCATCGTCGTTGCGGTTCCAACGACACGTCTCGTGCGAAAAATTGCATGTGGATCATAAGTTATGGGCCTCGTATCATTTGGACCATTGATCACATTTTTTTAGTGAGACCCACATGATTTGCACATTTCTCCATGTGCAGCTTGCCAATGGTGATGACATCATCATTTTCATGATGTCATTATGGCATAGTCTAGCAATGATGGACTCCCTTCTCCAAACTCATCATGGCTCTTTCTTTTTCTCTTTTCTAGAAGTCATCATGGGATTTTTTTTCTTCCCCATGCAATGTCTCTTCCCCAATCTGAAATTTTTAAAATTTCTCTTCTCTAGGGAGAAAGAGAGACCACCATACCCTCTTTTCTAGCAAATGCAATGATTACTTTGAATAAAAATCCCCTTCTCTCTTTTTCCCTCTCATTTCTCTCTACTCTCTTCTCTCCTTCTTTCTTTCTTGCAAAAAAATCCATCCCATTTTCCTCCTTTTTCTAGCCCCTTTCTCCTCCATTTTCCCTCAATCCATCCATCCCAATCTCATCTTAACCATCAATCTTGCTTGTTTGGAACCTTAGAAGCCTAGAGTTGGAGTTTTGGTGGAGATCTTTGAAGTGGGTGCTCCTCTAGATGTAAAAATCTGATTTTTATAGCCTAGATATTTTCTTTCTTTCATGAGGGAAGTGTAGGACCCACCAATCAATGGTGGAGATCCCACACAATCCCATGGTTGTGGCCTAATGGCCTACCTTATGCATGCATGATATATGCATGGGGCCTTTTTCTATGGGCCCCATCATGACAGTTTTCTTTCATATGATATCATGTTTGGGTCATCTAAACCTTATAACCATGGTGGGGATTGCATCCTCACCATGAATTTTAATTATATGCCATGTATGTGCAAGATCCATGTTGTAAATGTAAATCTATGTATGATGTGCGGGTGTGATTAATCTTGGGAGGGCTCAATAGTGGTGGAGCCCTTTCCCTATGGCTGGATTGTCCTTCTATCTCTCTTTTTTCTCATTTTATTTCCTGATGTGTATGGCCCATTTAGTGGGCATAGGACATCCAGAAATTTCAGTAAGGTGGAATGCCTAAAATGCCCATTGTTTGATTTTGGGTGTCCTACATGCTACCTTAATGATGCATGCAAGGTGTGTCGGCTTTAGATTATGACATGGACATTTGTGGGGCCCACTAAGGAAGGCCACACCATCCTCCATTAATGTATTTTTCTTTTTATTTAACTAATATAATAAATTTTATCTAAATACATGTTGCTGTCCAGAATTTTCTGTACAGTTTCTGGTTATTTTTTGACCAGATTTTGGGACTGTTTGGGGGACTATTCATACACATTAAATATACTTTTCTAAAAGGTGGGGATCTCATCTTGATGTCCCCAACATTTCATCCCCCATCTGAGCTTGATTGAGGTCCTAAAGGTGTGGTCCAAGTGAGGTGGACAGTCTGGATGTTCTGCACTGTTCGAGTAACATTCCACCATGGACAGTTGGATTTCTGAAATTTATTAAAATACTTATGGGTGTTTAAAAATTATAAAAATTTACAGTTGGATGGAATACTCATGGTAGGACCCACCTACAAAATTTTGGGGCTAATGGACACCTGTACACACCATGGTGGTGGCTGGACCGGCCCATAATAATATGGTGTCCAGATCAGTCCGATTTTCAGGACAATTTGATTTCTTTAAATGAATTAAAATATTTTTAGATGTCAAAAAATTCTAAAATTTTTTAGGGGTGTGTTCCACTCATTTTAGGACCCACCTACAAAATTTTAAGGCCAATGGACCCCTGTACACACCGTGGCGGGGGCTGTACTAGCCCATCACGTTTGGACGTCCAGGTCTGTTCGATTTTATGGATAGTCTGTTTTATTTAAACTAATTAAAATACTTAAAATTTTGTGGAAGTGTGACCCACATATGGAAGTGTCATTCTGTAAAATTTTAGCTTCAAATGACCCCGTTTGGGTATCCAAAAGAATGGGCCAAGATGGCTGGACTACTAGATTCTTCTGCTGTGCAGTCCAGCAATATGCCTTGATAAAAACCATAATTCAAAAATATTTCTTTTGATGGTGGGCCACCTTTTTGGGTATCCTCTCATTGTATGCATGATGAGGGGCCTTGGCCCTCAATTTCTAGAGTTTTAGAGGCCTTGAGACCACTCCAATGGAGTGCCCAAATTTAGGACAACAACATGTTATAATTATGTTGGGCCAAGGGCTGAAATTTTAAGGAGTGGGGCCCACCACATTATGAAGATCTTAGATAAAATAATTTATACCTTTAGTTCCTTGAATGTTGGGCTTAATAAATGCACTTTTGAGGCCCACTATAGTTGAATTTAATTGGGTCCATGAATGTAGCTAGTTGTTAAACTCTTTAAGCCCAATTGGGCTGGAGCTTTCCAGATAGGCCAATTGAACTCTTGGGCCATTTTTATCATACTATTGTGTTGGGTTATTGGGACGGATTACACAAGTAGATGGGCCCTTAGTTGCCCACCAAATTAAATTTATACTTGGGCCGGGTTGTAGGCCCAACTTACTTGACTAAGAGCATGACATTTGCCCATGTGGTTTGAGCAATGGGCTGCCCACTAGGCCACCATAATATATGAGATTAGTGGCCTTTATGTTGGGCCCTAACCTTTCCCTCATGAGCCCATAGTGGTATGATTATGACTATTCATTTCTTATTTTTGATGTGGCATGGGCCTTGGGCCTTAATTCATGATCAATTAGAGATGGGCTACCTCTTAGGGACCAATTGTGGTTGGATGTCCACATTGGTGGCCCTAAGGTAGGCCCATGGGCTTCTATGGGTGGTTAAAGGCCTACCATAGACCCTTGCTAAGCCGTTTCACTATTTAGGCCCATACCATTGTTCTCCTAAGTCTCGTGGGCTACCCCAGGTATATAGGCCCCCACTAGAAGTTGTATTCCTTATGAGGAATTGGTTAAGTACGTAGACCCTTCATGGTTAGGTAGAGAGTTCATCTTCACCTTATTGGTACCCCTTTTCATCTTCATGGCCCACTCCCATACACATCATATGCATGCTTGGTTGAAGTATGATTGGCCATGGTTGTGCCATTGTGTAGGACATGTTGGTATCTTCCTGAGACATGGATGCTTGGGATTGATGCATGGGTGATTGTGTGATTCATGCATCTGGCATTGCATAGCTTATGGATATTCGCCCTTACTTCATCAGGGCCTTGCCTCCACAGGAGTATTTGTAGATAGCTGTATGTGTGGATACCGAAAATATCATTTGAGCATAACGGGTGCATAGGATGCCCATGGGTGAAATTCTCAAAACTTGCATGGTACCAAGGATCTGCTCCAACGCCATGACCGGGTGGAATACGTGAGCGCACTAGAGCCTTATACCGTTAGGCTGTGACTCCCACTATCGTGTAGTCGATTGGATAGGAGTGTGACCTTACCTGCCTGGCGTGTAGGGGGCATTGCTAGGTTGAGTCTGACCAGCTCGTAAATGGGTCCGCTACCGTCAGTCCTTGCTGGTGATTGGCTGTCAACAGGCGGGTAGTGAGGTCTCTTACGCTAGTTTGACTGTGCGGGGTCTGTAGAGCGGCAGTCATTAAAAAATGTAATGGAACCCGGTGATTCCCTTATGATTGGAAATGTACTTGACATATGGTTTGGTTATGAGCACTAGCATTACTTGCATTGCATTAGCATTAGCATTGGCTGTGTAAGCCCCTTTATGCATTGCCTTGGTATATGTAATGCCCTAAAAATCAGGGGTCGGGTAGAAACCCAACTCCCGAGTTCCAAAACATCACTTATGCAACATTTTCAATAGTGGATGAATGTTGTCGGTAACAGTACAAAAAACATGAGGTGGATTAAGCCAAAACAGCATATCATACTCCAGAGACACTTAAATTAGCAAGCGAAAGAATGTGATAGATACATAAAATATATAAATGATTGTAAGTCTCCAGAGTGTGAACATGTTACCAGGTTAACTAAATACATTTATACTCTAAAATAGAAAGTAAAGAATATACATGAGTACTCCAAAAATATAAAATGACAAGTGTCATGGCATCTAATCAACCTCCCTGTAATCCCGTCGATCAAAATACGGAGGAGAAGTCCCCCTCAACATCATACAAGTCCAGCTCCGCTCCATAAGTAGCGCTCTCATCTGAAACTAAAATAGGGACTGGTGGGTGTCCGGAATACCATCCCGTAACGTGGGAGTGAGTAGCTAACTCAGTGGAATAATAGAACAAAGATTAAAATGTTATCAAATCCATCACGCGATAATGATAATGCAAGCAAAACAAACATTCCTAAATACTGTGATGAATGCATGGATGAAATGACATGATGGATGCCCTCACCGACATACTCCCTCATGAGGCACCATCTGCGTCCACAACATGCTTTCTTTCCACAGTGGTTCACATCTTTCAGGCACATGCAGTGTGACGTGGATATGATTACCGAGTTGTTATTAGTCCATTTCATACAGCAGGATTGAAAAACTAAGGTACCTCCCTTATATCAATACCCAAACAATGATCCTGTCTAGGGTCATCACTCCTAGTAATCTCATACGATGATATATTTCTAGGTCGCTTCAAGGGCTGTCAGGGCTGTTGCACGCACTCGTTACTCCGCTCCCCCATCACCTTATCAATACAGGCCTAGTTTATATCCTTAAGACTGCATCAGGACTCGTCGCCCCCATGCGGTGTCAGGATAAACTCAAGTTCACTACAAAGGGATGTCAGGGCTGTAGCTCGCACTCGTTGCTCCACTCCCCCATCACTTTATCAATATAGGCCGATAGCAAGAATATAGTGTCCCATACCACCATAATCTGCTCAGAGTAGGGTGCGCACTGGTCACTACGGGGAGGTTTATGGCCCCAGCGTAGGCCGACAGCTTGACCACGGCGTCCTATACCAACATGCCAGGCTCATGAGTCTTAGGGGATCGAGGTACCAAGGTTAGATGGGCTTTCCAATGGTAAGTTTAGTACCCTAGGTTCAAGCAGTTATGACAAATACAAGGTGAACATACAATGGTCAGTCGGGTTACTTGATGAGTCTGACTAGCATGAGCGCATCTCAAGCTGAGCGACATGAAGTGCATGAAACACTTCGCGTGGCCTAACCACTGCCGCCTGCCCAAAACATGACTCGCGTTCATCGACGTGTCCTTCGTGGTAAATAGAAGCCAACCACGAATTCAATCCATTACCGACTTCCTGGACTAGGATATAGCCCCAAGCATTTATAAATCAGCATCAGCTATCATATGAGAGTAACAGAAATGAAATACAACCAATACAAGCATGTTGTCACATGTTATAACATACAACGTAAGCGAATCAACCAACACATGCATTCCATATATAGAATGTAATCAATTCATATAACCAACATGGTGGAAATCATATACATCAGCATCGTAATTGAGAATTCAATCTCAAAACTAATTCACAACACCATTTACTCAATACATACTAATACAAACATTTATACAAACACTTAGTCTACACACTTTAGTCTACATAGCATATGTCGACCCAAAGTGTGCATTAGGGCGAATCTCTTCGCCAAACAGATCATGCACGTATTTCTAATATCATAACATGACAAATACCCATGGCAATCATTTCAGCAAAATACGGACGTATACATTATTTCCTATAAATGACTAAAATACCCTAAATCTCATATTCACCGTACGTATGCGAAATGAAAAATGGACAGCATGTTGTACATGTCAAATAGCATTCTTGTCAGCAATCTACCATTAAACGGCATTGAAAGCTTTGAAAACAGGTAATCTAAGCGTCTAAGATCCGCACCTTAAACCAGAAATGCGTATTCGTTAGGATTCAGACGATGTGTCTTCGCCAACGACAGATACGCCACCTATGGCAAGAAACAGATTAGCTAGAACTCTTCTATACCTAGTCTAAGCTTCAAATCAGGTTAGGGTTAGGGTTTTCTTACCTAGAACGAAAGCAGAATCGCCGGAAGAACGATGCAGGTGGGTGGCTTTGGCACGTGGAACAGCAGGGAAGAATCCCAAGAGAAATCACTAGCTTCTCCCTCACTTCTCACTCTTTTCTCTCTTCTCTCTCCTAAGGTTTTCTCCAAATTCGTATGGGTTAGAAAGCTAAGGGTTTAAGGCCCTTTTATAAGCCCAAACATAACCAAAACAGACTCTAAGTCAAGGTATACTTGGGTTATAGCCAAATCGGGTCTTTTCCGATCCAAAAGAGCATTTCGGGAGGTCCCCTGGCCGAACGCGGTCGGACTTAAGTTCATGCACATTGGATCCTGATCACATCAAGTTTTCAGTCCGGTAGAGTTCCCAGATCGCACGTGGCGGACCAGTTTCAGTTCAGCGGTCACGGAGACTCGATCGAGGATTTCAAGTACACTGACCTGGGTGAGAAACGTTCCCTGATCAGAGGGTGTTTTTGGGTCAGATTCTGACGGTCTGAATGCTTATACTGATCCCGCAAGCGAAACGTGCCAAATTTATTTAAATTCCATTTAATTTTAAATAAATTTCACTCTTTCTCACACTCCCTGCTCCAGGCTCAATGAAATAGCCTCAGAGCATCGGTTGGGCTTGATTTTTGAAATGATTGTCAAGTCCAGCTAAGCGGTCATAACGGTCTGAGATTACGGATATCGGATTTTCGACACGCGGTCTATATCCAATACAAAGTTTCAAAGGGTTCCTGAGAATAAACTGGTTTAGCGTTTGATCCTGGATTTTATGGTAATGTAGCGTCAACGATTCTAAAGGTTTTGGGTCTTACAGATCGTATTTAAAGCGATCAGTGCCAATTTCACAGCTAATCTAACGTAGTGCTGGCTAATTCACGTTAAATTTCTAAAGAATTTCACTCTAAACGATTTCTTGGCTTTGGAATTGGGTTCTGAGAGATTACCAAGGTGTTATGGTTGACCCATTGCCTAAGGACGTCTAATCCCACGTTGGTAAAAATCTGGGGTGTTACAATCTACCCCCCTTAAAATAAAATTTCGTCCCCAAAATTGGCTAAGGGTAATGAATACTTAAAGAGACTTTCGTATTGAAATTCTAAGGAAGGTTCAAATTCTATTTAATGACTTAACCTTACGTATAAACTAAATCAACTGTTTCGATCCTGGGCCAGTGGGGAAGGGGCTAACCACGCTTCCGCTGCACCACTCTGATCTAACGGTTGCATTGGCTGACCTAACTAGATTGGGCTCAAAATGTTCTACCTCCCTTAAAACTTATTTCTACTTAAGGCTCAAGAATCTATGTCTCGATCCGTATATCAGAACGAGGTGTAACTTAGGGCCTATATTTAACACGAAATGGGAAACAACCTCACACTATATTGGTCTTCCTTTGCTAATGATGCGTTCTATGACATTAGTACCTATGGTTGTAGAAAAGAGCTGAAATGATGGGTGTTGTGGTTGATTTCAAGGACGGATGTGAGTTTGTGGGAAGAGGTCTAATCTCTATTGGCTGTATGTCCTCAACATTTTCCAAAGGCAAAGCAATAACTTTTGGTTGTAGGTGGTCGGGCTAACAAAGAAGAAAAGTTGTGCAGTGGGTCTGAGCTGGCTACATTGAACCTTCTGTCTAATCAGGACTGAAAACTCGTTGTATCAGTTCTTAATCCAAGTCGATGCCGATCTTCTGCTTGATCAGAGCATTGGATTTATTGGTAACTACTAGGATTAAGAAATCGATTCAAACCGCGAATACTTCGCTTATATATACAGTTCCTTTACTCTGTGTTCCCGAATGCAATAAGTCTTTGGGAAGACAATTCTAAGAGGAATTCTAAGGGGTGTGCTAGTTTATTCTAAGTTCAATCTGAGGGATTTATAAGTTTTCCCTGAGAGTAAATGGTTCTAAGTTAAAACAACTTTCCTAAGGGTTATAACAGAAGTCTATAAGTATTAAGGGGATCTATCGAAGGAATGAGGTTCTACTCCAATCAAATCTAACCTACTATTCCTTAGCATATACAGGCTTTACACTACTTAAGGTAACTAGTAGACTAGTCTGTATCTCAATAGCTGTAATCCAAACCCTAAACCTATACGTTAAATGGTTTCATACTATTTTTATTACAGGGGATTGTTCTATCGCTTAGGGTCAAGATTGTCTAATTGAAGTTGGATTCCTTGCATCGTCAGATCCTTCAAATCTAGTAGTACTAACTCTAAGTCTAAAACTCCAAGGGCCTATATGGCTAGTGGTCTCAAGTTGTGTTAACTGGGACCGCATTACCAATCTCATGTCGGGATTGGGAGTGGCATGCTTGGTAGGAGGGTGGGGTGGGATAAAAATTTATTTGTAAGCTTAATCCTGGGATTTACTTTTAATCGTATACATTCCAATCATGGTAGTGGAAACCATAAGATATACCCAATCTAGAGACAATACCTTACAGCGAACGAAACGGCATGCACTTCATTTAACAAAATTTACCACAATACATGGAATAAAATTCCACATGCATTATGGCAGAGATGACTGCGGCTATGCTAAGCCCAAACCACTAAGCACAACACATTTTCTACCTATGACATCACTAGACCCATCAACAACCAAACATAAAAATCCTTAAAACAGTATTCAAACAATCTACAGGACAATAGCATAGATGCCTAATTCTACCAAAGGACTTCTACCACGGTCCCGACTTACCTTCTTTAATACTGTCTATTGCTCATTAGAGCTCTATCGGCCATGTATTCTCAATACTCCTCAAGCGAAGGAAGTGGAGAAATGGGATGGGTAAGTAGGTTTCCATAAGTTTAAGGCTCAAATGAGAGCTTAAGAGCTCAAATGAGCCATGGAAAGTGAAGGAAATGAAGAAAAGGGGCTGACCTATTGGGCTGCCACGAATCTAGGTCTGATAAAGGAGGGAAACAGATCCCAAAAGGTTGGGATTGAAAAGGGAAAAGAGTGAAATGGGTTGGGTTAGAAGCTCACACGATTTGAGCTTCAAATGGAGGATGGGAGAGCTCCAACATGAGAGAATGGAGAGAGAGGGGAATGTGTACCACTGCAGACGATGGAGGGGGGTGGGTTGAGGCAGAAGACAGCGATGGGAGTGATTGGAAGTGGGGTTTGAGAGGAAAAAACAACAAAAACGTGAGAAAGGGATAGCTTGGAGGTGCATTTTGTGAAGGAGGTAAGAGTTTGGAAGGGTTTTAAGGTGCGACCCACATACCAGGGGGCCATACAACACCCCAAACTCAGTCGGCCTGAAGCCCGGCCCGAGTGGGGCCCACTGTACGGTGAGGCCCTCATCGGTCAACTTGCAAACCGGTGATGCCCGACCATCTGGGCTGGGTCCCCCTGCCCTAGGGGTCCCAGAAACATGTGGTTCCCACCCTAGATCATTCTGGATTAGCGTGGGTGGGCCCACGACTCTGTTTGAGGATTTTCGGGGTCGATATGCAAACTGAAATGATTTTATATGATATATAATATATGATTTTGGGGTAGGAGAGGCTAATCCATCCAACTAATTCATTCATTCCATGAGATTCCCTAATCGGAATGGCCAAAAGTCCAATTTATACATATATTTACTATTTATAGTAAAATTTTGTTTAAGTATGATTCTCCATTATTTACACATTAGGATTTATGTCAAGTATGAAAGGACTTATAAAAATTTGTAGAATGAGGCGGTGAAAGAAGAAATTTTGAAGGAATTAGATAAAAAGGGGTTTTAGGCCTTGAGATTGAGTGTAAGATGTTGGGGTTGCCCCACAACCCAAGGACATCCATTCCTGAGTTTGAAATTCTTCAGGGAATGACTCAAACCCGTCGACTCATGACCTAGAGGCGACTTAGGTCGCTTCACGTGACCGAAGATATGTTATGGCCTAAATTACCGTATAGTCTCACCTGTCGGTGAAACTTGAGATTCCAATGTGGTTTCTAAGTTTCCATCGCCCCCTTCCTAGGTCAGAGTGCGTCAGTGTGCATTGTGTTACCATAACCCAGGTCTAGTTTAATCCAAATCAGGCTCTGATACCATCTGTAACGCCCTGAAAATCGGGGGTCGGGTAGAAACCCAACTCTCGAGTTTCAGAACATCACTTATGCAACATTTTCAATAGTGGATGAATGTCGTCGGTAACAATACATAAAACATGAGGTGGATTAAGCCAAAACAGCATATCACACTCCAGAGACAGTTAAATTAGCAAGCGGAAGAATGTAAAAGATACATAAAATATATAAATGATTGTAAGTCTCCATAGTGTGAACATGTTACCAAGTTAACTAAATACATTTATACTCCAAAATAGAAAGTAAAGAATATACATGAGTGCTCCAAAAATATAAAATGACAAGTGTCATGGCATCTAATCAACCTCCCTGTAATCCCGTCGATCAAAACACGGAGGAGAAGTCCCCCTCACCATCATACAAGTCTAGCTCCGCTCCACAAGCAGCGCCCTCATCTGAAACTAAAATAGGGACTGGCGGGTGTCCGGAACACCATCCCGTAACATGGGAGTGAGTAGGTAACTCAGTGGAATCATATAATAAAGATTAACATGTTATCAAATCTATCACGCGATAATGATAAAGCAAGCAAAACAAACATTCCTAAATACTGTGATTAATGCATGGATGAAATGACATGATGGATGCCCTCACCGACATACTCCCTCATGAGGCACCATCTGCGTCCGCGACATGCTTTCTTCCCACAGTGCTCCACATCTTTCAGGCACATGCAGTGCGACGTGGATATGATTACGGAGTTGTTATTAGTCCATTTCATATAGCAGGATTGGGAAACTAAGATACCTCCCTTATATCAATACCCAAACAATCATCCTGTCTAAGGTCGTCACTCCTAGTAATCTCATACGATGATATATTTCTAGGTCATTGCAAGGGCTGTCAGGGCTGTTGCACGCACTCGTTGCTCTACTCCCCCATCACCTTATCAATACAGGCCTAGTTTATATACTTAAGACTGCATCAGGACTCGTCGCCCTTATGCAGTTTAAGGATAAACTCAAGGTCAATACAAAGGGCTGTCAGAGCTGTTGCTCGCACTCGTTACTCTACTCCCCCATCACCTTATCAATGTAGCCCGACAGCAAGAATATAGTGTCTCATACCACCATAATCTGCTCAGAGTAGGGTGCTCACTGGTCACTACGGGGAGGTTTGTGGCCCCAGCGTAGGCCGACAACTTGACCACGGTGTCCCATACCACCATACCCGGCTCATGAGTCTTAGGGGATCGAGGTACCAAGGTTAGAGGGGCTTTCCAATGGTAAGTTTAGTACCCTAGGTTCAAGCAGTTATGACAAATACAAGGTGAACATACAATGGTCAGTCGGGTTACTTGATGAGTCTGACTAGCACGAGCGCATCTCAAGCTGAGCGACATGAAGTGCATGAAACACTTCGTGTGGCCTAACCACTGCCGCCTGCCCAAAACACGACTCGCGTTCATCGACGTGTCCTTCGTGGTAAATAGAAGCCAACCACGAATTCAATCCATTACCGACTGCCTGGAATAGGATATAGCCCCAAGCATTTGTAAATCAACATCAGCTATCATATGAGAGTAACAGAAATGAAATACAACCAATATAAGCATGTTGTCGCATGTTATAACATACAACATAAGGGAATCAACCAACACATGCATTCCATATATAGAATGTAATCAATTCATATAACCAACATGGTGGAAATCATATACATCAGCATAGTAATTGAGAATTCAATCTCAAAACTAATTCACAACACCATTTACTCAATACATACTAATACAAACATTTATACAAACACTTAGTCTACACACTTTAGTCTACATAGCGCATGTCGACCCAAAGTGTGCATTAGGACGAATCTCTTCGCCAAACAGATCATGCATGCATTTCTAATATCATAACACGACAAATACCCATGGCAATCATTTCAGCAAAATAGGGACGTATACAGTATTTCCTATAAATGACTAAAATACCCTAAATCTCATATTCACCGTACGTATGCGAAATGGAAAACGGACAGCATGTTGTACATGTCAAATAGCATTCTTGTCAGCAATCTACTATTAAACGACATTGAAAGCTTTGAAAACAGGTAATCTAAGCGTCTAAGATCCGCACCTTAAACCAGAAATGCGTATTCGTTAGGATTCAGACGATGTGTCTTCGCCAACGACAGATACGCCACCTATGGCAAGAAACAGTTAGCTAGAACTCTTCTACAGCTAGTCTAAACTTCAAATCAGGTTAGGGTTAGGGTTTTCTTACCTAGAACGAAAGCAGAATCACCGGAAGAACGATGCAGGTGGGTGGTTTTGGCATGTGGAGCAGCAGGGAAGAATCCCAGGAGAAATCACCACCTTCTCCCTCACTTCTCACTCTTTTCTCTCTTCTCTCTCCTAGGGTTTTCTCCAAATTCGTATGGGTTAGAAAGCTAAGGATTTAAGGCCCTTTTATAAGCCCAAACATAACCAAAACAGACTCCAAGTCAAGGTATACTTGGGTTATAGCCAAATCGGGTCTTTTTCGATCCAAAAGAGCATTTCGGGAGGTCCCCTGGCCGAACGCGGTCGGACTTAAGCTCATGCACATTAGATCCTGCTCACATCAAGTTTTCAGTCCGGTAGAGTTCCCAGATCGCACGTGGCGGACCAGTTTCAGTTCAGCGGTCACGGATACTCGATCGAGGATTTCAAGTACACTGACCTGGGTGAGAAATGTTCCCTGATCCGAGGATGTATTTAGGTCAGATTTCGACGGTCTAAATGCTTATACTGATCCCGCAAGCGAAACGTGCCAGATTTATTTAAATCCCATTTAATTTTAAATGAATTTCACTCTTTCTCACACTCCCTGCTCCAGGCTCAATGAAATAGCCTCAGAGCATTGGTTGGGCTTAATTTTTGAAATGATTGTCAAGTCCAGCTAAGCGGTCATAATGGTCTGAGATTGCGGATATCAGACTTTCGACATGTGGTCTAGATCCAATACAAAGTTTCAAAGGGTTCCTGAGAACAAACCGGTTTAGCGTTTGATCCTGAATTTTAGGGTAACGTAGCGTCAACGATTTTAGAGGTTTTGGGTCTTACAGATCGTATTTAAACTGATCAGTGCTAATTTCACAGCTAATCTAACATAGCGCTGACTAATTCACGTTAAATTTCTAAAGAATTTCATTCTAAATGATTTCTTGGCTTTGGAATTGGGTTCTGAGAGGTTACCAAGGTGTTATGGTTGACCCATTGCTTAAGGATGTCTAATCCCAGGTTAAAAAAAATCTGGGGTGTTACAGTATGGCTCCCAGTTCTCATTGCATCGTATTTATGATAAGCCTTGGTAAGGCTAGTGATATTCTCATTGAGCATGTTTCCCTTCTTGTACCTCCTACTATTCTTTTGTGCACCATTGTCACACACTTACACCACCCTCTAAGCTTCTATAAGCTTATGCACGATTGATGCGTGCAGGAGATTCTAGGCAGGCGTCGTAGCAGCGGAGCGTGGAGTAGAGCTGAGCATTTGAGGACTCTAGTGTTACTGACCTTTCTCTCTTTACCTTTTATCTCATGTATGTCCTTTGGACCTTATGGATGGTTGTAAAAGTTTAAATTCTTAGTAGATTTTGTGATGTGTGCCCTTTATTATTCTCAGATGTACTTGTTGTGATCTTGGGTATGCTTGTATTAGTAATGATTATACTGTTATGAAAATCCTCCTTGTAGGATCCCAGGATCGGAACCTGCATCAGGAGACAAGAATAAGATATTATGGAGGCTGTTACGGCCAGAACCGACCATCGGGTTCCTTGGGATTCCGGTTACCGAGTCTGGGGCGTGACAGAAAAGCTTTATCATCATGTTCTCTCCCCACCAAACCCTAGATTAATCATTAGGGATGTCTCTTATTAAACACTTTCAGATCTGACCAAACAATAATCATATAGCAGATCTGGCCTAATCATTGTGTTGTCTAAATAATTAAATCCCAAATTTACCAAAATTGATAATAACTAATCTATCTTACAAATATAAATCTATCATCATTCGTAGAGAGAAATTCCTTATGCCAAAACTAGACTATTTGTACAAAGAATGATCATCTCCATTCAAGCGTATACGATGGCAGATGATTAATCCAAACCGTTCATCACACCCATTTGGCCACATATTACATTGATACTATAAAAAATTCTAAAAGTACTAACTTGAAATTGCTTTCCCACCAGCCTTCTCTCTCTCTCTCTCTCTCTCTCTCTCTCTCTCTCTCTTTCTCTCAGTTGTATGTAAGCTATCTTTTGGTTTACTTTTGAGTTAGAGTAGAACTCCTCTTATGACACCTTCCTTAAAAGGAAAAGCTCATTGGGAGGTTGAGAGATATGGTGAGAGTTAGAGAGATAAAAGGGAGAGGGATTATGGAGAGGAATAAGATAGGATATTAGGATTAGATAAGAGATTAGGGATTAGGATAGGATTGTAAGAGAGAGAGAGAGAGAGAGAGAGAGAGAGAGAGAGAGAATGAGATACAAATTCTTTCTCTCAAACTTAAATATTTTTTTGATGGGCGTTACATTCTAACCCCCAAAAGGGAAATTTCATTCTCAAAATTTACCTGAAACTACTCAAAGAAATGATGATATTTCTTGTGAATTTATCTTTCCTACTCCTAAGAAGCTTCGTCTACTTCATGATGACTCCATAAAAGATTAACTAAAGGTGTCGTCTTAGTGCGTAACATGTGCTCCTTATGATCTAACATTCGATCCGATTTCTCTACTTAAAATGTATCTTCTTGTAACTTGAGATCTTGCTAGCCAATTACATGAGAAACATCCCTCTCATACATCCGTAACATCGATACATGGAAAATGTTATGCATACTGGCCAACTAAGGAGGTAGTGCGAGCCGATATGCTACTACTCTAATCCGCTCTAATATTTCAGATGGTCCGATAAACCATGGTGCGAGTTTTCCCTTGGTACCAAATCGCATCAATCCCTTCATGAGAGAAACCTTCAAAAACACGTGATCTCCTACTATGAACTCTAGATATCATCTTCAATTGTTGGTATAGCTCCTTTGACAACTCTGTACAGCATGTAGTCATTTCCATATTTTCTTAAAAGGAAAGGCTCATTGGGAGGTTGAGAGAAATGGGGAGAGTTAGATAAAAGGGAGATGGATTAGGAATAGAGATAACACATTAGATTAATATTAGATAAGAGATTAAGGATTAGGTTTGGATAAGAGAGAAAGAGAGAGAGAGAGAGAGAGAGAGAGAGAGAGAGAGAGAGAGAGAGAGATGAGATAAGAAATCTCTCTCAAATTATTATTATTATTATTATTATTATTTTACGAGCATTACATATAGGGCGGTTACATTTTTTTTCTCTTTTGATGGAACATGCGATATGAAAGGAGCATAGGTAGACCGTTGGCGGTATGTTAACCTAAGAGAGTAAGAGAAAAGGAGTGAAATAGAGAGAGAGAGAGAGAGAGAGAGAGAGAGAGAGAGAGAGAGAGAGAGAGAGAGAGAGAGAGAGAGAGAGAGAGAGAGAGAGAGAGAAGTAAGAAATAGAGAAAAGAGGAGGAGAAAAGTTTAGAAAATTTCTTCAATTCCCAATTGAGTTATCCTTCACAAGAATTCTCAAATTGTTCATTTCTTTAGATGTTTCATCTTTATTTGATAATTAATTCAACTTTTTTTTTACACACGCACACGCACCCTCGCACTCACGTTGGGTGGAATTTCACCACCCATGGATACTTGAACCCTTGACCGTGTGTTGAAACTCCTAAGAATCTACCACCAGAGCAAGAGTAAGGATCCAAAATTTTATTTAATGCTTTCGTTGAGAGTTGAACTCAAGACCTCTGACTTACTAAACAGGTGTTCTACCAACTAAGCTATGAAAGCTCTACATTAATTCAACTTTCATTTCGAGTATAGAGATAGTCTTTTGCTTTAGGAGTTACCTTTTGTTTTGGACTTAATCTTTTACATTAGGTCTAGCCCTTTTGCTTTGGGTTTAACTCTTTCGGTGTGGGAAAAACCATTTTCTTTTCTTCCTTGATTCAAGGGCTTTCTATTAACTACTTTTATGTGATTCCCAAAGGTTTGGGTACAATCCTTGCATTGTTTGTTTCCTTTAAGCTGATTTTATTTTATTTTTGTCGATTGTCTTGAATTCTAAACTCTGTGTAAACTCCTTTCAAATTCGGACTCTTTTTTGTTTCCTTGAATTATGTTGTAATCTCTTATTCTTTGAATTTATTGATTGTTAAAATCCCTTGAATTATTGTTGAGTATGGATTTTTTGTTAAGTTGTTCATTCATAGTAATTACATACACCATGATTATAACGTGCTTAAACTTGAATTTGAATTGTATTGTGAATTCCTGGGAAATGATTTCACTCATCATGAAATAGATGATATAACTGAAATTTAATATGGATATCTAGATTTGGAAACTGTGGATATTTTGAATTGAATTTTTGGGTTGGAAGACAAATTAGTGAGCATGTGAGCATTTCCGCTTCAATACATCGATTAGGTGAGCATGTAAGGATTCCAAAAGGTTTATAATGTTAGAATCGTGTGAGATCTGGTCACTCCATTTAATCAGTGAGTATTTACGGTTACTCATTTGTGTACATGTCAAGATTGCCATATTACTGGACCAGTTAGGTGAGTATGTAAGGATTTTAAAAGATTCATAATGTCAAAGCTATATGAGATCTTAGAAATTGAATTTAAATACATGCTTTGCTAAACTAGTTAGGTGAGCATATTGGAATTGCAAAAAAAGTTCCTAATGTCAAAGGTATGTGAGTTCGTGGAGAACCGGTTAATTGATTTTTTTTATGGAATATAAAATTGCATACACCATTGTATTCATGACATCATTGTCAATTCATGATATATTGTATGAATTTCACTCACAACATTACTTCGTTAAGACCTTATTTAGTCCTCATTTGTTATTCTTCCATTTTCGTTTGGTATATATCTTCAAATTCAACTATGGATGATATAATCTCACTTACTTCATCCAATTTAATAACAATTACAAGTTTTTAGGAGTAAGGAACAGTAGAAACCAAGTATATAGACAATTATTTCTATCAAGGGGTTGCCTCTAGTTTAGTTTTCTTTTTAAAATTTTCTTTTTGAATGATTGTAATAAGACAAGTAGGGAGAATCTCAAGTGAAAACTACTTATGGTAATGTTGGAGTTTAGATTTTAAAATTAAATTAAAATTTCAAGTTTTGTATATTGGTCAGGAAGATTATATAAATGATTTGGTTTGGATATGTGATTATTTAAATGTGAATGTGATGAATTAATACATGAAATATTAATTGTTACCTTAAAATTCATAATCATGGTTACCATACTTGGATTCTAAATTTCAGAGTGTGAGACTAAGATAGGCTTCGCATGATAGACAACCCACTTTGAAGGTGGGGCCCACACAATAAATGCATCAAATGTGGCCTCCACATGATGGGCAATGGACATCAAAATGGCCCTATATAATGGATGACATACATCAGAGTCGGCTCCACATAATGGACAATCCACATCATAGGTCTATTCTTAATGATGAATGACCCTCATCCAAGGTGGGTCTCACACGATGGATAACATACTTTAAAGGTTTAGTATATAAATGGATGGTCAACATCAAAGGCAGGCTTCACATGACCGACGTTCTATATCCAATGTTTGGCACAATGGACAACCCACATCCCAAGTGAGAGGCATGAAGGGGCATGCTTGTTGAGTTGGAAATGTCTCAATTTTTAAAAAATAAAAAATTAAAAAATGATAGCATTTACTCTTTAAAAAGTTCTTAATTAAATGTTTTACCAAAATTATTTATTTCTTATAAGATTTTTTATTTTTAAGTGATTTAACTAAATGAGATTATTGTAAAAAAGTGCTTGAATAAAAAATCTTAATTCTCTAGTTCTTATTAGATTAGATAAGAGATGCCAAATATGCCCTTCTAAATTTTATACATATAATTACCAAAATAAAATAAAAATTTAAAAGAGAAAAAACCTATTTTTGGTTTTCTTAAATAAGTAAATAAGCTCCTATTACTAGAGAAGCCAAACGGACCAAAAATCTGAACTGCCTAGGCATTATGTTATTTGTAGGCACAAGTAAATGGCTACAATTTATTTTGCTTTGTGCCTTTACTACTAAGGCTGAAAGTCGGGCGGGTTAGGTTGGGTTGGATTTGTGCTCAACCCTAGCCCAACCCAAGGTTCTTATACCTCAATCCTAACCCAACCCAACCCAACCCGACCTCAGGTCAGCCGAGTTGGTCTGGTGGATACGTGCTAATATTTTCATTATTACATTAGTATATTGTATTTCAATACACATTTTATTTTTTGTATCTATGATTTTTTAATTATATATGTAATTTATTTTTTTAATAGTAAAGAACTTCATTTTTTTCTAAACAAACAAGATAAAATATAGGACATACTTCTTTAAAAGTCATGTTGTATAGCACGCAATCCATTTGGGAGAGAGAAATCTAGCATATCTTCAACACCAATGAGACCCAACGTCATTGGAATTTCTTATGCCTTCAACACCAGCAATCCACGCTCAATTATAATTTATTAGTAACTTATATATTAATCGGGTTTAAGTTGTGTCGGGCAACCTAAGACATCAACCCGAGCCCGAACCAAGTTTTATTGGGTTGAGGTTTGTATATCCCAAGCCCAAGATGAGACTCAATACATTCTGCCCGAGCCCAACCCAATGCCAGGTCAGTGGGGTTGAACCCGCCCAACTTCCAACCCTGGTTTCTACATTGTGCCTTCCATGGTAAGGCTAATGATATGGGTGGTCCAGATTGACCAGCCCTTTGATCACATGTACGGTGGAGCGGCCACCGACTAGATGGTCCATTGTGTTGCGGGGAAGAGTCGCCCTCGAATGTAACTGGGACATCCGAGCGGTGCATGAGGTAGGCCGCACCGTGTAGCGAACTGGCCGAAAGCTCATGCCCGTCCATTCATTAGGGCACTTGCATGTGTACGTTGAATCTGAGCCGTTGGCCTGGGTGGCTACATTGAGTGGTACCTGGTGAAAGTGGCAGTGTGTTTTGCAGAAGCTTCTATTTTCTCTAATATTTTAGTCCATATAACTCACATGGCGTTTGGCATTATTATATATTAATGACAATTTACTATTATCGCAGTGGATCCTCAATCATCCAATTTAACTGGGCCCACCTGCACGAAATCGGCATGAACTGATTCGTTCAGCGTGTGGGCCGGAGATGGATTTTCCGTTGCACAAAACTCTATCTGATCAGATTATCCTAACAATCTGATGGGTGGCTTTCAGATGGATAATTGAAAAGAATAAAGCAGCTAGTCCACATCCAACGGCTAAAAGTCCTCCAAACCCAACACATCTATTACTTTAGCTCGAATCCACGGCATTTTACACTAGATGAACGGTCCATATCACGCGAACATCTTGTAAGTGGGTCCACCAGTTCACGGTTCCGAGCGTGGCTTAGGTGGATCCCTGACTGTGCGCCCTGCCGTGATGTATATGCCTTACATCCATGCCGTCCATCCGTTTTTGAAAGTTCATTTTAGAGAATAATTACGAAAATACAGAAGATCTAAATCTTAGGTGGACCACACCACAGGAAACAATGGTGATTGAATACCCACCATTAAAAACTTCTCGGGGGCCACCAGAATGTTTATTTACCATCCAACCTGTTGATAAGATCACAATGACCTGGATGAAGGGATCACGCAAATATCAGCTGGATCCAGAATTTCTGTGGCCTTTAAGAAGCTTTTAATGGTCAAACACCACTCTTTCTTGTGGTGTGGTCCACTTGTGATCTGGATTTTCTTCATTCTATGGACCATGCCCTAAAATGATATGTCAAAATAGATGTACGGTGTAGATCTAAGGCACATACATCAAGACAGGGCTCCCCAGTCGAGGATCCACTGACCTCAATAGATCCGCGGATCCACCAAAGCCGCGGCCACGGCTCCATCCAGTGGTCCCATTCCCACCAGAAGATGCTGACAATAACATTCACCTTTTACAGTAAAGCCGGTCACCAATAGTTTGCTAATCACCCTCATGGTCTAAAATCTAGTCTAAACTAAAATACCAATAGTATCACAGTGGGAGATTTCATCTTTATCTCCAATTTTGACACGTGTACACATTCAAAAGTTACAAAGCATAGTGCCCCTTGCTTTTGTATTAGCTTTAACAAACACCATAAGACAATTGGCATACTAAATGATGTTACTATACTGTGGGCATCTATCTTATCATCCCTCTCCCAAAAAACAAATTAAAAAAAAAAAAAAATTTAATAAAAGGAAAGAATGAAATTCCACCGTGAGAAAGCATCAACTGCTTTCTGTTACTGTAAAATAAATAATTCGTACGGAGGAGATTTGTTCTGGCTGTGCCGTTGGATTGGCACGCCTGTCGCAGATCCGGGCCACTCATCAGGTAGTGTATTCTGTGAGAATTTGCTGGACCGAAAAATAATATTGGCCCGCTTATCAAGCAGATCACACTTGCATGAGAAAAATGAATGGTTAGAAAACCATACATGTTTAGCAATGGTTCAGTGACCTGGACAACTGAGTCTGCCTCTCAAAATGGAATGACCGTGCCCATAAAATCTAAGCAATGACTGGATAATTTCTCCTGTTATATAGATACCTAAAAATGAGTTCTCTTATTTTAGTTAATGGTAATTATCTTTGTATCGTTGGAACCTGTTCTTACAAAAGTGATCAATTGCAGAGGTGTACTCACCAATGGACCTATTGAGAAATAGAAAGATATAGACAATAGGGGAAGCCAATGATGGTGTAGATCATCTGATGCCCATGTCAAATTTGTTGACTCAGATTAAAGGCTTGAGCTTGGGTTTTATTCCCTTATTTCTCTTTAATTATATTGGTTATATTTTAGGGTCTTTAGATGGTTTCAAGACTTACGTATTTTCGTGGGATCTGCTGGATTAGCTTGAGGGTTCTTATTTGGATGAGAATCTACTCTCAGGAATATCATCAAGCCCACCTCAGTCTGCGTGATATTTAAGTTAGATCGTTCTGAATATTTCCATTCAGGGTTTGAGGCGTGATTCTCTCTGAATTTTCGCTCCTCTGGCTATACTCGATTTGGTAAGCTCGGGAGATGATTCTCCCCCCACCGAGCTCTGTCTCAGCTTAAGGTTGGCTCAAGGCTTATCTCTTCATCGAAAGAGTCACTTGTTCTATCTTCAGAACTTTTTTCCTCCATTAGCTTGAGACAGAAGCTCGTCCTGGTCCTCTAGTCACTTCGACTTCAAGACACTTCTCTTGTTATTAGTTATACTTCCTCTAGTCATCTGAGCTCGGCCCGCACGCACTTAGGAAGTAACATCTTGAACAGGTCTAAAAGTGGGGAATTAAAAGTTAAATTTCGAGCAACCTGACCTTTTTTGAATTTTAAAATGAGACTTGGTTTGTCGTTTTGCTGCAGAGGCAAGAACTAAAAAGTCGGCATCCGATGCCGAAGTCCAAAAGGCATGATTGCAGTTGCGGGAAACAAGGGAACTTGCATTGATGACAGATCATCATACAGACCTTGGACGAACCACGAGTTAACACTGCCATTTGACTCGTCATGTTATCACTCGGGTGAATCCCTTGTTGCCACATGGAGGAGTGCTCTAGTTGAAGCGTCACCTCGGGCTCCCCTGTAGACACATGGCACTATTCAAGAGTAATTGTGTTATCAAGGAAGTTCTATAAATACCCTGATCCCCATCCTTCCTTTCATTTGTTTTCTTTGAGAAGTTCGAGCTATGCCAGCTTGCATCCAGTCTTACCTCGACTGAACAGTTTTTGGAGTCCCCATGCCGGAGCACTTTTTTAGTATGCCAGACCTTTGTTTTTCTCTTCCTCCCTTCTTCTTCCCCCTCTCCCAGATGTCCTACAAGGAGGATTCCGAGGCAACCAAGATCTCTAATCATTTTCAGGAGGAGTCAGTGAACGGGGTGTCCGATATTTGTTCTTTGCCCATCATTTAGTCCTTCGAGTTGGGTCCCTTGGGGCATGCTCCCCCTTTTATGGAGTCCGGTCGTCGAAGATCCATTTCTCCGACCAGGATGGCACCGCCATTTGAGGCAGCCTCCCGGCCTTATAACAACTTAGTTCTTTCTATTGACACTTTTATGTCGAGGCTGAGTGTAGCCGACTTACACTCCCTTAGGTCAAAGTTTTCAAGGACTTCATCTCCCACAAGATAGGGAAGTTCCTTGTTGACCTCCCAAGGGGGAGGTCACCTTATGTTCCCCCTCCCCCCCTCCCCTTTTTTTTTCTTATGACCTTCATCTGCATCTTTACCACTTGGTGACAGAGGTCTTGTGTCGTCTTCGGGTCACCTCGGGCAATTAAATCGAAACGTCTAGATGGCCATCTTCGGATGTTGCATCCTATGGAAGTTGGTTGAAAATTTTGAGCTCACAGTAAATGAGCTCCTCTACTTGTATCAAACCAAGAGCAACTCGAGCTCGCATGGTTAGTACTATTTTTCTTCCTGGTCGAGCAAAGGTTAGGCTATTATTACCAACAACCCTTTCTTAAACCAGGGCTAAAAAGATAAGTGGTTTTTCGAGGCTAGTGAGTGGGAAGCTTCATTGGCAGAACTAGAGGGTTTGAAGTCTTGAGTTCCAACCTCCTTTGCCCTATCAAGTCGGATACACACGAAGCTACTTCACTTGTACTTTATTAATTAATTTATTTTTATTTTTGCGAACGTGGTGCTTTTCTTACCAGCCTTTCCCTGATCATAGCTCAGCATATCCATATACCACCAACACCGGATCAAGATCGCTTGAGAACAACTTGTCGAGCAACGGGATCATCAAAAGCTAGTTACTCCTATACTCATTCACCAGTTCGACTTCACTCCTGTTCATGAGTTTGGTAATTTCTTGGCTACCTGCTTAATTTCCTTAAGGTTGAGTTTGGTAATTTCTTGGCTACCTGCTTAATTTCCTTAAGGTTGCATTCTTACTTGTTTGTCTTTTTCTCTCCTATTTCTTATAGAGATGTCGGGTCTCACACAGCTGAAGATGTCGAATGTGGTCGAGATGGAGAGACTGAAGGCTTCCACTAAGAAGGTGGACTTAAAGATTGCGGCTCAGCCCTCTCTTGTCGGTGCTCCTCTGGGCAAGCCTGCTGCTACTATAGTAGAACAACTGGTGGTTGAGGTGGCTACTAAGGCCACTTCCCCAACTGCCTAGGCAAAGTTCAAGGTTATTACTGCTCCCACAAAGGGCTAGACAGCAGTTGGGGGCAGTGTGGCTACTATGACAGCCCATCCAACTACACAGGATGCTCGACTGAGGGAGGTGGTGTTCCTTGATGTGCCCTCTTCGCTTGTTGAGCAAGCTTGAGCCAAGGTGGTTCAGGTCAATGAGAGTGCTTTTGAGCACTAGTGCTTGGCTTCCGAGGATGCTACAACGGGGCAGGGGGGAGGGGGCTTCTTCTTCTTCCATCCCTAGGAACCTAGCCATGCTAGTGAGATGGGGTCGGCATTATGTTCCTGAGGTGGAAGTGAACTCAATGTTGTCTTTCCATCCTATCCTTTTCATCGAGGCGACGGAAGCTTCGTACATTAAGGTAAGCTGACAGTCGTAGTGTCGAGGTCAGGTTATTTTCATTTTTAATGTGTTTCTACAAGGGGCAATTGGGGTCCTCACAGTTCTCCAATTCTTACTCAACCTAAAGGCCCGGGTCGACTACGCGAACTGGAAGCTTAGTGCAGCTAGGGCTGACTTAAGGGTGAAGGAATCGGAGCTGCTAGTAGCCAAGAAGTCCTAAGAAACTCTCCATGTAGAGGCAAAGGCACTTCAAGACACCCTAAGGGTGTCCTCGGAGGTGTGCGAGGTTGATGCTTCCCTGTTGGCGGCAGAGCAGCAAGAAAAGGCTAAGCTAACGGCTAGGGTCACTGAACTATAAGCAAGGGCTACCGAGATGAGGGCTCGTTTGGCTGAGACAGAGGTTGCAGCCACCAAGTTGGTGGTGAGATTGATGGAGGCCAAGGCTAGAGCGGCAAGGTGGAGGGGCGAGGGAGGCAGCTATTATGGAGACTTACAAGGTCTCTGAGGGCCACACTACTAAGTTGTAGGAGTTTTTCTGCACCGATTTCCAAAACTGTCGGGAGGAGGTCCTATGTTGATTCCCCAAGCTCGACTTGGCCTGGTTGGACAAGGACACGACCTCTATAGCTGAAGATGTTGCCAACATCTTTGGGTTAGCAGCCAACGAGGAGGGTGGTACTACTAAAGTCATCCCCGAATAGGAGGGATGTCCACCCTCTTTGGCCTGGTGCTTTTGGGCCTTTGTAATTTCTTTTTTACGTTTTTATATCTTTTGTAGTTCTTAATTAAATGAATGAATGAAATTTTGTTTACATCAAACGTTGCCTTTATCTTTATTAATGTTGTGTTCTTACCCCCCCACCCCCAGCTGAGCTTAGTTAAGCTTGGAAGTAAGATGGTGTAATACTCCTTAGGTTGGTGTTCATGTCTCGGTTATGCCCCTTTAGATTGTTACCTTACTAGGGTAACGAGCTCAGTTGGAAGGTCTCTTTATCGGTCTCTTCCTCTATTTGGCTTCCTAGTCATTGAGCCTTTCATAATATGAAGCACACCTCCTTGGGTTTG
Source organism: Magnolia kwangsiensis (assembly GCA_037074715.1). NCBI lineage: Eukaryota > Viridiplantae > Streptophyta > Magnoliopsida > Magnoliales > Magnoliaceae > Magnolia > Magnolia kwangsiensis. Next base: position 71,968,862 of record CM073576.1, read on the forward strand.
GCCCCTTCTCAGGCTCTCTAGCCACTACATTTGTCACTCATATACAGGAGGTCATGGATGTAGGAAAAATGTGCTTCTTTTTTTATTCATAAGTAAAATTGCAAGTAATTAACACCTGATGTGTTTTACCGACCTGGCTAGAGCTATACACAAACTGAGTTTGTTAACTTGCTCGAATCAATTAAAAAAAGCTTGATTCGACTCGGTTTGAAACTCATTTCAAGCCGAGTCGAGCTGGTTTTTAGAGCTCATAAAAATATGGAGCCAAGTTCGAGCTTGTATAAGCTCGAATCGACTCAGATCGAACCTCAACTCAAATCGAACTCGGATTAAATTAGTTCAGTGACTCGGTTATTTTGATATTGATGTTGCTCTCCGATTGTTTGCTAAATGACTCAATGAAGTATTGTTTCAGGTGCATACATTCTCATTGGGATCGGCTGGTGGTGAGGAAGGTATGGATATGAAAAAAATCATTAAAAACATTTATATGATAAAAATACCCTTTAATTTTTATTTTGATGTTACCTCTCGAGTGTTTGATGAAATACCTTTAAATTATTGTTGCTGTTTTGCATACTATGAGAAATTGAAGGTACACTCGCATATGCTCGAACTCGGCTTGAACTAGCCCAGATGCTAACCGAACTGAGTCAAGTTGGTTAGTCAAGCTTGAGGACCAAACCAAGCCGAGTTTGAGCTGGGGTTAGCTACTGGACGAGTCAAGTTGAGCTATACCAAGCTTAACTCGGTTCAACTCATGTACAACTCTAGACCTGGCTAGCTTGAGGTGCTTGTAGAGTTCTATCGGGTTAGTCTCTACTGATAGTAAAACTTTAGGTTCTTTGTATTCCAAGGATGAAGTAGGGATCGCCCCTCTAAATGCTCCACCTGGCATATCCCTGGTCAGGCTATACCAGTGACTTTGTAGGGGTCCCTCTTAACTTGATCATAGGGTTCTCGAGTCAAGCTCCTTATTGCTCAGGGAGACCTCTCAAAGCATTCTCCCACCCTGAGTCTCTGTTGCTTAACCCTTAAGTTGTATTGCCAAATAGCTCTTTACTGGTATGCTGTGACTCTCACTTACGCATTGTCTCTGAGTTCCTCAAGCAAGTCGAGACTCAATGGCATTTGCCCATCGTTTTTCTCTGGTTGAAATAATTTAGTTTGGCCTGATGGCATCTTAAGTTCTATTGGAACCATTGACTCTGCATTGAAGGCTAGTGAAAAGGGGGTCTCCCCGGTAGTCCTTCGAGTAGTGGTCCGATACGCCCATAAGACATGTGGCAGCCCCTTAGTCCAAGCTCCCTTAAATCTCTCGAACTTGGTCTCAACGTGGTTCTTGATGATCTTGTTGACTGCCTTCACCTAGCCATTAATGTACGGGTGCCGACATGAGGTGAAAGCATTACGAATGCCTAGCTTCTCACACAATCCTCAAAACTTGGCATTGTTAAATTGATTACCATTCTCATTAATGATAGTATGGGGTATGTCGAATATGTAGATTATGTTCTTCTAGATGAAGTTGGACATTTTCTATTTGGTGGTCCGAGATAAAGGCTCGACCTTGGCCTACTTTGTGAAGTAATCGATAGCGAACTTCCTCTGCCCCTTGCCGATTGGTAGGGGTCTGATGATGTTGACTCCCCATCATGTGAAAGGGCAAGGCCCACTCATCGGGGTTAGCTGCTCGGATGGTTATCATGGCACTACCACGAAGCTCTGAGACTTATCACATTTTCTTACAAACCGGTTGGCGTCCTCATGCATAGTGGGCCAATAGTATCCCTTTCGGAGTGCTTTGTACGTCAGGGCTCTCCCGCCTATGTGGTTTCCACAGACACCTTCATGGATTTCTCTTTGAGACATACTCAGCCTTGTACGGTCGTAAGCACCTCAGGTAGGCTAGTGAGTCTTTCTTATATAGGACGTCCCCCAATATCATGTACTGAGAAGATTAATGTCTGATTTTTTTGAGCTTTTAGTTTATCCTCATACATATTGCCCTGTTGTAGGTAGCATATGATTGAGTCCATCCAACTTGGTACATGACTGACAGTGAGAGTCTTTCTTATATAGGACGTCCCCCAATATCATGTACTGAGAAGATTAATGTCTGATTTTTTTGAGCTTTTAGTTTATCCTCATACATATTGCCCTGTTGTAGGTAGCATATGATTGAGTCCATCCAACTTGGTACATGACTGATAGTGAGAGTTACTTTTTGACTGAGCTGATTAATGCTTGCCTTAGGAAGGAATTTAATTGGAATAGTCCTAGAGAGATCGGTGTTGATGGTCGAGGCTAATATGGTCAAGGACTCTGCATTAGTGTTCTTAGACCTTTGGACTTGTATGATTTCATACTTTTCAAATTCCTTGAGTGGCTTACCAACCTTATTCAGATAGGGATCATCTTTTTGCCTTTAACATGATATTCAGTGGTCACTTGGTTGACCACTAGCTGCGAGCCACTATAGATTTCCAACTTTTCAGCTTTTATTGCTTTATCTAATCTTAAACCGACTTGGAGCGCTTCGTATTTGGCTCATTGTTAAAGGCTCGGAAGCTGAATTATAGGGCTTACTTGATTTGGACTTGGTCGGAGGAGGTTAGGATTAGTCCTGCTCCACTTCCCTAATAATTAGAGGACCCATATATAGAGAGGGTCTACATTTGTGGTGTTATTCTCTGTTCAATTCCCCCTATCGGTGGCTAGTCTGTTTGAGGTTGATAAATGATGTCAAATTCACCAAGCTCGATTTCCCACTTGGCGGGTTGCCTTAATGCCTCAAGTTTCCATAATACTTGGCGGAGAAGCTGATTGGTCGGGATGACAATGGCGTGAGCATGGAAGTAAGACCTGAGTCGTCAAGATGGCATGGCCAAGGCCAAGTCTTACTTTTTTATCTCTAGGTAGTGCGTCTCTATGTTGGTCATGGCTTTGTTGCCATAGTAGAAAGGTCACTAGACGCTTTCCTCCGCCTTGACTAGGGCCAAACTAACTACTATTGGCGAAACAGTTAGATACATCAGCTCTTCCCTTTACGCGGGCTTTGAGAGCAGTGGAAGGGATCCTAGGTAAGCTTTTAGCTATTTAAATGCATGTTCACATTCATTTATCCATATCAACTTTTTATTCTCCTTCAACTACTTGAAGAAGGGCTGGAACTTGTTTATAGCTCAAGATACAAATTTGTTCAACCATCATTATTGTGAGGGCCACTTGGTCAGAGTAGCCATCTACCTAAATGGCCTCAGTATTGAATCAGACGATATAATCTTTCGTTAACTCATTCTTCTTCTGGTTCACTGTGAAGATTTGGATTGCTTGCTTCCTTATATCCTTGCCTTCGATAAATTGGGTGGCAAAGGCCTTGCAAAGTTGGGCAAACGAACCAATTGATTTTAGCTTCAGTTTTTTATACCACTTTTGAGCAACCTGATCAGTGTTAGGGAAAATGCCTTGCACATCATGGGTCCGGAAGCGCCATGAAGCTCCATCCATACCCTGAATGATTCCAAGTGCTCGCTTGAGTGTCCCGAACCTGAGTAGGGTGATATCTGGGGGATCCAAAACCTAGGCAACAGCTGGGCTTACATGATGTCATATATAAATGATGGTTTGGTATGTTCAAGGAGGGAAGATATTAGGGCCTTTGCTTAGTAAGCCCGTTGTATATTACTGAGTTGGTCACGAATCTCTCTAATTTTCTCCCTCAGGGGACTTTATTTTCCGACATAATTTCTAAGGCCTTTCCTCGAGCTTACCGCCTCTAGTTAAGGGTATGATGAAAATTTGACTCGGGAGCTCGGTCATTTCCAGGGTTTGTATTGGGGCAAGGATGCTCCGCCAAGTCAGGATTTTCCCTGGTGCAGCTCAGGATGAGACTGTATTGGGCAGGACTGCTCGGTTGCTGCCTCCGCCTCTTCGCGTTGATTGGCTAGGGGCCCGTGTTGCCTCTACAGCAACCTCATAATATGGTGTATGTTGTTGGTCAAGGCTCTCACCTAGTTCTCAAGGGAGATGAGTTGGCTACCTCAATTTTGGGACTTATACACTACTTCCTGTGAAGGGAGTTGGGACCAGGGCAACAACTGTGAGGCTTAGACCTCATCAGGGCTAAGCCCGATGGTCAAACTTGGCTTCAGCCGAAGCCTTCCCCATTTTTATTTTTTATTATTTTTTTTACCATCAGAAGGAGGACTGGTGGTGGTTTAGAGATGGTGAGAACTTGACCTTTATTGTTCCCATAGATGGCGCCAATCTGTTATTGTCGAAATTTGTTCAAACAAATGCTATCAATTATAGAGGTGCACCGACCGATGGACTTATAAAGAAATAGTAAGATGTAGACAATTGGGAAATTAATGACGGTCATGGACCCTTTGATGACTAAATTAGGTTGGTAAATTCGGATTAAAGGCTTGACCTTAGGTTTTATTTATGTACCTCCCTTTAATTATAGTGGCTATACCTATAAGGTCCTTAGGTGGTTTTAAGACATGCGTATCTCCGTGGGATCAGCTGGTTTCACTGGATGGTTCTTATTTGTATGAGAATCTACTTCCGAAAATATCAATGAGCTCACCTCAGTTGGCATGATCCTTGGGTAGGATCATTTTGAATATTTCCTTTCTCGTTCTGAGCCAGAATTCTCTCTGACTCCGCCTCTGGCTGTGGTCGATCTGGTCCCGTGGAGCTCTGTCCTTAGATAGCTTATCTTGAGGTCGGCTTAAGGCTCATCTCTTCATCAGGAGAGTCACTTGGTCTATCTTCCAAGCTATGTGCTCTATCACCTCAAGACAAAAGCCCATTCTGGTCATGTAGTCATTTCAGCTTCGAGACACCTCTCTCATGGTTGGTTATACTCCTCGTATAGTGGACTAGTTTGGTTTCACCCACAAAAATCTTGATCTCTAATATATAATTACTGTTAACATGAGCTGAGATCAAGATCTCTATGATATTTTTGTCAACTTAAATATGAAAAATTTATATGTGTCCACTCAACAGAGAGATTCTATACCAAACAATGCCTTAAGTAACAGAAAAGTTTGAGAGATGAAATAACCAAAATGCGCTTAGTTTTTCTTTAAAAGGTGCTAAACTTGAGGTATATGGGGCCGTATTGCATGTGAATGACATCCAACCCATGTTACATACGTGCCCCACCATGATGATTATATGAACCAAAAAAATGACCGATCGATTCATCAGATGGGATACAAGTGAATTTGGTTATGTTATTGTGGTGTACTTTGGGCTTCATCTATTGAATCGATTAGATGTTAATTTTATGTTATTTAATTTGGCTTTTAAGCAGTAAAGTTTATGTACTATGTTTCATTAACTTGTGAAGCATTTACCATGTATAAAGTCTGTATTTTTATGACATGAAGCTTGCAGTCGTAAAATTAGATGTCCTACACTCATTACAGTGAACCCCACACATAATTTGAAAAGTTTTTTAAAGATCGGCATCACATTCCAACTGTTCCTTGTCGTGTGACCCATATAATGAATTGATATGCCAATTTTTAAAACCCTAAAAGAGTTGTAAGGGATGCACATGATGATCGGATTGGATGTACCTCGAACACCTTGGTGGCCCCATAAACAGTGTGCATGTATCAACAACCGTTCTCCGACAGGTGTGAGATCATTATATGCTAAACCTATGGTTGCATACAGAAAAAAGGGTTGTTCACTTGTGAAGATGACGTAGAGCGGGTCACAGTCACTTTCATGGCAATGGTCAGGATTGCTAGAATGGAAAAAGTGCTTTAAAAAATTAGAAGAATAACGTAGTTAGGCTAAATTAGACACTATTTTTGGCCAAAAATCATAAAGTCTAGTAGGAATCATCTCTGTTTATAAATAGTAAGTTTACCATTTATAGTAAGTCACGTTTTTAAGAAGTTCAAGTTTTAGTTTGGGTCTTAAAACTCTGTCCTAAGAATAAACTTATTATGTAAAGGATTGTAATTTTGTTTTTATTATCATTCAATTTATTTTCAAATTTATTAGAAATTATTTCTATTTTATCTTTCGTGAATTTGAGAAAACTCTTTGAGGAATCCAAGAGCTCCATGGATTGCAGTAGTTATCCAGAGGAAGACAGTGATGACCTCATCACATCCTTCCTTGCACCAGAAGTGTTCAAAAGTCGTAAATAGTGTAAACACTTAGCACCCTGTAAACACTTTCCAAGTAAAAATTTCCATCCAAACACTAGTTGTAAATTCCTTTGTTGGCAAATTCTTTACAACCAAAGGATTTTATAACATCCAGATAGTAGTCCTAAAACTCGGTAACTCCACCCAAACATAGTCCTGCACCTAGCAAGATTTTGAAAACCGCCAACCTGATTTGAATTCAACTTAGGTTTGGGTTGAGAAAATTTCGGTGAGGTGCGGTCTGATTAGGAATAATCATATGTATCTGGGTCATGTCCAGCCAGGTCAAGTATAGAGGACTTGGGTTGAGTTCGGGTTAGGGACCTGAGATGAAGAGTTCGAGCTGGGTTGGGTCCCTTAACGTTGCGTTGGTCTCGGGTTGCCCCTCAACCCAAACGTTGCGTTGGTCTCGGGTTGCCCCTCAACCCAGTCCAACCCGCCCCATTTGCACCCTGAGTAATTAAGAAGCACAACATCAAGTACAAAAACAATCCATATCCCGTATATACAGGACGAAACAATGGATGGCTAGGATCTTCTAACGTGGAAGACTTGTAGGCATGGGCCATCCATGGCCGGCTTCGTTAGGTGAACATCTCGAGAACTCCGAAGCTTGCCGAGCAGTGAAATTCCTTGTTAGTCACTCACAGAAAAGTCAGTTCTCATATTTACGATTTGACACATTGTTCCCACGTTGTAAAAACAGGGGTTCTGCCTATTTGGCTAAAAGCATTAGATACGATGGTGAGGCTTGAGATGTGGTGGATGCATGTTTATATCCTGACACCATCCATGAAGAACACCCAAATAGTAAAAGTGAAAAAAGCCAAAAACAGAAATAAAAATAAATAAATAAAAACTCTTGGGAATCGCCAGATTGTATGATTTGAGTTTAAATTCGAATTCCCAGCACTGTTGCAGGGAACTACGTCACAGTTATTTCTCTGTAGACGGTGGTCTCGGGAGAAGTTGTAGACACGTTCGTGAGTACAGCACTTGTAATTAACCGAATAGTTATTTTTGGGCGGAGAAGTGGAAATTTGGGGAGTGGATTAAGTGTTACCATTAGGGGTATAGAACCGTCGAACCGGACCAGAACTGACCAAACAGTCCAGTTTGGTCTAGTTCTAGAACGCACCGGTTCCGGTTCCAAAAATCAATGAATCAATGTAATCAGTTCGGTTCTCGGTTTGGGGGTATGTAGAACCGAACTGAACCGTGAACCGATCCATAGAACCGAATCGTGGAATTGAACTTGGAATTGAACTAGAAACCCTTTGATTGTTTCCATATTTGACTCATGATTTATGGTTTACAATGCACCATTTGATTGTTTCCGTAAATGTATTTTAGTACACCTTATACAATATCTAAATCATTCATCAAATAGATAACAATACGAATTGGGCTAGATTATAAAATAAAACATGCAATTGGGCTGAATTATAAAAAGCCTAGAACCGTAGAACTGATCCAGAACCAAACCAATTTTAACGGTCCGGTTCCGGTTTGGTTCTAGGGTGTTAACGGTCCGGGTCCAGTTCTGAATATCCTAGATTCGTTGGGAACGGTTTGGTTCAGTTTCACCCCAGAATTGGACCGAACCGACCGATGTGCACCCCTAGTTACCATGGTAACACCAACACATTAGTGGGTAATACCCTGACCGTGTGGGGCCCACCTTGATGAATGTGTTATATATCCACAATGTTCATCTGTTTTTAAATCTTGTTTTAGGACTTGATCCCAAAATTTAAGAAGATCCAAATCTCAGGTGGACCACACCACCAGAAACTATTGTGATTGACCATTAAAAATGTATTGTGGGATATAAAAGTTTTGGATCAAGATAATCTTTGTATTTTCCCTTCATCCAGGTTTATTTGACCTTATCAACAGGTTGAATGGCTGTGAACACTGGGAGATCGGCGCTCACACTTTAGGCAATATGCTTTTGGCCTTTTTTTGTTTTGGTGTGGGTGTGTGACCTTGATTGCAAGTTTGGAGTCGCCACTATCCACTTAATCTCAAAATCCCGCAGCCGGCTAGAACCTACAGAATATGTAAGGCTAGGGAAATCTGAAGATTCTCTTACCTTAGGTTGACTCCTGGTCGGCGATCCGGGATTTCGAGTAAGGGACATCGGTTATAAAGAGGGAAGGTGTTAAGCACCCTCTTTACCAGTATGAATGTACGGTCTCTACTTGGTGTGGTAAGAAATCTCAAGGGATGAATGATATGGTCAGAATAGGACTAGGCACACGCGAATTTTTGATGCAGCAAGATCCGGGATTCCAGCAAACCACAGAGCATACATCCGGGAGTGTGTCTAGAAAAGCGTATGTGATAATGCTTATGTAAAAATAAAGAAAACAGACTAGATCACCAGGAGTTTTTGATGTGACAGGATTCGATGTACGGTAAGTCACAAAGCATATATTCACTAGTAATTTAGAGAAGCAGTGGGGTTAAGAAGAGAGGAGATGTTATGATAAATGTTTGGATGAAAAATGAAATGATCTTTGGCTTACTCTCGAGTTGGCTTGGACATGGACTACACCATGATCAATTCAGGCTAAACTGTGAGGTCGAGATGACTAGGAGGAGGCAAAGAGGGTAGCTAGAAAATCCTTCTCTCTTTCACTCTCTTCCTCTCTCTCCTCTCTCTCTCTCTATCTCTCTCTCTCTCTCTCTCTCAAAATGAGGTAGTTGTGGTAAGATTATTGTGTTGTATGAAATGTGAAATGGAGAGAGCTATTTATAGCCTTTTGTGATGGCATTATGGTAATTACTGGGTTTATGAGGGGTAAAACCTGACATGACAGCTTAGGATTGATTGAGGAGAGAGGAGTGCCATGTGGCAGGTTCTCATAGGCTCTTAGAGGTAGGTAAAATGGTAAATAAGATGAACTAGGGGGGTAAATCCATATGAAAGTTGACTTTGGGATGAGAGACGGTTGTTACCCCAGAGGGGACACCTGTCCCTTCTAGGCCAGCAGTCGGATTACCGCCCGTGGTAGTCCAATTACCACTCAGGCTGGGTTTAGTCTAGGCTTTTGGTTAGTGGGCTTTCTTTGGTGCTCTAGCTCGTCATGAAGTCCTCTTTCGGGCTTTTGGGCTCAAATGGTCAGGGTGTGTTTTTAGGGTTTGTACTAATTCACATGTACACTTTAGCTTGGGCAATGGTTTGGGGTTTATATTAGGTTTCACGATTGGATTAGGCTGGGTTTAGGGGTTAGGGTTAGGCTAGGTTCATAATTTATGCTAAGATTTGGCCTAGGGTTTGAGCTGGGATTAGGGTTTGGTTTAGGATATGATCATGGTTCTCGAATTGTCTTAGTTCTCTTAAGATGCTTGCCTGGGTGGGGTGCCTACAAATGTCCCTCTTTAGCAGAGGTTGCAAGCAACCGAGAGCCAAAGCGAGTGGACACCCCACCCTTCTGGTTAGAAAAGGTAGTGGTTCGAATCTGTTGTCTGTTATTGTATCATCGTCAGTTGACTGTCTAGAAAAGAAATGACTCACACATATCGTGAGGGTTGAGGAAAATGTTGTGATTGTCCCTTTGCATTGATGCGACATTATGGGTCACCAATCACAACCCTTTCTGTCAAATTGTTAATAGCATTGGAGGGTAAGTCTGAAAAGTAGAGCCTCTGCGCATCGATGCCCCACGAGGATTCCCGTACTATTTGGGATTTGTCGTTTCCTTTACTACCTAATCACCCTAGTAGTATTCGTTCCATTTGATTGTCAAAATGGTTAGTTGCCCTGTGCGTCGATGCGGCATTATGAGGAACTCACTATGCCGATTTGAACTCGATCAAACTTTCTGAACATCCCGGACTAGGTATGTGCAGGTAATCTTTTGTCATGCAGTCTGCTGATTATGATATGTTGGTTATGTTGGATTGTTGTCACCTTGAGTTGGATTGTTCCTTTTAGAGATAGATCAAATCATTTATTCACGCATTCGTCTCATACAACTGTCCAGATATGGAGATCAGGCCAATCGTACTTGTATCGGGCCAATCGTACTTGTATCATATAGGGATTTGATCGTCTTCCAAGGAGACCGGAAGGGACCGAATCTTATTTTGTTGTTTACACTAACCGCAACTGGAGAATATGGAAGATTCCTCAGTGTACTGCACGCCACATGCATTTTTTGAAAATCTTTTATTTGAAAACTATTCTCTTTGGAGCTAGATTCCGCATGGAGTTTATTAAAAGTATTTTGGGTCATTTTTTAATATATCTGTTCAATCTCACGGGTAGGTGTCATCGTTCGGTTTTTAGTGTTCAAGTAAAAGTCGTGTTACCTCCACTGATGAGCTAATGGGGCTAAATATTTTTGAGATTTTGTGACATCCGTTCGAACCCACGTGGGCCGTCATCGTCTGACTTTTATTATATGGTCTAGGTCGAATAGCCAGATGGTCTCCACTAATGAATTAATGGGGCATTACTCATAATTTTTATATATTTTTTTGGTCTTATTTTTTATGTTTTTCAGCAATTTATCACCTTATTTATCAAGATTCTCAATTTTTCGCGAGATTTTGAATTTCTTGCGAGATACTGGAGTCCTCGCATGAGAAGAATCCCCTTGCTCACTTTCTTGGTTTTTACCCACTGGATCCGATGGTGGTATGGCCATCCCATCTTTTCAAAGGGGGCCCAGCATGTTGTCTCATGCAATTCTGAGCGTAGGCAGTAGTCGGACTACCGTGGGAAGTAGTCTGATTACCACCTAGCACTGGTTTGTCTAATGGTCCGGGGTGGGTGCTGGTCCTGCCAAGGTGTCCTCTCTCCTATTTCAGCTTCTTCCTAATCTGTCCAGGGATACCATTGCTGCCCTTGAAAGCTCTCTTGTTGGTGTTTTTTGCTCTTTTGTAGCTTCTCCTTGCTCTAGTCACTTCGTCATTTTTCCAGGTGTCTAATTGCTTCCCTAGACTGATTTTTTATTGTGTATTTTTCTGGACTTTGTTGAATCATGTTGAAGGGGTGTTTAGATGGTCCATTTGTAGCTTTGGGTGTTCTTTTCAGGCATAGGAGAGCTATGATCGGGACTGTTAATCGTGTTCGACCGGATTTCCAGCCATTAGATCATGTTGAAAAATCTTATTTTTGACAAAGGACTACTGTAATTTTTTATTTTTTATTTTTGTGTTAAAGTGGGGTTTGATAAGAAAGGGACCCCACTCATGATTTTTTTTTGGTGTTCTCTTGTTTTTTTTTTTTTTTGTTGGAGACAATCTGGACCGTAGAAGTTGCTGTAATGACTGCTTTAGTTGAAGTGAAAATATTCCAATATGTCCTGGAGGGGGGTGAATAAGACTCTTTAATATTTTATGATTATTTAAAATCCTATCACTCAATCCTATCACTCTAATTCTGAGTAAATATGCAAGCACCAGGATTTTCTTCAGAGTAACTCTAATGGCTTCCAAACCAAATAGAGGATCCAATAAGAAAAAATTAATTAAAGGATAAACAAGATGCAAACATAGTTTATGATGGATGTGCCTGTGTGTGAGATGTGATCAAATATGAAAGCATTTATGGAAATCATATAAGCAATGGAAGATAATAACAATCTCAAACAAAGTAATTTTTATAGTAGTTCGACTACTTGTCTACTCCATTTTCGGCGAACGCACTTAACACTTGAGTGTACCGGATCTCACTAAAGGAGGTTTCACAACAGGTTCACCTCAAACCGGAGTTTTTAAATCAAGTTCACATCTAACCAGTACAACCTATATTTAGGTTGACACAACGTATCTACCCGACACTGTTTATGCTCCCATGAGCAAGGGTCAACACATAGCACCCAACTTTTAGGCCACACTGGCCAAGGACCTACACAAGGACCTAAGAGTTTATGCTCTCCACAGACCAAGGGTACACTCCTGCCAGAGGCCTCCTATGAGGACTTGCAAGGGGTGAGAAACACCTTAGACCCAATCCTATAAAAGGAATGATCATAAGGGTCCTCTAGATTCTAATGACTTACAGATAAGTAGATGAGCCCCGTTCAGCGCGTAGTCGAAGATCTCCTCCTTTGATGACGAGGAATCTTCTGCTTCCTTGAACCACAACTTAGAAGATATACCAATACATAGCGACGGGTTGGGTCAAGGTTATAATGGAATCATACTCTATTAAATGTTTTCCTATAAGGGAGATAAAGTGATTCCAATCATCTATGCATTCAAGGCATCCCAATTTAATGATCTACCATTAAGGTGGTAGCTACAGGATCCTTGAATGTGGAAGTTCATTCTCCAATCCACTCTCTTAAATGTCAATGATGAGGGTAGATTGGAGGATGAACTCCCATGAGAGAAAAAGGCTTAGGGTATATGATCTAGAGTTAAACACACAAAAGCATTCTCTATTTTCTTTATCCAACAACCAAGGGCAAGCTCTCATTAAATAGGCAAAAAGGTTCCAATGGATATAAAACGGTCACATTTTTGACAGAGTTCGAAATCATCGAGCAAGGTCGATATCATTGAGCGTATACTCTTGATAGCATCGACTGGCCACTCGATGACACGAGCTCAAATGTCAAACACTTTTGAAACCTTTTGCCAATTGATCGAGAAAATTAAACATGCGTCGATGTCATTAAATTTCAAACTCCGATTTCATGGACACGAGATTCAATTCCTCGACACTTGAAAATGAGACAAACTTGCCTATGAAGATTTTCAGGAAAAAGTTATGATCGATCATCACTCGATTCATCAGAATTTGAATATCGATAATATCGAGGGAATTATCGATTCATCGATAATTTTAAGGAATTTTCCTATAAGCTTGCTGGACAATTTGTGTCCATCTTCGATGACATCGACCATGCCTCGATATGATCGATATTTGAATATCAATTTTATCGAGTGACACTCAATCTGAGAAAAAATAACCTGAAGAACTTGCTGGATATAAATGTGTGCCAAACCAATATCATCGAAGGTCTTCTAATATCATCGAGTTTTAAATTCTGAGGATATCGAGGAGCTCTTTGATATATCAAAGATTACATGATTTTGCCTTAGCAAAACTTTGGACACAATAGACTTAATGTCGATTTTATCGATGATATCAAATCCTTTATCGATACATCGATAATTCTGTCTAGAGATTTTTGTGGTTGCTGAACATTTTATGTCCTCATTTCGATAATATTGAGTGAGCTTCGAGGACATTGACAACAAGGTTTGATTTCATCGAACCACTTGTCAATAAATCAACAAAGGCAGAAAACTAAGAGATTTTTTTGAGTATGAAAAAAAATTTCTAACCATAATCCCTTAGGGTGTTTTATCCAATTTTAAGAATTTTAATTACTTGGTGTTTTGGGACATGGGATGTGAGGCTAATATTTACCTGTGGTGAGTTCTGGCACATATCCAGTTGAGGCAGATGCTTGATCAATCTTTCTGTGGGGCTCTTCTGTCTAACTAACTCAACGCTCACGTTAATTGACAAACTAGGGCACTTTCAATCTCCCCCTTTGTCAATTACGTGACAAAACACCAAAACACCCTAGAACAACTTCTAGACAGACACCTTAAATTGTGTGTACATAATCTTTACACAATTGTATAAAGTTATTTAGTTTGCACATACACACATTTGGTAGCTGCTCCCCCTAACAGCAATCTCCCCCTGTCTCCTTACAGCTGCTCCCCCTAACACCTACACCACCTTTCACAAATAGATAGACACAATTGTCGTTCAGGGTGTATTTGTTCTCCCTCTTTTTGTCAGTCATTGGCAAAGGATAACATAACAATTGATATTGATTGAAGTTTAGAGAATATGGGAGAACCAAAAATGCAAGGCATAAGCAGAGTAGATAGAAAAGAACATCCCTGGAAAGCATATCAGTTTAAAGAAAACCTATGATGGTTAACAGTAGGAGCATAGAGAGCAAACATCATAGTTGAGATAAACCAAGTACAACAGGAAGACAGGGATAAGGTTCACAAATGATAGCAGCATTCAAAGAAGACTAGTAAGTAAACTAAACTAAAGTGGCAGTAAGGTATATGAGATAGCCATATTCCACAATATATATATATATATATATATATATATATATATATATATATATATATATATATATATATATATATATATATATATATATATATATATATTGCCCAAGATTGGCAGTAATATAATCATTCATCCCAACCAAAAAAAATATCAAGCCCATTCATGGGCACCCAAAAACAGCCACAAATATCTAGCCCATCCATGGGCATATACATATTCAAAAAACAAAAGAACCTGCTAGACTGTGCAGGTTAATAATCTATCACATACACTCATGGGATCGTAAGGCATTCAAAAAGATACAAATGCCCATATGCTGATATAAGAGACGATTGTATGTGACAGATCCCAGATGTCAGCACTAAGGCAGATGAGCGGAGGAAGACGGTACAGTATCGTCGCATCTGCAGGTGAGCAGGTCCACCAAATGTTGCACTGATTGTTACACCCCATTCACCAGCCGTTCTAAGACAGTGAACCGTGCATTTATGGACTCCTTTAGCTGGGTGACATCTCGCTATATTGCTCCAATCCTATCCTGATGGAGCTTGAACCTTTTTGCATGTCCAGGGTCAGACGGGGGCGGAGCCTGTTGAGATGCAAGAGGGTCACCCTCAGCCATTCCAATGCATTCTGCTAGAGCATCCCCTTCAGCATGTTCGCCTTCTTCTTGAATCCCTTCCTCGGGTAGGTCTTTGGGAAATTTGTGGAACTTTAAATCCATCCTTCTAATATTATTCTTGTTGCAGTGTTGAATGGGAAGTTCTGGATCATTTGATGTTGAAAAGCCGATTGCATTGCATATAGAGTTAATGATCCAAGGATAGGGCAAATTCACATCCCGAGAGGTATGAATGGCATATACCAGCTAATGAACAATGAGGGTAGGAAGGCAGATTTTGATTCCTGTAGCTACGAAGTAAACTATCATGGCCATGAACCCAGTGAGATTCTAACGATTGGTACTTCTAGGATATAAATTGGAGGCAAAGATACCATGCAAAATACGATACCGAGGTTCCATGAACTTTGATTTTAGTGCATTACCTTGATACCAAAGGATATCACGACCATGACAGAGAAATTTAGTAACCATGGACCGGCTCTCAAGGTCCAAGTTCGGGAGACCAACGGGTGATAGTGTAAGCCCAATGATGTTTGCAACCACTGCAAGAGTGATGTCTACATCATCACCATCAATAAAAACCGTGATGGATGGAGGATCAGACATCGATGAATGACAGGAGGTAAAGAAATGGTAGGTCCGTTCATAGTGACATGGACCCCCAAAATCGAGTGGAGGTAGCCATCCGATTTCGACTAACAGGGGTTCCAGATTATAGGGTTGTAGGCATTCACTGTTAACTCTTCTTTCAAAAAATAACTTCCACCCATTGCATTTTGCTAGCGCCGGATTCACCTTGGCAGGAGGAGGGGCCCATATTTCAGATTGGGACCTGCCACGTGAAGTTTGTCGTGTTTACTGGCGAGTGGGAGTCCTATGTTTAGTAGTTCTTGCCCTTTCCCTTGGAGCAAGAACTTTTTATCGGAAGGATCTTGAAGATTCTCCAGGGCCGGACGATTTTCCTTTGTTCTTCCCCAATTTTCGATACTTACAGAAAGGGATTTTAAGAGATTGGAGATAAAGGGGGCAAAGTTTCATTTGAAAATCAGGAAATACCCTAAAAAGTGCAAGATGGAATCTTGATGTGAGGAGGAAATGGAAGGAGAATTACGAGATTTGAGGAACATCTAGAACCCATTGGTGAACCTCCGGTGGAAGGGGACGAGCAGAGAGAAAGGAAAATACTTTTTAGAAGAAAAATGTGATTTTTCCCACTCGACCGCCTTTTATCGGGCTCTATACTTTGATATCATCGAACGTCGTTTCGATGATATTGATGGACCCTATTCGATATTATCGAGACTGTCTTCGATAACATTTTCGATCATGTGACTTCTCAAATTCCAAAGAGGCGTCGATGATATCGATCCTTGGTCGATTTAATTGAGAGTCCACATGATTTATCGACAAACATATCAAAGGTGTATATTTTTATTTATCAGCATATTAACAATCTTCTATGTATAATAAAGTATCTCTTTACATCAACCAGTATACACAGCAAAAATTTTGTACAAGCATTTTACAATCCAAAATTATAAACATCAAGATGTTTATATACAAAAGTTGAGGTGAGAGACCTCAGATATACCATTAAGAGTTCAGCAAAATTGCATCATTTCAGTAGCTATCCAGATCTAAATGCATGACCTGGACTTGTTTTTCTTGCTCGATATTTCAAGGCATATGAATTAGTTCTTCCTTTGCCTTTAATGACATAGCAGTGGTTATTTGTGCGACAACCCTTCATTACTGATTTTCGTGATAGGTTAAGGATTTTGCATTCCTTTTTGTTGAATATAACCACATTCTCATTATCACATATTTGAGAGATGCTCAAAAGATTATACATTAATCTTTTTATGTAAAAGGCATTCTCATTTTTTAGCGAATTTATTCCTTTGATAATTCCCTGTCTGATTACCTTAGCAGTGCTTCAGTCTCCATAGGTGACTATCCCATCATTAAGAACTGAATAATTTGAAAGGAGGGATTTGTCACATGTCATATGTCGTGAGCATCCGCTATCCAGGTACCACTTAGTATCATTGCCCGTTATATGATTTGAATGAGTAACAAGGCAATTCTACTTTTCTTTTACTTCCCATTTTATGACAGGATTTGTAACCATGGTAGATTTAGTTTCTTTAACCAAAATGGGCAATTGAATCGTGTTTTCTTGTCTTACAAATTCATTTGTTTTCTTTTTTAATTCAACCACTTGATTTAATAACTCCTTCATTCAGTCAGTCATCCTCGGTGGTGATGGATGTGTATTTCCTCTAACCATATTCCTAGGAGGACACCTGACATTTTGATTTTTGGTTGGTCTGATTTTACCAGCATGGTTTTGAGTAGAGTTGGGTTATGTCCTCTCAGGAAATACGCATTCCAACTTATAATGACCCGAATCACCACAAGAATGACAAACAGGAGTAAGCTTAGTTTTACTTCCTTAAGCAGCAGATTTTTCTTTAAACTTATCATATCCAAAGCCGCTCTTGTCTTTTCCTTGTCTTCCCATCCCTAACAGTTTTTCTAATTTCTCAGCACTTTGGGAAAACTTATTGTTTATCTTAGTAGATTTTTTGTATTATTATAAATTAAACAGGAGTGTTTGATTTTCATTTTGAAGGAGCATGTTTTTATCTTTTAATAGCTCAACCTGTTTATTTAGTTTTTCAGACTCGGATTTAAGGAAGATGTTGATTCTTTCTAGTCTATCATTATCTGAATGATATTGCTGTAAATCATTGATTAGATGTGTATTATTTTCTAAAGTTTTATCCAAATCTTTTTGCAGCAATTCCTTTTTGTTTTCAGATATTCTAAGTCTTTTAAGGATGTTGATGCTATGAATGTAGAGTTGATTGTAAGCATCCTGTAATTTGTCTTGTTCTTCTTTTTCCTTCTCAGTTTCCTCATTATCCAATGGAAAGGATTCAATGGCTTGCGGTTCTTTAACATTTCAATTTCAGCGGGAATGGTTGAGAAAGTGGAGACCATAAGAATTTTCAGAGATTTCTGGTCTCCATCGCTCTCTAAGATGTTAGATTCTGAGTTTGACTCTTCCGTATCATCCCTTGTGGCTGCCATTTCCTTTCCTTTGGTTTTTCTATTTGGGCATTCAGAAGACAGATGTTCAAACTTTTAGTAGGTATAACATTCTGGTTCCTTGGACTTTTTACCAAATTTACCTGTGAAATATTTGTTGTTCATTTGTCTTCCTTTAAATGGATGGCCACGATTTTTCTAAAAGAACATTCTGAATCGTTGTGCCAACAGGGCCACTTCCTCATCTTCATTTTCTCTTTCACTTTCAATGTCCTCATTTGTTATATTCTTTGAAGTTTTGAGGACAGTAGTTTTGGATCTTGGGATTTGTTTGAAGTGTAGTTTAAAGGTTTGTAAGGAACATACTAGTTCTTCTACTTTCATTTCATCTATATTTCTACATTCTTCAATGATAGTTACTTTATGATTAAACCATTTTGGTAATGATCTTAGTATTTTCCTACAGATTTTTGGGACCAGAACTTTCTCACATAATCCACCCATGGAGTTGCAAATGATGTTCAGTTTTGTGAAAAACTCCATGAAGGTCTCATGCACTTCTATCCTAAGACTTTCAAACTGTGATTTTAGGAGTTACAGTTTGGATCTCTTCACAGTGCTTGTTCCTTCATGGGTTGTTTCCAACAAATCCAAATCCCATGTTTCCTTAGTTGTCCCACACATACTGATTTGATCGAAAATGTCGTGGGACACAACACAGTAGATAGCATTCATTGCTTTGCCTCAGCAGTTTGGTTTTCTTTATTAAATGTTGTCCACTTTTCTTTGGCTTTTGATTTAGTGATAGTTGTGTCATTCTTAAGTACTATTTATTTGGTTGGTGGCACGTATCCTCTTTTAATAATGTCCCAAACATCATGATCCAAAGATTCCAGAAAGTAATGCATTCTAGCCTTCCAGTATGCATAATTTGATCCATCAAACACTGGAGGTCTAGTGACCAATGAGCCCTTTACTTTCGCCATATTACCAATTTCAATCAAGATCACCCTCTAGGCGATGAAGCCCTTAAGAGAGAACCTGACTTTAATACTAAATTGAAATTGCGGTAATGACCACTTTAGTTGAAGTAGAAATATGCCAATATGTCCTAGAGGGGGGTGAATAGGACTTTTTACTATTTTATGGTTATTTAAAATCCTATCACTCAATCCTTTCACTCTAATCCTGAGTAAATATGCAAGCACCAGGATTTTCTTCAAAGTAACTCTAATGGCTTCCAAGCCAAATAGAGGATCCAATCATAAAAAACTAATTGAAGGATAAACAAGATGCAAACATAGTTTATGATGGATGTGCTTGTGTGTGAGATGTGATCAAATATGAAAGCATCTAAGGAAATCACATAAGCAATGAAAGACAATAGCAATCTCAAACACAGTCATTTTTGTAGTGGTTCGACTACTTGTCTACACTTTCGGCGGACGCACTCAACCTTTGAGTGTACCGGATCTCACTAAAGGAGGTTTCACAACAGGTTTTCCTTAAATCAGAGGTTTTAATACAACCTACACTTATGTTGATAAAACATGTCTACACAACACTATTTAGGCTCCTATGAGCAAGGGTTAACACATAACACCCAACTTTTAGGCCACACTGGCCAAGGACCTACACAAGGACCTAAGATTTTATACTCTCCACAGAGTAAGGGTACACTCCTGCTGGAGGCCTCTTATGAGGACTTGCAAGAGGTGAGAAACACCTTAGACCCAATCCTACAAAAGGATTGATCACAAGAGTCCTCTGGATTCTAATGACTTAGAGATAAGTAGATGAGCCCTGTTCAGCGCATTGTCGAAGTCTCCTCCTTTGATGATGAGGAATCTTCTGCTTCCTTGAAACGCAACTTAGAAGATGTACCAATACATAACGATGGGTTGGGTCAAGGTTATAATGAAATCCTACTCTATAAAATGTTTTCCTATTAGGGCGATAGAGCGATTTCAATCATCTATGCATTCAAGGCATCCCAGCTTAATGATCTGCCATTAAGGTGGTAGCTGTAGGATCCTTGAATGTGGAAGTTCATTCTCCAATCCACTCTCTTGAATGTCAATGATGAGGGTGGATTGGAGGATGAACTCCCACGAGAGAAAAAGGCTTAGGGTATATGATCTACGATTAAACACACAAAAGCATTCTCTATTTTCTCTATCCAACAACTAAGGGAAAGCTCTCATTAAATAGACAAAAAAGGTTTCAACGAATATAAAATGGTCACATTTTTTACAGAGTTCGATATCATCGAGCAGGGTCAATATCATCAAGCGTATACTCTCGATAGCATTGACTGGTCGCTCGATGACACGAGCTTAAATGTCAAACGTTTTTGAAACCTTTTATCAGCTAGTCGAGGAAATCGAACATGCATCGATGTCATCAGATTTCAAACTCTGATTTCATCGACACGAGGTTCGAAATGAGAGAGACTTTCCTTTGAAGATTTTCAGGAAAAAGTTATGATCGAGCATCACTTGATATCATTAGAATTTGAATATCAATGATATCGAGGGAAGTGTCGATTCATCGATAATTCTAAGGAATTTTCCTATAAGCTTGCTAGACAGTTTGTGTTCATCTTCGATGACATCGACCATGCCTTGATATGATTGATATTTGAATATCAATTTTATCGAGTGACCCTCGATCCGAGAAAAAATAACTTGAAAAACTTGTTGGATATAAATGTGTCCCAAACCGATATCATCAAAAGTCTTCCGATATCATCAAGTTTTCAATTCCGAAGACATCGAGGAGCTCTTCGATATATCGAAGATTACATGATTTTGCCTTAGTAGAACTTTGGACATAATAGACTTGATGTCGATTTTATCGAGTCCACTCGATGGTCTCGAGATTCAAATTTCGATGATATCGAATCCTCTATTGATACATCAATAATTCTGTCTAGAGATTTTTGTGGTTGCTGGACATATTATGTCCACATTTTGATAATATCGAGTGAGCTTCGAGAACATCGACAACAGGGTTCGATTTCATCAAACCACTTGTCGATAAATCGACAAAGGCAGAAAACTTAGAGATTTTTTTGAGTGTGAAAAAAGTTTTCTATTCATAATCCCTTAGGGTCTATCCAATTTTAAGGATTTTAATTACCCTAGTGTTTTGGGACATGTGATGTGAGGATCATATTTACCTGTGGCTAGTTCTGGCACACATCTAGTTGAGGCGGACGCTTGATCATTCTTCCTGTGGGGCTCTTTTTTTTAACTAACTCAACGCTCATGCTAATTGACAAACCAAAGCACTTTCAGGATGATGGACAAGATTGATGATTCAGGGCCCACTTGAGTGTTTCGATGGCATGAATATTGATGGTGGGCCATCACTTATGAAGTGGATCGCATTCTTTGTCATGATTTGTGGCCATGTGTGAACTGGATTTCTCCAGTGGGCCCTGGATCATGGACTGGGGAACATGGGCCTGTTTAAGACTTATGGGCTAAGACCATGGGCTTTAAAATTAGAACTATGAAGTGGGCCTTGCTTTGGATATACAGGCTTAAGAAATGAACTTGGAAACATGGGCCCTGAACCATAGGCCTTTGGACAATGGGCTTGGTGGGCTTTTGACATGTGGGCCTTGAACTTGTGGGCCTTGCGGGCTTTGAACTTGTAGGCCTTGTGGGCTTTGAAATGTGAGCCTCTGGGGCTTTGAAATGTGTGACTTGTTGGACTGGGCTTGGGCTTTGGCTTTGTGGTGAGAAGGGTATTTACATGTAAACCTTCTGCTTGTGCAGCATGCCTCGACGTGGCCACAATGAAGCTGGTCCTTCTCACCATTCTATTGATCCATATTTCATGCCTCAGAAGGGTCGGCATTTATCTGACATTGCTCATGAGGGAGTCGCTCCTACAGTCTTGAGAGGGCGTGGGGTTAAGACCCATTGGCCACACTGGTTCAAGGATCCCCAACCCTTGTTCTTCAAGGTGTTAGAGTGCATCCTCTAGCCATCTTGTTTCAGATTCACCTGAGTAAGATGAACATGTCCTTGTTATCTGTGTTGGCTGAGCGATGGCGTGTGAAGACCCATACCTTTCATCTACCCTTCGAGGAATGGGGGATCAGCCCTTACGATATTTATATCTAGTTGGGTCTTCGATATGAGGGAGGTTCCATCCCGTTCAAGGATGACCTTCCAATACCTTCTTCTGACGACTAGATGAGCTTATTGGGAATGATGTTGGATCCCACTGACTTCTCAGGCCTGCGATTCAAGTTGCTCTAGTTGTCTACAAACTTCGCACGTCGCATTCCGGAGACTGAGGTTGATGTCATTGTGAAGGCTTACGCCTTAATTTTGTATACTATGGGAGCAATCATATTCTATCACGGGAATGAGCTGGTGAGTTCTCGTTTGTTGTTACTCATGGCAGACATCACCTTCCCCACTCCATATAATTGGAATGCGACCCTTCTTGCCCATTTGTATGACGGGTTAGATAAGGCCAGTCGCTACATCAGCAGGTCATTGACTAGCATTTACCCGGTCATTGAGGTACATGTCAGATCCCTCTTCCATGATTTTCCCATTCATAATTGGTGTAATTTATGATTGTGACCTTGTGCAAGTCTATTTCTTTGATCATTTTCCTCATTTGGTCCCTACTTTGATTGACCAAAAGCCACCTTTTCTGTGCATAATGTTGTGGTACAAGGATAATCATAGCTGCACGCGCTTGTTTTTTGATCTTGCATGGAGCTCGAACGTTGACGCCCTTATTCCTGATGACATAAGTGATTGTGTTATCCTATGTTATTTTTTTTGCCCTTTATTTCTGATTTGTCTATCTCTTGCAGTTCCATACCAGGCCGTACCTTCGGTAGAATGCTGCGCTCACTCGTATAGCTCAAGAATCTTATCAGGCCTCACATCAATGCCGCATTCTAAAGGATCCACGTTTGATGAAGTGATACATGGGCGAGAGACTCTTCTGGTAGCTGACAGATAGCCCTTTAGTTTCATTTAGCCCTCCATCTGGTCCGTCAGATTGGAGGGCGATGCTTTAACAGGAATTGACCGTTTCTCTACAGGGCTTTGCTGTCAGCGCTTTTGTCGATCCGGCGAGAGAGTATAGCTTATGGTGTGAGAAGTATGACATTGGGCCGATCTTGCAGCATGCCTATGCTCCTAGTGGCGGTGCACGTTTTACTGGAGGGGGCCTTCTCGGGCCTCAGCTTCATCAGAAGGATACTGATGACTACGTACCTGACAATGATTAGCTTTGTTGTATCATATGATCATGTATCATCGGTTCTATATCCTTCCGTATATATGGAACTTTAGTTGCCCAATGTCACTTTTTTATTGTCTTTTAAGTCTTTCTATGGTCCTGATTGAGCTACTGATAGAGGTTTCATGTTCCAGAGTAATCGAAATGGGCCCCACCTTTGATTTCATGTTGACATTTACTCTGTCTTCTAGGTCTGTTAGGCTGCAGGTGCTGAGAGAGCACGCAGGCGGTACCTGAATTACCGTGGGCAGTAATCCGACTACCGTTCCCACTTATCTTTTGTTCTAGCAATCTTTTCTCTGTCTATCCACAATAGCTCTCTCTGATATTCTTTCCTTTCTCTGATTGACCTGTTCATCCAGTTTGTCCCCTTTTTGTCCCTTTTGTCTCCTTTCTTGTTTTGTCTTTTTCCTTCTTGTCCTTTACCATGGATGGGTTTAGATCCCATAATCATGGAGTGGTGGGTCCTTTTAAAGATTCTCCTTTATTAGCTTGGGATGGGTTAGTGGGTGAGGGCCCATCTATGGGTATTGATGATGGCTTGAGTGGTTGTAATGGTGGGTTGGTGGGTCCTCTTGAGGATGTCAATGTTATTTATGGCATTGCTCCCACTACCATTAATGGTGGGGATGAGATGTTGGAGGGAGACTTGCTTGGTGGACCTTTGGATAGGTCATCCTATGGTGGGATGGGCATGGATGTGCCATTGGATGGAATGGATGGTGTTGGGATGATGATGGATAGCCCGGATCTTACCATAATCGATGGCATGGGTTTGGGTGTTTGGGATGGTGAGCTGATTTCTTTCGATGGTTCGGATGGGATAGATGAGGTCAGGATGGATGGTGGGCCCCATTTTGATGGATTGGGTTTAATGGGTAGTTTGGATGTGGCGGGTGATGGGCCTTTTATTGATGTCTTAAGTCAGATATTTGGCACAGATTTTGAGGCGGTGATGCGACATGCAATTGCTGTCGATGATCAGGATGTTGGCCCAGTCAGCTACTAGAGCGGTCCGAGTGTTGCGGCTCCCGGGGCATGCACTTTCTAAGCTGCCCATGATGTGGCGATCATTGGTGGTTCAGGTCCATTTGTTACTGCTTTTCAGGACACACTTAGTGATGCGATGGGTGAGTCAGGATTTTTTCATCATCATGAGATTGACCTGTTGTACGAGGGCATGCCCATCTTCACCGACTCACCTTTTGATTTGTGACTCCAGGTTGTAGAGGGCGTACCTGTCCGTACTTGTCACCTTCAACTGTGCAGTACATGCTTTGAGAGATTACATATTTGGATTGACTGCTTGACGGATTTCGATGTTTTTGAGCTGGGCTCCTTGGGCTTCAGGGTGGTCCTCCATTTTCATAGAGTTCACCTGGATTGGCGACTGTTCAGTGCAGTATCGTATGATTGGGTTCCAGTATTGAACCTATTTTCTTTTAACGATCTAGAGTTGGGTCCATCTCTGAAGGAGCTTACGCGGTTGTCTAGCCTCCCTCTTACTCAGGAGCCATACATCCCTTCATCTGATCTGGATTGTCCTGCGGATCTGGGTCCCTGGTTTGGGTTCTTGGCCGCCTTCCCTACTGTGGAGAGTAGAGCCGATGAGTTCTCGCTCAATATTTTGTATGATCATTGTTCGATTACTCGAGGAGGCCCGAGATTTGATCACCAGCTTCAGTCTTGAATGCTCTGATCTTCTGCATTTTGGCAGAGCTACTTTTTTTGGGCTGGCAACAGTCATCCTTAGCGCTTTTGTTCGATGTCTTCCAATGCATCCTGGCCCGCCGGAGCGTCGTCTCTATAGTGCTAGTGGAGCGGTTCTTGGGTTTATCCGAGTGCTCACTTGGGCAAACTCGCATCCTCCGAGGCTACTGCTTGTTCCTCCATGTACTTTCCGCTCTGTCCCTCTTTTTCTTTTTCGCTCTTTTTGTCTACTTGTGCCTTATGTTTGGATCATGCTTTTCTTCCGGTATGGCTGTGGGATCACCTGCACATGACTCCTCTGCTCTCATGGCCGGATTCCTACCATGGTGATGTGCTGTCTTTATTGCTCGATGGCCTTCCTCATGGCACTGAGTCCACAGAGTTGTTATATCGCCACATGCTCTCTCAGTTCCAAGGATGGGAAGTTAGTTGGGAAGTTCCATGGCTCTGTCGTACGCCGTTAATCTATAGCACTGCTCGTACTCCACTGTTGTTGTTAGGATTCCAAGGGTACTACTCCTATTATCTCGTGAGATTTCTTCAGCAGTTAGGCTTTTAGCAAGACATTCTCGACTTTGCCTTCTCAGGTTTTGGGCATGCTCCTCTTCCTTCTGGCCTGATCACTCTGTATCGATGAGTTTGGACTTCTTGGCATGACTGCTTGGATGCAACAGCTTTTGAGTTCGAGTCCTAGGCTCCTCCTTTGGCGACGGTGCCATTCCAATGATGGGTGGCGAAGCAATCACTTTACCATCAGGTCCCTAGTTGGCACTTGGCGGATGAGGTGGGTGATCAAGATATTGTTGCTTCCGAATTCCCATTGATGTTGCTTTGTCTTCATCAAGCATCGATGATTCCTTTGAGGCGTTAAAGGAGCGGTCTTTTATTAACTATTGAGGGTCAAATATTGCATATTGGACCGTATTTATTACTTAGTTTTATGAACATGATAATGGTTAATGTTCTATTTTAATCATATTTGTGTTGCAAGGTGAATTCAAGAGCTTACATTAAAAAGAATGTTAAAAGCATGGATTTAACGCTTAAGAATCACCAAAGCCAAAGATGGATCTTATAAGAAAAAGAATGAAGAATTTATATGCCAAAGATCCAAGAGAATCAGGTGAGGAATGAAGAGCATTGAAGACTTGAAAAGAAGAAAAAGAACCCTAAAAATCTACCTTCCTCGACTAGTTGAGGATTCCTTGACTTAAAGTCCAACAACCAAAACCATCTAAAATCAGGTCGTCATCGACCCGTCGAAGGAAATCCTTGACCCGTCGAAGGTGCCCTCGACCAGTCATGGGTTACGCGGACAGTAAACAAATTGCAAAAATTTAAAGCGGTTTCTGAAATTTTCCAACTCGATGTGAAAGTTTAAGTTGCAAAACTATAAATAGGGGTCCATATGGCATCTTAGGCATCATCTAAGGTTTGAGGAGTGGAGAAAAAGCGTAAAGAGGCTGTCACCAAGAGTTTTTCTTCCCATTCCTTGTCATTTTTATGCTTTACTTAAGAAATTCTAGTCTATGGTTAGCTAAACCTCTTAGATAGGACTAAGAGGTGAAGCTTGTAGTGTGATTGAGATGTTTTTTTTTTTTTTTTTTTTGTTTTGATTAATGTTTTATTGAACTCTCTTAGATTCTAGTTTGATTATGAAGGAATATTTTTAGTTTTGTTGTGACTCAAATTACAATAGATCCGCGATAGGTTGAGAATCTTTATTTTTTCATGTATTAAGATTATGAAATTAGGAAATCTTATTGTTCACCATCATCCCATGGGTATGGTTGGGTGATGAAATCCTTCTAATCTTCATAATTCTCTTATGATTGGTTGTGCGATTGGTAGATCCTATTGTTTTCCTTGTCTCCTGGGCACGGTTAGGTGATGGAATCACTTCCAAATCCTCACAACTCTCATCCATTGATGATTAGATCTATGAGAAGTTCAGAGATCTAAAAAATCTCTTCATCCTTGAATCAAACAAAATAACATCCTGAGAACCTACAAGTGGATCCCTGGAGACCCTAGTTTTCCCACATTTGAATTTACGAGTTTTAGTTAAATAATTCATAATTATTCTCTCAATCAATTTGGATTTACATAAACATCTTCTTCTAGTTCTAGTTCTAATTGCTTTCAGAAGACACACAAGATTAGTCCCTGTGGATTCAACCTCGGTCTCACCAAGATTATTACTACATCACGACCCTACACTTGGGATTATGAATAAGTTTTTGGCGCCATTTGCAGGGGATTAACTATTGCATTTTTATAAGATTAGCTAGTTTTGGAATTATTTTAAGATTAGAGTTTTTCTATTTTCTATTTTTAGGTTAGGGTTTCTCTACATTATTTTAGAAACTAACTTAGCTTTCTAATTCTAGGTTTAAACATTTTCTTTTTCTGTTTTTAGAAACCACTTTCCAATTTTAGGTTTAGAAACTTTCCTAATTTGATTTTAGAAACTAACTCATCTTTCTATTTTTATTTGTAGAAAATTTCTAATTTTAGAATTTCTAATTTTAGAAACTGACTTGTTTTGTTTTGTTTTTGCAGGATTTTAATTTAGGAACATCTAATTTGGTAACTTCTTTCTAATTCCCTCTCTCTTTTTATTTTTAGATTTCTATTTCCTTCTTCTTTCTTTGAGGTTTAAGTTAGAATTTGAAATTAAGGGCTGAGAGTGTTTCATGCCCAAGTTGGTTTGTAACAACACTCTACATCTTTTGAGTGAAGGAGGATTGGTTGAGGGGTTATCGATCCATCGCAGGATTAGACACCACTTGAGATTCTCAGAGATAATTGAGGTTATGACTGTAAATCAACTGGTCAATGAACTTGGAAGACAACCTCAACCTCAGGTTGAGGAAGTCTAGGATGAGAATGAGGTGCATCAAGCACCCCCGCCTCGTACTTTATAAGACTATTTACAATCGGCGGAGGTGAGTACACCTTCATACATGATTTTTTCAGAAAATCTGGGACACATGGATATCAAGCCTTGGGTGATCCAACTCCTTCCAAAATTTCATGAGCTTGAATATGAAAATCCGTATCTACACTTGAAAGAATTTGATGAAATCATAGTCACTCTATATTTCTTAACGTGTCTAACGACACGGTCAGGCTGAAACTCTTTCCTTTTTCTTTGAAAGAGAAAGCTAAGATGAGGTTACATTCACTACGTCCTCGATCTATTGGTAAATGGAATGACATGATAAGGGAGTTCATAAAAAAAAATAATTTCCATGCCATAAGACGAACACCCTTAGAAAGTCGATCAGGAACTTCACCCAAAAGGAAGATGAAACATTCTTCTAATGTTGGGAACAGTTCAAGTACCTTGTCAGTTCATGCCCACAACATGGTTTTGAAACATGACGCATCACGACTTTCTTCTATGCTGGACTGACATCTTCCATATGCCAATTGGTCAAGATAATGTGTAATGGGGAATTAATGAATAAAAGTGTCAATGATGTGTGGGATTATTTTGACAAGCTTGCTGAAAACACACAATCATAGGACATCGCCCCAAAGTCAAGCACAATGTTTAGGCTGACTCAATCCAAGGAGAGGGGTGGAATGTATCTCCTGAAAGAGGACGTTGAAATCAGTGCTAAAGTGGCTAATCTCACTAGAAACTCGAGGTCATGGAATTAAAGAAGGATGAGGGTAAGGAAATTGTTTGCAGTATTTGTGTTTGCAACATTCACGTAACTAAAAATTGCCCAACAATATCTGCTTTTCAAGAGGTACTAAATGAGCAATCTAATGCTGTAAATACTTACCAAAGTCCTTTCAGTAGACCCACCTCTAATACGTACAATCCCAGCTGGAGAAATTATCCAAACTTCAGTTGGAGAAACGGACAAACTACTACACCTCAAAGATTCCCTAATCGAATTCCAATTCAAGGGAAACCTCAGGAGGATCCAGTTTTAAAGCATCTTCAAAACCAAGAGCTTTTGAATCAGAGAATGCTACAAGTATTTCAAGACCTAATAAAGGTCATACAAGGACTTGAAACTAAAAGTGCAATTGGGAACAAGGGGAGCCTTCCAGCTCAACCACTTCCCAATCCAAAACCGTAATATGAAGTTAGTGACTTGAGCACTTCAAATCAGATGGAGCAAGCTAAATCTATCACCACTCTTATGAGTGGCAAGACCATTAACAAAACCATTCTGCTTAGGGCTGAAAAGCCTAAGGACTCAGAAGAGGACAACAGTGATAGATCTAGCCATGTCCCACAAGAATTAGAACTGAAACCTCAAGGGAAGCCGATTCCTCCATTTCTCCAATGGTTGGTTACACCAAAGCCTCTTTCTAACTCTTAGAACATTCTAGAGGTATTGAAACAAGTGAAGGTCAATATTCCTCTACTTGATGCCGTAAAATAAATACTTTCATATGCCATATTTCTGAAAGACTTATGTACGACCAAAAGATGATAAAATATTCAAAAGAAAATATTTTTAACTGAAAAATTAAGTGCCATCGTGTAACACCTCGAATTTTTGTCTACCTGAAATTAGATGTCCTTAGGCAATGGGTCAACTATAACACCTTGGTAACCTCTTCGAACTCAATTCCAAAGCCAAAGGAATCATTTAGAACCTAATTCTTTAGAAATTTAACGTGAATTAGCCAGCGCTACACTAGATTTCCTACAAAATTAGCACCAAGGACTTTAAAGACGATCTATAAGACCCAAAACCTCTAGAATTGTTACCGCTACGTTACCCTAAAATCTAGGATCAATCTCTAAGCCCAGTTGACCTCGGGACCATTTGGAAACTTCGTATCGGACCTTGACCACGCATCGAAAGTCCAATAGCGATGAACATAGACCATTATGACCGCCTAGTTGGACTTGACTATCACTTCAAAAATCAAGCCCAAACGATGCTCTGAGGCGATTTCCTTGAGTCCGAAGTAAAGAGAGTAGGAAAAGGAAGATTTTTAAAAAATAAATTAGAATCTGGAACGTTTCACTTGCGCATTATTTTTAAGCGTTCTGACCGTCAGAATTTGACCAAATTTTACCCTCGGATCAGGAAAATTTGTCCTTACATGTCCAAGGACTTGTGGCCTTGATCGGAGTTCAGTAACCGTTGAATTGAAACTGGTCCGCCACGGACGATCTGAAAATCCGATCGGACTGAAAACTTAACTGACTAAAGATCCGATGTTAGTGAGCTTAAGTCCGACCGCATTTGATAACAGGACCTCCAGAAATGCTCTGTTGGATCGAAATAGACCCTCTTTGGTTATAACTTAAGTATACCTTGACATGGAGTCCGTTTTCATTATGTTTGGGCTTATAAAAGGGCCTTAAACCCTTAGCTTTCTAACCCATTCGAATTTCCCAAACCCTAGAGAGTGAGAGAGAGAAAAGAGAGAGAAAGTGTGAGAGAGAGTTGGTGTTTGATCCAGGGCTTCTTTCCTGCCATCCCATGTACTCAACTATCACATCTGTATCATTTTTTTCGGTGATTCCGGTTCCGTTCTTAGGTAAGAAAACCTAACCCTAATTAGTTCTAGAGGTTTAAATAGCATAGGTAATAAAATAGCAAATCTATTTCATGCTACAGGTCACCTTTGTGCCGTAGACAAAGACTTAGAGTCTCTGTCGAGTTCGTTGCCATTCTACAGCATAAGGTGCGGACTATATACACTTAGGTTATGGTTTTCAAGACTTTTAATGTTAAGTAATGATTTATTCTTGTCTAGGATGCTATTTCACATGTATAAAGTGTTGTCCGTTTCATTTTTCAGTTATACGTTACCTATGTTGTTTATACTGTATTCCTCATATTTGTAGAAAATACCATATACGTATAAAATTTGGGTTTGTGCTTAACATGATTAATTGCCGTGAATATATGCTTGTTACATGTGTGACAACTCCT
Source organism: Magnolia kwangsiensis (assembly GCA_037074715.1). Classification (NCBI taxonomy): domain Eukaryota; kingdom Viridiplantae; phylum Streptophyta; class Magnoliopsida; order Magnoliales; family Magnoliaceae; genus Magnolia; species Magnolia kwangsiensis. Next base: position 71,999,705 of record CM073576.1, read on the forward strand.
TAGTGAAAGGACTTGCCCTAAATCACGCCACGGCCAATATACGCTGTAGATGTTAAAGTGTGTAGCCCACGTGTTTGTGAAAATGTCTAAAAGAATATGGAACCCTGATTCATGCATGCTATGATTATCCGTCATGGGTATATGCAAGTGATATATGGGGCAACTCCCTAGTGAAAGGATTTAGTCAAATACATGATATATCAACATACGATATGTAGTTAGTATGTGTAGCCTAAGTGTTTATGAAAATGACTGAATGAGTATGGAATTTCCTTTCATGCTCGCCATGACTAATTGTCATGGATATATGATTATTGTATGGGTGATAACCCTTTGACAAAAGGATTTGCCCTAATACGTATGCTAATGGATACATAATATGTACGATGTAATGTGTAGACTAAGTGTATGTAAAAGTGTCTGAATGAGTTAGGAGTTAGTAAGATGTACCTATATGCGGGTTGAGAATGATTCTTAACTACTTCAATGATGTGTATGATTCCCTTCATGAATCATGTAACTTAGGTTATCCATGCTAAATAAGTGTATGATTTCCTCCATGACTTGTGTGTTTAAATGAATCCTGTTATATGTGTGTATAATTTCTTGTATGTACTGTTTACATTTAAGTTATACTTCATGATTGTTCAAATGAATGCAGGATATGAATCATATGCTAGCTATTAGCTTTGTATGTGAATGGGGCTGTACTACAGTCCAGGTAATCGGTAACCGTTCTGTAAATAGTGGTTGAGGTTGTTTCCGCCACATAAGATGAGTTTAGCGAATCTGAGTCGTACTTGGGATGTTCGACAGTGGTTAGGCCACACGGAATGCTTATGCATCCATGTCGTTCAACTCAACGTGCGCTTGGCCTAGTTGAGCTTATCAACTAACCCGATTGACCGATATTTGTTCACCATGTTTGGTCACCACTGTTTGAATCTAAGGCACTGAGCTTACCAGTGAAACTCCCGTTAACCATGGTACCAAGATCCCCTAAGAATCATGAGCCGGACATGGTGGTATGGGACACCGTGGTCGAGCTGTCAACCTACGCTGGGGCCATAAACCTCCCCGTAGTGACCAGTGAGCACCCTACTTTGAGCAGATTATGGTGGTATGGGACACTATATTCTAGCCGTCGGCCTACACTGATTGGTGATGAGCCCTCTGTAGTGACCTTGAGTTTATCCTAACATTGGATAGGGGCAACCAGTCCTGTTGCAGTCTTGAGGATATAAGTAGGCATGTATTGATAAGGTGATGGGGGAGAGGAGCAATGATTGCGCGCAACAGCCCTTGCAGCGACCTAGAACCATAACATCGTATGAGATTCCTAGGACTGATGACCCTAGAATGGATCAATGTTGGGAAATGATACAAGGGAGGTGTCTTAGCTTCCCAATACTGTTGTATGAAAAGGACTAATAAGAATTGGGTAATTATATTCATGACATTGCACTGCATGTGCCATTGGTGTTGGTGTGAGAGCACAGTGGTAGTGATTCATGCCGTGATCGTTGGATGATGTCGCATGAGGGAGTTTGTGGTGAGGGCATGCATCATTCTTCATATCATCCTTACATTAACAAGAGTATCTAGGACTTATTTGATTGTACTGCCTTATCATTACTGCTTGATTGAATTGATAACATGTTAACCTTTGCTGTATAGTTTTCATTGAGTTAGCTACTCACTCCCATGTTACGGGATGGTGTTGTACACACCAAACAGTCCCTGTTTTAGTTTCAGATGATGGTGATGCTTGCGAAGCAGAGCCAGACTTTATGATGATGAGGAGGATTCCTCCTATATGCAGGTTCTGATCGACATGTTTATAGGGTTACTGATTAGATGCCAATACACTTAGTATTTTACCTTTTATTTAAATACCCATGTATATTCTTTTCTTTCTATTTTTGGAGTATACATGTATTTAGTTAACCTGGTAACATGTTCATACTCTGGAAAGTTACAATCTATTATACATTTTATATATTTATCACAGTCTTCCGCTTGAGAAACTTAACTATCTCTGGAGTATGATATGCTGTTTTGGCTTAATCCACTTCATGTTTATGTACTACTACAGTCGAGATTCATCTATCATTGAAAATGTTGCATAAGTGATGTTCTGGAACTCGGGAGTGGAGTTTATGCTCGACCCCCAATTTTCAGGATGTTACGCATCGTAAAGCAAGATGTTCCACGAAAATATAAAGATCTCGGTAGCCCAACCATACCTTGTGTAATTAGGAACTATCAAATTGAGCACACACTTCTTGACTTAGGAGCAAGCATAAATCTGATTCCTTAATCGGTCTACAAACGGTTAGGTTTGGGTGAATTGAAACCCACCCTGAACACATTATAACTTGTTGATCACTCAGTTCGTGTACCAAGAGGGGTAATTAAGGATGTGTTGGTCCAGGTTGATAGATTCTACTACCTGGTATATTTTACTGTCCTGGATACGCATCCCATCAGTAACATGAGCACTCAAATTCTCGTGATTCTTGGTCGCCCATTCCTTTCTACTTTAAACACAATCATTAATTGCAAGAATGGAGTCATGAGTATGTCTTTCGTGAATATGACATTGGAATTGAATATCTTTTCAACACAAGAAAACAGTTAGAGGATGATGATGATTTCTACGACATTAACATGATTGAATTTTTCATGGAAGATAGAACACTTTTGACTTTATCCTCTTACCCTCTAGAGACGTGTCTAACTCACTCCCATGATTTTAATGATGACATGATGAAGGAGACAGGAGCCATGCTGGATATTGTGCTGGTACTTGAAGTGAACCAGTGGAGGCCACAATTTTAAGAATTGCCCCAAACTAATGTAGTGCCTTTACCGTCTAACCTCAAGGCATCAAAGCTTAACCTAAAACCTTTGCCCTCTGATTTAAAATATATCTACTTAGGTCAAGATGAGACATACCCAGTGGTAATTTCTTCTCACCTTGAGAAAGAATAAGAGAGTATGCTCATTTCTACTCTCATCGAGCATAAGGGAGCCCTTGGATGGTCGATTGCAGACGTCAAGGGAATTGATCTCTTGATTTGTACTCACCACATTCATCTAGAGGATAATGTGAAGATTTCACGACAACCACAACGTAGACTAAATCCAAACATGAAGGAACTGATTAAGGTCGAGGTTCTTAAACTATTGGATGTGGGTATCATATATCCTATATCTGATAGCCAATGCGTGAGTCCAACTCAAGTGGTTCCTAAGTAGTCTGGAATCACCATCATATCCAATGCCAATAATGAACTTGTACCAACTAGAGTTACTACTGATTGGAGAATGTGCATTGATTATAGGAAGTTGAATATCATCAAAAGGAAGGACTACTTTCCTTTGCCCTTCATTGATTAAATTTTGAAAAGGCTAGTTGGTCATTCCTATTATTGTTTCCTTAATAGTTATTTGGGCTACAATCAGATTAAGATAGCTTTTGAAGATCAAGAAAAGACTACATTTACATGTCCTTATGGCACATTTACTTACCAAAGGATGTCATTCGGGCTATGTATTGCCCCTGCCACTTTTCAACGATGCATGTTGAGTATTTTCTCTGACATGGTGAGGCAATATTTAGATATCTTCATGGACGACTTCTTGGTCATTGGTCTATCCTTCAACGAATGCTTGGATAATTTGAAAAATATGCTAAAGCGGTGTGACGAAAAGAACTTGGTACTGAATTAGGAGAAGTGTCACTTTATGGTTCGTAAGAGAATTGTCCTTGGACAAATCATCTCGTCCAAGGAAATTGAGGTAGATAAGGCTAAAATTGATCTTATTTCTAATATACCTTCACCTAAGAACATATGAGATGTGTGATCCTTCCTAAGATACGCCAATTTTTACAGAAGATTCATAAAGGACTTTAGTCACCTCTCCCATCCTCTATGTAATCTACTTCAAAAGAATGCACCATATGAGTGGACTGAGTAATACCAGGAAGCTTTTATTAAACTTAAGGGCATGTTAACCACTACACCTATCATGCAGCCACTCGACTGGAGCTTTTCTTTTGAACTTATGTGTGACGCGTCTGACTATGCTTTAGGGGCGATTTTAGGCCAGAGAAAAGATAAGAAGCCCTACATTATTCATTACGAAAGTAGAACTCTAAATCTCACCCAAGTGAACTACTCTACTACGGAAAATGAACTCTTAGCCGTAGTGTTCGCTTTAGATAAATTTATGTCCTAGTTGATTGAATCCAAGATTGTCATTTACACAGATCATGTGGCACTCAGTATCTTCTTTCTAAGAGTGATGCTAAACCCCACCTGACTCTAAGAATTTGATTTAGAAATAAAAGATAAAAAGGGAGTAGAGAACGTAGTGGTTTACCATCTTTCTCGCCTTAATCTCTCTGATTCCCATGAGAGGACACATATAAATGACATGTTCCCTGACAAACAATTGTTCAAAGTCTCCCATTTACCTTGGTTTGCTGATATTGTTAATTATCTTGCCACAGGTTTCACGCCGACACATTGGACTGTGCAAGATAAGAAAAAAAATTCTTCGTCGAGATTCGTATGTTCTTTTAGGATGATCCATATTTTTTTAAATATTACTCAAACCAAATTTTAAGGAGATGTGTGCCAAACAATGAACACCAAAGTATCATCTCCTTCTGTCACTCTCAGGCCTGTGGTGGTCACTTTTCTTCAAAAAAGACCATGACTAAGATTCTACATGTGACTTTTACTAGCCTACTATATTCAAGGACACTCATGAGTTTTGCAAAGATTATGAGTGTTGTCAGAAATTGGGAGCATTGTCCCGTCAAAATATGATGCTCTTAAACCCCATTCTTATCATAAAAGCATTTGATTGCTGGGGTATCGATTTCATGGGGCCAGTCCCCCAATCCTTTGGAAATTTATATATTTTATTCGCTGCAAACTATGTCACTAAATGGATCGAAGCGATTCCATGCTGGAACAGTGACCATCAAACGATCATTAAATTATTAAAAGAGAACATTTTTTCCCAGTTCGGAACGCTTCAAGTCATCATTAGTGATGGGGGCTCACTTTTTGGTAATAGGTCATTCACGAACTTAATGAAGAAATATGGCATCTCTCATAAAGCGAGTACTCCTAACCACTCACAAACAAGTGGGTAAGCTGAGATTTTCAATAGAAAAATTAAACACATTTTGAAAAAGACAGTTAACCCTAACTGTAAGGATTAGTCAATCTGAATGATCGATGCATTATGGGCATACCGTACTACATTAAAAATCCCTATTAGAATGTCTCCTTTTAAGCTGGTCTATGGGAAAGCTTGTTACTTGTCTATGGAGTTGGAACATAGAGCCTACTGCGCTATCAAAATCTGGACTTCAATTTAGACAACGCTGACTCACTACGCAAACTTCAGTTGAATGAACTCAAAGAAATTTGGAATGATGTGTAAGAGAACTCGAGAATTTATAAGGATAGGATGAAGGTATTTCATGACCAACACTTTCTTAGAAATCATTCACAATAGGTTAGAAAGTCCTCCTGTATAATTCTCGGTTACATCTCTTTTCGGGAAAACTTTGATCTCATTGGACCGGTCTTTTCACTGTTACCAATGTCTATCCTCATGGGGCCGTCAAGATATAAGATCCGAATAATGGCAAAGAATTCAAAGTGAATGGATATCGATTAAAGCCATTTGTTGAGAAATTTGATTCAAAGGACATGTCCATACCTCTGAATAATCCTGTTTATTAGGATTTATCTCCTAGTCTGGCGGAGGTATAGTTAGGTTTATTGGTTTCTGCCATTCTAGGATAGTTTGCTTTCTGGCGTTCTAGGATAGTTTATTTTTGGTTGTTAGCTCTAGTGCTAACCTACCTCACACTGAGATCCTCTAGAAAAAGCCTCAAATTTTCTGCATTAGGTACTATCTTTCCATCACTTCTCTTTCAATTACGTTGTCTCTTTTGTATTTAATGCTTATTTTTTTTACATTGAGGACAATGTAGATTTTAGGTTGGGGATGAGAGATTAGGTAACCTAATCAATGTTTTCTTAGTTTTGAGCAAAATTTGTAAAATTTTTGAAAATTTTTCAATGTTTATATATTTAAAAAGCAATAGGTTGTGTATTTAAGACTGTTTTAAGTATGATGATAGGATAGAAATCAAATTTTTAATCATTGGAGTTGGAGCAACTAAGTAGCCTGTTACTTATGGTTCTTACATTCAATTAATTAAGAGTAAGTTTGAATATTATGTTATTCAAATTGTTTTCTATGAATAGTACTTGATCTTCTAATTGTTAGTATGATGATCATTGAAAGATGTTGAGAACCGAGTCTCGAGAATTTTATCCACCTTAAAAGAGAAGAACTAGTTAAAAAATAGGAGATCGACACAAAGAGGTCAAGAATGGTCAAAAGATTGAACAAGTTTAAAAAATAATGAAAAATCTGAAAGAAAAAAGAAAAGATGAAAAGACTAAATGAATACAAATAATTGTTGATATAAAATCAAAAGCTAGAAAAAGAAGGAAAAGGGGATAAGTTCAGAATCAGCACTTGAGTTTCCAACCTATCATGAAGTGGTATGGCTAACGTTATGAAAAGATAGTATTTTCACTGAACACATTGAAAAACTTGATATGTGAACTATGCTCTTACCTAATGGATATAGAACTTATTTGATTGATTTCTTACATGATTCGACTATAGGTTTTCAAAATCTCATTTTCTCATCATGAGTCTACTCATTCATACTTGATTACACAACAGATTTTTTATTATTAAGGGTTGAACATTGCACATTAAAGTTCATTTTTTTGCATACTTTACTCGGGACTAGCAAAATGCTGGTTGGGAATTGTCTTGAGGGTCAAATATTACATATTGGACTCTATTTATTACTTGGTTTTATGAACATGATAATGCTTAATGTTCTATGTTTATCATGTTTGTGTTGCAAAGTGAATTCAAGTGCTTGGATTGAAAAGAATGCCAAAAGCATGAATTTAATGCTCAAGAATCACCAAAGCCAAAGATGGATCTTATAAGACAAAGAATAAAGAATTCATATATGAAAGATCTAAGAAAACCAAGTGAGGAATAAAGAGCATTGAAGACTTGAAAAGAAGAAAAAGAACCCTAAAAATCTGTCAAACTAGTCGAGGATTCCTTAACTCGAACTCCAGCAACCAAATCATCTAAAATCAGATCATCTTCGAACCGTTGAAGGAAATCCTCGACCCATCGAAGGTGCCCTCGACTAGTCCTAGGATTTCCTCATCCCATCCTAGGTTATGCGGAAAACACACAAATTGTAAAAATTTGAATCAGTTTTCAGATTTTTCCAACTCGGTGCGAAAGTTTAAGTTACAAAACTGTAAATAAGGGTCCTTAGGGCATCCCCCAACATCATCTAAGGTTTGAGGAATGGAGCCAAAGAGTGGAGAAGCTATCGACAGGATTTTTTCTTCCCCCTCCTTAGTCGTGTTTATGCTTTTCTTAAGAGATTCTAGTTCAATTATGTCTATGGTTGGCTAAACCTCTTAGCTAGAGCTAAGAGGTGAAGCTTGTAGTATTATTAGGATATTTTGTTTGTTTTGATTCATGTTTTATTGAACTCTCTTGGATTCTAGTTTAATTATGAAAAAATATTTTTAATTTTTAATTGTTTGTTGTTACTCAAATTACAATAGATCTGTGATAGCTTGAGATATATTCTTTTCATGTATTGAGATTGTGAAATTAGGAAATCTCATTGTTTACCATCATCCCATGGGCATGGTTTGGTGATGGAATCCTTCTAATCTTCATAATTCTCTTATAATTGGTTGTGTGATTAGTAGATCCTGTTATTTGCCATGTCTCTTGGGCATGGTTAGGTGATGGAATCACTTCCAAATCCTCACAAGTCTCATCCATTGATGATTTGATCCATGAAAAGTTCAGAGATCTAACAAATCTCTTCGTCCTTGAATCAAGCAAAGTAGCATCCTGAGAACTTACAAGTGGATCCTTGGAAACCCTAGTTTTCCCACCTTTGAATTTACAAGTTTTACTTAAATAATTCATAATTATTCTCTCAATCAATTCAGATTTAGAAAAACATCTTCTTCTAGTTCTAGTTCTAGTTGCTTTTAGAAGACACACAAGATTAGTCCATGTGGATTCGACCTCGTTTTCACTGAGATTATTACTTCATCGCGACCCTACACTTGGGGTTGTGAACATTAACCCATCATTCTTCCTTACGACGCATGACCATCTTATCTCTAAGCCTATTATCCTTCATCACACGTGCAAGGATATGGCCCGTCGTCTAGCGGTGGGGTGGCGATATGATGAGAGCAAGATCGCGATGCGCCACTTGGAGAGAGACGAGGTCTTTTGCTTGTGTATGGAGGTAGAGTGACTTAGGCAGAGGCTATTGATGTACGAGGGATAGGATAGAGGCTTACCTTGTGATCCCAGACTTCATTGGTTGCTCATCCTGTATGTGTATGGATGCTTTTTTTTCGTAAAGAAGGGAAAATGATGTACCTAAAATACTTTTGAAAGGAATGAATTTTTGGTTTGTGCCAAATTTGTCAATGTTTGCTTATGTTTGGATTTGTGCTTTGGATGATTGGGATCAGAATATTGGGCTCAGCCCACGTTGTGTTCAGTAGTCTGAATTGTGTACTAGAGATCTTGGTTCCTTGAGAGTGTGCATTCGGGATCATGTCCTTTGGACTTGGGTAGAGACAGATAGAATTTAGATCCGAAGTTGGTCCTTTCCTTGTATTTCTCCATTTCACTCATTGCCTCAACTTCTTTTGTACCTGCACTTATACTATTATTATTATTATTTTTTATCTTATTTCTTGTCGCTTTTGCCCGTAGCACCCTTTCAGGTATTCATTACGACTGACTTTTTCGTCATTTTTGCATGTAGCGTCCTTTCAAAATTTCACTATGTCTCGAATTTTTGTTATTGCCTACCCCTTGGTAGCTTGTGCTATTTTTACCCTTGGCACCCTTTCGGATTTTCAGCAAGTCCGTTACATGCCCACTGTTTTTACTAAAGCGGCCCTTTTGGATTTTCAGGTCGCCCTTTTTTCTTAGGCATGCTTTTCTTTTGCTTTTTCTTTTCTTTTTTAATTGCTGGGAGAGATGGAGAGGCCTCCTTCATCGCCAGCCAACAGGTTACCCTCCCGCCCTTATCTTTGATTACAATTACAAGCTCCTTTATCTTGGTCGGATTATTTGTAAGATGACCTTACTTTCTTCTCCCTCTTTATCTTCATTTTGAGTTTTCTGTTTTTTCCTTACTTTTTTTCTCTTCTTTACTTTTTTTGTGGGAGGACTGTTTATATCTCCTTTTTTATTTTGTATTCTTTTAGTAGGAGAACTGATTTTCCCTTCTTTCTCTTTTTTTTTTTTGTGGGAGGAGTGATAGGTGAGCTCCTTTTTTTATGCTTTCGTTAATCTCAGTTTAGCGATTGTAACCATTAAGAAAGTTAAGTGTGGTTATCCGTGATAGATTTTCATGTTGTTAGCGTCGACGAGCTCGGGAAGATCCTCTCCACTCAGGTTATGAGCTAGAGGGCGCCTCCGGGGAATATCTTTTGAATGATTAGTGGTCCATCCCACGAGGGTCTGAACTTTCCTCTAGGATCTGGTAGATGTAGCGGTAGGATATGTTTCAAGACCATGTCACCAACTTTGAAGCTCCTCCTTCAGACCCTCTTGTTGTAGGCCCGTGTGATCCTTCTTTGGTAGCATTGCAAGTGTCTTAGCATATGCATGCACTTTTCGTTTGCTAGATGCGGTTGGTCGTATCTTGCTTGTTGTCATTCACCTCCTCGACTTCTCTTTCCAGAAATACTCGGAGTGATGAGCTTTCGATTTTGACTAGCAATACTGCTTCTATTCTGTATGCGAGTTCGTGTGAAGTTATACCTGTAGCAGACCGTACAGACGTCCGATAAGCCTAAAGCGCGTATGGGAGCATTTTCGACTAGTCGTGATATGACTTAACCATTTTCTCTAGAATGCGGATGATAGTTTTGTTTATGTCTTTGACCTACCATTCATTTCAGGACGGTACGGGGTTGACCAATGACGTTGGTGTAAGTGCTATGTTTTCTAGCTCCTATAATTGTCAAATTTTGTAGTGCCAAATTTTATCGCGCCCAAATTTTCAAAAGTTTGTTGGTCCTTCAACCAGTCGAGCTGACCTCTGGGCCAGTCGAATGAGCGACTTCTGCACATATAAATAGAGCATAATTTTCAGAGTTTGACATTCAATTCAAGCAAAATCAAGACACCACTCTCAGAAATAAGTTAGTGATATTTTTAAGCTATTTAGTGCTCATTTAATATTCTATTTAATTAACTTTGTTTGCATTTGATTTTATATTCTACATTTCAATCTTATTTGAAGAGGGGATTGAAGTTTTCCCATTTCTTGGAATCAAAATTAAATCAAGCTAGCCCAATGTGATTTAATCTAAAAATCATTTAGAACATAGAACCTTTTCATAAGTATGGGTGGACAATGAACATCTATGTTGAACTTTTACTCTGAATTGGTTCTACCAGGCGCGTCAACAGAGAATATCTAGATAAGTATTTTACATTTATGTAAATATTTTTTTTTGGTTTCTTTGAGATTGTGCAAGAAAAATCTCTTTCTTTTGATTTGTCTGAGGTGATCTAAAAAACTCAGAGTGTGTGGTTTTTGAATTCTGTAAGCCCACTTGAAAGACACAATTGTGAAGGTTTAAGGTGAACCTTGAAAAACCTATTTTATAGTAAACGCTAATATCCACTGTGTGAGGATATTGGGAGTGGAGTAGTTGTGTGGCTGTTTTTGTAAACAGTTGGTGTACACACAAGCGAACCACTATAATTTCTAACCTTGTGGTAGATGGTTGATTATGGATTTGTGTGAATGTTGTAATTTCCCTTTATGCATTTCTGGAGAATGTTGTAATCCTTTTTTATGTATGTGTGGGAATGCTATAATAACTTAGTTATTTTTTATGTTATTTTATTTTTTATTCCTCTGTATCAATTTGGGATTTTGATACACAAACAGTTCTAGAAATCAGGTTGTCTTACCATAAGTTATTGGTTTTTGGTGTAAGGTTGTCCTTAGAACAACATTTCTATCAACCTCTCAATACTTTTATAATTCATTTTTGTATTGTGGATTGTTTAAGTGCTATCTTTATTTACATTTATTTATTTTCGCATTTATTTTTTTAATTTGGCATAATCCTATTCACTCCCCCCATGCTCTAGGACTCTTAGCTTGGCCTTTTCAAGTGGTATCAGAGCCTAACAGGTCGATTTATTTTTTTAGATTTATTTCCTGAGATAAACGATCAGAGCTTTTTAAGATGTCAAAGTTTGATAGCCTTTCAGTCACTAGGCCTCCACCATTTGATGGCTCCAATTATTCCTATTGGAAAGCTAGGATGAGTGTTTTTTTAAAATCCATTGATGAGATCGTGTGGCAAGCCACAGTAACCAATTGGACCCCTCCTACCACTAAAGTGACTGGAACCGATGGATCTGTAACTGTAAAAGTAACAACTTATTTTACTTGGACTAGTTTTCAAAAAAGTGAAAGTAGTGCCAATGCAAAGGCTATTACTTATGCACTATCACCGGATGAATTCAAGAGAATTATATCCTATAATACTACAAATCAAGCTTGGGATGTTTTGGAAATGACACATAAGGGAACAACAATTGTCAAGAAATCTAAAGTCCAAATCCTCACAACCAAATTTGAAGAAATTTGTATGGAAGAAAGTGAAACTTTCATGGACTTCTATACAAGATTGAATGACATTGTCAACTCTATGTGGGGTCTTGGTGATAGAATCCTAAAAAGTAAAGTCTGTGCAAAGATACTACACTCACTGCTTGAACGGATCAATTCAAAGGTGACTGCGATCCAAGAACTTCATGATACAGATAATATGAGGGTAGAAGAATTAGTTAGCTCATTACAAACCTATGAGTTAAAATTTAAAGCTCCTAAAGGTAAATCCATCACCCTTAAATCTTCTAAGAGTATTTCTCAAGAAAATAGTAATAATTTTGATTTAGAAAATTTTGAAGATAATATGGCCCTTTTAGCTAAAAAGTTCTATAAGATTTTTAAAAGTAAAAAGAGAGTAGATTTGTAAAAACCTAATGAAAAGAAAAAATCTAAATCTAAAACCTGAAAATCTTTAAAAGACGGTCAATGTTACAACTGCCATGAATATGGGCATCTAGCGAACAAGTGTCCTAAAAAGGACAAACCTAAAAAGAAAGGTATGTTGGCTACTTGGAATGAATCTTCCAGCTCTGAAGCCTCCTCTAAGTCAGAAGATTCTAAGACTGAGTTGGGTGGTGAAGTTAAAGCCCTTATGACTCTAGCCACGGTCACTTTTTCAGATAATAATGATTCAACTAGTGAAGAAAATCTAAATAGTGATCATGAAAATGAAGAAGATCTTCAAGATGCTTATAATGCCCTATACAAGGAAAGTTGTAAAATTGCTGTAAAACTAAAACTTCAGAAAGAAAAGTTTTCGAAACTTAAAGAAAATTTTGATACTCCTGTTTTAGAAAAATCTCACATTTCATATTATTGTGAAAAAACTCACATTTCATATTGTTGTGAAAAAACTAAGTGCGACTTAGATTTCAAAACCTCCCAAGTTGAAAACTTAAAATCTAAAAATAAAAAGTTAAAACTTGAAGTCTCTTCACTTTTGAGTTTAAAAGACACATGGAGGTATGCCCAAGGTGATCTTAAGTTAGAAAAATCGTTATCCGGATCCCGAAAATGTGACGATCGATCTAAATTGGGCTATGACAAAAGTATTCCTCCAAAACATAAGAATACTCCACCCAAATTTGTGAAAAGGGAGTCTTCAAACTCAAAAGGAAAAAGTCTAAATCAAAATTATTCTAAATCTGCTAAAAATTTTCAAAACTTAAGACCTAAAAGCAACCATATCAACTATAAAAATCAGAATCGTAATCATTTAGCTGAAAAATTTGTTGATTTACATAAGGAACTCTTAAAATCTAACTCAATGGGTCGGTCTTATAACAACTACAAATATAAGAATACCAACTTTACTCCTAAACCCAAAACAGTAATGAAATGGGTTCTTAAGGTTACGTGTTTGGTTGCCTACACTGCTTTCAAAGCTTCGAGCCATTCAAAGTGGTACCTAGACAGTGGATGCTCCAGACACATGACAGGTGACAAAGGTCTGTTCACCTATCTTAAAGACATGACTGTTAGTTCAGTCACATTTGGTGATGGTAGCAACTACAGAATTATTTATCAAGGTACGGTTTAACTTTTTAACCTTCCTCTATTTGAAAATGTTTTATATGTTGAAGGGTCAAAACATAATTTAGTAAGCATCTCTCAAATATATGATAATAATCATAGTGTAAAATTTACTAACCAAGGGTGCGAAATTTTAAATAAAAATGGTTTTATAATATTAACTGGTCGCAGAACTTCTGAAAACTGCTACATTGTGAGTGAATCTCATCTAATCTATCATGTTACATGGTCCATACCGATGAGACCTAATTATTGCATAAACGCCTCGGACATGCACACTAACGCAACTTGTATAAATTAAGCAAAAGAGAGTTAATAAGAGGTCTACCTAAATTACAGAAAGTAGATAAAATATGTGGCGAATGTCAGATTGGCAAACAAACTAAGAGTACTCACAAAAAGTTAAACTTCAATGCCACATCTAAACCACTCAAACTTCTCCACATGGATCTCATTGAACCAACTAGAACGGAGAGTCGAGGTGGTAAGAAATACATTCTGGTAATCATTGATGACTTCACCAAATACACTTGGGTAGTCTTCTTTAGGGACAAATCAAAAACTCTCGATGAAATAAAAAGGGTACTTAAATGTATCCAAACTGAAAAAGAATCACAAGTTTCTAAGATTCGTAGTGATCATGGTTCAGAATTTAAAAATAGTAGTTTTGAGAAATTTTGCAATGATTAGGGACTATCGCATGAATTCTTTGCTTCTAAAATACCACAACAAAATAGTATAGTAGAAAGAAAAAATAGAGTGCTTTAAGAAATGGCAAATGTAATGCTAAATAGTATGAAGCTACCAAAAAACCTTTAGGCCGAAGCTGTAAATACTGCTTGTTATATAATTAACCACGTTTATACTAGAAAATCAAATAGAAAAATGGCTTATGAAATGTGGTTGATAAGAAGCCTATTGTCAAATACTTTCGAGTTTTTAGTAGCAAGTGTTACATTTTACGTGACCGAGAAAATCTGGGTAAGTTTGACACCAAAAGTGACAAAGGGATATTTTTAGGGTATGCTCTAAATAGTCGAGCGTATCAAGTTCTTAATAAGAGGGCTGGTGTAATCCAGGAGTCAATTAATATGGTTATTAACGATCACTTGAATACACCTATCTCAAGTTCAGAAAATGAAGTTCTTCTAATTGATAAATCAGATTCTTCATCAAGTCAAAATAACACTGAACTGAGGACTATTAGAGACCATCCAACTAATCAGATCCTTAGAAACCCTCTCACTGGTATGCACACTCGTAAACAACTAGAAGATATGTGTAATTACATGTGCTTTACATCTCAGATAGAACTAGCTAACGTTAAAGAATCTCTTACTGACAAAAACTAGATTGTTGCGATGCAAGAAGAGCTCAATCAATTTATTAGAAATGATGTTTGGTATTTAGTTCCAAGACAAAAAGATAAACATATTATCGGAACAAAATAAATTTTCAAAAATAAGTCTGATGAACTTGGTAATATTATTAGAAACAAGGCTAGTCTAGTTGTACAAGGGTACACTCAAATTGAAGGCATCGATTATGATGAAACCTTTGCCCCAGTAGCTCATCTTGAGTCAATCAGACTATTTATATCCATTACATGTTTTAGAAATTTCAAAATATATGAAATGGATGTAAATAGTGCATTCTTAAATGGCGATTTACATGAAGAAGTGTATGTTGAACAACCAACAGGTTTTGAAGACCCTAAGAATGTTGATCATGTCTATCGCCTAAAAAAGGCACTCTACGGTTTGAAACAAGCCCACAGGGCATGTGTAACATCCTGAAAATCGGGGGTCGAGCATAACTCAGCTCCCGAGTTCATGAACATCACTTATGCAGCATTTTTTATGCTGGATGAATGTTATCAGGATTAAGGCATAAAACATGAGGTAGATTAAGCCAAAACAACATATCATACTCCAGAGACAGTTAAATTTTGCAAGCAGAAGATTGTGATAAATATATAAAATGTATAATTGATTGTAAGTCTCCAGAGTGTGAACATGTTACCAGGTTAACAAAATACATGTATACTCTAAAAATGGAAAGAAAAGAATATACATGGGTGTTTAAATAAAAGGAGAAATACCAAGTGTATTGGCATCTAATCAGTAACCCTGTAAACCCCGTTGATCAAAACCTGCATATACGAGAAATCCTCCTCAACATCATCAAGTCCGGCTCTGCTTCGCAAGCATTGCCATCATCTGAAACTAAAACAGGGACTGGTTGGTGTGGCCAACACCGTCCCGTAATGTGGGAGTGAGTGATCAACTCAGTGGAAGCTATATACAGTAAAGGTTAACATGTTATCAATTCAATCAAGCAGAAATGATAAAGCAGTACAATCAAACATGTCCTAGCTACTCTTGTTAATGCAAGAATGATATGAGATAATAATGCATGCCCTCACCACAAACTCCCTCATGCGACATCATCTAACGATCACGGTATGAATCACTACCATTGTGCTCTCACACCAACGTCAATGGCACATGCAGTGCGATGTCATGAATATGATTATCCAGTTCTTATTAGTCCTTTCCATACAGCAGTATTGGGTAGCTAAGGTACCTCCCTCATATTATTACCCAAACGGTGATCCATTTTTGGGTCGTCAGTCTGAGATAATCTCATACGATGTTATGGTTCTAGGTCGCTGCAAGGGCTATCAGGGCTGTTGCGCGCAATCGTTGCTCCTCTCCCCCATCACCTTATCAATACAGGCCTAGTTATATCCCACATACTGCAATAAGTATAAGACCCGTATCTTAGTCCGTACCGTTCCGTAGACTTTCACAGTCTTACAGGTCGAATTTCTACAACTTTCGACCCTTAACCGATATTTATGTGCGACCCTGATTCATATGCCGTCAACCCGTATCGACTCAACGCAAGACCTTTACCATAGCGACCGCGCCATTGCTGCGGTTCCGATGCCGCGACTCGGGTGCCGAGGCGATACCCTGGTCAAGAGATGTGGGCCAACGTTCGGTGTGAAGAAAATGCCGCGCATTACGAAACCCAAGAGAATCTCTACGATATGTCACATCAATCCATCAATCCATCAATCCATAAAAATGTCAAGTACATGTCAAGTACACATCACCTTTCACCCATTCCTAAGCAACCAAAAAAGTCAAGAATCTCTTACAAAGCCCATACCTTTCATACACCAAAAACCCTCAAAGTCAAAAAGTTCTTACACCACCCATGCTTTTCTTACACAAATGGTCACAAAAGTCAAGATTTTCTTACACACCCATCACTCACCACATCCATCACCCATTTATCTCTCTCTACCTTTTACAACTCTCTCATTTTTTAAACAAAAAAAAAAAATTCAAGCAAGAATCCCATACGTATGAGCTCTCCAAGCCACTCCTTCTCTTTCAAAACTTTAAGTGTGGCCCACCTCTCCATCCCAAGATCTCCCATCCTAGTCATCCATTCCTCATCTCCTCCATTGGAATCTAAGTTAAGGTGCTAAGGAACCTATAGGAGCAAGAAGATCAAATGGTGAGTGCTTGATAAGAGTTAGTTTTCATGTTTTTTTTAAGATGGGCCAAGTGAGGCCAACCAATCAATGGTTTGGATCTCACTTGGGACCCTAAGGTGTGGCCGATGGCCCACTTTGATCATCATGATCATTCCATGATGGGGCCATTCTCCATGGACCCCATCATGATGTTTATTTCCTTGCATTAGAGAGGTCATCTAGACCGTCCCTATTGATGGGGAACGAATCTCCACCGTTGATCTTTGTTTTCGGTAGTCTCATGTATAAAGGGATCTATTTGTTGTATGGTTTCTTACAAGGGAGGGCTAATAGTGGCGGAGCCCTCCATCATAAGCATGCCCCACTTTTTATCTCTCTCTCTCACTCTCTATTTTATTTTTATTTATTTATTTTTATGTGATCATGATGTATTTGTGTGGCCCACTAGGATGGACCCCACCATGAAATCTATACCTTATCCAAGCCATCTCTAAGTGGGGCCCACCTTATATGTGTTGAATCGACATCATCCATCAAATGGAGGCTAACTTGAGTGGGCCCACACTCTATGCACTTGGGACGTCAGACCGTCTGGCGTCCCTAGACGCTGGACGTCATTTGGGAGACACAAATATAAGCTTAGTCCAAGCTTTTATATGGACCACTCTCATAGGCCCCACCTTGAGGTATGTATTCAATCCACATCGTCCATCTCCTTCCCTGGATCATTTTAGGCGTTGAGCCAAAGAATGATGCTGATCCGAGGTTCGGGCGGGCCATAACACAGCAAATGATGGGTTTCACCATTGAAATTTTTTCTGGAATTTCTATACATAAAAAAATTACCCTATATTAGACTCGTTGGATCTGTTACGAGCTAGGGAAGCCAATGGACAGGGTGGATCTACTTGTTGCGGGCCCTAGATGCGAAAAACCCCTAAAAAATGGGTTTTCAAGTTTTTTTAAAAAAATACATGAGAGGGCCTCTACCTCTCTGACACCACAGCAGCAGCAGCACGCTGCTGTGTGGAGCGGGCGGGCGAGCAACGTCCCACGGCTGCTACTATGGGCCCCATCATGATGTATATGTGAAATCCAAGCCGTTCATGTGGTGGGCCCCCTCCTCAGATGGGCCCCCTCCAAATTTTGGCCCCATCAACTAATCAGGTGGCTCACACCATAGGAAATAGTGGAATTGAACCTCTACCATTAAAGTCCTCTTGTGGGCCTCAGAAGTTTGGGATCAAGATGAAATTTGTATTTTTCCTTTCATTCAGGTCCACATGACCTCATGAATGGGTTGGATGGCATGAAAGTATTATGGTGGGCCCCACGTGGAGCCCACAGTGATGTATGTGTTTCATTTCCACCGTCCAGCGGACGGTGGAGCCCACTGTGGTGTATGTGCGCGTGTGTGTTTGTAGTGTGTGTGCGTGTGTGTGCAGTGTGCATGTGTGCAGCGTGTGTGTGTGTATATATATTATATTATATTATATATATATCATTGTATTATATTATATATAATATTATATATTATATATATATAATATTATAATTTATATATATATATATATATATAAAATATGTAGATTATATATTATTATATATAATATGCATGGTAGTGGGCCTTCATGTGGGCCCCCACCCTTGGTGCAGGTGCTGCATCCAATCTGTCCATCCATTTAAAAGCTCATTTTATGAAATGAGTTATAGAACGAGCCAAATCCATAGTTCGAGTGGGCCCCACCTTAGCATATTATAAGGCCCGTGAGATTGGACCCATTTGATGTATTCCAAGGACCATGGGATTAGGCGCATTTGATATAACATAAGGCCCATTGATGTGGTCCATTTGATGAGTAAAAGGCCCATATGACATGGCCCATTTGTTACATATAAGACCCATGAGATTAGGCCCATTTGATGCAATCTAAGGCCCACAGGTTATGACCCATTACAATGCACATAAGGCCCATTGGTGCGGCCCATTTGATGAATAAAAGGCCCATATGATATGGCCCATTTGATGTATATGTAAGGCCCAATGGGATGTACCTAAGGTCTATTGCAATGTGTAATCCCAACACAGATTATGTAACGATGTTTACGACGATCGTGTCTTGGGAGCAATGTTGGTTTGATGTCCACATTACGAGTGTAATGCTGGTTGGATGTCCACATTACGACTCTCCTTAGGGCCCATTATTAGGCTCGTACTTATTGTGTATAGGCCGTTCAGGCCCATCTGCATTGTAAGGATAATTCATTTCATTATAACATGTTTAGGATAGTTCCATGACTCATGATCATACGCATCATATGTATGCTTGATATGAGAAGTGATTGATCATAGCATATGCCTTCGGGCAGCTTGTTTATGGGACCCCGATTAGGCGGTGTTACCCTACATAAGCGCACGATACATGCAGGATTTACTGCATGATTGGATAGTGTGATTCATGCATTTCACATTGTGTGACATGGTTGTTGTACACCTTAGCGACATCGGGTCCATAGCCTCCACAGACAGATCGTTGTTGGTAGGATTGGATACCAGAAATCTCGTTCTACATGGGGCACTATAGATATCCCTGGGTAAAAGTCTCTAAACCCTTATGGTACCAAGAGGTTGCTCCAACGTCTAGACCGAGTGGGTAGATGAGCGTTGAGTGCCGATTACCAGATGGTTGCACTCTCCACCGTGTCGTGGTCGGTTAGAAGGGGGTGCGGCCTTACCCGCCAGAGTGTAGGGGGCAATGCTAGGCTAAGTCTGACCAGCTCGAGGAATGGGTCCACTATCGATGAGTCGAGCCTGATATTGGCAGACAGATAGTGAGGTCTCTTCCACTTATCTTATTGCGCGTGATGAGGCAGCGATCTGGTTTAGAGTGTACTAGACCCCGGTGATATCCCAGATTTGAGCTGTATTGATGTGTGGATATAGATGAGGATCTATATGCTTGAGTTACATTTCACATCGTATGGCCTTGGGATGGCCGATATCATTCATGTCTTGCATCGCATAGCTTTGGTATGGCTAATGGTTTTTCATGGATCCATCTGCATATTTCACATTTCTCTGATATTGCATGTCCATATTACTACCTTGCCCACACACTTTCACCACCCTTTAAGCTTTCTATAAGCTTATGCACGACCGTTGCGTGCAGGTGACGTTGGGGAGCAGCAGCACTGAGGCAGGAGCACTTTGCAAATCATTTTAGAGTTTTTGTTATTTACCATTGTATTTCTCTTTATGCTCATTGTACTTGTAAAGTTTTTGATCATAGTGGAAATGTAATGGAGTTCTTGGTTGTTGTTTGTGGGTTATACCTTTGGTTATGCTTATTACAAATCAAACTGACGTTGAAAATCCTCCTCGTAGCATCCCAGGATCGCAACCTGGCGAATGGGCGCTAGGAGCCGAGAATGGGGTTCTACGGAGGATGTCGGTGTGGGATTCGGTAATTAAAAATTTTGTGAGCCCGGTTTCCGAGTTTGGGGCGTGACAACAAGACTCGTCGCCCTTATGCACTATCAGGATATACTCGAGGTCACTACAGAGGGCTCGACACCAATCAATGTAGGCCGACAGCTCGAATATAGTGTCCCATACCACCATAATCGGCTCACAAGTATAGGTGCTCACTGGTCACTATAAAGGGCTCATAACCAATCAGAGTAGGCCGACAGCTCGAATATAGTGTCACATACCACCATAATCGGCTCATGAGTCTTAACGGATCGAGGTACTAAGGTTAGAGGGGCTTTTCATTGGTGATTTTGGTACCTTAGGTTCAAACAGTAGCGTCCAAACATGGTAAACAGACATCGGTCAATCGGGTTAGTTGATAAGCTCAACTAGGCCAAGCGCACTTCGAAATGATCGACATGGAATGCATAAGCACTCCGTGTGGCCTAACCATTGCCGAACATCCCAAGTTCGACTCAGATTCGTTGAACTCATCCGGAGTGGCGACAACAACCTCAACCACTAACTGCAGAACGGTTACCGATTACCTGGACTGTGGTACAGCCCCAATCACATACAAGCTCAAATACAGGCATATGATTCTTATCCTACTTTCATTTGAATATTCATGAAATATAACTTAAATGTAAATACAGTACATGGAGAAAATCATACACACATTTAACATGATTCATCTAGTTTAATCAATCCATGGAAAAAATCATACACTTATTTAACTTAAATAATCTAAGTTACATAATTCATGAAGGAAATCATACACATCATTAGAGTGGCTGAGAATCCTATCTCAACATCCATTTAAAGAACAGTTTACACGTATTTATTCATATAGACATATTTACAAACACTTAGCATACACATTATATCATACATGGTATGTATGAGTTATCATACGTATTAGGGCAAATCCTTTCATCAAAGGGTTATCACCTATACAACAATCGTATATCCATGGCAAGCACGAAGGCAAATTCTATACTCATTCAGTCATTTTCACAAACACTTAGACTACACAATATAGCATACCCTACGTATGTTGATAAAACATGTATTAGGCTAATCTGTTCACCTAAAAGTTAATACACATGCGTCTAGCATACATAGACAACAATTAATCATGGGAAGCACAAATCCAAATTTCATACATATACGGTATTTTCTACAAATACAAGGAATAAAATATATTTAACATAATTAACGTATAACTGAAAAACTAAACGGACAACACTTTATACATGTGAAATAGCATCCTAAGAAAGAATAAATCATTACTTAACATTGAAATTCTTGGAAACCATAACCTAAACGTATATAGTCCGCACCTTAAACCGAAAAATGCATAACGGATGTGATTCAGACGATAAGTCTTTGTCAACGGCGAATAGGTTACCTAAGGCATGAAACAGGTTAGCTGCAACATTACTTAGACTATTCCAAGCTTCAAAACAGGTTAGGGTTTGGGTTTTCTTACCTAGGAATGAAGCCGGAGTCGCCGGAAAAGCGATGCAGAAGGGTGGATGAGGCATGTAGAGAGACTGGAAAGAATCCTAGGAAACAACACCGACTTCTCCCTCACTTTCTCTCTCTTTTCTCTCTTCTCTCTCCTAGGTTTTTCCAAATTCGTATGGGATGAGAGAGTGAGGGTTTAAGGTCCTTATATAGGCCCAAAACTCTTCAAATAGACTCATGGCCATGGTATACTTAGTTTATGTCCAAATACGGACTGTCCCGTCTCAACGGAGCACTTCTGGAGGTCCTGTTACTAAATGCGGTCGGACTTAAGATCTCTAATATTGGATCTAGGTCAAGCTAAGTTTTCTGTCCGGTCGGGTTTCCAGATCGACCGTGGCGGACCAGTTTCAGTTCAACGGTCACCGAAACTCGATCAGGTCCACAAATAATATGACATGTAAGGGCCACCTATCTTGATCCGAGGGTGAATTTGGGTCGAAATCTAACGGTCAGAATGCTTAAAAATAATGCGCAAGTGAACCGTTCCAGATTACTTAAAAATGTATTTAATTTTCTAAAAATCTTTGCTTTCTTACTCTCTTCACTCCGGACTCAAGGAAACAGTCCCAAGACATCGTTTGGGCTTAATTTTTGAGATGATAGTCAAGTCCAACTAGGCGGTCATAATGGTCTAAGTTCATCGCTATCGGACTTTCGACGTGCGGTCCAGGTTCGATTCGAAGTTTCACGATGCTCCCAAGAGTAACTGGGTTTAGAGATTGATCATAGATTTCTAGGTAACATAGAGTTAGCAGTCCTACTCATTTTGGGTCTTGTAGTTCATATTTAAAGTGGTTCAAGTTAATTTTACTGAGTATTTAGTTTGGTACTTAACCTAATTCTAGCCTAATTATGGCAGAATACGGTCCTAGGGCCATTTTATGCCCCATTTTGGGCACTTCTAGTTATCATATTATTTTAATTATTTGTTTAATGGTTCATCATCAAGTTTACCCTATCTCCACCAAATTTTATAATATTTCTAGTTGTAAAAAAATTTTAAAAATTCCAGAAGTAGCAGATGTCCAACAAGTGATTATCGGAGAGTTGCTCACAATGAGCTAATTTAAACTATATTAAATATCTTATTATATTTTTAACATATTTTTATATATAATGAGACTCAGTTAGCTTCAATCTGGGTTTCAAATCACTAAAATCAGAGTTATAATGAAGAAGATATGGTTTTTCAAAGTTTTACAAAATGTGCAGAAAAAATGCAGAAACCAGGCTGCGTGACCGCTATACGGATGAGATGGGCGAGGGCTCGCCGAATCGGCAAGGTCCTCACTGGTCACTGACCAAATTGGCATGGGATCGCCCCAGGGGCGAGGTCCTCACCCCCTGGGGATGTCGGAAACATGTGGGACCCATCTTGGATCCTCCCGAATTGAGCCGTTTGGGCCCACGAGTCCGTCGAGGCGTTTATCGAGTCTCATTTGCAAACCGGAATGAGTTATGCGATGTACAATATATGTTTTTCAGGTAGAAGAAGCTAATCCATCCAAATAACCTATCTACATTATGAGATTCCAATAATTCCATAGTTAAAATCCTATTTTATGCATGTACGTACCATTTACGGTAAGTTTTAGTTTAAGTATAGTTCTTCACCTTTTAAATTGTAGGATTGTGTCTAATATGAAAGTACTTGGAGAAATTTGAAGAATAAGGTGCTGAAAGGTGAGATTTTAAAAGAAATGGGTTGAAAAGTGATTTCTATACTTTAGAATTGATCTTTGAGAGAGATATGGTTGACCCATTGCTTAAGGACGTCTAACTTCAGGTTGACAAAAATTAGGGGTGTTACAACATGGTACGAAAAGTTGACTAAATTTCTACTAAGTCGTAACTTTATAATGAGAAGTGTTGATAATACATTATTTGTAAAGAAACATAATGATCACATTTTAATAGTGCAAATTTATGTTGATGATATTATCTATGGATCTGTCTATGCTAACATGATTGTTGAGTTTGCAGATCTTATGAAGTCTAAGTTTGAAATGAGCAAGGTTGGAAAATTGAATTATTTCCTAGGGTTGCAAGCTAAACAGCTACGTGATGGGTTCTTTATTTCTCAAACCAAATATGTTCTTGTAGACACCCCACCCAGGCTAAATCTTAAGTAAGCTAAGATTGACCACGAACTATGATCATACCTTAAACCAAATCCCTAAACCCAACCTAAATCGAACACAAACCCAAAGTCCCCAAAATCCCAATCCGCAACCTGAAACCCCAATCCAAACCGTTCAACATGCACATAACCCTGCTTATACCCTATACCATGACCCAGATCCCTCTTACCTAAGCCAAAACCCACTTCTCTGAGCTAAAAAAAATCCAAAAAGAGACTTCTGGGTGAACCCGCACACTGTACAAAGTTCGCACGCGCGAAACTGGCCTGATTTGAGCCCAGGCGGTAGTCTGACTACCGCCTGCGGTACTTCAGGTACTGCCGCTCGTGGGCCTCGTGCGGACAGCTATCCCAACATCTAAAAGTCAACTTCCCTTCAAAATTACCCTCCCAAATTTCACTATTTACCATTTTACCGCCCCCATTAACAAATGAGAGTGTGTCATGTGGCATTTTTCTCTCTCCAACCAACCATAACTTTCCATGTCATCCTTTACCCCTCCTAATCCCAGAAAATACCAAAATACCATTGGAGAAGGCTATAAATAGCCCTCTCCTCTTCTCATTTACAACACACCAACAGCCACTCTTCACTTCAAGTGAGAAGGAGAGTAAGAGGGAGAGGAGGAGGAAGAGAGTGAGGGTGAGGAGGTGCTCCAAAGCCCTTAAGTCCAGATTTTTCAGCTATCTCTTTAGCCCACTCCTTGCCTTCTTAGCCACCCTGACCACCTAGCCTAACCTTGTTGATCATGGTTCAACCCATATCTTAGCCTACATAAGAGAGCAAGCCAAAGATCCATTCATTTTATATGCACCCATCATGACATTTACTCCCTTCTCAACCCCCTTGCTTCTCTAGATTTCTAGTGAACGTATACTCTGTGGCTTGTCGTACATCGGATCCTGTCACATCAGAAATTCTTAGTGATCTAGTCCATTGTTCTTACCTCTTTGTATAAGCATCATCACATCCGCCTTCTAGACACGCCGTCGGACGTATGCTCTGTGTCCTACCGAAATCTCAGAACTTGCCGCATCAGAAATTCACGTGTGTGCTAGTCCCATCACGACCACAGCATCCATTATCCCTTGAGATTATTTTACCATACTAAGAGAGACCGTACATTTGTATGGGCAGAGTGGGTGCCTAACACCTTCCCTCTTTATAACAGAGGTCCCTTGCTCGGAATCCCGGATCGCAGACCAAGAGTCAATCTAAGGTAGGGAAGTCTCTGGATTTCCCCTACCTTGCGTATTTTGTGGTTCTAGCCGACCACGGGATTTTGAAGTTTTTTGGCTAGTGGCGAATCCAACATCCATAATCGGCCTATCACCCCCAATCAACCATACAAATCACAAATAAAGCGTGGGCGCCGATTTTTCAGTGTCTACAGAATGGCGACTCTACTGGGGACTGTAACACCCCGGATTTTTGCCAACCTGGGGTTAGACATCCTTAGGCAATGGGTCAACCATGACACCTTGATAACCTCTTAGGAATCAATTCCAAAGCCAAAGGAATCATTTAGAACCAAATTCTTTAGAAATTTAACGTGAATTAACCAGCGCTACACTAGATTTCCTGCAAAATTAGCACCAACCACTTTAAATACGATCTGTAAGACCCAAAACCTATAGAATCATTGATGATACCTTAACCTAAAACCTAGGATCAAACTCTAAACTTGCTTGTTCTCAGGAATCCATTGAAACTTTGTATTGGATCTAGACCACACGTCGAAAGTCCGATATCTATAATCTTAGACCATTATGACCACCTAGTTTGACTTGACAATCATTTCGAAAATCAAGCCTAACTGATGTTCTGAGGCTATTTCATTGGGCCTAAAGCAAGGAGTGTGAGAAAGAGTGAAATTCTTTATAAATTAAATGTGATTTAAATAAATCTGGTACGTTTCGCTTGCGGGTTAAGTATAAGCATTCAGACCATCGAAATCTGACCCAAATACACCCTCGGATCAGGGAACATTTTTCACTCAGGTCAGTATACTTGAAATCCCTGATCGAGTCTTAATGACCGCTGAACTGAAACTGGTCCGCCACGTGCGATCTGGGAACTCTATCGAACTGAAAACTCAATGTGATCAGGATCCAACATCCATGAGCTTAAGTCCGACCGCATTCAGTCAGTGGACCTCCAGAAACATCCTTTTAGATCGAAACAGACCCAATTTGGTTATAACTTAAGTATACCTTGGTCCCAAGTCTATATAGGTGAGTTTTTAGACTATATAAGGAGCTTAAACCCTCTCCCATTCAGCCCATACGAATTTGCAAGAAACCCTAGGAGAGAGAAGAGAGAAAAGAGAGAGAAAGTGTGAGAGAAGTGGGAGAATCTTCCTGTTATCCTTTCCTGCCGATCTACGTACTTAACCGTCGCGATCTAATCACTCTTCTGGTGATTCTGACTTCATTCTAGGTAAGTAAACCCTAACCTTAACCTGTTTTAGGGATTCTATCGATCCAAGTAGCGAAGTAGCTGACTTACCTTGTGTATTAGGTTGTCAATCAGTCGTTGATGACGACGTAGAGTTCCTGTTTGATTCATTACGCTCCTACGGTGTAAGGTGCGGATTTTAGATGGTTAGATTACCTGTTTTCAAAGCTTTCAATGTTGTTTAATGGTAGATTGATGATAAGGATGCTGTTTGACATGTAAAACATGCTGTCTGTTTTTCGTTTCGAATACATACGAAGAATATGAGATTTAGGGTATTTTAGGTATTTGTAGGAAATACTGTATACGTACGTATTTTGTTGATATGATTGCCATGAGTATTTACCGTGTACCTATACTAGTTATACGTGTATTATCTGTTTGGCGAAGAGATTCGTCCTAATGCACATATTGGCCGACATATGCTATGTAGACTAATGTGTGTAGACTAAGTGTTTGTTGGAATGCCTAAATCAATATGATTTATGCCTGCCATATGTTTTGAATGTAAGAACATGATTGTTGTGTATTAGACAACTCCTTGATATAAGGATCTGTCATATTATATGTTAAAATTAACATACGTCAAGTACGTTGGAGTTGAGTAGTCTAAGTGTTTGTATAAATGTATGTATTAGTAAGTATTGACTAAATGGTGTTGTAGATTAGCGTTGAGAATGGATTCTCAACTACATTGATGATGCACATGATTTCCTCCATGCTTGTTGCATTTGAATTAATTACCTTAGGTGTGAAATACTCGTGTATGGTTAACTACTTATGATGTACGTTATAACATGCTGATAACATGCTGGAATTACTTGTATTTCAATTCTGTCTCTCTTATAATTACTGATTCACATTACATGTGCTTGGGGCTATACTCTAGTCCAGGCAGTCGGTAACAGTTTAGAATTCATGGTTGGATTCTATTCACCACGAAGGATGTGTATGAAGAACCCGAGTCCTACTAGAGTCGTCGGCAGTGGTTAGGCCACACGAAGTGCTTGTGTACTTCATGTCGGTCGTTTCAACGTGCACTCGTGCTAGTCGGACTCATCAAGTAACCCGACTGACCATTGTATGTTCACCTTGTATTCATCATAACTGCTTGAACCTAGGGTACTGAACTTACCAGTATTAACCCTAATAACCGTGGTACCTTGATCCACTAAGACTCATGAGCCGGGCAGGGTGGTATGAGACACCATGGTCGAGCTGTCGGCCTACGCTGGGGCTACAAACCTCCCCGTAGTGACCAGTGAGCAACCTAGACTCGTGAGCAGATTATGGTGGTATGAGACACTATTCTTGTTGTCGACCTACACTAATAAGGTGATGGGGGAGTGGTGCAACAAGTGAGAGCAACAGCCCTGACAGCCCTTTGTAGTGACCTCAAGCGTACTTTGAGTCTACGTGAGGCGACGACCCTTCTGTGGAAATAAGAGTACAACTAGGCCTGTATTGATAAGGTGATGGGGGAGTGGAGCAACGAGTGTGTGCAACAGCGCCAGCCCTTGCAGTGACCTAAAAATATATCATCATATAAGATTACTCGGAGTGACGATCCTAGACAGGATCCTTGTTGGGAATGATATAAGGGAAGTACCCTAGTTTCCCAATCCTGTTGTATGAAAAGGACTAATAATAACTTTGCAATCATATTCATATCGCACTGCATGTGCCTGGAAGATGTGGAACACTGAGGGAAGAAAGCATGCCGCGGACGTAAAATAGTGTCGCATGAGGGAGTATGTCTGTGAGGGCATCCATCATGTCATTTCATACTTGCATTAATCACAGTATTTAAGAATGTTTGATTGCTTGCTTTACCATTATCGCGTGATTGATTTGATAACATGCTAAGCTTTTCTCTATGATTCCACTGAGTTAGCTACTCACTCTCATGTTACGGGACAGTGTTGCGCACACCAACCAGTCCCTAGTTTAGTTTCAGATGATGGTGATGCTTACAAAGCAGAGCCGGACTTGATGATGAGGAGGAGGATCCCTCCTATATGCAGGTTCTAATCGACGAGTTTACTGGGTTACTGATTAGATGCCAATACACTTGGTATTTTACCTTTTATTTACACACCCATGTATATTCTTTTCTTTCTATTTTGGAGTATATATGTATATGTTTAACCTGGTAACATGTTCAAACTCTGGAGACTTACAACAGTTCATATATTTTATATATCTATCACATTCTTCCGCTTGCTAATTTAACTATCTCTGGAGTATGATATGCTGTTTTGGCTTAATCCACTTCATGTTTTATGCACTATCGCAGCTGACATTCATCCATCATTGAAATTGTTGCATAAGTGATGTTCTGGAATTCGGGAGTGGAGTTTATGCTCGACCCCCGATTTTTAAAATGTTACAGATGGTATCAGGGCATAATTTGGATTAAACTGGATCTAGATTATGGTCACAATGTACGCTGTCACCTTTTTGACTTAGGTGGGTGCGAGAAATCCATAGAAACACTCATAGGATCTCAGTTTCGCCAATTGGCGAAGTTCACCCAAATCGATCATTTCGATCGTGTCCGTGTGCATCCATGGTCGCGTGAAACGACTCTGGACCACTTCTAGTTCATGTGTGGATGAGTCTAGACCTCTATTGACCCTATCCCAGCTGTTAAAAATCACCAAACATGAATATTCATCAGTTAGTACTTGGAATGATCCGAAATAGTTCGAAATGGAGTAGTGGGCCCACCCATGCTAATCCAGATTGAACCAGGGTGGGAATCACATGTTTCTGGCGCCCTTAGGGTAGGAGGACCTCACCCAAATGGCGAGGCCTCGCCAAACATCACAGTGAGTGGTGAGGGCCTCGCCGAGTCGGCAAGGCCTCGCAGATCAGTGGGCCCCATTCGGTCGGGCCTTCGGGCCGATGGAGTTTGGGGGTTAGGGTGACCCCCTGAGGTATGGGATGTCTGTTAAAACCCCCCCAAACACCTACCTCCTTCACAAAACACACACCCAAGCTCTCCCTTTCTCTCTTATTTGTTGTTTTCCCTCTTAAATATAGTTTCCAACCACTCTCATCGTTGTTTTCTGCCATAACCCACGCCCCTTCATCGGTTGCAGTGGTATACACTCCCCTCTCTCCATTCTCTCACGTTTTGAGCCTTTACATCCTCTATTTGCAGCTCAACTCGTGTGAGCTTCTAACCCAACCCATTTCATCCTTTTCCCTTTACAATCTCAGCCTTTTGGGACCTGTTTCACTCCTCTTTCAGACCTAGATCCGTGGAAACCCATTAGGTCATCCCTTTTTCTTCATTTTCTTTACTTTTCATGGCTCATTTGAGCTCTTAAGCTCTCATTTGAGCCTCAAACTTGTGGAAACCTACTTACCCATCCCATTTCTCCACTTTCTTCGCTTGAGGAGTATTGAGAATACATGGCCGATAGAGCTCTAATGGGCAATAAATAGTATTAAACTAGACAGTATTAAAGAAGATAAGTCGGGACCGTGGTAGAAGTCCTTTGGTAGAATTAGGCATTTATGCTGTTATCCTGTAGATTGTTTGATTACTGTTTTAAGGATTTCTGTGTTTTGTTGTTGTTGGGTCTAGTGATGTCATAGGTAGAAAATGTGTTTGTGTTTAGTGGTTTGGGCTTAGCATAGCCACAGGCGTTCCTATCATAATTCATGTGGAACTTTATTCCATGTATTGTGACAAGTTTTATTAAATGAAGTGCATGCCGTCTCGTTCGCTGTAAGGTATTGTCCCTAGATTGGGTGTATCCTATGGTTTCCACTACCATGTTTGGAATGTATACGATTAAAAGTAAATTCCAGGATTGAGCCTACAAAATTAATTTTAATCCCCCCCCACTCTCCTACTAAGCATGCCACTCCCAATCCCGACATGAGATTAGTAATGTGGTCCCAGTTAACATAACTTGAGACCACTGGCCACATATGCCCTTAGAGTTTTGGACTTATAGTGGTACTCCTAGATTTCGAAGGATCTGATAATATAGGAAATCCAATTCCATTTAGACAATCTTGACCCTAAGTGATAGAACAATTCCTTGTAGTAGATATGGTATGAAACCATTTAGCATATAAGCCTAGACTTTGGATTAGAGCTAGTGGGTTACAGACTACTCATTTCAGCTCGTTTCTACAACCATAGGTACCAATACCATAGAACGCATCATTAGCAAAGGAAGACCAATGTAGCGAGAGGTTGTTTCCCATTCCATGTCAAGGATAGGCCCTAAGTTGCACCTCGTTCCGATATACGGATCGAGATACAGATTCTTGAACCTTAAGTAGAACTAAGTTTTTAAGGGGGGTAGAACGTACCGAGCCTAATCTAGTTAGCATTAGCTAACACAACCGTTGGATCAGAGTAGCACAGCAGAAGCATAGTTAGCCCTCTCCCCACTGGCCCAGGATCGAAGGAAATTCAGGGAAACAATTAAGGCTTAAGTGTTGGACCCATTCATATTAAATCATATGCCTAACAGTGTGAGTAGGCGAAGGTCAATGTATCCATAAACCTACTCGTTAAATACAAGCATAATAGAAGCCTTGGCTGATTCTGTACGATTAGGAATCCTTTAGGATGATATATTAAAGTGTTTATTAATTCCTACCTTGGACATAGATTCAGGCAAGAACTCTCCTAGATCAAGATCCAAAGCACAACCTTATAAATAGGACTTTTGAACCTTTTAGTGATTGACATTCCCTAAGCTTTTAGAGTGATCGGACTACGGAGTTACTGAAATGAACAAATGCGAAACATTCGCAGCTTGACCCAAATTCTCAATCCTGGAGGACTACCAATGGATTCACCGCTTAGCCTAGCAGAAGACCAGGATCCACCAGGATTAGGAAGGGATACAACGTTGTCTACCCCGGCCAGGCAGACATTCGACGTATCGGGATCAAGCCCACTACAACTGTCTCTCTGTACTGGTCAACCACTGAAAATATATATCTTACTCTAAGTAGATGGAAATTGTCGTCAAGACACTAAATAGGTAAAGAAATAAATTGTAGCAAACCGTTAGGGTGTAATTAATGCATAAAGAAGTAAGTTTTAAGGGGGGTAGACCAAAAGGAACCAAACTTATATAGATCGTATACACCCTACTACGTATAGAAACATGAAATCAACAAAACTTAGGTAAAGGAAATGATTAATCTTTCCTCATTACCCTTAGCCAATTTCGGGGATAAAATTTTGTTTTAAGGGGGGTAGATTGTAACACCCCGGATTTTTACCAACCTGGGGTTAGACGTCCTTAGGCAATGGGTCAACCATGACACCTTGATAACCTCTTTGGAATCAATTCCAAAGCCAAAGGAATCATTTAAAAGCAAATTCTTTAGAAATTTAACATGAATTAACCAGCGCTACACTAGATTTCCTGCAAAATTAGCACCAACCACTTTAAATACTGTAACATCCTGAAAATCGGGGGTCGGGTAGAAACCCAACTCCCGAGTTCTAAAACGTCACTTATGCAACATAGATAATAATGAATACATGTTGTCTCTAGAATGACATTAAACAAGATTGGGACTAAGCCAAAATAGCATATCATACTCCAGAGACAGTTAAATTATCAAGCGGAAGACTATGATAAATATATAAAATATATAAATGATTGTAAGTCTCTAAAGTG
The DNA here is from genome assembly GCA_037074715.1 of Magnolia kwangsiensis. Lineage (NCBI taxonomy): Eukaryota > Viridiplantae > Streptophyta > Magnoliopsida > Magnoliales > Magnoliaceae > Magnolia > Magnolia kwangsiensis. Next base: position 72,031,854 of record CM073576.1, read on the forward strand.
TGAACATGTTACCAGGTTAACTAATTACATGTATACTCCAAAATAGAAAGAAAAGAATATACATGGGTGTGAAAATAAAAGGCAAACTGCCAAGTGTATTGGCATCTAATCAGAAACCCTGTAAACCCGTCGATCAGAACCTGCATATAGGAGGGATCCTCCTCATCATCATCAAGTCTGGCTCTGCTTTGCAAGCATCACCATCATCTGAAACTAAAATAGGGACTGGTTGGTGTACGCAATACCGTCCCCTAACGTGGGAGTGAGTAGCTAACTCAGTGGAATCATAGAGCAAAGGTTAACATGTTATCAAATCAATCACGCGATAATGGTAAAGCAAGCAAATCAAACATTCCTAAATACTGTAATTAATGCAAGCATGAAATGACATGATGGATGCCCTCACCGACATACTCTCTCTTGCGACACCATCTTACGTCCGCGGCATACTTTCTTCCCTCAGTGCTCCACATCTTTCAGGCACATGCAGTGCGATATGAATATGATTACCGAGTTGTTATTAGTCCTTTTCATACAACAGGATTGGAAAACTAGGATACCTCCCTTATATCAATACCCAAACAATGATCCATTCTAGGGTTGTCAGTCCTAGCATATCTCATACGAAGTACGGTTCTAGGTAGCTGCAAGGGCTGTCAGGGTTGTTGCATGCACTCGTTGCACCGCTCCCCCATCACCTTATCAATACAGGCCTAGTTTATATTCTTAAGACTGCATGAGGACTCGTCGCCCCCATGCGGTGTTAGGATAAATTCAAGGTCACTACAAAGGGCTGTCAGGGCTGTTGCTCGCACTCGTTGCTCCACTCCCCCATCACCTTATCAATGTAGGCCGACAGTAAGAATATAGTATCCCATACCACCATAATTTGCTCAGAGTAGGGTGCTTCCTGGTCACTCGGGGAGGTTTGTGGCCCCAGCATAGGCCGACAGCTCGACCACGGTGTCCCATACCACCATGCCCGGCTCATGAGTCTTAGGGGATCGAGGTACCAAGGTTAGAGGGGCTTTCCAATGGTAAGTTTAGTACCCTAGGTTCAAACAGTTATGACGAATACAAGGTGAATATACAATAGTCATTCGGGTTACTTGATGAGTCTGACTAGCACGAGCGCACGTTGAATCAACCTACATGAAGTGCACAAGCACTTCGTGTGGCCTAACCACTGCCGACGACTCTAGTACGACTCTGGTTCGTCATACAAATCCTTCTTGGCGAATAGAATCCACCCACGAATTCTAAACTGTTATCGACTGCTTGGACTAGAGTATAGCCTCAAGCACATGTAATTAAAATCAATAATTATATGAGAGACAGAATTGAAATATAAGAAATTCCAACATGTTATCAGCATGTTATAACGTACATCATAAGCAGTTAAACATACACAAGTATTTCACACATAAGGTAATCAATTCAAATACAACAAGCATGGAGGAAATCATGTACATCATCAAATTAGTTGAGAATCCAATCTTAACGCTAATCTACAACACCATTTACTCAATACTTACTAATACATTCATTTATACAAACACTTAATCTACACACATTAGTCTACATACATATGTCAGCCAATAATGTGCATTAGGGCGAATCTCTTCGCCAAACAGATCAACACGTATAACTAGCATAGGTACACGACAAATACTCATGGCAATCATATTTACAAAATTTATATGTATATGGTATTTTCTACAAATACCTAAAATACCCCAAATCTTATATTCTTCGTATGTATTCGAAATGAAAAAATAGACAGCATGTTCTACATGTCAAACAACATCCTTATCAATAATGTACCGTTAAACGACATTGAAAGCTTTGAAAACAGGTAACCTAAGCATCTAAAATCTGCACCTTAAACCAGAAATTGCGAAACAGAGTCGATTCAGACGATAAGTCTTCGTCAACGGCTCAACGGCAACCTATACCATGAAATAGGTTAGCTACATCATCACTTATGATATTTGGAACTCTAGAACAGGTTAGGGTTATGATTTCTTACCTAAGAGCGGAGCTGGAAACACCGGAATGGCGGTGCAGAAGCGACGTTGAAGCACAAGAGTAGCAGGGAAGAATCCACGAAAGAAAAACCCCATCTTCTCCCCCACTCTCTCCCTCTTTTCTCTCCTCTCTCTTAGGGCTTAGGAAATTCGTATGGAATGAGAAAGTAAGGGTTTAAGCCCTTTTTATAAGTCCAAAATCGACGGAAATAGACTTGGGGCCAAAGTATACTTATGTTATGTCCAAATACGGACTGTTTCACCTCAACGGAGTACTTCTGGAGGTCCTCTTATCAAATGCAGTCGGACTTAAGCTCGCTGACATTGGATCTAGGTCAGGCAGAGTTTTCAGTCTGATCAGAAATCCAGATGTACCGTGGTGGACCAGTTTCAGTTCAATGGCTACCAGTACTCGATCAGAGCTACAAGTACTATGACATGTAAGGGCCACCTATCCTGATTCGAGGGTAAAATTTGATCGAATTCTAACGGTCAGAATGCTTAGAAAATGTCGAACAAGTGAAACGTGCCAGATTTCATAATTTATATTTAATTTCTAATATTTCTCACACTTTTCACTCTGGACTCAAGGAAATCGTCGTGGGACATCATTTGGACTTGATTTTTGAGGTGATTGTCAAGTCCAACTAGGCGGTCAGGATTACCTAAGTTCGGGATAATCGGACTTTCGATGTGCGGTCCAGATCCGATACAAAGTTTTCCAATGCTCCTGTGAGCAACCGGGTTTAGAGTTTGATCCTAGGTTTTAGAGTATTGTAGCGTCACCTATTCTACACGTTTTGGCTCTAGCAGATCGTATTGAAAGTGATTGGTGAGAATTTCATAGGTCATCTAGTGCAGCGCTAGTTGATTCTCGTTAGATTTCTAAAGGAAGTAGCCTTTATTGATTTTTGTTTGAGATGAGATTTGAAGGGTGGAGTGAGGGTGTTTGGAAATGGAAGAAGGAAGAGTTTGGAGGGATGGTTTTTGCCAAAAATCAGACGTTTGGGGGAGAAAGGAGAGCTTGGGGGGTCACTTTATGAAGGAAGTAGGTGATTGGGATGTTTTTAAGGGACGGCCCATGTACCATGGGGTTACCCTAACCCCCAAAGACCATCGGCCTGAAGCTCGAACCCAGCCTGGCGCGTTGACCGGCGAGGTCTCGCCGAACCGGCTAGGCCTAGCCGAAGCGGTGAGGTCCTCGCTGACCACTGGTGGATTTGGTGAGGCCTCACCATTTGGTCGAGCTTCTCCTGTCCCCTAGGCCCCAAAAAAGTATGGGGCCCACCCTGGGTTCCCCTGAAAGTTGATCGTTTAGCCCCCGACTCCATTTGAGGCATTTTCAGGGCCAATTTACAAACCGGAATGAGTTTATGTGGTGTATAGCATATGATTTTAGGGTAGAAGACGCTAATCTATCCAAATAACCTATTTATTTTTTTATATTAAAAATTTTTAAGGTTTAAGGCCCATTTTATCCATTTATTTACTATTCACGGTAAGTTTTAGCTTCGGTATTTTTCTTCATCATTAATACCCCAGGATTGGTGTGTATTATGAATGTGTTTAGAAAATAAATGAAGAATAAAGTGGCGGAGGGTGAGATTTCAAAGGAATTGGATAAAAAGAGGTTTTAGGCTTTGAGATTGAGTGTAAGATGTTGGGGTTGACCTACCACCTAAATACATTCATTTCTAGGTTTGGAATGGAATGAAACATGGCCTGAACCCTTCGATTGACAGTCTAGAGGTGATTTGGGGTCGTTGGGTGTGATCAGGAGTGTGCACGAACTCGATCTCGGTGACCGTTTACAGTGAGTTTTAGTTTAAGTATAGTTCTTCACTATTTAAACTTGAGGATTCGTGTCTAATATGAAAGTACTTAGAGAAGTTGAAGAATGAGGTGGTGAAAGGTGAGAGTTTGAAGGAAATGGGTTGAAAAGTGATTTCTTTGGCTTTAGGATTGAGCTTTGAGAGTGTTATGGTTGACCCATTGCCTAAGGTCGTCTAACTCCAGGTTGACAAAAATCTGGGGTGTTAAAAATACAATCTGTAAGACCCAAAGCCTATAGAATCATTGATGCTACCTTACCCTAAAACCTAGGATCAAACTCTAAACTTGTTTGTTCTCAGGAATCCTTTAAAACTTTGTATTGGATCTAGACCGCACGTCGAAAGTCTGATATCTATAATCTTAGACCATTATGACCGCCTAGTTGGACTTGAAAATCATTTCAAAAATCAAGCCTAACTGATGTTCTGAGGCTATTTCATTGGGCCTGGAGCAAGGAGTGTGAGAAAGAGTGAAATTCTTTATAAATTAAATGTGATTTAAATAAATCTGGCACGTTTCGCTTGCGGGTTAAGTATAAGCATTCAGATCGTCGAAATCTGACCCAAATACACCCTCGGATCAGGGAACATTTCCCACTCAGGTCAGTATACTTGGAATCCCTGATCGAGTCTCAGTGACCGCTGAACTGAAACTGGTCCGCCACGTGCAATCTGGGAACTCTATCGAACTGAAAACTCAATGTGATCAGGATCCAACATCCATGAGCTTAAGTCCGACCGCATTCAGTAAGGGGACCTCCAGAAACGTCCATTTGGATTGGAACAGACTCGATTTGGTTATAACTTAAGTATACCTTGCTCTCAAGTCTATATAGGTGAGTTTTTAGCCTATATAAGGAGCTTAAATCCTCTCCCATTCAGCCCATACGAATTTACAAGAAACCCAAGGAGAGAGAAGAGAGAAAAGAGAGAGAAAGTATGAGAGAAGTGGGAGAATCTGAAAGGGCCTAGCTATATGCCCTAGAGGGGGGCTGAATAGGGCAATGCCAAAGAAAACTTATAACAGCGGAATAATAAAAGATATGACGCAGAATGCTGAATATAAAATAATCATAATATCCTAAAATAAAGAGATTGATACTTTATCAGTTCTAAGGACAACCTTACACCAAAAACCAGAGGTTTAAGGTGGGACAACCTTATTTCTAGAACGTCCTTTGTATCACAAATCAATGAGGAATAATAAGCAAGAAAATCAAAATAACTTGCAGAAAATAAATCCTAAGTTATTACAACATTCATCCACACTTGCTTGAAGTGATTACAACATTCATCCACAAAACAGAATGAATAAAAGAATGAAAGAGTAAAACACATCCACAACACAACGATATATAGTGGTTCGCCTGTGTGTACACCAATTGTTATCCAACAGCCACACAGATTCCTACTCCACTCCTAATATCCTCACACAGGGGATATTAGCATGCACTATCAAAATAGGTTTCACAGGTTCACCTAAAACCTTCACAATTGTGCTTTTGATATCGGGCTTACACAATCCAAAAACACCCACAATCTGAGTTATCTGGCTCTCCTCAGATAACCAATACAATGAGATTTTTCTGGCGAATTTCAAACAAAAACCAGAGAAAGTAAATTATAAAAAATGTAAAATACCTGAATCACCTTTTAAAGAAGCCCGGTAGAACCAATCGGAGTAGAAGTTCGATTTAACGTTCAAAGTCCAATACTCACTTTAAGAATGGTTCTAAGTCAAATTGATTTTAAATAAAAAAGGGCTAGTTCTATTTGATTTTGAATCCAAGAAGAAGGAATATCAGAAATTCTCCTTTTCTAATAAGATTGGAATGTAGATCAAAATCAAATAAAAATAAGCTAGCAAAAGGAATATTAAATAAGCACAAAGTAGCTTAAAATAAACATAAACTTATCTCATAGTATAGCCTAAAGAATGATTGAATAGAATTGATTTGAAGTGCTAAAACTCTTAAGTTCGTACTCTATTTATAGCCTAAAAAATTCCGTCTACGACTGGTCTTAGGAAACTAGGACTGGTCGTAGCTCCAAAGATTTTCGAAACATTTCCACGGGATAAGATTTTGAGCACCTACGACCGGTCGTAGGACCCCAAAAATGGTTGCTGGAGTTTGAGTCGTAGGGCTACGACCGGTCGAAGGATAAGTCGTAGAACTCACAGGACTGGTCGTAGGATGTCTAAGACTGCTAGTAGGACAGGTAGAAAGATCCAAAAATCTTCAACAACCTATGACTGGTCCTGAAAAACTTAAGACTGGTCGCAGCAGAGCTAGGACTGGTCTTGAAGTCCCTAGGACTGGTCTTAAAACACTCCAAACAAGCATAATAAAATATATGAGTTATGTATCCAGAATGACCTATTGTAAAGCCCATCCTAAGGTCAATCTGAGGTCAAACAAACCTTAACAGTGAGATGGACATTGAAAGTCTGTACACTCAGATGACCCTTAAGAGAAGCTTGAGAATATACAAATCTTGTAGTAGGCCTTCTTGAGCTTGATCTTGACTTGACAAAGTCTTCTACTAAACTTGAACTTGATCGAAACTTGAACATACAAACTTGAAGACTTCAATACTTGAATTCTTCATTCATGTCTTGAAATCTTTCTTCATTTAAGATCTTGTCTTGAAATGCGATGACTTGATTGCAATGAATAGTCTTCAATCATAAAACACAAGATGTACAAGACATAAATATAGGTTTTGGCACCACAAAATTTGACAACCAAAGGGATATGAAATCATAGCACTTACAATCTCCCCCTTTGTCAAATTTGTGACAAAACACATAACATAAAAGATAATAATGAATCATGAGCCATGAAATCGCAAAATACTCTACTCCCCCTGAGTAATACAAGTATTGCTCATATAATCAGTACACAACATAAAAACCTCAAGACTTCAATCCACATATTCTTCTCAATCAATCAATTTAAACAAATTTACTCCCCCTTTCCATACTACTCCCCTTTTAGCTTTAGCTTACTACTCCCCCTTTTTGTCATAAAATGACAAGGGAAAGGCACAATAGGAAGAGGAATAAACAGATAATGAGAAAGAGATATGAAAGGACATAATATAATCTTGAAGCATCAAGTCATAATCCATAATCCAAAATACAATATCCAAAAGACAATGTTATCAAACCATAATCCATAATACATATCCAAAAATAAAAAGATAATGTGATACTATCCAGAAGATCATTCACCTAATCTAATCCAGAGGAGGGAGCAGGGATAGTCGGATCAATCTGGTGTAACCCTTATTAATGCGACGATGATATTTTCGCATGTACTTAAATCGCATATCATGGGCTATATTCATATTATCAACCTTTTCTTCCAATGCACGAAGGCGTGCATCAAAACCAGATGGATCATAATCTGGATCATTAGGTGAATCAGTTTCTATATCATCAAATAAGTCATCCATATTAACATCTTATTGAGGAAGATCGCCAGCTTCCCCTTCGTTTCCAGCATCACCACCAACACCTCCAACACCATCTTCATCAACTTGGCCAGGGAGCAGATCCAATTTCATCTTATTAAGATTGAAATTGTTAAAAATAAGATGAGAAATTTATACCTCATTAACAGGTTTATTGACAAGCATGTGAGTGGCTAAAACAGTCATAAGATAACCGAACAGAATATCACTATGACCTGGATCGAGACGAAACTGAATAATGGAATGACAAATCAAAGAGAGAAAACAAACCTTGGTACCAGAAGCAATAGAATGCAACACACGAACCATGAAAGAAGTCAACTCGGTTTTATTACCGGACCGAGGATATACATTGGAAATGAATAAATGATATAGCACTCTGTATCTAGGTAACAGATACTTTGCAGGGAGCGCATTCTCTTTATGTGTCCATTGCACATCAATTTTGCATAAATCTCCTGTTAACATACGTTTTTTCGATTCAGATGGTTTGTCGTATAAAGTATCGATTGGTATACCTTCATCATTAACAGGTATATCCATAATACCTGATATCAAATGACGGTCTATTTTAAATTTCCCTTCTTTAGTATCAATTGAAAAAATTAAATTATCAAGAGAAAATTTAGAGATGCATGCAACCATTGATTGAGCAATGGTGTAACGCCCGTGAAAAATCCGTACTTGGGCTCGAGTACCAACTCGACCCGAAATCGCGTAGAAATAATTTCCATGGAAATTAAGCGTAAGTTAGCTAGCGCAACGCTAGAGTAGCTGGGAAATAGTTCCTGATCACTTTAAATACGTTCTGTAAGACCCAAATCGAGTAGAACAAACAACTCTACAATACTCTATAACCTCGGATCAAACTCTAAGCGGGTTTGTCCTCTGGACCACGTTGAACTTTTGTATTGGATTTAGACCGCGCGTCGAAGGTCCGATACCTCTTATCTTAGACCGTTAGAACCGCCCAGCTGGACTTGACAATCATCTCGAAAATCAAGTCAAACCGATAATCACAGACGATTTCGTTGAACCCGGACTGAAGCGACCGCGAATAGGGACGGATTTGGAATTTCAAATTCAAATCTGGCACACGACTTGACGCGTCAGTATTAAGCGTTCTGACCGTCAGAATTCATCCAGATTACACCCTCGGATCAGGAAAAATTTCTATTTATTATCATGAGACTTTCAGCCCTGAAGTATGTGCGGTGACCGCTGAACTGAAACTGGTCCGCCACGTGCGATCTGCGAACCCTGCCAGACTGAAAACTTAATAGGAGCTACATCTGGTACACATGAGCTTAAGTCCGATCGTAATCGACCAGGGGACCACCAGAAAGCAGTTTTTGGATCGAAACAGCCCCGAAATGGATAGGCACTAAGTAAACTTCATTCCGGAGCCTATTTCCGGCGTTTTTAAGCTTATAAAAGGGGTTGAAACCCTCATTTCCCTCTCCCATCCGAAAATAGCAAACCCTAGAGAAAAGGAGAGAGAGTTTGAGAGAGAGATTGGAAGAGAATTTTCCCGCTTCCGAGTCGCCGACTGCTAGTGCTTCAACACTTCTTTCCAATCACCTGGCTGGTGATTTCTCCCCTTTTTCAGGTATAAAATAACTCCAAAAACTTGCTGATTTAGGGTTTACCTAGATTCATAACATGTTAGCTAACGTATTCCATAAATCAGGTTCTCCTATTGCCGTAAACGAAGCGTACACGCTCCATTCAAAATCCCACAACCGTAAGAGACTAGGTGAGGATTTTAGACGCTTTGATTGACGGTTTACAACGCTTTGAATGTCGTTTAATAGTAGATTATCGACGGCATCGCCGTTTGACATGTACAACATGCTCTCCGTTTCCTGTTTCGTAAATTAACGAAGAATATGAGATTTAGGGCATTTTAGTCATTTGTAGGAAGTATGTCTACATGCATATTTTGCTGACGTGATTGACATGGTTTGTCGCCGCATTAGGGAGTTAGGAATGCTTGCATAATCAGTTTGGCGAAGAGATTCGACTAGTTGCGCACTTTGGGTCGACATACTATATGTAGACTTAAGTGTGTAGTGTATGTGTTTGTATAAATGCTTGTATTAGTATGTATTGAATTAAATGATGTTATGTAGTAGTTTGAGATTGATTTCTTGATTAATATGCTGACCTAAATGATTTCCTACATGTTGACCTTATGCATGATTGCATTACATGCATAGAAAGTATGCCTTGAAGAATTGCTTAAGTTGAATGTTATAACATGTGTTAACATGCTCACATGATTGTATTTAAATTCCAATACTTTTACATGTAATGCTAATGTGATTCCATAGATGTGTGGGACTAGACTTAGTCCAGGCAGTCGATAACCGAGCGAATTCGTGGCTGACTGGTCATAGCCACGAACGACGCGTCGATGAACGTGATTCGTGTTTAGAGTTGGCGGCAGTGGTTAGGCCACGCGAAGTGTTTTACGCACTTCATGTCGTTCGACTTGCGATGCGATCGCACTAGTCGAGCCCGTCAAGTAACCCGACTGGCCGACGTATGTTCACCTTGTATGTGTCATAACTGCTTGAACCTAGGGTACTGAACTTACCACTGAAAATCCTGTTAACTATGGTACCTTGATCCACTAAGACTCATGAGCCGGGCATGGTGGTATGGGACACCGTGGTCGAGCTGTCGGCCTACGCTGGGGCCACAAACCTCCCCGTAGTGACCAGTGAGCACCTTGACTCGTGAGCAGATTATGGTGGTATGGGACACTATATTCTAGCTGTCGGCCTACACTGATCAGGCGACGAGCCCTTTGTAGTGACCGCGAGCGTATTCTGAGTCCACGGGAGGCGACGACCCTTCCGTTGCAGTAGAGTACGGTAGGCCTGTATTGATAAGGTGATGGGGGAGGAGTGCAACGAGTGCGAGCAACAGCCCTGGCAGCCCTTGCAGTGACCTACGAAATACACATCGTATGAGATTACTAGGAGTGACGACCCTAGACAGGATCTGTGTTGGGATTGATACAAGGGAAGTACCTTAGTTTCTCAATCCTGCTGTTTGAATGGACTAATAACAACTTGGAAATCATATCACCATAGCATTGCATGTGCCTGGAAGATGTGGAGCACTCTAGGGAGTGTGGCATGCCGCGGTCGTAAGATGTTGCCGCATGAGGGTGATCGTCGGTGAGGGCATACATCACGTCATATCATCTTGCATTAACAACAGTATTAGGATTGTCTGATTTACTGCTTTACTATTATCGTGTGATTGAATTGTGAACATGCTAATCTTTGCTCTATGATTCCACTGAGTTGATCACTCATTCCCACGTTACGGGATGGTGTTTGCAACACCCACCAGACCCTGTTGTAGATGCAGGTGAGGACGAGATCCAGGAGGTGGAGCTAGAGATTGACGAGGACCAGGACGAGTTCTCGTATATGCAGTATCACGACGGCTTCCCGTAGGCGACCTGGATCGAGGGGACATCAGTGGGACTTTCCTTTTTGAACATTATTCTTTTGTTATGTATATGTATATGAGACTCAGAGATGTAGTCATACTTTGGAGACAGATGAGATTACTTTGTTTTTCCATACTGTGATATATACATTGTTTAGTCTTCCGCTTACTTTTATCACTGGATCTGAAGTATGAATTGTAGTTTTGGTATACTTTTACTCATGTGAATGCTTTAAATCAGACAACATTGAATCATAACCATTTTTGTTGCATAAGTGACGGTCTGGAACTCGGGAGTTGAGTTTATACACGACCCCCGATTTTCAGGGTGTTACAAGTTGGTATCAGAGCATGAATGAGAGTATACTGGGCCTGGGTTATGGTCTTGCGACGTACGCTGTCGCTTCCTTTGACTTAGGTGGGTGCGAGAAGGGTCTAGAAACACTTCTAGGATCGCAGATTCGCCGATAGGCGAAGTCTATTAGGATCGATCGCAAGATCGAGTCTGTAACGTATCTCGGGTCGCGTAAAGCAACCCGAATCACTTCTAAGCTGTAGGAAGTCGGGTGGAGACGTCCTATGAGCGGTTTTAAACCACAAAAGTGAATCCTTGGCCCGTGGGATGACCACGACTCCTGTAATCAATTGCTAGGGCTTAAAAACCCCGTTTCGCCAAAAATTCTCAAAATTCCTCCTCTAAACACTCTGACCTTCAGTTCTTTCTTATCTATTTCATGTTAGGCCTCAAACCTAATGTGAAAATAACACAAATTAGTACTTTCACAAAATTTTATAGTGAATAGTGAAATTTCATGAAAAATGGCCATAAGGCCATTCTAACTTCACTTTCTTTAGCAACTAAGGATCTAGATAGATGTACTGGATCCTTCTACCCCAAATTCATATGCTGCATCATATGGTTTGGTACTCGGGATTGCGGTGTGGACCCGGAAGGCCCCGAACACACATTTGGGCTCATACAGACCAAAGTACAATGAACTAGGGGGTGAGACTTAACTTTTTGGAACCTTGGGACCATGGGGGACCAGATCCAAGTGGTCCCACCGGCCAACGTGGGAGTTGGCCGGCGATTCCATCGCTGGTCGGGCGATGCATCGCCGACCGGCGGGGTCCGTTTGCCCTGATTTTTTGGCGCATGCCCTTAAATGGCATGTACACCCTCCCTATGCAGCTCCCATCTCACAAAAACCCCCAAATCTTACCCCTCCTTCACAAACAGCCCTCTCCATAGCCCTATTTTCAATTTTCAGCAACCAACTCCAAACTCCGGCCTCCCAAAACACTTCTAGGACCCCCCTTGGCCAAAACCGACCACCACCCATCACTTATTGGGTGTTGGCAGCCTCTCTTCTTGAAGATCTCACCATTTGGAGCTCCAAAATCCCCCAAATAGAGCTGAAATCGTGAGGTGCTCCATTCTATCTTTTTGTTTGTATTTCTCCCTGAAAGTACAACCTTGGGAAGCTTGAAGTATCCCTCTACGATGCCTAGAATTCCTTTTCTCAGATTGGGCAGCCGCTTCTTCACATTTTCGCCGTTTTCCATGGCTTTCGTGGAAGCCATTTTGGGCCTTCTGTCACTCTCATCCATCATATCTTTGATGGGTAAGAGGAAAACCACAACAGACGAGGCTGGGCCGAGCCGCCCTGCTCGATCGAGAAGACCGCGGTGTGGTGCCGCAAGTTCAAGCACCGCCGCAGGTCCAACTGTAGTCCTGGAGTGCCGTACAAAGCGGGATTTGGATCCCCATACACACCTTGGACGAACAATTTTATCAGAGATGCCTCATGGCCAATACACTGATCGTAAAGTGTTATTTGAGGTGGACGTAGATGGACGGTTGTTCGGCGAGTATCTGTTGTTCGAACGTATTGAAGCTGCGCACTGGGGTCCGATCTTTGAAGCTCGCGCTCGTGCTAATGTGAGCACCGTTCATGCCTTCTATACTAGCATCCAGAATCCTACCTTGGAGCCTTTGCAGTTCAAAATCCCTTTTGGTAGAGATCGGATGGCTACGATCGACGTTCGGTTGATTGCGCGACTTCTCAACGTGCCTTTAGGTGATGTGCATCCTAGTGAGAAGAATTTGAGGACTAGACGTGAACGAGATCGCCGCACCAGGTTTCTGTGCGGTAAGTTGGTTCCATGGCAGCCTAATAATATCCTCAAGGCGATGTACATGTCTGAGGATTTGCGCCTGCTGCACCATATCTGCACGTTCAATGTTTATCCCAGGTCGACGAACCGCATTGAATGTACACGTCTTATGGTCGATTTCTTATTTCTGGTGGCCCAGGGAGAGAACGTATGTATGGCCACTTTCATCTTACGGCAGATAGTTCTCATAGCCAGGTCGAGAAGAACATCCGAATCGCTTCCCTTTGGCCGACTTATTTGCAAGATTGCGCTTGAGTTTGCCTATAGACTTGGGCCCGAATTGCCGGTATCGATTCACACCATCGATGAGTCGACAATGGTCAAGATGAAGATTGGGTCGCAATACCGTGAAAATCAACTTGAAAGGGATAGTGGGGATGACTTTGATGAAGAGGAAGATCAAAGCGAAGAAGAACCTAGAGCAGAGGTTCAGGAAGAAGCTCAGGAAGAAGCAGAAGAGGAGGCTCAGGATACTGATGAGAGCCCTCCTCCTTCTGCGCAGGCTACTATCGACGATCGCATTACTCGGATGGAGGAGAGTCAGACCGCTTTGCGAAGGGAAGTCCAAGAACTTCGAGCAGAAGTAGCTGATGCCAAGGCCGTTACAAAGAAGAAATTTGGCAAGGTGACTCGCACCTTGAAGGCAATCCTGTGTTGCTTACAGGATAAGGGTGCTCCTCCTCCGTCACCAGACTCCGACTAGCGATGCGATCTTTGATGTTGTTATCAGTAGTTAGTCATTTCCTGTTTTATGTGTGTAAGCCTGTTAGGGCTAGTGCTTTGCTTATGTTGCTGTTGCTTAACTGTCTTAATTTCTATGTAATTCTAGTCATGATGCTTGTAAGGATATATCCCTTGTATTGTGACAATTTTGATTAATTGAAATGCATGGAATGCCTTTGACTCTTTAAGTGAATGATTGCGGTGTAATTGTGCAATTGAGACTGACAAGGTTGCACCCTATTTTGAATATAGGGAATGCCACCTAAGACTACGCGGAGCGCGGTTCGGCTTGCATTGTCAGAGCATATGGATCAAACTCCCTCTCAGTCTGGCACTCGTCCGGACCCTGCTGTGGGCCCGATTCCTGAGGCGGTTCGGTCGTCTCAGCCTGCTGTTGGTCCTACAGATGGACCACCGCCATTTACACCATCTGTTAGAGAGCCACATCGCGCATCTACTTCCACACTGCATCCGCCACAGCCTGCTCCACCCCCTGACAGATTCGAGCAGATGATGGCTATGATGCTACAGCAACAGCAGCTTCTGACCACCATAGTGGGGACACTAGCCCAGGGTGGGGGTGCGACTACATCTACTCCACCTGCACCACCTGCGCATCCAGCTGAGGATGCCTATACATACGCCCTGGATGAGGGCATGGCTCATCCTGCGCTGCCTGTTTTCCCTGCGGGGAATCCTGCCGACACACGGGGCTTACTCGAGCGATTTCAGCGCTTGCGGCCTCCTACTTTCACGGGTTCTCACAGACCCGAGGAGGCTGAGTACTGGCTCGACCGAGTGTCGAAGATTCTACGGATGTTGCACTGCACCGAGGCTGAGCAGGTAGAGCTGGCTATCTTCCTGTTTGAGAGAGAGGCCAGTATGTGGTGGGATAGCGTACTGCGGACTGTTGCCACAGATTTTGTATGGACGTGGGCAGCATTTGAGTTCCGCTTCCATGAGAAGTATTATCCCCAGACCTACAGGCACGACAGGGAGAATGAGTTTCTCCGTCTCAGACAGGCAGCGATGACAGTTACCGAGTATGAGCATCGGTTCACAGAGTTGGGCAGGTACGTCCCGACGATCCTAGCTAATGAGCAGATGCGCATACGGCGCTTTTTGGAGGGCTTGCGACCGGATATTTGGTCGAAGATGTGCTGTGTCAGTTTTCTCTCCTATGCGGAGTTGGTTCACATGTCCGTGCGGGCAGAGCAGGACGTGGATCGACTTGCGCGATCTCGAGGCCCAGCTGCTTCTAGGCCGCGACCGGATTTGCCAGACAGGCCCTTCGCGGGCAAGAGGCCTCGCATTGATCCTCCTACTAGGACCACGGCGCCTGTACCACCGTTTCGGTGCCCTGATTTGTCATGTACATACTGTGGGAGGACGGGCCACTTGGCGCGGAGTTGCTTTTCGAGGATGCGGGATAGTGGGTTCTCGCCGCCGCAGAAGATTGATCGTGTACGTCCACAGGCGATATCAGCACCGCCTATACGGTCAGCTCCTGCGCATCCTTCTTTCAGACCTACGGTATCGCAGATTCGACAGCCTCCACGGCCCTTGACACAGCGGCCGAACCGGCCACAGCAGGCTCGAGTTCATGCATTGACCGCTGAGGCAGCTACGACGCCAACTTTTCAGCATTCATCCTTTGAGGTCACGGCCCATATCGGAGGTACTCCCGTTCTTGTCATGGTGGACACTGGTTCCACGATTTCTTTGATATCGCGTGCCGTAGTCAGGCGTCTTGGGTTACAGACTATCACTATGGATAGCGTGCGAGTCTTTGCAGCTCATGGAGATTATTCGGATGTCACCCAGATGTGTGAGGGTTGTTTGGTTGATCTGGGAGGCAGGACGATGAATCTTGATCTGGTCGTCGATCCCTCGCTTGTTTATCTCGACGTCATTCTTGGCATGGACTGGTTGACTGCAGCGAGAGCCGAGATTGACTGCGAGACTCGTATAGTCACAGCGTACGAGCCTGAGGGTACATCCTTCACATTTCCAGTGCGGGTAAATCTTCCTTTCCGCATTCTTAGCTACGTCACTCTATTGCGCGACGCTGGTGCCCAGGTACTTGAGCAGACGCCAGTTGTTTCTGAGTTCGGGGATCTGTTCAGGAAGATCCCTGGTTTGCCGCCCCGACGTGAGATCGATTTCACTATCGATCTGGTTCCTGGTTCTACACCCGTCTCACTGCCGACGTATCGCATGGCACCATGTGAGATGGAGGAGTTGAGGACGCAGATTGATGGCCTGCTAGAGCTTGGCTTTATACGGCCTAGCGTGTCTCCTTGGGGAGCACCGGTCTTGTTCGTGAAGAAGAAGGATGGTTCGCTGCGATTGTGTATTGATTATCGCAGGCTGAACCAGCTCACGGTGAAGAACAAGTACCCTTTGCCCAGGATCGATGACTTGTTTGATCAGTTGAGAGGAGCGCAGTACTTCTCGAAGATTGATCTTCGGTCAGGATATCATCAGCTCGCGTCAGGGATGAGGACGTGCAGAAGACAGCATTCAGGACCAGTTTTGGCCACTACGAGTTCCTCGTGATGTCGTTCGGTCTCACGAACGCACCGGCCGTGTTCATGGATCTGATGAACTGAGTATTTCAGCCTTTCCTCTATCGATTCGTCGTTGTCTTCATTGACGACATTTTGGTGTACTCTAGGAGTCGAGAGGAGCATGAGGAGCACTTGCGTTTGGTCCTTGATACGCTCAGACGGCATCAGTTGTTCGCACAGTATAAGAAGTGCGACTTCTGGAAGCAGGAGGTAAAGTTTCTAGGACACGTGGTGTCCAAGGATGACATGGCAGTTGACCTGTCTAAGGTAGCTGCGGTGCAGGACTGGGAGCAGCCTGGTTCTGTCACTGAGGTGAGGAGTTTCTTGGGTCTCGCTGGTTACTATAGGCGCTTCATTCAGGACTTCTCGAAGATCGCGAAACCCTTATCTCAGTTGACACGGAAGGACGTGAAGTTCGCCTGGAATGATAAGGTGGAGTCAGCTTTTCAGGAGCTGAAGGACAGACTTACGTTCGCCCCTGTGCTAGTATTGCCAGAGCAAGGGGTTAGATATACTATATACACTGACGCGTCTAGCGTTGGTTTGGGTTGTGTCCTTATGCAGAGGGACAGGGTAATTTCGTATGCCTTGAGACAATTAAGGAAGCACGAGGAGAATTACCCTACACACGACCTAGAGTTGGCAGCCGTTATATTCGCACTGAGACTCTGGAGACATTACCTCTACGGAGAGGAGTTCGAGCTCTTTTGCGACCACAAGAGCCTCAAGTACATATTCACGCAGTGAGACTTGAATATGAGGCAGCGGCGATGGATGGAGACGCTAAAGGACTTCAAGTTTGAAGTCTCTTACCATCCTGGGAAGGCGAACCTTGTGGCTGATGCATTGAGCCGCAAGAAGGCGATAGAGTTTGCGGCTCCGCTGATGGTTGCCGAGTGGGATATGGTTGAGTTTTTGCGAGACTTTGAGCAGAAACTCACCGTAGAGGAGCCATTTGAGTTCATCGCACACGTACAGGTGCGATCTCAGATCGATGACCGAGTCATCGAGGCGCAGAGGAACGATGCGCATCTTACTGAGCTTCGAGAGCAGGCCAGTGATGATGCTGACGCCGACTGGCGAGTTGGTATGGATGGGGGCTTACGTTACCGTGGCCGCCTATGCGTCCCAGATGTCCCTGACTTGAGACGAGAGATTCTCGAGGCTGCGCATTCTACTAGACTCGCGATGCATCCAGGCAGCACGAAGATGTATCGTGACGTGAAGAGGACGTATTGGTGGGAAGGTATGAAGACCCATATAGCTGAGTTCGTGTCTCGTTGTCTCACTTGTCAGCAGGTGAAGGCAGAGCATCGCCGACCACCCGGACTTTTGCAGCCTATGCCGATTGCAGAGTGGAAGTGGGATTTCATTTCCATGGACTTCATTTCTGGGTTGCCGAAGACGAGGAAGGGGCATGATTCTATTTGGGTGATCGTCGACCGATTGACGAAGTCGGCGCACTTCCTACCGATCAGAGTTACAAACTCTGCAGACGAGCTGGCTAGATTGTACATCAGAGAGATCGTGCGTCTGCATGGAGTTCCGTTGGAGATCGTGTCGGACAGAGACACGCGGTTCACTTCTATTTTCTGGACTCGCATTCAGGAGGTTATGGGTGTGAAGTTGAAGTTCAGTACTGCCTTCCACCCACAGACGGACGGACAGACGGAGCGAGTGAACTAGATCCTGGAGGACATGTTGCGAGCTTACGCATTGGACTTCAAGGACAGTTGGGATGACTGTCTTGCATATGCGGAGTTTGTGTACAACAATAGCTTCCAGGCGAGTATCGGCATGGCACCTTATGAGGCGCTGTATGGGCGACCTTGTCGCGCACCGCATTGCTGGTTAGAGGTCGGTGAGCGTAGCTTGATCGGCCCAAAGTTGGTGCAGGCGACGTCAGAGAAGATCGATATTATTCGACGTCGGCTTCTTACAGCGCAGAGCAGACAGAAGAGCTACGCCGATACGAGACGGAGACCACTTGAGTTCACAGTCGGGGATCACGTGTTTTTACGAGTTTCCCCTATGAAGGGAGTCCTTCGGTTCGGGAAGAAGGGGAAGCTGGCACCGCGATTCATTGGTCCATTCCAGATCCTCGATCGTGTGGGAGCAGTGGCTTACCAATTGGCTTTACCCACGCCCCTCGTGAGCGTCCACAACGTATTTCATGTTTCTATGCTGAAGAAGTACGTTGCTGATCCTTCCCATATCATTAGATGGGAGCAGGTGCAGTTAGGAGAGGATGTTACTTATATCCTGCGACCGACACGCATCTTAGACAGGAAGGAGCAGGTACTGCGTAGCAAGGTGATCCCCTTGTGAAGGTACTATGGACGCATCATACTGAGGAGGAGGCTACTTGGGAGACAGAAGCCGAGATCAGAAAGAACCACCCACAGCTTCTCGAGGAGTACAAAAAGGTACAAATTTCGAGGATGAAATTATTTGTTAAGGGGGGTAGATTGTAACGCCCGTGAAAAATCCGTACTTGGGCTCGAGTACCAACTCGACCCGAAATCGCGTAGAAATAATTTCCATGGAAATTAAGCGTAAGTTAGCTAGCGCAACGCTAGAGTAGTTGGGAAATAGTCCCTGATCACTTTAAATACGTTCTGCAAGACCCAAATCGAGTAGAACAAACAACTCTACAATACTCTATAACCTCGGATCAAACTCTAAGCGGGTTTGTCCTCTGGACCATGTTGAACTTTTGTATTGGATTTAGACCGCGCGTCGAAGGTCCGATACCTCCTATCTTAGACCGTTAGAACCGCCCAGCTGGACTTGACAATCATCTCAAAAATCAAGTCAAACCGATAATCACAGACGATTTCGTTGAACCCGGACTGAAGCGACCGCGAATAGGGACGGATTTGGAATTTCAAATTCAAATCTGGCACACGACTTGACGCGTCAGTATTAAGCGTTCTGACCGTCAGAATTCATCCAGATTACACCCTCGGATCAGGAAAAATTTCTATTTATTATCATGAGACTTTCAGCCCTGAAGTATGTGCGGTGACCGCTGAACTGAAACTGGTCCGCCACGTGCGATCTGCGAACCCTGCCAGACTGAAAACTTAATAGGAGCTACATCTGGTACACATGAGCTTAAGTCCGATCGCAATCGACCAGGGGACCACCAGAAAGCAGTTTTTGGATCGAAACAGTCCCGAAATGGATAGGCACTAAGTAAACTTCATTCCGGAGCCTATTTCCGGCGTTTTTAAGCTTATAAAAGGGGTTGAAACCCTCATTTCCCTCTCCCATCTGAAAATAGCAAACCCTAGAGAAAAGGAGAGAGAGTTTGAGAGAGAGATTGGAAGAGAATTTTCCCGCTTCCGAGTCGCCGACTGCTAGTGCTTCAGCACTTCTTTCCAATCACCTGGCTGGTGATTTCTCTCCTTTTTCAGGTATAAAATAACCCCAAAAACTTACTGATTTAGGGTTTACCTAGATTCATAACATGTTAGCTAACGTATTCCATAAATCAGGTTCTCCTATTGCCGTAAACGAAGCGTACACGCTCCGTTCAAAATCCCGCAACCGTAAGAGACTAGGTGAGGATTTTAGAAGCTTTGATTGACGGTTTACAACGCTTTCAATGTCGTTTAATAGTAGATTATCGACGGCATCGCCGTTTGACATGTACAACATGCTCTCCGTTTCCTGTTTCGTAAATTAACGAAGAATATGAGATTTAGGGCATTTTAGTCATTTGTAGGAAGTACGTCTACATGCATATTTTGCTGACGTGATTGGCATGGTTTGTCGCCGCATTAGGGAGTTAGGAATGCTTGCATAATCAGTTTGGCGAAGAGATTCGACTAGTTGCGCACTTTGGGTCGACATACTATATGTAGACTTAAGTGTGTAGTGTATGTGTTTGTATAAATGCTTGTATTAGTATGTATTGAATTAAATGATGTTATGTCGTAGTTTGAGATTGATTTCTTAATTAATATGCTGACCTAAATGATTTCCTACATGTTGACCTTATGCATGATTGCATTACATGCATAGAAAGTATGCCTTGAAGAATTGCTTAAGTTGAATGTTATAACATGTGTTAACATGCTCACATGATTGTATTTAAATTCCAATACTTTTACATGTAATGCTAATGTGATTCCATAGATGTGTGGGACTAGACTTAGTCCAGGCAGTCGATAACCGAGCGAATTCGTGGCTGACTGGTCATAGCCACGAACGACGCGTCGATGAACGTGATTCGTGTTTAGAGTTGGCGGCAGTGGTTAGGCCACGCAAAGTGTTTTACGCACTTCATGTCGTTCGACTTGCGATGCGATCGCACTAGTCGAGCCCGTCAAGTAACCCGACTGGCCGATGTATGTTCACCTTGTATGTGTCATAACTGCTTGAACCTAGGGTACTGAACTTACCACTGAAAATCCTGTTAACCATGGTACCTTGATCCACTAAGACTCATGAGCCGGGCATGGTGGTATGGGACACCGTGGTCGAGCTGTCGGCCTACGCTGGGGCCACAAACCTCCCCGTAGTGACCAGTGAGCACCTTGACTCGTGAGCAGATTATGGTGGTATGGGACACTATATTCTAGCTGTCGGCCTACACTGATCAGGCGACGAGCCCTTTGTAGTGACCGCGAGCGTATTCTGAGTCCACGGGAGGCGACGACCCTTCCGTTGCAGTAGAGTACGGTAGGCCTGTATTGATAAGGTGATGGGGGAGGAGTGCAACGAGTGCGAGCAACAGCCCTGGCAGCCCTTGCAGTGACCTACGAAATACACATTGTATGAGATTACTAGGAGTGACGACCCTAGACAGGATCTGTGTTGGGATTGATACAAGGGAAGTACCTTAGTTTCCCAATCCTGCTGTTTGAATGGACTAATAACAACTTGGAAATCATATCACCATAGCATTGCATGTGCCTGGAAGATGTGGAGCACTCTAGGGAGTGTGGCATGCCGCGGTCGTAAGATGTTGCCGCATGAGGGTGATCGTCGGTGAGGGCATACATCACGTCATATCATCTTGCATTAATAACAGTATTAGGATTGTCTGATTTACTGCTTTATTATTATCGCGTGATTGAATTGTGAAAATGCTAATCTTTGCTCTATGATTCCACTGAGTTGATCACTCATTCCCACGTTACGGGATGGTGTTTGCAACACCCAGCAGACCCTGTTGTAGATGCAGGTGAGGACGAGATCCAGGAGGTGGAGCCAGAGATTGACGAGGACCAGGGCGAGTTCTCGTATATGCAGTATCACGACGGCTTCCCGTAGGCGACCTGGATCGAGGGGACATCAGTGGGACTTTCCTTTTTGAACATTATTCTTTTGTTATGTATATGTATATGAGATTCAGAGATGTAGTCATACTTTGGAGACAGATGAGATTACTTTGTTTTTCCATACAGTGATATATACATTGTTTAGTCTTCCGCTTGCTTTTATCACTGGATCTGAAGTATGAATTGCAGTTTTGGTATACTTTTACTCATGTGAATGCTTTAAATCAGACAACATTGAATCATAACCATTTTTGTTGCATAAGTGACGGTCTGGAACTCGGGAGTTGAGTTTATATACGACCCCCGATTTTCAGGGTGTTACAAATGGATTGGTATGCAGGCCCACCCTAAAGCAAAATGTTAGTCCAGCCTACAGAATCAAGGAGAAGGATAATACCATATGGAGCAATGTGATTGAGATCAGCGGTATGCTCAATGATAATGTTACAGACACGTAAATCTCTTACATCTTGAGAATCATCTTCGGGTGACCGAAGGTGCCGTTTAGTTATCGGTACAGATCTGGATGAAGATGGACCACGGGATATTTTCTTTTTCCCTCTAGCATCCATATTCAAAAGGATACACAAAGAGCAAGCAAGATGCACAAATGAAAGATGATTTTTCTCTAGATCAGCAAATTGAGAGAAAATCCTTGAAAATCCCAACAAGAGATGAAATCTAGCTATACTATGAACAAATCAAAGCATAGAGAGCAAGAATCTTCAAGAAAAATGATGAAATAGGACTTACCTCGTAAAAAAATAGAAAATCTTATGACTGGTCGAGCCACGACTTGTCGTGGGTCGGTGTGGAAATGAGGAAGAAGAGGATTTTCCCCAAATATATCACATTCACGAGATCCACGACCGGTCGAGTGTGGTTCACGACCGGTCGAGCATCGACTAAAAATGAATTTTTTAATGAAAAAATTAAAATTTAAACATAAATAATACTAAATATAGTACACTATGATACATGCAAGCAAGAATATTCAATGTAAAATGCACATACCAAGATTAAATTTTAATTTATTAAACCTGCTTTTGTCGAGCGATTTAGTAAATATATCAACAAGTTAATTTTCGGTTGATATATATTCCAAAGAAATAACTTTTTCTTCAACCAACTCACGTATACCTAATGTCAATATGCTTAGTACATGAATGCTGGATTGGATTTTTAGAAATGTTTATAGCACTGGAATTATCACAATGTAAGATCATTGAATCTTGATTACTTCCATAATCGCTAAGCATGCGTTTCATCCAAACTAGTTGAGTACATGCATATCCAGCTGCAATATACTCAGCCTCAGTAGTGGAGAGTGATATTGAGCTTTGCTTCTTGCTGAACCAAGAAACTAAGCAATTTTCAATGTAAAAACAACCACCACTGGTTGATTTTCTATCATCAATATTACCGGCCCAATCAGCATCTGAGTACCTGGCTAATTAAACACTAGTATCAAAAGGGTACCATAGACCCAAATTTATAGAACTTATGACATATCTAATAATCCGTTTACCAGCAATAAGATGTGATTCCTTAGGATTACACTGATATCTCGCACAAATTCTAACACTAAATGCGATATCAGGTCTACTTGCAGTAAGATACAACAAACTACCAATCATACTGTGAAATAGTTAAGGATCTATATCTTTACCTGTAGAGTCTTTTGAGAGTCTTAATGTTGTACTCATAGGAGTATTAAAGTTCTTACCATTCTCAAATCCAAACCTTTTAACCAAATTTGAAGCATATTTGGTCTGGGAAATGAAAATTCCATCAGGTTATTGTTTTACTTGCAACCCTAAGAAATAGTTAAGTTCACCAACCATGCTCAATTCGAACCTTGATTTCATTAACTCTGCAAACTCAATAGACATGTTAGAGCAAGTTGATCCATAAATAATATCATCAACATATATTTGAACCATCAAAATATCATTGTTATTCTTCTTAACAAAGAGTGTCTTATCTACACTACCTACTTGAAAGCTATGACTAAGTAAGAATTTAGTCAATTTCTCATACCATGCCCTGGGCGCTTGTTTTAGACCATAGAGAGCCTTTTTGAGATGGAATACATGGTCAGATAACTTAGGGTCTTCAAACCCTGAAGGTTGTTTAACATACACTTCTTCATGTAAATCGACATTCAAGAAAGCACTCTTTACATCCATCTGATAAATTTTAAATTTTTTAAAGCATATGATGGAAATAAAAAGTCTGATTGATTCAAGGCGAGCAACTGGAGTAAAGGTTTCATCGTAATCGATACCTTCAATCTGAGTGTACCCTTGTACAACCAGTCTAGCCTTGTTTCGTATAATATTCCCAAGTTCATCAGACTTATTTTTAAAGATCCATTTTGTTCCAATAATGTGTTTATCTTTAGGTCTAGGAACAAGATACCAGACATCATTACGAACAAATTGATTAAGTTCATCCTGCATAACAACAATCCAATTTTCGTCAGAAAGTGCTTCTTTTACGTTGACCAGTTCTATTTGGGATGTAAAACAAACATAATTACATATGTTCTTAAGTTGTTTGTGAGTACGTACTCCAGTGAGAGGGTTTCCAAGTATTTGATTGGATGGATGATCTTTAATAGTCCTTGGTTCAGATTCTTTTTGACTTGATGAGATATCTTGATTGTCAATAATAAGAGCTTCATCATCATCTGAACTCGGGGCTGGTGTATTCAAATGATCATCAATGACCATATTGATGGACTCTTGAATCACACCAGTTCTCTCATTTAGAACCCTATAAGCTCGACTGTTCAAAGAATAACCAAGAAAAATACCTTTGTCACTTTTCGTATCAAACTTACCCAAATTTTCACGATCCCGTAAAATATAACACTTGCTGCCAAAAACTCGAAAGTATTTGACAGTAGGTTTCTTTTCAAACCATAATTCATAAGCAGTCTTATTATCAGATTTACTGGTATAAACCTGATTAATGATATACCATGTGGTATTAACTGCTTCAGCCCAAAGATTTCTAGAGAGTTTCATGTTATTCAACATAACATTAGCCATATCCTGAAGCACTCTGTTTTTCCTTTCAACAATACCATTTTGTTACGGTGTTTTGGGCGCAGAGAATTCATGTGATATTCCCTGATCGTTACAAAATTTTTCAAAATTACTGTTTTCGAATTCAGATCCATGATCACTTCGGATCTTACTAACATGAGAACCTTTCTCATTTTGAATTCATTTGATGACCTTTTTCACTTCATCCAGGGTTTTAGTTTTGTCTTTTAAGAACGATACCCAAGTAAATCTGGTATAGTCATCTACAATAACCAAGATGTATTTTTTGCCTCCTCGACTCTCCGATCTGGTTGGTCCAATAAGATCCATGTGGAGAAGCTCGAGTGGTCTAGATATGGTATTGGAGTTCACTTTCTTGTAAGAGCTCCTAATTTTTTTGCCCAACTGGCATTCACCACATATTTTGTCTACATTTTGTAATTTGGGTAGACCTCTAATTTGTTCTCTTTTGCTCAATCTAAATAATTTCTGATAGTGTACATGTCTAAGGCGTTTATGCCATAATTCAATCTCATCGGTATGGACCATGTAACGTGATTGAGTAAATGAGCTTGCATTACTAACGATGTAGCAGTTTTCTGAAGTTCTGCGACCAGTTAATATAACAGAACCCCTTTTATCAAGTATCTCACAACCTTGATTAGAAAACTTCACATTATGGTTGTTATCGCATATCTGAGAAATGCTTAATAGGTTGTGTTTTAAGCCCTCAACATATAAAACATTCTTAAATTAGGGAAGGTTATAAAGCTGAACCATACCTTGGCCAATAATCTTGCAATTGCTTCCATCACCAAATGTGACTGACCCGTCAGTCATATCTTTAAGATCGGTGAATAAATATTTGCCACCTATCATATGCCTGGAGCAACCACTATCTAGGTACTACTTTGAATGGCTTGTAGCTTTGAAAGCAGTGTGGGCAACCAAGCGAGCAACTTTAGGAACCCATTTCAGAACTGTTTCAGGTTTAGGAGCATAGATGGTCTTTTTCTGTCTGTTGTTATAGGAGTGACGCATAGAGTTAGACTTTAATAGCTCCTTGAGTAGATCAATTATTTTTTCAGCCAATGGATTTCGGTTTTGAAAATTAAAGTTGACATGGCCACCTTTAGATTTTTGGAAAGACCTAGAATTTTTGGAAAAACCTTGATAGGTATTCTTTTCTTTTGAGGTCGAAGACTCTCCTTTAACAAATTTAGGAGAAATGTTCTTTTGTTTAGGAGATATATTTTTATCATAGCCCAACCCGGATCAATCGCCACATTTTCTTGATCCGGACAATAATTTTTTCAATTTTGGATCACCTTGGGCATATCTCCATGTGTCTTTCAAACTCAGAAGAGAGGCTACCTCATTTTTGAGTCTTTCTTTTTCGGATTTCAAATTTTCAATTTGGGAGTTTTTGAAATCTAAATCACATTTAGTTTTTTCAAAAGAATCAGAAATATGAGACTTTTCAAAAATAAGAGACTCATAATCTTCCTTAAGCTTAGAAAATTTTTCTTTTTGTAATTTAAGCTTAACTGTAATTTTACAACTCTCTTTATAAAGGGCATTATAAGCATCTTGAAGATCATCTTCATTATCGCAATCACTATTCAGATTTTCTTCACTAGATATATCATCATGATCTGAATAGGTGATCTTGGCTAGAGTCATAAGGGCTTTAACATCATCGTCCGACTCGGTTTCAGAATCTTCTGATTTAGAAGAGGATTCAAAATCAGACGATTCATCCCAAGTAGCCATCATGCTTTTCCTTTTTGATTTGTCCTTTTTAGGACATTTGTTAGCTAAGTGCCCATACTCTTGACAATTGTAACATTGACTATATTTCAATGATTTTCGAGCTCTAGGTTTAAATCGTCTCTTATCATTTGACTTTTGAAAATCAGCTTTTTTCTTGTTTTTGAAAATTTTGTAAAACAATTTTCCCAAAAGGGCCATATCATCTTCGAAATTTTCTGTATCCGAAGTGCTCTCTTGTGAAACATTTTTAGATGATTTGAGAGCAATTGATTTTGCTTTAGGAGCCTTAAAGGATAACTCATAGGTTTGAAGTGAACCAACTAGTTCCTCAACCCTCATGGTATCCGTATCACGAAGTTCCTGAATCGCGGTTACTTTAGAATTAAACCGTTCAGGAAGTGAACGTAGTATCTTTGCGCACACTTTACTTTCTGGGATTCTATCACCAAGACCCCACATAGAGTTCACAATGTCATTCAATCTAGTGTAGAAGTCCATAAACATCTCATTCTCCTCCATATGAATTTCTTTAAATTTAGTTGTGAGGAGTTGGACTTTAGATTTCTTGACAATAGATGTACCCTTATGTGTCATTTCTAATACATCCCATGCTTGTTTTACATTTTCATAAGAGATGATTCTTTTGAATTCATCTGGTGATAATGCACAAGTAATTGTATTTAGTGCTTTAGCATTGGCACTACTTTCACTTTTCTGAAGTGTGGTCCAAAGAGAATAAGTCATTACTTTCATTGATTTTGAACCATCACTATTAGTTACTTCAGTGATAGGAGGGTTCCATTCATTCATTGTGGCCAACCACACGCTTTCATCCAAGGATTTAAGGAAGAACCTCATCCCGGCTTTTCAATAAGCATAGTTTGTGCCATTAAAAGGTGGTGGCCTAGTAACTGATAGGATATCAAAATTTGACATCTTAATATAGCTTAGATCGTTAGCTCAGGAAATAAATCCAATAAATAAACAATAAGCATGAGCTATTAGGCTTTGATACCACTTGAAAGGGCCTAGCTATATGCCCTAGAGGGGGGGTGAATAGGGCAATGCCAAATAAAACTTATAATAGCGGAATAATAAAAGATATGAAGCACAATGCTAAATATAAAACAATCACAATAGCTTAAAATAAAGAGATTGATACTTTATCAGTTCTAAGGACAACCTTACACCAAAAAACAGAGGTTTAAGGTAGGACAACCTTATTTCTAGAATGTCCTTTGTATCACAAATCAATGAGGAATAATAAGCAAGAAAATCAAAATAACTTGCAGAAAATAAATCCTAAGTTATTACAATATTCATCCACACTTTCTTGAAGTGATTACAACATTCATCCACAAAACAGAATGAATAAAAGAATGAAAGAGTAAAACACATCCACAACACAACGATATATAGTGGTTCGCCTGTGTGTACACCAACTGTTATCCAACAGCCACACAGATTGCTACTCCACTCCTAATATCCTCACACAGGGGATATTAGAATGCACTATCAAAATAGGTTTCACAGGTTCACCTAAAACCTTCACAATTGTGTCTTTGATCTCGGGCTTACACAATCCAAAAACCCCCACAATCTGAGTTTTCTGACTCTCCTCAGATAACCAATACAATGAGATTTTTCTGGCGAATCTCAAATAAAAATCAGAGAAAATAAATTATAAAAAATGTAAAAATACCTGAATCACCTTTTGAAGAAGCTCGGTAAAACCAATCGGAGTAGAAGCTCGATTCAACGTTCAAAGTCCAATACTCACTTTAAGAATGGTTCTAAGTTAAATTGATTTTAAATCAAAGAGGGCTAGTTCTATTTGATTTTGAATCCAAGAAGAGGGAATATCAGAAATTCCCCTTTTCTAATAAGATTGGAATGTAGATAAAAATCAAATAAAAATAAGCTAGCAAAAGGAATATTAAATAAGTACAAAGTAGCTTAAATTAAACACAAACTTATCTCAGATTATAGCCTAA
Organism: Magnolia kwangsiensis; assembly: GCA_037074715.1. Taxonomy (NCBI): domain Eukaryota; kingdom Viridiplantae; phylum Streptophyta; class Magnoliopsida; order Magnoliales; family Magnoliaceae; genus Magnolia; species Magnolia kwangsiensis. Next base: position 72,060,240 of record CM073576.1, read on the forward strand.
AGAATGCTTGAATAGAATTGATTTGAAGTGTTAAAACTCTGAAGTTCGTGCTCTATTTATAGCCTAAAAATTTCGTCTACAACTGGTCTTAGGAAACTAGGACTAATCGTAGCACCAAAGATTTTCGAAACATTTCCGCGGGATAAGATTTTCTATTCCACGACCAGTCCTGGGCGGTCTACGACCGGTCGTTGTCCATCTACGACTGGTCGTGGGACACCTACGACCGGGCGTAGGACCCCAAAAATGGTTGCTAGAGTTTGAGTCGTAGGGCTACGACCAGTCGAAGGATGAGTCGTAGAACTCACAGGACTGGTCGTAGGATGTCCAAGACTGGTCGTAGGATAGGTAGAAAGATCCAAAAATCTTCAACAACCTAGGACTGGTCCTGAAAAAATTAAGACTGGTCATAGCAGAGCTAGGACTGGTCTTGAAGTCCCTAGGACTGGTCTTAGAACACTCTAAACAAGCATAATAAAATATATGAGTTATGTATCCAGAATGACCTATTGTAAAGCCCATCCTTAGGTCAATCTAAGGTCAAACAAACCCTAACAGTGAGATGAACATTGAAAGTCTGTACACTCAGATGACCCTTAAGAGAAGCTTGAGAATATACAAACCTTGTAGTAGGCCTTCTTGAGCTTGATCTTGACTTGACAAAGTCTTCTACTAAACTTGAACTTGATCGAATCTTGAACATACAAACTTGAAGACTTCAATACTTGAATTCTTCATCCATGTCTTGAAATCTTTCTTCATTTAAGATCTTATCTTGAAATGCGATGACTTGATTGCAATGAATAGTCTTCAATCATAAAACACAAGATGTACAAGACATAAATATAGGTTTTGGCACCATAAAATTTGACAACTAAAGGGATATGAAATCATAGCACTTACAGAATCTTCCTGCTATCCTTCCCTGGCGACCTACGTACTTAACCATCGCGATCTAATCACTCTTTCGATGATTCTGACTTCATTCTAGGTAAGTAAACCTTAACCTTAACCTGTTTTAGGGATTCTATCGATCCAAGAAGCGAAGTAGCTGACTTACCTTGTGTATTAGGTTGTCAATCAGTCGTTGACGACGACGTAGAGTTCCTGTTCGATTCATTACGCTCTTACGGCGTAAGGTACAGATTTTAGACGCTTAGATTACCTGTTTTCAAAGCTTTCAATGTCGTTTAATGGTAGATTGCTGATAAGGATGCTGTTTGACATGTAGAACATGCTGTCTGTTTTTCGTTTCGAATACATACGAAGAATATGAGATTTAGGGTATTTTAGGTATTTGTAGGAAATACTGTATACGTACGTATTTTGCTGATATGATTGCCATGAGTATTTACCGTGTACCTATACTAGTTATATGTGTATGATCTGTTTGGCGAAGAGATTCACCCTAATGCACATATTGGCTGACATATGCTATGTAGACTAATGTGTGTAGACTAAGTGTTTGTTGGAATGCCTAAATCAATATGATTTATGTCTGCCATATGTTTTGAATGTAAGAACATGATTGTTATGTATTAGACAACTCCTTGATATAAGGATCTGTCATATTATATGTTGAAATCAACATACGTCAAGTACGTTGGACTTGAGTAGTCTAAATGTTTGTATAAATGTATGTATTAGTAAGTATTGAGTAAATGGAGTTGTAGATTAGCGTTGAGACTGGATTCTCAACTACTTTGATGATACACATGATTTCCTCCATGCTTGTTGCATTTGAATTAATTACCTTAGGTGTGAAATACTCATGTATGGTTAACTGCTTATGATGTACGTTATAACATGCTGATAACATGCTGGAATTACTTGTATTTCAATTCTGTCTCTCTCTTATGATTACTGATTCACATTACATGTGCTTTGGGCTATACTCTAGTCCAGGAAGTCGGTATCAGTTTAGAATTCGTGGTTGGATTCTATTCACCACGAAGGATGTGTATGACGAACCCGAGTCGTACTAGAGTCATCGGCAGTGGTTAGGCCACATGAAGTGCTTGTGCACCTCATGTCGGTCGATTCAACGTGCGCTCGTGCTAGTCGGACTCATCAAGTAACCTGACTGACCATTGTATATTCACCTTGTATTCGTCATAACTGCTTGAACCTAGGGTACTGAACTTACCAGTGATAACCCTGATAACCGTGGTACCTTGATCCACTAAGACTCATGAGCCGGGCATGGTGGTATGGGACACCGTGGTCGAGCTGTCGGCATACGCTGGGGCCACAAACCTCCCCGTAGTGACCAGTGAGCAACCTAAACTAGTGAGTAGATTATGGTGGTATGGGACACTATATTCATGTTGTAGGCCTACACTGATAAGGTGATGGGGGAGCGGTACAACGAGTGCGAGCAACAGCCCTGATAGCCCTTTGTAGTGACCTCGAGCGTACTCTGAGTCTACGTGAGGCGACGACCCTTCCCTATCAACAAGAGTACAACTAGGCCTGTATTGATAAGGTGATGGGGGTGCGGAGCAACGATTGCGTGCAACAGCCCTTGCAATGACCTAGAAATATATCATCGTATGAGATTACTAGGAGTGACGACCTTAGACAGGATCCTTGTTGGGAATGATATAAGGGAAGTACCCTAGTTTTCTAATCCTGCTGTATGAAAAGGACTAATAACAACTCGGTAATCATATTCATATTACACTGCATGTGCCTGGAAGATGTGGAGCACTAAGGGAAGAAAGCATGTCGCAGATGTAAGATGGTGTCGCATGAGAGAGTATGTCAGTGAGGGCATCCATCATGTCATTTCATTCTTGCATTAATTACAGTATTTAGGAATGTTTGATTGCTTGCTTTACCATTATCATGTGATTGATTTGATAACATGATAATCTTTGCTCTATGATTCCACTGAGTTAGCTACTCACTCCCACATTATGGGACGGTGTTGCGCACACCAACCAGTCCCTATTTTAGTTTTAGATGATGGCGATGCTTACAAAGCAGAGCCGGACTTGACGATGATGAGGAGGATCCCTTCTATATGCAGGTTCTGATTAACGAGTTTACAGGTTTACTGATTAGATGCCAATACACTTGGTATTTTGCCTTTTATTTACATACCCATGTATATTCTTTTCTTTCTGTTTTGGAGTATACATGTATATGTTTAACCTGGTAACATATTCAAACTCTGGAGACTTACAACAGTTCATATATTTTATATATCTATCACATTCTTTCGCTTGCTAATTTAACTGTCTTTGGAGTGTGATATGTTGTTTTGGCTTAATCCTTCATGTTTTATGCACTATGACAGCCAACATTCATCCATCATTGAAATTGTTGCATAAGTGATGTTCTGGAACTCGAGAGTGGAGTTTATGCTCGACCCCCGATTTTCAGGGTGTTACAGGGACTTTGCTAAAGCACACTAGCTGAGACCCAACTCGAAAACGTGTGGTACTATAATCTCGAGGGATATCATCATTTTCATTCATACGAAAAAGACAACAAAAATAAAAAATCTTTTGACTTATTCTTGTTTAGGCATAGATCCAAATCATGACTACCCGATCCCGTGTAGCCATGACTTCTCAAGCCTCTCATGAAGAAGAGCCGATAGCTCAATCAACTCCCGAGGCCTCAGCACCCACATCTGCACCCGCACCTACACCCGCATTATCACCAGTTGTCTAGGCAAACCCCCAAGCCAATGCAACCACCCAAGAGCTTCTCCTTCGAATAATGCAAGAATTACTACTTCGCTTGGTGTCAAATCTCTCTTCAAATACATAGGTAACTTAGCCTAGTGTATAGAATAGTTCACTCCCACAAACTCCCTTTGCCTTCTCTCTCATTCCCCCAGTAAATATCGTGCTCCCTCTCCCAGAAGAGTCGGCACCAGAACAATAGCGACCAGCAAACGGGAGCAACCCTCCCACACATCCCTACTCAACACATCATAACCATCAAGTTACAACACAGGCTCCCCCTAACGGGAACCATCGACAAGAACTGGCGGATGCCCACGAATGGGGACAATTTCGAGTCCAATTCACTCCCCCGAACGGGAGTAACACTCCGGAGTTGGCAGATACCCCAAGCGGGAGCCACTTTCGAACTTCACACACTCCTCCAAAAGGGAGCAGTGTTCAATTCTAGCCACTTCCCATCAACGGGAGTCCATCCTCTTTCCAGCAACATCCCATCATCGATCCATATGAAGAAGAAGCAGCACAAGCCCTACAGCAAGGGGCAAGATACCCACCGCAAGGCAAGTCTGAAATTGAGGAACTACGAGAGCAGTTACAGATGGTACAAAATCAGCTTCAAAGACAACAAGGAGTGAATCATCCATCCACCAAATTCAAGGATCTCTGTCCCTTCCTAGACACCCGAGTACCTCCAAATTTCGAGGTACCGAAATTCAAAAGGTATGACGGTAGTGGGTGTCCCATAGCACACCTGAAAGCATTCTGTGAGGAACTCAATGCAATAGTAGGGAATGATGGAGATTTGATACGATTCTTCCGAAAATCCCTCAAAGGCGATGCTTTGGATTGGTATACCTCTTTGGACAGCCATCAAATCAAAACCTGGGAAAATCTCTCTCAGGCATTCATTGACAGGTTCTCGTACAACCTGAACATGGCTCCCAGAAGGTCTGACTTAGCTACCTTGAGACAAAAAATTGATGAATCCTTATCAGCATACGTAGGACGATGGTGAGCCATGACAGCTCGGATGAGAAACTCCATCGATGACGAGGAGCAGATATCCATGATTGTACACTCGACAAATCCTAGTATTTCAGGATATCTAATCTCGTACCCATACGTAAACTTTTCTCAACTCATCCGAGCTAGAGAACAAGTCGAGGCAGGAATCAGAGCCAGAACTATTTCTCCATGGCCACATCAGACCCTTATAATCAAAATAAACAAAACCGAAGGGAAACTTATAGGATATGTGAATAGGAACGGCACTGCTCCTGCGCAACGCACTACAGAAGATAATAACATTGTTGCCAACACTCAAGGCAGTCAGTATGCTCCACAACAGGAGCCACAGCATGACAGGCAATACCAATCGTAGCCAAACAGGCAGTACTAATCACAGCAAGCCCAGCAAGGATATCAGGGGCAGCCGCCTCAACAACAGCAACAACAGCATAGGGGAAATGCACCAGGCCCATACAAATAGGCAATGTTAGGGAGGAAGTTCACCCCTTTAGCACAAACATACAGTCAAGTTCTGACAATGTTAATGCAAAAGTAACTCCTAACACCTCTCCAACCTCAACTTCCTCCTAACCCCTTGCCACCTGGTAACAATGAAAATCAATACTGTGCATATCACTAGGCTCCTGGGCATCTGACGGACCGCTGCTTCACCCTGAAACATGCGGTCCAAGATTTGATCGAAAATCAGAAGATTGCAATCACCCCACAGGCTAACAATACAAGCCAACATTCTCCAAAATCCTCTGTCGTTGCATCAAACAAAACCCAGCACATCTGACACCTCTACTGTCAACCACATTAAAGGAGGGCAACCTAGGTATTCCTCCCCACATCATTCCATACAAGCAATCATGCCAGACACAACGACCCATGCATGGGGATACCAACAGGCACCATCGCCTGGGCCATAAATATTCCTTGAAGCAGCACAGCCATTCAACCCCTTGTCTTTCTATAATCAGCACCATCAACACCGACACTCGTGACCCTCGAAGTCGCACCCAACAGGTCACACTTGCAGCATCTTGCCTCTCAAGGGGCACAACCCACATATCTAAAAAGGTTGAATTCTGAACCTGTCATTCTTCCAATAGGTCTCCCCGATCTATCTTCGTTGACTTTGCAAGGGCCACCCCTGGTTCAAGGTCCCAAATTCTTAATGCCTCACCAATTGGCACACGGCCAGAGGACCTCTCCTGTACATCAAAAGGTGGAAGAGGACACCAATGTTAAAACCTGCCAAACTCCGATGGTACCTCAAGAGAAACCATCAAGTCTTCCATAAACTGTCACAACCACAACTCCTCATCCTCAAGAACCCCTAATATATTTAGAAGGAAGGGCAGTTCCATCGTACAACCTGAAGGCAGTCTTATGACATTACCCAGAATGTACCGAAGTAGGCAACAACGGGAGGTACTTTAGGAGAGATAATCAAAATCTAAAGGAAACCCGGGGAGCTTTGTCGGGAACCACCTGTAAAATCGACGCTGCTTATGACATAGCACCCAGCTCAAAACCATTCCCGCACAGATATCCATCTGGGAACTCCTATGTATATTAAGATCGCATCGAGAAATCTTCACGAAGATTCTGAATGATGCACATATCTCTCCTGACATACCCCCCGAAATGGTGGCAAGTATGATTGGACAACTCCTCGCAGCACAAGCCATCACTTTCTCTGATGATGAATTACCACCTGAGGGACGCAAGCACGGGCGCTCATTGAACATAGTGGCCCGCCACAAAAATTTTAAAGTCCCACTTGTGCTCATTGATAATGGATCTAGCCTTAATGTTTTCCTTCTGAGGACTGTTGAACGGTTAGAGATAAAATCATCCTCTTTCAGGCCCAGCACTATGAGGGTCCGAGCCTTCGATAATTCCCGAAGACAGGTTGAGGTGGAGATTAAAATTGAGCTACAAATCGGACCAGACCTGACCCTTGTCACATTTCAGGTCATTGATTTCCCTGCCTAGTTTAACCTTCTGTTGGGGCGGCCATGGCTCGATGCTGTTGGAGCCATTCCCTCAACCCTCCATCAAAGAGTCAAATTCCCTTCAGGAAATTGAATCATCTCAGTGTTGGCCGAACCATAAACTGTCCTGCTAGTAATAGTTAATATCCCAAAAACTGACATCCCTGTAATCGACATCCAGCATGCAGAGGGTGATGTATCATATCACAGCTTCGAGTTCGAAGTTGTAAATTCAATCGCCAATCCTTGCCCTCTCACTGCTGAACATGTCATTTCCCCGGCTGAATGGTTAATCTGGAACTACCGTACTGAGTTCCATGAGAAGGGTATAGAGGTAAAGCCAGCACGTGCTAACATACAGAGACAGGGACTAGGATATCAACCAACACCGGAGGATCAAGTTGAAAGGCCCAGGAAGAGGCAACCATTTAGGTGCACACCAATCAAGTTCATCAGGGCTGGGACAGTTTGTGAAAACTCAGTGATTCCCCTTGAGGACCACCTCCAAAGGATTAAACCCTCAGATCATTCCCACCTGGAGTCTGTTTGGCCACCCATAAGATGGGATAAGTTCTCGAGGCGTCAAAAACACATCTGACACAAGGGGCAGAACCCCCAGGTCCACCACAAAAGGCAAGGGGTACGGAAACAGGTCCACCCATGCGGGATAAAGAACCAAGGATGCCTCTTGAAAAGGATGCAGGCAAACCTAGGGAGACACCCATTCCCACACACAGTCATGGGAATATGACCCTAACATCAACCCAGCAACACGAGGGGCAGAAACATCCCATCCATTAGATTCACAAAGGAAAGTGGCCTGCCCTTGACTGGACAGACATCAAGGTCGCATCGCAGGACCAACCGGAGGAACCAGAAGAATTTCAGCTCTTGGTCGAGGAAGTCAAATCAGATTCCGACTCTGAGCCTAGCCTAGTAGAAATCATGGTCATCAAAGCAGGTGACCCACAGGAACACACAGATCCAGATAGTAAGATTGGAAGGAGGGAAAAATCACCATGGACAGCAGTCCCCCTAACAATCGAATCGGTCGGTGAATCCTCTGTGGATGCCGACCTAAAAAAAAATTACCGATGTAAATAGCAGTTAGTATCCCGGCCTAAGACAGGATTAGTCTTGGTTTGCAACACTGTCCTGTTCGGGATCTCCAGGCGGCACAAAAAAATTAAAAAAATTTCAAAACCCAAAAACATCATATATTCCTAAAAAAATAAAAAAAATCAGATATTTCTCAAAATCACAAAACATCAGAAAATCTTCAAAATACAAAAACAACTGAAAATCTTTTAAAAACCACTGTACCAAACATCTCACACACACCGCAAAAATTCGAGGTCGACTCATATGATTTCGATCTCGAGTTGGACTTTGAGCTCATGGGTTTGGATGAAGCCCCGGATGAGGGAAATGATGATACAACTCTCGAATTCGAGGATTCCCTCGAGAAATTCAAAATAAAGGCCAATGTTGTGGCAGATGATTTCGAAATTGTAAACTTAGGGTCAGCGGAACTCTCTAGAGAGGTGCACATCAGACGGTCACTCTCTCCAGAATACAAGCAGAGAATGATGGAGTTTCTAAAACCAAGGTTGTCCAACTTTGCTTTCTCATACAAGGACATGCCTGGGCTTGATGAAGATCTGGTAGCACACCATCTACCAACAAAGCCATGCATGAAGCCAGTCAAACAAAAGCTGCGAAGAATGAAGCCAGAGTGGGCCCTGAAGGTTCGTGATGAAATAATCAAGCAATACAATGCGGGGTTTCTGGTAGTCTCCAACTACTCGGAATGGTTCACAAACATCGTACCAGTTCCAAAGAAAGATGGGAAAGTCAGAATGTGATCTCAACAAAGTAAGTCCTAAAAATGACTACCCTCTGCCTCACATCGACACATTGGTAGATAATACTGCTGGACACGAAATCTTCTCCTTCATGGACGGATTCTCCGGATACAATCAGATTAAAATGGCCATCGAGGATCGCGAGAAGACCTCCTTCATCACACCATGGGAAACTTTCTGCTACCGGGTCATGCCCTTCGGATTGAAGAACGCAGGAGCTACATATCAATGAGCCATGATGCCTTATTCCATGACATGATAAACAAGGAAATGAAAGTCTATGTGGATGACATGATCATCAAGTCTCGCACAATCGAAGGACACTTTGAAGATTTCAAGAAGCTTTTCGACAAGTTAGAAAAGGTCAAGCTCCGACTCAACCAGCAAAAATGTGTCTTCGGGGCAACCAGGGATAAACTGTTGGGTTTCATCGTCAGCGAGGATGGTATTCGGGTAGATGAAACTAAGACCAAGGCAATCATCGAAATGCCACCGCCCAAGACTGAAAAAGAGATTTGAGGCTTCCTCGGGCGGATCCAATACATCAGCTGGTTCATTATGCAACTCACTCCGGTCTGTGAGCCCATATTCAAGCTCCTGCGGAAAAACTCGCCAAAAGAATGAAATAACGACTGTCAAGCGGCCTTCGATAAAATTAAAGGATACCTTCTGAATCCTCCGGTGCTTATGCTACCTATTCCAGGAAGGCCATTACTGTTATATGTCTCCGTCACAGCAGAAGCGATTGGATGTGTCCTTGGCCAACACGATGATTTAGGAAGAAAAGAACAAGCGATCTACTATCTGAGCAGACGCTTCACGAGCTATAAAGCTAAATACTCCAACTTAGAGAAAACGTGTCACGCCCTAGTCTGGGCGACACAGCGGCTGCGACAATACATGATCGCTCACCTAGTCCTTCTGCTCGCTCGTATGGACCCATTAAAGTACTTGTTCAAAAAACCAGCGCTAACAGGTAGGATTGCAAAATGGAAATTATTGTTTTCTGAGTTCGACATCACCTATGTCACACAAAAGGCAATTAAGGGGCAAGCACTGGCCGATCATCTAGCTGCACATTCTTTGCCCAACTATTAGCCACTGAAGACTTTCTTCCCTGATGAGGACATCCTCCTAATTGAGGAAGAAGAGGAAAGAAAGGCAGGAGAATGGACACTCTTCTTTGACGGAGCTGCAAACTCGAAAGGAAGCGGAGTAGGAGCCATACTCTATTCTCCCGAAGACGTCCCAGTTCCCATATCCAGAAGACTAGCATTTCAGTGCACTAACAATGTAGCAGAATACGAAGCATGCATCGTCAGTCTAAGAGAAGCCATAATCCTTAACGTGAAGAAACTACGGGTCTTCAGGGACTCGCAACTCATCATCAATCAGACAAACGGCAACTGGAAAACCAAGGACGAGAAGCTGATCACGTATCATGTCTATCTAGAGAATTTAATCGAAGAGTTAGAGGAGATCACTTTCTCTTACATGCCCCGAATGAAGAATCAATTTGCAGACGCTTTGGCCACCCTCGCCTCAATGCTGAAAATCCCAAAAGGAGTTGCTGAATGGGAACTCACCGTCGAACTTCAGGAGGAACCCACATTCTGCATGCAGATCAACGAAGCGGACCTTCCCTCAAACGATCGGCCGTGGTACACAGACATCAAGGAATATCTTGAGCACCAGAAGTACCCAGAAGGAGCAACTCTGACAGATAGTCGTACCATACAACGGCTGACAGCGCAATTTGTAATTACCGGTGGCATCCTCTACAAGCGATCCTTCAATCAAGTCCTTATTCGTTGCATGGATGAAATGGAAGCTACGCATGTCATGTTAGAAATTCACGAAGGACTATGTGGTCCGCACATGAATGGGCACATGATGGCGAAAAAGATCTTGCGACTTGGCTACTATTGGCTCACAATGGAGACAGATTGCTGCAAGCATGTCAAGAAATGTTTCAAATGTTAGGAACACGCAAACCAGATCCATGCCCCTACATCAGAACTTTATAACCTGACATCCCCATGGCCCTTTTCTGTATGGGGGCTAGACATCATCGGCAAAATCAACCCTAAAGCTTCAAATGGGCATGAGTACACCTGGTAGCGGTAAACTACTTCACCAAGTGGATAGAGACAGTATCCTACACCACCATCGCAGCATCTCATGTGGTAAAGCTTATGAAGAACAACATGATCAGCCGCTATGAGGTCCCTCAGGCCATCATTACTGACAACGGAACTCCGTTCGTCAATAAAAGGATGGACGATTTCCTCGACAAATTCAAGATCCAGCGCCATCGGTCAAGCCCATACCGTCCTCAAATGAATAGTGGAGTCGAATCTGCCACCAAGACTGTCATCCGAATCTTGAAAAAAATGGTAAAAATATATCGCGACTGGTCGGAGGTACTTCCTTATGCACTTTGGGCCTATCGAATGTCTGTACGATCTGCTACAGGTGCAACTCCATATGAGCTTACATACGGAATGGAGGCGGTACTACCAGTTGAGATCAAAATCTCATCACTGCGGATATTGCTAGAAAGCGAAGTAGAGGAGGACGAGTGGCAGCAAGCAAGGTTCGATCAACTGCATCTAGCAGATGAAAAACGCATGCGAGCTCTAAGCCACTCTCAATGTTGTCAAAGAAGGATCGCTCGAGCTTACAATAAAAGGGACCGCAAAAGAAGTTTTAAAATCTGCGACATGGTCATGAAGCGTATCTTGCCACTGCACCTACCAGATCCCAGAGGAAAGTTCAAACCCTCGTGGGAAGGACCACTGATCATCCGGGAAGTGCTCCCAGGAGGCGCCCTCCGGCTCGCCAGTCTGAAGGGAGACGATCTTTTCGAGCCCATCAACACCGACAACATGAAAATATATCATGGATAATCCTACCTGACTTTGTCAATGATTATAATCGCAAAGCTGCACCCATCACTTCCCCCCCCCCCCCAAAAAAAAAAGAAGAAAGAGAAGGTATACCCACCACTTCTCCCGTCAGAAAAACCAATCATCTATCCCAAAAAAAAAATGAGAGAAAGGAGAAAGACAAAAGCAAAAGCAAAAAAAAAAAAAAAAAGAGAGAAAAAAAAATAAAAAAAATCAGAAAATAAGCCTCCCAAAAAAAAAAAATAAAATAAAATAAAATAAAAAATAAAAAATAACACAAATCCTTCCCAAAATCTCCCCCTCACCAAAGGCAGCTTTCAATTGTACTCAGAGACAAGGACGGGATGGAAATCAGTTGGCCAGCAATGAAGGAAGTCTCTCTGCCTACTCCATCATCCCTAGCGCACCAAAAAAAAAAAAAACACAAAGGACATGCCTAAGCAAAAGGGGCGAGTTGAAAACCCGAAAGAGCGGCTCGAGTAAAAATAGCAGGCATGTAGCGGACTTGGTGAAAACCTGAAGAGGCGCTAAGGGTAAAAACAGTACAGCTGCCAAGGGGCAGGCAAGATCAAAAGCCCGGGACGTAGTGAAAATCTGAAAGGATGCTACGGGAAAAAATGACGGAAAAGCTGGACATAGTGAAAACCTGAAAGGGAGCTATGAGTAAAAATAGCAAGGAAAGAAAAAAAATAATAATAATAATAAGGTACAGGTACAGAAAAAGTCAAAGCAACAAGTGCCCCAATGAGATACAAAGGAAAGATCAGCTACGGATCAGTTCTCTATCAGACTCTGATCAAATCTGTGGGATGCGATCCCAAACACCTTCTCAAGGAACCAAGACCCTAAGGATACAATCTAGACTACTGCACACAACGTGGGTTGAGACCAATATTCTGATCCCAATCATCCAAAGCATCAATCCAAATACAAGCAACATTGACATTTAGCACAAATAAAAATTTTCTTTCATTCCTTTAAAATTTTCTTACGAGTATTTTGTCTTCCTATTTTCAAAAAAGGGCCAAAAACACCAAAAAATTTAAAGGTTTCAGGCACGCAAAACAGTTGGTTGGCATCAAGCGTCACAAGTATGCTACTATCTCTCATATATTGACAATGTCTGCCTAAGCCTCTCTATCTCCATGCGCAGGTAGAAGGCCTCGTCCCTCTCCAGGCGGTGCATCGCAAGAATACTCTCATCATATCGTCGCCCCACTGCCAAACGACAAGCCATGTCCTCTCATGTGTGTCGGAGGACAGCAATCTCGCTGATCAAGTGGCCATGTGTGGCCAACAAGAAACAAGGATCAATGAAGGGTCACTTCTCAAAAGCCTCAAACGAGTCAACAACACATGAAGAGGATGAAGCAGTGTCACCCACCATGTCCTGATCAGCAGCCTCATCCTCCAAGTGCCAGCCCAGAACCTATCGATAAAGAGATTATTCTGCAACCCACCTCTAATATGATACTGTGGCCAAAGGAGGAGTCCAGGACTCAAGCTCTAGCATCGCCACATCTAAGGACCCCTGCCAAGAAATCCAAACCCGTCTGTACAAGGCAATCAGGTCGGAAGGAAAAGAAGCATGGCCAAATCTAGAAAAGAAAAACTTTAGGATGTCCTTCCAAAAGCCAAACTGACGAAGAAATCACATAGGATGATAAGAGCAATATCCCCGAAGGCCTAACAACAGCAAGGGAGTGTGAGCTGCACTGCTGATCAGTGGCGGGCGACAGAGCCAGGTAGCCTCCCAATTAACCTCCCAACCTCGAAGATGAGAGAGCATGCGACGATACAATGGCTCAGTGGCCTCAACACCAGAGGGTAGGCCATCAAGTAGCAAAGACAACACATCATCACGGCGAGAATCAGGCCAAGAAAGCATAGGGGTCATATAAAGATGTTCCCATAACCACACCTGGGGAGGAATTAATCAAACTTAAGACGCAAGCAAAAAAAAAGGGGGGGAAAGAGAGAGAGAAGGAAGCGGAGTAAAGAGTACCTAAAGGAACGAGCAGCAACCCCGCAAGATGCGGGTACGTCCGAGTGAGCACTCAGTCAGACCTAAGAAGAGCTCCGCCAACACCACGGAAATGATGCTCCTACGATACAATATATGACGGAATACGTCTAACAAAGCTCCTAACGACGATCGTCTGCATCCTGAGAAAAACAGCTTGGCCAAGACACAAAATATCAGCGCATTCAGGCATTGAAGCTGATGATCAGATCCAGGGGTGCCTCGAGAAGTAGAGCAACGATCATACAGCATCTCAAGTGTTAACTCACCATCCCCACCCTCCGCGGTGGGGAGGGCCGAAAGAAATTCAAACCAGGCGATCAAATTAGAAGAACGAACCGGCTTAGATGAAGGAACATACGGCTCCCAAGTAAGAGGCAGACCAGACAGACGAGAAAACTCCTCCAATGACGGGCCCAATTCTAAGTCATTAAAAGAGAACAAATTCAAGGATGGAAACCAGTCGTATAGCGCCGCACTCAACAACCGCCAATCTAGGCGAACTCGATGCAAGTGGAGAACCTCTCGGAAACCCAAGGAGCTTAACTCGAAGATCTCAGACTCGGTCAAACTCTCGATCCAAAGATACAATCACTCGGAACATGTACCACGAGGCCGCAACAGACAGGTCCGGACAGGTACGCCCTCAACGATCAAGATCCCCAGATCAATAGGAGAATCATCAAAAATGGGCATCCCCTCGTCCAGTAAGTCAATCTCATGGTGACGGAAGAAGCCAGCATCTCCCATCGCATCACGAAGAGTGTCCTGAAAAGCAGCAACAGGCGGGCCCGAGCGGCCAATAACTATCACCTCAGAAGCTGACGGAAACACATGAGCCCCAGGATCCGCAACACCTATGGATTCCCAATGGCCAACAGGACTGACACCACGAGCCCCGACAGTGACTGCCTATCCCAACACTGTCTCAATATCAGTGCCAAAAATCTGAGCCAGACCATCTGCGAGCGAATCATCACCTGTCAAATCCAAGGCGCTTGCACCACCAAAATAGGGACCGCCATCCATAAAAATCTGATCTATCCTATCCACACCATCTGTCACCATCATACCATCATCCACCCCATTTATGGATATCGGCCCATCAATCAAGTCATCCATCCAAGCCAAACTCACATCCATAAACCCTGGCGGCCCATCTAGCATGGATCCATCAAACTCATCAAACCCTTCTATCCCATCCAATCTAATCTCATATCCTCCATTAATGGTGGTTGGAATGCCATAAATAGCATTGATCTCCCCAAAAGAGCCCATTACTCCCACACCAACCTCCATCAACTCTTCCATAAATGGATTCCCTCCACCATTATTGGACCCACCAACTCTCTCACCACTCATGAGCCCATCATTACTCCCATCATGGCTGGCCATAATTAGCTCCCAAAAGGGAAGAAGGACAAAAGGGGAAGAAGACAAAGAGAAGGAGACAAAGGAAGAAGGATAAAAGAGATAATCGGACGGATAGGGACAACAAGGAATGTCTGAAATGGGTCAGCAAGAATGAACAGGAAGAGGAGATGGTCGATGGAAGAAAAGATGAACAGAGGCAGCACTCCAAATACCACCTGCGGTAATCCAATCTCCGCCTATAGGCCTGCCATTTTAGTGTCATTGATGCAGCGCTGACAACACAGAACGGACACTTTCGGCCGCATTTTGGGTAGGACTCACCTTTGTATGACAGGACCTTAGAACAAATATCTATACATCCAACAAGGATCCCAAAGGTGCATAAAAGTAAAGATTGAAAGAGAACAGTATCAACAAACTGAAGTCCATAAACATAAAGATTTTATATACATGAAAAGTAAGATACACCAAGCTAGTCGTCATCAAGAAGATATGCATCAGTATTCTGGCGATGAAAGTGAGGCCCCAGGATCCCTCCTCTAACAAAACGCACACTGCCGCCGGGAGCATAGCCAGGCTGTAGAATCGGGCCGATAGCATGCTGCTCACACCAGGTACTGTACTCTCTGGATGGATCTACGAAGGCGCTAGCGTCATAGCCCTCTAGTGCAGCAGTCAGTTACCTTTTGGGCACTGATCTCCAATTAGAAGGACTAAACAGAGGACTAAGTGGTACCATGGGACTACCAGTCAGCTGTCAGAAAAGTCTCTCTCCCAAGTACCATTTCGTCACATGAGGATCCTCAAGAATACGACGTCGACGAGAAGCCTGAAAAGCTTCCTGGGCTCTAGGAGTAAGTGCCACATTCGATCGGAGATACAACCTGGATAAGAACTGCAAAAAGGAGGTCAAAGACTTAAGAAAAAAAGATAACACATGGCCAACACAGAAAAAGGCGAGATCACTCACATCACTCGGAACAAGGGCATCAACGTTTGACCTCCAGGCAAGGTCTGAAAATAAATGCGTGCGGCTGCGGTTATCCTTGTACCACAGCATCATGCGAGGAAAGGGATGCGAATGGTCGATCAAGGTGGGGGCCAAATGTGGAAAGTGGTTGAAGAAGCAGACCTGCACGACTCACGGCCAGAGGAGGACAAACCAATTCATCCCCAGTGAATATATTACAAAAGATAGAGGCTAAAAAGAATACCTCGATGATGGGATAAAAGCCAGTCAGGGATCGACTGATACAACGGCTAGCCCTGTCCAATCCTTCGTACAAATGGGCCAGGAGGGCTGCATTCCAATTGTACGGTGTGGGAAAGGTGATATTTGCCACAAGCGACAACAAACGAGAACTCACCAGCTCATTTCCATGACAGAAAATCATTGCACCCATAGTGTACGAAATCAAGGCACGTGCCTTCACCACAGTCGCTGCTTCAGTTTTTGGGATGCGTCTGGCAAAGTTCGATGATAACTAGAGGAGTTTAAAGCGAGGACCAGTAAAGTCCGCTGCGCCTGACATCATCCCTAGGAGACTCATCCAATCATCCTCAGTAGGCACCGGAAGGTCATCCTCAAAAGGGACAGACCCCCCATCATATCGGAGACCTAGCTGCATATAAATGTCATATGGGGTAATACCCCACTCGCCAAAAGAAAGTTGGAAGGTATGGGTCTCAGGGTGCCATCTCTCAACCAGAGCAGACAAGAGAGACATGTTTGTCTGACTCAGATAGTCCCGAAACAGGTGAGTGAAGGGGGTCCGCTCCAGAACATCAAAGAACAACGGTTGTGGATCCTCAAACCAATCAGGCCAGTGCATCCTGACCCCACGACCTCTCAAAACAGCAGGTGCACCACCTTCTCAGGCAATGTCGGATAAATGCCAACCCTCACGGGGTACGAAGCACGGATCAGATGACTGGCATGAGGAGCTAGCCTCATTTTTACCACGTCGAGGCATGCTGCACATATAAAGTATCCGAGTAAGTAGCCCAGCACATTCCAAGGCCCATTTCAAAAAGCCCATGTCCAAGGCCCATTTCAAAAAGCCCATGTCCAAGGCCCATTTCAAAAAGCCCATGTCCAAGGCCCATTTCATAAAGCCCATGTCCAAGGCCCATCTCATAAAGCCCATGTCCAAGGCCCATTTCAAAAAACCCATGTCCAAGGCCCATTTCATAAAGCCCATGTCCAAGGCCCATCTCATAAAGCCCATGTCCAAGGCCCATTTCAAAAAACCCATGTCCAAGGCCCATCTCATAAAGCCCATGTCCAAGGCCCATTTCAAAAAGCCCATGTCCAAGGCCCATTAGGCTCATGATTCAAGGCCCATCAGGCTCATGATTCAAGGCCCACCAGGCCCATGCCAAAAGACCCAGTACACATTCCATAGGTCCATCTCTACATCTGAACCAATCAAGATCATGATGTGGGGCCCATCTGAAAAATTCCATCCATCCATCATCCACCATAAGTAACCGATCATCATTTACATCATCCATAAGCACAAACAGGCCCCAAATCATCAATCCGATGGTTCAGATCATCCCATAAAAAAGGGGGTAGGCCCCTTTTCTTATCACGCCCCACTCCACCAGAAAAAAGAAAAAATACAATAATAGTCCAGATAACCATCTGACCCAAACAAAACAAGTTCAATAAGATCCAACAGTTCAAATCAAATCCAGATGATCTAACGGTCCCGATCATGGCTCTCTCCTAACCTAAGAAAAAATTCGACTCACCAAAAGCTCTTGAAGAAAGTGTCTCATAAAGATCCAGAAGAGATTTGTTAGCCAAGATTGCTTGAAATGAAAAGAAAGAGAAAGATGCAAGAAAATGAGCTGAAAAACCTCTCCAAAAATAGCTTTAGGGACCACAATGGGTCCCTGGACGTCCCAACTGCAAGAATGAAATAGAGGAGGAGGCCACACCGGACGGACCGATGCACTGAACGGACCAGCGATCAAATGACAAGCAGGCTGTAGCCGGACTGCTGCCCGTGGAAGTCTGACCGCCGCCCGACTGAAAAGGTGCATGGGGCAACTGGTTTTTGCCTCCAATCGCTGGGCAATACCCAAAATATTTTTAAAAATAAACTTAAGTTCTCAAAGGTTTTCAAAAATAGTCCTGCATTTTCAAAAGTTACAAATATAGCCTTCAAACCTTCAAAAGTCACAAAAACAGTCCCCAAGTCTTCAAAACATACCCAAACAGCCTCCTTTTCAAAAAAAAAACTCCAAGAAAAATTCAAATAATCTAAAAAATCCCAAAAATTGCCAAAATAAGCTCGGAATAAATCCCTAGTGAGTATTACCTCAAAAGAGGTCTGTCCCTTTTAAAGCTATCAATCCCCATTAATTTATTAGTGGAGGTCATCTGAATTTTTCTACAAATAAAAATCGGACGACGACGCCCTCCCGTGAGATCGGACGAATCTTTCAAAAGAAAAAAATTTTCAGAAAATAGATTTTCAAATAAAACCCCCAAGGAGTCTAGCTTGAAGGGAATATCTTTCAAACAAAGTTTTCCCACCGCACGCAGTACGCAGTACACTGAGGAATCTTCCATGTTCTCCAGTTACGGCCAGTGCACACAGCTAAATAAGATTCGATCTCTTTCGGTTCCCCCAGTGGATGATCGAATCCGTACATGATACATGTATGATTAGCCCGATCTCTATATCTAGAAAGTCATGTAAATGCTAGTAAAATGAGTGGATCTATCTCTGGAAAGAACCATCAAACTCGAAGTGACAACAATCCATTGTAACCAAAGTATCAGAATCAGCAGACTGCATGGAAAAAGATTACTCGCACATAACTAGTCCGGGATGTTCAGAAAATTTGATTGAGTCCAAGTTGGCGTAGTGAGTTCCCCATAAAGCTGCACCAACGCGCAGGGCAGCTAACCACTTAGACAATCAAACAGACTAAATACTCCTAAGGAGATTACGTAGCAAAGGAACGATAGACCAAATAGTACGAGAATCCTCGTAAAGCTGTGACGAATGCGCAGAGGCTCTTACTTTTCAGACTTACCCTCCAATGCTATTAACAATCAGACGTGAAAGGGTTGTGATTGGTGATCCATAAAGTCACGATAAATGCACAGGAGATAATCACAACATTTTTCTCAACCCTCATGATATGTGCAAGTCATCTCTTTCCCAAACAGTCAATTGACAATGATACAATGGTAGGCAACAGATTCAAGTCATTACATTTTTCTGACCAGAAGGGTGGGGTGTCCACTCGTTTTGACCTTCAGTTGCTTTCAACCTGGGTTAAAGAGGGGCATCTATAGACACCCCACCTAGGCTAAATCTAGAGTAAGCTAAGACTGACCACGAACGATGATCATACCTTAAACCAAATCCCTAAACCCAGCCTAAATCGAACCCCAACCCAAAGTCCCTAAAATCCCAATCTGCAACCTGAAATCTCCATCCAAACCCTTCAACACGCACATTACCCCGCTTATACCCTATACCGTGACCCAGATCCCCCTTACGCAAGCCAAAACCCACTTCTTTGAGCTAAAAAAAATCTAAAAAGAGACTTCTGGGTGAACCCGCACACTGTACAAAGCTCGCACGCACGAAACTGGCTTGATTTGAGCCCGGGTGGTAGTCTGACTACCACGTGCGGTACTTCAGGTACCGCCGCTCGTGGGCCGCATACAGACAGCTGTCCCAGCTTCTAAAAGTCAACTTTCCTTTAAAATTATCCTCCCAAATTTCACTATTTACCGTTTTACTGCCCCCCATAATAAATGAGAGTGTGTCATGTGGTATTTCTCTCTCTCCAACCAACTATAACTTGCCATGTCATCCTTTACCCCTCCCAAACCTAAAAAATACCAAAATGCCATTGGAGAAGGCTATAAATAGCCCTCTCTTCTTCTCATTTACAACACACCAAGAGCCACTCTTCACTTCAAGTGAGAAGGAGAGTAAGAGGGAGAGGGGGAGGAAGAGAGTGAGGGTGAGGAGGTGCTCCAAAGCCCTCAAGTCTAGATTTTTCAGCTATCTCCTTAGCCCACTCCTTGCCTTCTTAGCCACCCTGACCACCCAGCCTAACCTTGTTGATCATGGTTCAACCCATATCTTAGCCTACACAAGAGAGCAAGCCAAAGATCCATTCATTTTACAAGCACCCATCATGACATTTACTCCCTTCTCAACCCCCTTGCTTCTCTAGTGAACGTATGCTCTGTGGCTTACCGTACATCAGATCCTGTCACATCAGAAATTCCTAGTGATCTAATCCATTGTTCTTACCTCTTTACATAAGCATCATCACATCAGCCTTCTAGACACGTCATTGGATGTATGCTCTGTGGCCTGTCAAAATCTCAGAACTTGTCACATCAGAAATCCACGTGTGTGCCTAGTCCCATCACGACCACTACATCCATCATCCCTTGAGATTATTTTACCATACTAAGTAGAGACCGTACATTTGTACGGGTAGAGAGGGTGCCTAACACATTCCCTCTTTGTAACCAAGGTCCCTTGCTTAGAATCCCGGATCGCAGATCAGGAGTCAATCTAAGGTAGGGAAGTCTCTGAATTTTCCCTACCTTGCGTATTTCGTGTATCTAGCCGACCGCAGGATTTTGAGGTTTTTTGGCTAGTGGCGACTCCAACATCCATAATCGGCCTATCACCCCCAATGAACAATACAAATCACAAACCAAGCGTGAGCACCGATTTTTCAATGTCTACAGTTCTGAACTTAGTTAAAAAGTTTGGATTTGAGAGTGGAAAAAAATTTGATACTTTAATGAGTACTACTTTAAAACTCTCAAATGACCCTATAGGTAAGAGTGTGGATCCTAAACTATATCGCAGTATGATAGAAAGTTTGCTTTATTTAACTGCGAGTCGACTTGATATTGCATTTAGCATAGGAATATGCCCTAGATATCAATCTAACCTTAAAGAGTCACATTTAATTGTTGTTAAGAGGATTATACAATATGTCACTAGTTCAGTAAATCTTAGTCTCTGGTATCCACATGATACTAGTGTGCAATTAGCTGGTTACACGGATGCTGATTGGGCTGGTAACATTGATGATCGAAAATCAACCAGTGGTAGTTATTTCTATATAGGGAACTGTTTAGTTTCTTAGCTAAGTAAGAAACAAAGTTCCATATCGCTCTCAACTGCTGAGGATAAATACATTGCGGCAGGTAATGCATGTACTCAGCTTGTGTGGATGAAAAGAATGTTAAGCGATTATAGAATTGCGTAGGATTCAATGGTTTATATTGTGATAATTCCAGTGCAATTAATATATCTAAAAATCCAATCCAGCATTCACGAACCAAGCATATTGACATTAAATATCACTACATTCGTGAATTAGTGGAAGAAAAGATAATTTCCTTGAAATATATTCCAATCGAGAGTCAACTTACTGACATATTCACAAAACCGCTCGATAAAAGTAGGTTTGCTAAATTAAAATTTGATCTTGGTATGTGCAATATGAATTGTTGATTTCTATATCATAATGCAAATATTTATTATTTAAAGACTAGCCATGAACCACGGGTTTGGTGCTTTATTTGGGAAAAAAATCATGTTTTCTTCATTTGGGTTGTCTTCTCCAACAAGCCCAACGTCAACCGGTCGAACCCAACTTCGATTCCTCCTTGGTTAGTGCGTTGTTTTCGATTTTCTTGTATATTCTAGTACTTTTTACTTCATTTGCTTCATTTGTGAAATTTATTTCATGTTTTATATTAGTTTTTAGGGTTTTCTACTAAAAAAACTAATCTACTAAAAACCAACTTTACCTCTTTTGCAATCTCCATTTTTCTTAATTTTTTTTTATTGCAAATGGAAGGTAGAACCAAGAAGAAAGGATCTCATGGTCCCTCTTCATCTCGATCGACTCCTATCACAGTACGCCACCTTCGGTCGCTCGAAGATGATCCCCATTATGTGTGGGATATTTAGTTACCCAATGTTATAGTAGAACGACTCGTTCATGTTGATCATTTGGCTCCGTTTGATATCCTTCCTCTCCTTTAATCTGTAGGATGGGATAATATACTACATTGGGGTGGGCCGGCATACCGCTCCATTGCGCAGGCTATGTATGCTTCTATTACTGATTTTTCTGCTGAAAATTTGACATTCACAATTGTGACTACAGAAGGTCCAATTGATGTGGACTGTCATCTTATTTCTGGTCTAATAGACATTCCGGTTAATGACGAAGGTATTCCCATTAGTTCTCTAGTGGTAAAACCCTCTGAAACTGAGAAGCAAATGCTTATAAGGGATTTATGTAATATAGATGCGAAATGGAGTACTGGTAATGCGCTTACCTCCTAGTTTTTATTACCCAGATATAGAATCCTTCATAAGATTTTCATTTCAAATGTTTATCCTCGATCTGGTAACAAAACTGAACTCACTACATTCATGGTTCATATAGTACATTCTATCATTTCTGGAGTTTCTATATGTCTTCCTTCCTTGATTTGTCATAACATCATTCAGTTCCATCTCCATCCTGGACACAGTAACATTCCCTTCCCTTATCTTATGACTGTGTTGGCCACCCATAGTTTAGTGGCTATGCCGGTTGGAGAAGCTCCCATTCAACACCTAATCTTCAACAATTCCAATATAACTAAGATGAATGTGAAGTTGGCCCCAGGCCAAGTTAATGTGGGTGTTAGTGGAGCTGATGCCGCAAATGAAGAGGAGGGTGATTTACCTCCAGAAGATGTCAATATAGATGACCTTTTTGATGAAATCGAATCTGATTCTGCCGCTGATCCTGATTATCAGTCATCTGACTTTGATGCACGTTTACGCTCACTTGAGGAGAAGGTTGAAAATATGAATGTGTCCCATGACATGCAATTTAAATATATGTGCAAATATCTGAAGTGCATTAACAAGGAACTTCATCAAATTGATCCTACCATACCTGCTCCTTCATCGGGTTCAGATTAGTAATTGAATATGTGGTTTGAAATAACTTTTAAGATACTTGAATTTTTCTTATTTTAGGGGCTTGGACATGCTTGAACATGCTTTCTTATGGTTTTAGTTACTTGGTAATCTTGATCTTATATGCACTTCGTTTTCATTACTTATTTATCTATTTCCATGATCATTTATTAGTTCTTTCCTTTATCATGTTGTGATAAAAATGGGGAGAATTTTATCATGCTTGTGAAATGTGGATAGGTAGCCATTTATTTCCATTTTTTTATGTGATAGTAAGGGGGAGTAAGTAAGGGGAAAAGTATTGATGCTGAGTATTGATTGATGATGCGTATTAGTTTAACCAGGATGTAACTGGTACATGATTCTTTAATCAAGTTGTAACCGACAAATGCATAATTCTTTATTTTTCATATATGGTGTATGATTCTTTATTGTGGGGGTTATGCTTATCTTATTTACATGAACTGTGTTTTGTCACAAATTTGACAAAGGGGGAGATTGTAAGTGCTATGTTTTCTAACTTCTATAATTGTCAAATTTTGTAATGCCAAAACCTCTTGAAATCTGTGTCTTGTGTAGCTCATCTACATATTCAAGACTGTGCATCTCATGTTCAACAACAAAGGTCTTTACCTCAAGAACTTCAAACACAAGATCAAGAGATATACATGCTTAAGTACAACACCATGTGATAGTTTACTCCTTTAAGCTTCAATAGTTTAAGGTTTCAAAGCTTCATCTAAGTCAAGACAATAGTCTTTACTTTGTTATTCAAAGCTCAAGGTGAAATACAGCTCAAGTACTTCAAGCTCAAGCTTCAATGTATTTCAAATTCAAGCTTCGAAATGTCTCAAGTTCAAGCTTCATCATATGTCAAGATATCAAGCTTCGTGAACGTCAAAGATCAACTTTCAACTGAAGCAAAAGATGATTCAATGTTCATGAATCGCTTATAAGGTATGAATGACCCTAGATTGACCATAGGTTAGGTCATTATTGATTGCATACTTTAATTGGGTTACTTCATAAGTGCATAAACTATTTTTCGACTAGTCTTACACTATGTTCGACTAGTCTTATACTGGCTCGACTAGTCTAAGAAATCCTCGACCAGTCCTAAGTATGTTACTAATTTTTAAGATTTTTTGTTAATACCTCGACCAGTCCTGGAGACTACTCGACCGGTCGAGTGAACAGTGCTCGACCAGTCTAGTAGGCTCGACTCAAAGTCTGCAACTAAATTGGATCCCGCATGACTAGTCGTGGACAGGACTCCACCAGTCATGGAGGCTACTCGATCGGTCGAGCAAGCCCTTCGACTAGTTGTGAAACGGCCTGATCTTATCGCGCCCCAATTTTCAAAAGTTTGTTGGTCCTTCAACTAGTTGATCTGTCCTCTGGGCCAGTCAAATGAGTGATTTTTGCACTTATAAATAGAGCACGATTTTCAGAGTTTG
Organism: Magnolia kwangsiensis; assembly: GCA_037074715.1. Lineage (NCBI taxonomy): Eukaryota > Viridiplantae > Streptophyta > Magnoliopsida > Magnoliales > Magnoliaceae > Magnolia > Magnolia kwangsiensis. Next base: position 72,084,568 of record CM073576.1, read on the forward strand.
ACATTCAATTCAAGAAAAATCAAGACACCACTCTCAGAGATAAGTTACTGATATTCTTAAGCTATTTAGTGCTCATTTAATATTCTCTTTAATTAGCTTTGTTTGCATTTGATTTTGTATTCTACATTCTAATCTTATTTGAAGAAGGGATTGAAGTTTTCCCATTTATTGACATCAAAATCAAATTAAGCTAGCCTAACGTGATTTAATCTAAAAATAATTTAGAACTTAGAACCTTTTCATAAGTGAGTGTGGACATTGAACTTCTACTCCAAATTGGTTCTACCGAGCTGCATCAAAGGAGAATATCTAGATAAGTATTTTACTTTTGTGTAAATCTTTCTTTTGGTTTCTTTAATATTGTGCCAGAAAAATCTCTTTCTTTTGGTTTGTCTAAGGTGATCCAGAAAACTCAAAGTGTGGGGTTTTTGAATTCTGTAAGCCCAGTTGAAAGATAAAATTGTGAAGGTTTTAGGTGAACCTTAAAAAACCTACTTCATAGTGAACGCTAATATCCACTGTCCGAGGATATTAAGAGTGGAGTAGTTGTGTGGCTATTTTTCTAAACAGTTGGTGTACACACAAGTAAACCACTATAATTTATGGCCTTGTGGTGGATGGTTGATTGTGGATTTGTGTGAATGTTGTAATTTCCCTTTATGTATTTTTGGAGAATGTTATAATCCTTTTTTATGTATGTGTGGGAATGCTGTAATAGCTTAGTTATTTTCTTTATTATTTTATTTTTATTCCTCTATATCAGTTTGGAATTTTAATGCATAAACAGTTCTAGAAATCAGGTTGTCCTACCATAAGCCATTGGTTTTTGGTGTAAGGTTGTCCTAAGAATAACATTTATATCAATCTCTCAATACTTGTACATTTGAGGTTGTAATTCATTTTTATATTATGGGATTGTTTAAGTGCTATCTTTATTCACATTTGAAATGTACAGCAGTAGTGGCCTTTTTGGTGTAGGTGGCGTGAGTACTTAAGGGTTTAGCAGATACTTCTTAATCTTATCAAAAGTTGTTTGACAGTTGTCATTTCATTCTTTTGGCGAGTTCTTCCTTAGAAGCTTGAATATGGGCTCACAAATAGGTGTGAGTTGTGCAATGAATCGGCTAATGTACTGAATCCTTCCGAGGAAACCCCGAATCTCTTTTTCGATCATGGGAGGCGGCATCTCGATGATTGCTTTGGTCTTGGTCTCGTCCACTCTGATGTCATCTTCACTGATAATGAAGCCTAGCAGTTTACCTGCAGTTGCACTAAAGACACACTTTTGAGGGTTGAGGCAAAGCTTGAACTTTTCTATCCTGTTGAAAAGCATCACGAGCTCTTCAAAATATCATTCGATCATGCGACATTTTATGATCATGTCGTCCACATAGACTTCCATTTTCTTATTTATCATGTCATGAAAAAAGGCAGTCATAGCTCGCTGATATGTAGTTCCCGCGTTCTTCAGCCCGAATGGCATGACCCGATAGTAAAAATTTCCCCATGGTGTGATGAAAGAAGTCTTCTCATGATTTTTGATGGCCATCTTGATCTGATTGTAGCCAGAGAAACCATCCATGAATGAGAAGATCTTGTGTCCAGGAGTATTATCTACCAGTGTATCGATGTGAGGCAGAGAGAAATCGTCTTTAGGACTTACTTTATTAAGATCCCTAAAGTCAATGCACATCCTTACTTTTTCATCTTTCTTTAAAACTGGTACGATATTTGTGAGCCATTTCAGGTAGTTGGAGACTAACAGGAACCCCGTGTTGTATTGTTTGATGACTTCATCACAGACCTTCAGTGCCCATTCCGGCTTCATTCTTTAGAGCTTCTACTTGACAGGCTTCATTTATGGTTTTGTTGGCAAGTGGTGTACCACTAACTCTTCATCAAGCCCTGACATGTCTTCATAAGAGAAGGTAAAGTTGGATAACCCTAACTTCAAGAATTCCATCATCTTCTACTTGTATTCTCGAGGTAATGATCTACCGATGTGCACTTCCTTAGGGAGTTCCCTTGATCTCAAGTTCACCACTTCGAAATCATCTGTCATAACGTTGGCCTTTGTTTCAAACCTTTTAAGGGAATCCTCAAGTTCGAGAGTTATATCATCATGTCCCACATCCTGGGCTTCATCCAAACCCATGATCTTAAAATCTAACTCTAGATCGAAATCGTACGAGTCGACCTCGAATTCTGGTGTTGTGTGTGGTATGTTTGGCACATTGAAGTTTTTCATTATTTTTAATTTTGGAAGATTTTCTAATGTTTTATGATTTTGAGAAATATTTGATGTTTTTGTGATTTTAGAAATATCTGTTATTTTTGTATTTTTTGGGTTTTCTGATTCTTTGTGCCACCAAGGGATCCCAAACAGGATGGTGTTGCAAACCATGATTGATCTTGTACTGATTCGGGATGTTAAGTGCTATTTACATTTGTATTTTTTAAAACCATTATTCGTGGATGGCTCACTAGAGGTGGGCATTTTAGACCCGATCCGGTGGATCCGACTCGATCTGACCCGACTTGGTATCGTTCTGAACAGAACCGATGGTGTAGATCGGCCCTGATCGAATCCGTCCATCCAGATCCGATCATTTTTCTGGTTGGATTCGGATAGTAGTGTGTCCGGACAGAACCAATCCGAAAACCCAGACCGAAAGGATCCGACCCGACCCGACCCGACCCGGGATGTAAATATCCCTCTATTTTTATAAAATATTCTTTCTCAATATCTTACCGCCCATCCATCTTTGGCTTTTCGTCTGGCGCCAAAAAATCCCGCCCAATGTACACCCGAGCACCCGTCTTTGTATCTGTTTATTTCTATCTAAATCTCTCTTTCTGCAGTTCAGTTTTGAAACTTCACGAGGTCTCTCTATGTTTGGAAGAAGGAGAAGGAGAAAGGGAGATGAAGCCGATGGTTCCCATAAAGCTGTTTACAGCCTATACTCTTTCACTGTCGGACGAAGTTGGAAGAAGTGGATTGGCTGGTGTACAAAGCGAATTCGCTGGCATAACATTTGCAAGTTTTGGGGGTCTGATCACGAGGTATGTGTTATATCCAAACCGTCCATTCATTTGGCAATATCGTATTAAGGCTTAAGATAAAAAAAAAAAGAAGACAGATCTAACTATTAAGTGGACCACACTATGGAAAGCAGTAGGAGATTGAACATTTACCATTGAAACCCTTTTTGGGTTCACAGAGGTTTTAGATCAATATGAAATTCATTTTTCCTCTTCATTAAGGTCTTTATGACCTTATTAACAGATTGGATGGAGACTAAACATTATGGTGGGCCCTACAAATTGTTTAACCGTGAAAATCATTATCTCTGTTGCTATTTATGGTGTGGTCCAGATGATCTTTGGATATCATTCATTTTTTTGATAATGCTCTAAAATGATCTCTAAAAGTAGATGAACGGTATAGATATAATAAATACATCATGTGGGGCCCTATAAGTTTGATCTCCAACCGTTCGTATAGCTCGGAGCTCGAGGAGCGTCAATGCTTGTCCTCACACGACACGTACCTAGAGTAGGGGAGGGGATTGCGTACTAAGTACATCCTGTGGGGCCCACCATAATTTATGTATTTTATCCACTCCATCCATCCATTTTACCAGATAATTTTAGGGCTTGATGATAAAAATGAAGTATATATAAACCTCAAGTGGGCCACACCACAGGAAACAATGTAAATTGAACATCTACCGTTGAAAAATTCTTGGGGCCACGGAAGTGTTGGATCAAACTTGTATTTGTTTTTTTTCCCTTAATCCATGTCTATGTGATCGTATGAACAGGTTTGATGAGAAATAAACATCACCGTGGGCCCTAAAAAGGTTTTAACGGTGGAAATCATTATTCCAACTATTTCCTATGGTATGGTCCACTTGAACTTTAAGTATTATTAAATTTTGCACTCAACCGTTAAAATAATATGGAAAAATGGATGGATGGCGTGGATAGATCACATACATTCAAGGTGGGCCCAACAAATTTTAAACAATACGACAGGAGCGTACTGAGTACGCTATCCGATTTCCTATATAATCTGTAACTAAGCAGGTGACAGTTATAGCCCTGGTACGAAGCTTCTCCAAGAAGCCACTTCGTACAGTGTTATTTTAGGTTGCTAAGTAAACTACGTGGGGCCTATTTTGATTTTTTTTTGGTTTATCCACACCGTTCATTAGTTTTTTCAGATTATTGTAGGGATTGATGTTAAATTTTTAAGTACATCTACTAATTAAGTAGATCACACCATAAGAAATAGTTGAAATAATAAAATGGATGGTCTAGACTTTACCTAATCCGATCCGACTCAGTTTTCCTGACCGATTAGGACTCGGATTGGTTCAGGAAAATAGAAATTTGGATAGGTGCTAGTCAGATGATCTGGATCTGGCCTCGGACGGGATCGAATTCGGGTAAGGCGTTGTAGATTTTGAATAAGTTCGAGTTGGACCGAATCCGATCCGACTCGGTCCGTTGCCCACCTCTATGGCTCACTGACCAATTCGATTGTTAGGGGGATAGCTGACCATTTCAGTTCATCCCCCCTTCCGATCTCGCTACCTTGATTTGTTTATACCTGTGAGTCATCCGTCCCGATGACCATGATATCTATTGGACCAAGTTCAGAGTCTGTGTCTGACCTGATCTCTTCACTCAGAAGTTGGAGCTCCTCAGGTTCCTCAGGTCTACATTATGGTAGGATCCTGATGTCTTTCCAGTTAAGGGAAGGCCACTTCCCTTTCACAATTCAATGGAGGGGCTGCTTTTGACCCTTATACTACTAAGTTATTGGGGGTGTTTCCCCTTGGCTATATGTAGGGATGGGTACCTCCCTGCTTTTGTCTGTGTGTCTTGTAATGAGCACCTCTTGTCCTAGATACTTCGTGGGTGGTCCTCCTTCCGTGCCGTTAGCTTCATTTAATGGGTCCAGGGGTTCTGCCCCTGACATTAGATGTACTTCTGAAGCTCTGAGGATTTTGTCCCACCGTATTAGCAACCAAATGGACTCCTAGCTGGAGTGTTCTGTTAGCTTGAGCCTTTGAAGGTGATCCTTGAGGGAGGTCACAGTGCACGGCAAACCGTCCTGGATTTTACAAACTTGATGGGCGTACACTTAAACGGTTGCCTCTTTTTAGGCCTTGTGGCCTGTTCCTCCGGCATTGGTAGATATCCTAGTGTAACACCCCAAATTTTTGCCAACCTGGGGTTAAACGTCCTTAGGCAATGGGTCAACCATAACACCTTGGTAACCTCTCAGAACCCAATTCCAAAGCCAAAGAAATCATGTAGAACCTAATTCTTTAGAATTTAACGTGAATTAGCTAGCGCTACACTAGATTACTTGTGAAATTGTCCCTGATCGCTTTAAATACATTCTACAAGACCTAAAACTTGTAGAACCAATGACGTTATAATACCCTAAAATTCAGGATCAAACTCTAAACCGGTTTGTTCCCAGGAACCCTTTGAAACCTTGTATTGGATCTAGACCACGCGTTGAAAGTCCGATATCTGCAATCTCAGACCATTAGGACCGCTTAGCTGGACTTGACAATCGTTTCAAAAATCAAGCCCAACCGATGTTCTGAGGCTATTGTACTGAGCCTGGAGCGAGGAGTGTAAGAAAGAATGAAATTCATAAAAATTCAAATGTGAATTAAATAAATCTGGCACCATTCTCTTGCGGGTTCAGTATAAGCATTCATACCGTCGGAATCTGACCCAAATACACCCTCGGATCAGGAAACATTTCTCATTCAGGTCGGTGTACTTGGAATCCTCGATCGATTCTCCGTGACCGCTAAACTGAAACTGGACCGCCACGTGCGATCTGGGAACTCTACCGGTCTAAAAACTTCGGGTGAGCAGGATCCGATACGCATGAGCTTAAGTCCGACCGCGTTCGGCCAGGGGACCTCCCAAAATGCTCTTTTGGATCGAAAAAGTCCCGATTTGGTTATAACCCCAAGTACACCTTTGTCCCAAGTCTATTTAGGTGAGTTTTTAGCCTATATAAGGGCTTTAAACCCTCTCATATCTCTCCCATCCGAATTTGCAACAAACCCTAGAAAAAGAAGAGAGAAAGAGAGAGATTGTGGAGAGTTGTGAGACAATCTCCCTACCACTTGAACCAGCTTCTACACGTGTTTATCCACCGCCTTCAAATCACTTTCCCGGTGATTCTAACTCACTTCTAGGTAAGAAAAACCCTAACCACTTGCTGTTTTAGGGATTCCTTTGATACTTTAGCGATGTAGCTTACGTATCTTGTGTATTAGGTCGCCTTAGCGCCGTTAACGAAACGTAGAAATTCTGTTCGAATCGATACACGTCTAAGGCGAAAGGTGAGGATTCTAGACGCTTTGATTGACTGATTTCAAATCTTTCAATGTCGTTTAATAGTAGATTATTGATGAAAACGCCGTTTGACATGTAGAACATGCTGTCCGTTTTCTGTTTCGACTGCGTACGGGAAATATGAGATTTAGGGTATTTTAGGTATTTGTAGGAAATACTGTTTACGTCCATATTTTGCTAAAATGATTGTCATGGCTATTTCTCATGTTATGATATTAGGAATGCGTGTATGATCAGTTTGGTGAAGAGATTTTCCCTAATGCGCACTTTGAGTCGACATACGCTATGTAGACTAAAGTGTGTAGACTAAGTGTTTATGTAAATGTTTGTATTTGTATGTATTGAGTAAATGGTGTTGTGAATTAGTTTTGAGATTGAATTCTCAATTAATATTCTGATGTATATGATTTCCACCATGTTGGCTACATGAATTGATTTCATTATATATATGGAATGCATGTGTTGGTTGATTTTCTTACGTCGTATGTTATAACATGTGTCAACATGCTTGGATTGTTTATATTTATTTCGGTTACTCACATATGCTTACTGATGTTGATACACAAATGCTTGGGGCTATGAACTAGTCCAGGCAGTCGGTAATGAATTGAATTCGTGGTTGGCTTCTATGTACCATGAAGGACGCGTCGATGAACGCGAGTCGTGTCTTGGGCAGGCGGCAGTGGTTAGGCCACACGAAGTGTTTTATGCACTTCATGTCGCTCACCTTGAGATGCGTTCGTACTAGTCGAGCCCGTCAAGTAACCCGACTGAACATTGTATGTTCACCATGTATGAGTCATAACTGCTTGAACCTAGGGTACTGAACTTACCATTGAAAATCCTGTCAACCATGGTACCTTGATCCATAAAGACTCATGAGCCGGGCATGGTGGTATGGGACACCGTGTCGAGCTGTCGGCCTACACTAGGGCCACAAACCTCCCCGTAGTGACCAGTGAGCACCATTGACTCGTGAGCTGATTATGGTGGTATGGGACACTACATTCGAGCTGTCGGCCTACACTAATTGGTGACGAGCTCTTTGTAGTGACCTCAAGCCTATTCTGAGTCTACGGGAGGCGACGACCCTTCCGTAGCGATAAGAGTACATTAGGCCTGTATTGATAAGGTGATGAGGGAGCGGTGCAACGAGTGCGAGCAACAGCCCTGGCAGCCCTTGCAGCGACCTACAAATATAACATCGTATGAGATTACTAGGAGTGATGACCCTAGACAGGATCTGTGTTGGGATTGATATAAGGAAGGTACCTTAGTTTCCCAATACTGCTGTATGAATGAACTAATAACAACCCGATAATCATATCCACATCGCACTGCTTGCCTGGAAGATGTGGAGTACTGTGGGAAGAAAGCATGCCACGGGCGTAAGATGGTGCCGTATGAGGGAGAATGTCGGTGAGGGCATCCATCATGTCATTTCATGCATGCATTAACAACAGTATCTAGGAATGTTTGATTGTTTGCTTTACTATTATCGCGTGATTGATTTGATAACATGCTAATCTTTTCTCTATGATTCCACTGAGTTGATTACTCACTCTCACGTTACGGGATGGTGTTCCGGACACCCACCAGTCCCTATTTTAGTTTCAGATGATGGCGCTGCTTGTGAAGCGGAGCCGAACTTGATGATGATGAGGAGGATCCCTCCCTTATGCGTGTTCTGATCGACGGGATTACAAGGAGGTTGATTAGACGCCTTGACACTTGTCATTTTATATTTTTTTAGAGCACTCATGTATATTCTTTTCTTTTCATTTTTGGAGTATACATGTATTTAATTAACCTAGTAACATGTTCACACTCTGGAGACTTACAATTAATTATATATTTTATGTATCTATCACAGTCTTCCGCTTGCTAATTTAACTGTCTCTAGAGTATGATATGCTATTTTGGCTTAGTCTCAATCTTGTTTAATGTCATTCTACAGACAACATGCATTTATCATTATCTATATTGCATAAGTGACGTTCTGAAACTCGGGAGTTGGGTTTCTACCCGACCCCCGATTTTCGGGATGTTACACCTAGTCCCTGTCTTCGCTTGTTGGCACGATCTTGCTCTACTACCATACCTCTCTCATGGAACTTGGTACAGTAGTTCAGAATTAGCCGTTCAGTCGGGGAGATGACATATTTGGTGGCAACTATGCATGGGTTGGCGATGGAATTCACAATTTCGAACTCAAAACTACGATATGGTATGTCATCCTCTGTGTGTTGGACGTCTATTACTAGGATGTCACGTTCTGGGATATTAACCGTTACCAGTAGAATTATCTCCTGTTTGGCCAGTACCGAAATGATTCGATTTTTCGAAGGGAATTTAACCCTTTAATGGAGGGTGGATGGGATGGCTCCAACAACATGGAGCTACGATCGCCCCAACAGAAGGTTAAATGAGGCAGAAATGTTAATGATCTGGAATGTGACAAGAGTCACATCTGGTCCGATTTATAACTCGATGTCTATCTCTGCCTCCACTTGTCTTTGAGAGTTATTGAAGGCTCTGACACTCATGGTACTAGGCCTAAAAGAAGATGGTTCGATCCCTAAATGCTCGGCAGTCCTTAGAGGGAAAACGTTTAAGCTTGATCCGTTATTTATAAGTATGAGTGGGACCTTGAGATCCCTGTAATGGACAACTATGTTGAGTGAGCACTCATGTTTACAAGCCTCAGGTGGCAACTCATCATTGAAAATGTGATGGCTTGTGGTGCGAGGAGTTATCCGATCATGTTTGCCACCATTTCAAGCGGTACATCAGGAGAGATGTGTGTATCGTTCAGAGTTTTCACAAAGATTTCTCAATGCGATCTTGATGTGCATAAGAGCTCCTAGATGGAAATTTGTATGGGAATGGTTTTGAGCTAAGCTGCTACATCGTAAGAAGCATCAGCCTTGTGGGCTATTCCTGACAAAGTTCCCCGAGTTTCTTTCAGATTCTGATTGTCCCTCCTATAGTACCTACCATTGTTGCCTACCTCGGCACACTTAAGGTAGTGCCAGGGGACTCTCTTTATGTTGTAGGATGTAACCATCCTCCCTTCCAAGTATACCAGTTCTTGAGGCGGCAAAGTTGTTACCAGTACTACTTACGGTGAACTCGAGGATCTCTCTTGAAGTACGCCCGAATCCTCGTGGCGTTTCGATCATTCTGTAATGTGGTCTATGGGGGAGGGATCCTTTAGATGTGTGCCAATTAGTAGGGTAAGAGGAGGGAGCTCGAAGATTAGACTGGAGGTGCCCCTTGTAAGGTTAGCAGGGCTAGATCAAGGAGGCCTACTGGAAGAATGAGAGCTTCAGTATTTGACATGCCTGGATATGCAAGAGATGATGCTGGAAGTGCCCCTTGCGAGCTTGATCTGTTGGATGTTGGTGGTGCCCCTTGCAGAATGAAAGGCTTAGTGTTTGACTCGTGAGGTGTCAGAGATGCTCCTTGAAGGATGAGAGGTTATACTGTTAGTGCTACTTCGAGGAATACTTGTTGCTCAGGAGGAGGTGCCTGTCGGTATCCCCATGTCCGATTTGTCGTATCAAGCATGATGGAGTACATGGGACGTCCTTCCTCAATGTTGTTGACTGTAGAGGTGCCAGATGTGCTGGGTCCTGTTTGGTACGATGGCAGGGGATTCTAGAGGATGTTGGCTTGAGCCATAGTGTTAGCCTATGGGGTGATCACAATCTTCTGGCTTTCGATCAAATCTTGGACCTCATGTTTCAAGGCGAAATATCAATCAGTTAGATGGCCTCGAGATTAGTGATATGCTTAATACTCGTTCTCATTATAGCTTGCGGGCAGGGGATTCAGTGGAGGTCGAGGTTAGAGTGGTGTAAGAAGTTATTTTTACACTAATCTTGTCATGATCTAACTATATATTTATGTTAATGGGGTGAACTTCCTGCCCAGCATTACCTGCTTGTACAGGTTTGGCACATTTCCCCTAGGCTGTTGTTGTTGTTGTTAAAGCGGTTGTGCCCGATATCCCTATTGGGTTTGTTGTGGTTGGTACTGTCTGTTTTGATGTGGCTCCGGTTGTGGAGCGTATTGACTGCCTTGAGTGTTGGTGACGATGTTGTTAACTTCTGTAATATGTTGCACAAAAGTAGTGTCGTTTCCATTCCCATATCCGATGGGCTTCTCCTCGACTTTGCTTCTTTTGATTGAGGGGGCCTGATGCAGCCATGGGGAGATGGTTCCGACTCTTATCCCGACTTCTACTTGTTCTCCAGCTCGGATGAGTTAGGAAAAGTTCACATATGAATACGAGATTAGATATTCAGAGATGTTTGGGTTTGCCAAATGAACGATCATGCATATTTGTTCCTTGTCATTAATGGGGTTTCTCATTCGGGCGGCCATGGCCCGCCATCATCCAATGTATGCTAATAATGTCTTGTCAGTTTTTTGCCTCAAGGCAGCCAGATCTGCTCTTCTTGGAGCCATGTTCAAATTATAAGAAAATCTGTTAATGAATGCCTAGGAGAGTCTCTCCTAGGTCCTAATCTGATGGCTTTCCAGTGAGGTGTACCAGTCTAGGGCATCGCCCTTGAGGGATTTCTACAAAAGCCGTAACAAGGCCCCATCATTCTCTGCTATCACATTGAGCTCCCCACAAAAGGCTTTCAAATGTGTCGTGGGACACCCGTTACCAACATATCTTTTAAATTTGGGTACCTCAAAGTTTTGAGGCACCCTTGCATCCGAAAAGGGACATAAGTCCATGAATTTAGTGGATGGGTGATCCACTCCTAACTGCTTCTGCAGTTGATTTTGTACCATTTATAGTTGTTCCCGCAGCTCCTCAATTTCTGATTTATTGTGTTGTGAGTATCTTTCCACTTGCTGTAAGGTTTGAGCTGCTTCCTACTCGTAAGGTTTAATTTCTTCGACCCTTTGGTTTTCGAGAATGGGGGGTTGTTAGAAAGAAGATGGACTCCCAGTGGCGGGAGGTAATTGGAATTGAACTCCACTCCCTTTCAAGAGAAGGTGTGATGTACAGAAATGGCTCCCGCCCATGGTATCTACCAAATTCGAAATGTGACTCCCGTTAGGGGGAGTGCGCTAGACTCAAAACTAGCCCCTTTGTCGGCATCCGCCAGTTCTTGTCTGTGACTCCCGTTAGGGGGAGCCTATGTTGTGATTTGATTGTTGTTCTCATTTCCAGGGAGATGTGCTAAGTAAGGTATTGAAATATGTGTGGGAGAGTTACTCCCATTTTTCTGTTGTTGTTGATCTTGTGCTGATTATGCAGGAAGAGGGAGAACAAGATTTACTGGAGGAATAAGGCAAAAAGTAAAAGGAGTTTGTGGGATTTAATTATTTTGAACACTATGTTGTGTTGTCTGCATGCTTGGTGTGGTGCCTAGTAATAGGTGAAATAGCAACTCCTGCAATGCCTTGAAATTTTGAGCTATCTCGTTCAAGGCTGCAGTAGCTAGCGAATCAGTTGGAGTTACCAGAGATGATGGTGTCAGTGTTGGTGCCGATACCGATGTTAATGCTAATGTTTCAGGAGCTGGCTGAGCTATCGGCTCTTCTTCATGGGTAGTCATAACTACGCAGGATCGAGTAGTCATAGCTCGGTTTGATGTCCAAACAGTGTAATCCAAAGATAGATATTATTTTAGTTTTTTTTATGTAATGTATGAGAAATGTCCCTTGAGATTAGAGTACCACACACTTTCGAGTTGGGTTTCGGCTAGTGCAATCTAGCACATCCCCAGTGGAGTCGTCATTCTATGAATGTTGGGAGATCAGCGCCCACAGTTTAGATGATATGCTTTGGGCCTTTTTTATTTTGGTGTGGGTGTGTGACAGTGATTATAAGTTTGAAGTTGCCACTAGGCACTTAATCTTAAAATCCTGCACTCGGATAAAACCTATAGAATATGTAAGGCTAGATAAATCTAAAGATTCTCTTACATTAGGTTGACTCCTGGTCTACGATCAGGGATTCCAAGTAAGGGACCTCAGTTACAAAGAGGGAAGGTGTTAGGCACCCTCTTTGCCCATACGAATGTACGGTCTCTACTTGATGTAGTAAGAAAACTCAAGGGATGAATGATATGGTCAGAGTAGGATTAGGCACACGTGGATTTTGAATGCGGTAAGATTCGAGATTCAAGAAAGCCACAGAGCATACGTCTGGGAGTGTGTCAGAAAGGCGTATGTGATGATGTTTATATAAAAATAAAGAAAAACAAATTAGATCACCAGGAGTTTCTGACGTGACAGGATCCGATGTACGGAAAGTCATGGAGCATACATTCACTAGCAATCTAGAGAAGCAAGGGGGTTGAGAAGAGAGGAGATGTTATGATGAATGTTTGGATGAAAAATGAAATGATCTTTAGCTTGCTCTCAAATTGGCTAGGACATGGACTGCACCATGATCAATCCAGGCTAGACTATGGGGTCAAGATGGTTAGGAGGAGGCAAATGGGGTAGATAGAAAAATCAGATCTTGGAGGCTTGGAGCTCCTTCTCTCCCTCACTCTCTTCCTCTCTCTCTCTCCTTCTCTCTCTCTCTCTTGAAATGAGGTAGTTGTGGTAGGATTGTTGCGTTGTATGAAATGTGAAGAGGAGAGGGCTATTTATAGCCTTTTATGTTGGCATTGTGGTAATTAGTGGGTTTATGAGGGATAAAAGCTAACATGGCATCTTGGGATGCATTGAGGAGAGAAGAGTGCCATGTAGCATGCTCTCATAGTCTCTTGGAAGTAGGTAAAATGGTAAATAAGGTGAGCTATGGGGTAAATCCATATGAAAGTTGACTTAGGGATGAGGGACAGTTGTTGCCCCAGAGGAGACACCAGTCCCTTCTAGGCTGGCAATCGAATTACCGCCCGTGGTAGTCCGACTACTGCCCGGGCTGGGTTTGGTCTGAGCTTTTGGTTGGTGGGCTTTCTTTGGTGCTCTGGCATTCAGAATTCCTCTTTCGAGCTTTTAGGCTTAAATGGTCGGGTGTGTTTTTAGGGTTTGTATTGATTCACATGTACGCTTCGGCTTGGGTGATGGTTTGGGGTTTGGATCTGGCTAGGTTTAGGGGTTAGGGTTAATTTAGGTCCATGATTTAGGCTGAGGTTTGGGCTAAGGTTTGACCTAGGATTGGGGTTTGGTTTAGGATATGATCATAGTTCCCAGATTGTCGTAGTTCTCTCAAGATGCTTTCCTGGGTGAGGTGTCTACAATGGTAAATAAACATTATGGTGGACCCTAAGTAGTTTTCAATGGTGGGTATTCAATCACCACTGTTTCCTGTGGTGTGGTCCACCTAAGATTTGTTTCTGTTTAAGTTTTGGGACCACATTTAAAATGATTTGGAAAAGCAGATAGATGGCATGGACATATAACACATTCATCTCAATGTGCCCACTGTCAGCGTAACATCCGCTAACGTGTTACCTGGATAACATCTAATCCGCTCCTAAAAATTTGATAATCTTCCCACTTGGGTTTTGTTTCCTGCATCGTGGATGCTGTAAGTTAAAAGTTGAAATTTTATTTTTTTTAAAGCGGTCCCATGTATATATTCAAGTCGGTCTCAGATTGCATAGTACAACGCCACCCACATTACCATGCAGACATTGCAATATTCTGTGGGGCTCCATGATGTATGTGTTTTATCCATGCTATCCATTTATTTTGCCAAATTATTTTAGGGCATGAGCCCAAGAACTGAAGAGATATAAAGATCAAGTGGATCGCACCATAAAGAATAAGGAGAATTGAACACCAACTATTGAAAACTTCTCAGGGTTCACGTAAGTTTTAGATTAAGCTTATATTTGTGTTTTCCCCCTTTTGTGGCCTTATAAGCAGGTTGTATGGTAAATAAACATCATGGTGGGCCGTAGTAAGGTTGCAACAGTGGACAACATTATCTCCACTGCTTTCTGTGGTGTGGTCCATTTGAACTTAGGACCAGCTTTATATTTGAGCACATGTCTTTAAAATGACCTGGTAAAATGACTGGACAATGTTAGATTACGTAGATAATAATGGTAGGGTTGAAAGAGTTTTTCCATGCTAACACAGTACCAACATGGGCATTGTGCTCTACACTATAGAACCTAAGTCGTTATAACGCCCTGGAAAAATCCGTACTTGGGCTCGAGTACCAACTCGACCAGAAATCGCGTAGGATTAATTCCTTTAGAAAATAAGCGTAAGTTAGCTAGCGCAACGCTAGAGTAGCTGGGAAATAGTCCCTGATAACTTTAAATACGTTCTATAAGATCCAAAGCGAGTAGAACCAATGACGCAATAACACTCTGAAACCTCGGATCAAACTCTAAACCTGTTTGTTCTCAGGACCTCTTTGAAACTTTGTATTGGATCTAGACTGCGCGTCAAAAGTCTGATACCTACAATCTTAAACCGTTATAACCGCCTAGCTAGACTTGACAATCATTTCGAAAATCAAGTCCAACTGACATTCAGAAGCTATTTCATTGAGCATGGAGTGAAGAGAGTGAGAATAGGGTTAGATTTGGAATTTGAAATTCAAATCTGGCACACGACTTGACGCGTTATTATTCAGCGTTCTGACCATCAAAATTGCCAAATTACACCCTTGGATCAGGAAAAATTTCTATTTCATATCACGAGACTTATAGACCTGATTTACGTGCGGTGACCGCTGAACTGAAACTGGATCGCCACGTGCGATCTACAAACACTACTGGTCTGAAAATGGGATGTGAGCGACATCCGACATGCATGAACTTAAGTCCGATTGCGTTCGGCCAGGGGACCTCTAGAAATGTCTTTTTGGACCGAAACAGCCCCGATTTGGTTAGGCATCAAGTAAACATTATTCCCAAGCCTGTTTTGGACATGTTTTAGGTTATAAAAGGGGCTTAAACCCTCACTTCTCTCACCCATCCGAATTTGTTAGAAACCCTAGCTGGTGTGAGAGAAAAGGTGAGCGATTGTGAGAGAGAGTGGGAGAGAATTTCTTGCTGCTTGCACTATGTGTTGCACGTGCTTAAGCAACGCACTTCAATCACTTTCCCGGCGATTACACCGCATTTCTAGGTAAGAAAAGACCCTAAATACTTGTTGATTTGAGGTTCCGTCATTTCCATAGCAAAGTAGCTTACAGATCTTATATGTTAGGTTGCCTGTTCGCCGTAGACGAAGCGTATACGCTCCGTTCGAATCAATACGCTCCTAGGATAAAAGGTGCGGATTTTAGACGCTTTGATTGACTGTTTTCAACGCTTTCAATGTCGTTTAATAGTAGATTATCGACGGCAACGCCGTTTGACATGTACAACATGCTATCCGTTTCCTGTTTCGTAAGCAGACGAAAAATATGAGATTTAGGGAATTTTAGTCATTTATAGGAAATACTGTTTTCATCCATATTTTGCTGATGTGATTGACATGGCTTCTTGTTGCATTAGGATATTAGGAATGCGTGCATAATCAGTTTGGCAAAGAGATTCGCCCAAATGCGCACTTTGAGTCGACATACTATATGTAGACTTAAGTGTTTAGACTAAGTGTTTGTATAAATGTTTGTATTAGTATGTATTGAATTAAATGGTGTTATGAATTAGTTTGAGATTGAATTCTCAAATGATATGCTGATGTAAATGATTTCCTACATATTGGCTATATGCATGATTTCATTATATGTATGAAATGCATGTGTTAGATGATTTACTTAAGTTGTATGTTATAACATGTGTTAACATGCTCACATTGTTGTATTTCATTTCCATTAATCTTATATGATTGCTGATGTGAATTCACAAATGTTTGGGACTATACCTAGTCCAGGCAGTCGGCAACCGAGTAAATTCTTGGTTGGCTTATCTTTGCCACGAACAACGCGTCGATGAACGCAAGTCGTGTTTTGGAGTTGGCGGCAGTGGTTAGGCCACACGAGGTTTTTTATACATTTCATGTCGTTTGACTCGAGATGCGCTCGTGCTAGTCGAGCTCGTCAAGTAACCCGACTGGCCACTGTATATTCACCTTGTATGAGTCATAACTGCTTGAACCTAGGGTACTGAACTTACCATTATAAACCCTATTAACCATGGTACCTTGATCCATAAAGACTCATGAGCCGAGCATGGTGGTATGGGATACCGTGGTCGAGCTGTCGGCCTACGCTGGGGCTATAAACCTTTCCGTAGTGACCAGTGAGCACGTATGACTCGTGAGCAGATTATGGTGGTATGGGAAACTATATTCTTGCTGTCGGCCTACACTGATCAGGCGACGAGTCCTTTGTAGTGACCGCGAGCGTATTCTGAGTCTACGGGAGGCGACGACCCTTCCGTAGCAGTGAGAGTACAGTAGGCCTGTATTGATAAGGTGATGGGGGAGCGGTGCAACGAGTGCGAGCAATAGCCCTGGCAGCCCTTGCAGCGACCTAGAAAATATACATCGTATGAGATTACTAGGAGTGACGACCCTAGACAGGATCTGTGTTGGGATTGATATAAGGGAAGTACCTTAGTTTTCCAATATTGCTATATGAAAAGGACTAATAATAACTCGGTAATCATATCAACATCACATTGTATGTGCCTGGAAGATGTGGAGCACTGAGCGGTACACAAGCATGCCGCGGACGCAGATGGTACCATATGAGGGAGAATGTCAGTGAGGGCATCCATCATGTCATGTCATATCGCATTAACAACAGTATTAGAAATGTTTGATTTACTGCTTTACTATTATCGCATGATTGATTTGAGAACATGCTAATCTTTGCTCTATTATTCCACTGAGTTAGCTACTCACTCCCACGTTATGGGATGGTGTTTGCAACACCCACCAGACCCTGTCTTAGATGCAGGTGAGGCAGCAATTCAGGAGGTAGAGCTGGACTATGATGAGGACCAGGACGAGTTCTCATATATGCAGTACCACGACGGCTTTGCTTAGGTGGCCTGGATTGACGGGACTACTCAGTTGGACTATTTTGACATTTGATTTTTGTTTATTTACATATTTATAAGACTTAGAGATGTATTTATACTTTGGAGACAGTTGAGATCTATTTTGTTTTCCATACAATGATATGTATATCTTTTAGTCTTCTGCTTGCTTTTATCACTGAATCTGAAGTATGAATTGTAGTTTTGGTATACTTTTACTCATGTGAATGCTTTAACTCAGACAGCATCGAATCATAATCATTTTTGTTGCATAAGTGATGGTCTGGAACTCGGGAGTTGGGTTTATACACGACCCCCGATTTTCAGGGTGTTACAAGTTGGTATCAGAGCATGAATGAGATTATACCGGGCCTAGGTGGTCATGTGATTTATGCTGTCACTTCCTTTGACTTAGGTGGGTGCGATAAAGGTCTAGAAACACTTATAAGATTGTAGTTTCGCCAATAGGCAAAGTCTACTCGTATCGATCGCTTGATCGAGTCCGTAACGCATCTAGGGTCGCGTGAAGTGACCTAAGTAGCTCTTAGGTTGTAGGTATGAGGGTTGAGACATTCTCTGAAAGGTTCTAAACCCGTAAATGTGAATCCTTGGGCTGTGGGGCAACCACAACCCTTACATTCAATCGCTAGGGCTTAAAAACCCCATTTCACCTAATTTCTTCAAAATTCTTTCTCTCATCACTCCATTCTTCAATCCTTTCTTATTATTTTCATGTTAGGAATTGATCCTAATGTGAAAATGATATAAAATCATACTTCGAAGAAATTTTACAGTGAATAGTAAAATTTCATGAAAACTGGCCATTTAGCCATTCTAAATGTGCAATATTTAGCAACTAATGGGTTAGATAGATTTATTAGCTCCTTCTACCCCAAAATCATATGCTACATAATAGGAGATTACATTTAGGTTTGCAGATTGGCTCCGGAAAGCTCCGAATGGAAGTTTGGGCCTCCCTAAGCCAATCTAGAATGAACTAAGGTGGGGCCCATACCAATTTGAGGTCCCTAGGCCAGGGGGGACCCAACCCATGTGGTCCCACCAGTCGGATGGGCGACCGGCCGGCGATGTCATCACCGATCCGGAGATGCATCGCTAATGGGTGGTCCTCACTTGCAACGAAACTCGGGCACGTGTGGTTTTAAGGGTAGGGCACCCCTCCCATGTGTGGTCCGTCCGTCAAAAACCCCTAAATGAGGTACCTCCTTCATAAAAATGCCCCTCCCAAGCTCCATTTATGATTTTCTTGCTGCCCCATCTCAAACCGCTGCTCCAAATCCCCTCCAATCCCACCAATGGCTGAAAACAACGCCTGTCCATCCTTCTAGGGTGATTAGTAATCCTCTCCCTCTCTGATTTCATCGTTTGGAGCTCATACAACCCCCAAAACGAGCTGAAATCGGGTGGAGCTCCATTCCCCTTTTTCCTTCTCTTTTCTTTTTAAAATTTTAGCCTTTAGGAGCTTGAAGCATCCCTCTACAATACCTAGATTTCATTCTGTCCATTTGGACAGCCATTTCTCCCCATTTCTCTCACTTTTCATGGCTATAGTTGAAGCCATTTTGGGTCTTTTATCTTTCTCCACCATCCTCTCTTTGATGGGAAAGAGAAAGACTGCAGTGGATGAGGCTGGGCCTAGTCGCCCTGCACAATCCAGAAGACCGAGGGGTGGCGCCGTTAGCTCAAGCGCCGCCGTAAGTCCAAGCACAGCCCGGGAGTTTCATACAAAGCGGGATTTGGATCCCCATGCTCAAATTGGGCGAGTGATATTAGCAGAGATGCCTCACAGTGAATATACTGACCATAAGGTGTTGTTTAAGGCGGACGTGGAAGGGCGACTCTTCGATGAATTCATATTATTATAGCGCATTGAAGCTGCACATTGGGGTCAGCTCTTTGAAGCTCATTCTCGTGCTAATGTGAGCACCGTTCGTGCCTTCTACGCTCGTATCCAGAGTCCTACATTGGAGCCATTGCAGTTCAAAATTCCCTTTGGTAGAGACCAGATGGCTACGGTCGATGTTTGGTTGAGAGCGCGACTTCTGAACGTGCCCCTTGGTGATGTTCATCCCAGTGCAAAGAATTTGAGGAGTAGGCGTGAGCGAGATCGTCGTACCAGGTTCCTATGCAGTAGTCTAGTTCCATGGCAGCCTAACAATAACCTCAGGGCATCTCATATATCTGATGATTTGTGCCTGCTGCACCACATTTGCACGTTCAACGTGTATCCCAGGTCAACAAATCACATTGAATGTACGAGCCTTATGGTTGATTTCTTGTATCAGGTGGCCCAGGGAGAAAATGTGTGCATGGCCACTTTCGTGTTGCGACAGATTATCCTCATAGTGAAATCAAGAAGAACGTCTGAGTCGCTTCCTTTTGGTCTGCTTATATGCAAGATCGCGCTTGAGTTTGCCTACAGACTTAGGCTGGAGTTATCAATTCCGATTCACTACATTGATGAGTCTACCATGGTCAAGATGAAGATCGGGTCTCAGTACCGTGAGACTCAGCTTGATGAGGATAGCGAGGACGATTTTGATGACGAAGAGTATCCAAGTGAAGGAGAACCTGGAGCGAAAGTAGAGGAAGAAATCCAGAAAGAGGTAGAAGAGGAGGCTCAGGATACTGATGAGAGCCCTCCTCCTTCTGCTCAGGCTACTAGTGATGATCGCATTACCCGAATTGAGGAGAGTCAGGTCGCCTTGCGAAGGGAAGTTCAGGAACTTCGGGCTGAGGTCGAGGATACCAAGGCCGTTATGAAGAGGAAATTCGGCAAGGTGACTCGCACCTTGAAGGCGATCCTGTGCTACTTGCAGGATAAGGGTGCTCCTCCTCCATCACCCGACTCAGACTAGCGATGAGATTTTAATTGTTGTTGTTAGTAGTTAGTCGTTTCCTACTTTATGTTGTGTAAGCCTGTTAAGGCTAGTAGTTTACTTATGTTGTTGTAGTAGCTTTAACTGTCTTAGTTTCCATATACTTCTTATCATGATGCCTGTAAGGAGATATCCCTTGTATTGTGACAATTTGATTAAATGAAATGCATGGAATGCCTTTGACTCTTTATGTGAATGATTGCGGTGTGTTTGTGCTATTGAGACTGACAAGGTTGCGCCCTATTTTGAATATAAGGAATGCCGCCGAAGGCTACATGGAGCACAGCTCGGCTTACGTTGGGTGAGCCTATGGATCAAGCTCCCCCTCAGTCTGGTGCTCATATGGACCCTGCTGTGGGCCTGATTCCTGAGACAGCACGTGCGTCTCAGCCTCCTACTGGTCCTGCAGTTGGACCACCGCCTTTCACACGGCCCGTCAGAGAGAAGTACCGTGCGTCTCCTTCGACGCAGTACATGCCACAGCCTGCTCCACCTCCAAATAAATTTGAGCAGATGATGGCCATGATGCAGCAGCAGCAACAGCTCCTGACTACTATAGTGGGGGCTCTAGCCCAAGGTGGGAGTGTGCCTCCACCTGCACCACCTGCGCATCCAGTTGAGGATGCCGATACATATGCTCAAGATGGGGGCATGGCTCATCCTGTACCACCTGCTTACCCTGCGGAGAATGCCGCAGACACACGGAGCTTATTAGAGTGATTTCAGTGCTTACAGCCTCCCACTTTTACAGGTTCTCATAGACCCGAGGAGGTCGAGTATTGGCTCGACTGTGTGTCGAAGATACTACGGATACTGGATTGTTCAGAGACTGAGCAGGTCGAGTTGGCTACGTTCTTGTTCGAGCGGGAGGCCAGCTTATGGTGGGACAGTGTGTTGCGCACCGTTGTCGCTGACTACATATGGACCTGGGCAGCGTTCGAGTTCTGCTTCCACGCGAAATACTATCCCCAGACGTATAGGCATGACCGGGAGAATGAGTTTCTGCGCCTCAGACAGGGAGGCATGACAGTGACTGAGTATAAGCATAGGTTCACTAAGTTGGGCAGATATGTCCCAACTATACTAGCAGATGAGCAGATGCGTAAACGGCGCTTTTCTGAGGGTTTGCGACCGGATATTCGGTTGAAGATGTGTTGCATGAGCATCCCCTCCTACGCAGAGCTGATCCACATGTCCATGTGGGCAGAGCAGGATGTGGATCGACTTACGCGATCTCGTGGCCCTATTGCTCCTAGGCCACGACCGGAATTGCAGGACAGGCCCTTTGCGGGCAAGAGGCCTCTCGTCGACCCTCCTTCTAAGGCTACCATGCCAGTACCACCGTTGCGGTGCCTCAATTTATCATGTACTTATTATGGGAGAGCGGGCCATTCGGCACAGAGTTGTTTCGCTCGGATGCGGGACAGTGGGTTTTCACCGCCGTAGAAGATTGACCGTACACACCCACAGGCTATATCAGCACCGCCTTTATGGTTGGCTCCTTCGCACCCTTCCTTCAGACTTCTTGTATCTCAGTTCAGGCTGCCTCTACGGCCCGTGGCACAGTGGCCAAACCAGCCACAGCAGGCGCGGGTGCATGCCTTGACAGCTGAGGCAGCCGAGACAGAGACTTCTCAGCATATGGCCTTTGAGGTCACTGCCCACATCGGAGGTATTCCTATTCTCGTGATGGTGGATACTGGATCCACACATTCTTTGATATCGCATTCCATAGTCAGGCGTCTTGGACTGCCGACCATTCGTATGGATGGAGTGCGAGTCCTTTCAGCTCATGGAGATTTTTCTGATGTCACCCTGATGTGTGAGGGTTGCTTGGTGGATCTGGGAGGCAGGACGATGGCTCTTGATCTTGTCGTCGACCCCTCTCTCGTTTATCTCGACGTCATTCTTGGCATGGACTAGTTGACTACTGGGAGGGCCGAGATTGACTGTAAGACTCGTATGGTGACAGTGTAGGAGCCAAAGGGCACGCCTTTTACATTTTCAGTTCCGGTAAATCTCCCCTTCCGCATACTTAGCTACGCTTCTTTACTTCGGGACGCTAATGCCCCGATGCTTAAGCATACGCCAGTCGTTTGTGATTTTGGAGATCTGTTCAGGAAGATCCCTGGTTTGCCACCTCGATGAGAGATTAATTTCACTATCGATCCGGTGCCTGGTTCCACGCCCGTCTCACTGCCGACGTATCGCATGGCACCGTGTGAGAGGAGGAGTTGAGGACGCAGATCGATGGTTTGCTGGAGCTTGGCCTTATTCGACCTAGTGTGTCTCCTTGGGGAGCACTAGTCCTGTTCATAAGGAAGAAGGATAGTTCGATGCGATTGTGTATTGATTATCGCAGACTGAACCAGATCACGGTGAAGAACAAGTACCCTTTACCCAGGATCGATGACTTGTTTGATCAGTTGAGATGAGCGCAGTACTTCTCGAAGATTGATCTTCAGTCAGGATATCATCAGTTGCGCGTCAGGGATCAGGACGTGCAGAAGACAGCATTCAGGACCAGCTTCGGCCACTACGAGTTCCTTGTAATGTCGTTCGGTCTCACGAACGCACCATCCATGTTCATGGATCTGATGAACCGGGTATTTCGGCCTTTCCTCTATAAATTCGTTGTTGTGTTCATTGACGACATTTTGATATACTCCAGGAGTCGAGAGGAGCATGAGGAGCACTTGCGCTTGGTCCTGGATACTCTGAGACAGCATCAGTTGTTCGCACAGTACAAGAAGTGCGACTTCTGGAAGCAGAAAGTGAAGTTCCTGGGACACGTGGTGTCCAAGGATGGCATGGCAGTTGACCTGTCTAAGGTAGCTGTAGTTCAGGACTGGGAGTAGCTTGGTTCTGTCACTGAGGTGAGGAGTTTCTTGGGTCTCGCTGGCTATTATCGATGCTTCATTCGGGATTTCTCAAAGATCGCGAGACCTTTATCTCAGTTGACACGGAAGGACGTGAAGTTCGCCTGAAATGACAAGGCGGAGTCAACTTTTCAGGAGCTGAAGGACAGGCTTACGACCGCCCCTGTACTAGTATTTCCAGAGCAAGGGGTTAGATACACTATATACACTGACGCGTCTAGCGTTAGTCTGGGTTGTGTCCTTATGCAGAGGGACAGGGTAATTTCGTATGCCTCGAGACAATTAAGGAAGCACGAGGAGAATTACCCTACACACGACCTGGAGTTGGCAGTTGTCATATTCGCACTGAGACTCTGGATACATTACCTCTATGGAGAGGAGTTCGAGCTCTTTTGCGACCACAAGAGCCTCAAGTACATATTCACGCAGCGAGACTTGAATATGAGGCAGCGACGATGGATGGAGACTTTAAAGGACTTCAAGTTCGAATTCTCTTAACATCCTGGGAAGGCGAACCTTGTGGCTGACGCGTTGAGCCGCAAGAAGGTGATAGAGTTTGCAGCTCCGCTGATGGTTGCTGAGTGGGATATGGTTGAGTTTTTGCGAGACTTTGAGCAGAAACTCACTGTAGAGGAGCCGTATGAGTTCATCGCACATGTGCAGGTGTGATCTCAGATCGATGACTGGGTCATCGAGGCGCAGAGGGATGATGCGCGTCTGACTGAGCTTCGAGAGCAGGCCAGTGATGATGCAGACGCCGAGCGGCGAGTTGGCACGGATGGGGGCTTACGTTATCGTGGCCGCCTATACATCCCAGATATCCCTGACTTGAGACGAGAGATTCTCGAGGCTGCGCATTGTACTAGACTCGCGATGCATCCAGGCAGTACGAAGATGTATCGCGACGTGAAGAGGACCTATTGGTGGGAAGGTATGAAGACTCACATAGTAGAGTTCGTGTCCCGTTGTCTTACTTGCCAGCAGGTAAAGACAGAGCATCGCCGACCACCTGGACTCTTGTAGCCTATGTCAATCGTAAAGTGGAAGTGGGACTTCATTTTCATGAATTTCGTTTCAGGGCTGCCGAAGATGAGGAAGGGATATGATTCCATATGGGTGATCGTCGACCGTCTGACAAAGTCGGCGCACTTCCTACCGTTCAGAGTCAGGAACTATGCAGACGAGCTGGCTAGACTATATATCAGAGAGATCGTGCGTCTGCATGGAGTTCCGTTGGAGATCGTGTCGGACAGAGACACGCGGTTCACTTCTATTTTCTGGACTCGCATTCAGGAGGCTATGGGTGTGAAGTTGAAGTTCAGTACTGCCTTCCACCCATAGACAGACGGACAGACAGAGCGGGTGAACCAGATCTTAGAGGATATGTTGCGAGCTTGCGCATTGGACTTCAAGGACAGTTGGGATGACTATCTTGCATATGCGGAGTTCGCATACAACAACAGTTTCTAGGCGAGTATCGGTATGGCACCTTACGAGGTGTTGTATGGGTGACCTTGTCGAGCACCGCATTGCTGGGCAGAGGTCGATGAGCGCAGATTGATTGGCCCAGAGTTAGTGCAGGCGACGTCGGAGAAGATTGATATTATTAGACGTCGGCTTCTCACAGCGCAGAGCAGACAGAAGAGTTATGCCGATACGAGACGACAGCTGCTAGAGTTCACGGTTGGGGATCATGTATTTTTGCGAGTGTCCCCTATGAAGGGAGTCCTTCGGTTTGGGAAGAAGGGGAAGCTGGCACCGCGATTCATTGGTCCGTTCCAGATCCTCGATCGTGTGGGAGCAGTGGCATACTGTTTGTCTTTACCCATGCCTCTCGCGAGCGTTCACAACGTATTTCATGTTTCTATGCTGAAGAAATACGTTTCTGATTCTTCCCATATCATCAGATGGGAGCAGGTGCAGTTAAGAGAGGATGTTACATATATCCTGCGACCGACGCGTATCCTAGACAGGAAGGAACAGGTGCTGCGTAGCAAGGTGATTCTCCTTGTGAAGGTATTGTGGACGCATCACTCTGAGGAAGAGACTACCTGGGAGACAGAAGCAGAAATCAGAAAGAACAACCCACAGCTTCTCGAGTACGAAAAGGTACAAATTTCGAGGATAATTTTTTGTTAAGGGGGGTAGATTGTAACGCCCTGAAAAAATCCGTACTTGGGCTCGAGTACCAACTCGACCAGAAATCGCGTAGGATTAATTCCTTTAGAAAATAAGCGTAAGTTAGTTAGCGCAACGCTAGAGTAGCTGGGAAATAGTCCCTGATCACTTTAAATACGTTCCACAATACCCAAAGCGAGTAGAACCAATGACGCAATAATACTATGAAACCTCGGATCAAACTCTAAACCGGTTTGTTCTCATGACCTCTTTGAAACTTTGTATTGGATCTAGACGGCACGTCGAAAGTCCGATACCTACAATCTTAGACCGTTATAACCGCCTAGCTGGACTTGACAATCATTC
Source organism: Magnolia kwangsiensis (assembly GCA_037074715.1). NCBI lineage: Eukaryota > Viridiplantae > Streptophyta > Magnoliopsida > Magnoliales > Magnoliaceae > Magnolia > Magnolia kwangsiensis. Next base: position 72,110,158 of record CM073576.1, read on the forward strand.
GAAAATCAAGTCCAACCGACATTCAGAGGCTATTTCATTGAGCCTGGAGTGAAGAGAGTGAGAATAAGGTTAGATTTGGAATTTGAAATTTAAATCTGGTACACGACTTGACGCGTTATTATTAAGCGTTCTGACCGTCAGAATTCAGCCAAATTACACCCTTGGATCAGAAAAATTTTTTATTTCATATCACGAGACTTGTAGAACTGATCTATGTGCGATGACCGCTGAACTGAAACTGGACTGCCACATGCGATCTACGAACACTACTGGTCTAAAAATGGGATGTGAGCGACATCCAACGTGCATGAACTTAAGTCCGATCGCGTTCGGCCAGGGGACCTCCATAAATATCTTTTTGGACCGAAACAGCCCCGATTTGGTTAGGCATCAAGTAAACATTGTTCTCAAGCCTGTTTTGGGCATGTTTTAGGTTATAAAAGGGGCTTAAACCCTCACTTCTCTCACCCATCCGAATTTAATAGAAACCCTAGCTGGTGTGAGAGAAAAGGTGAGAGATTGTGAGAGAGAGTGGGAGAGAATTTCCTACTGCTTACACTACGTGTTGCACGTGCTTAAACAACGCACCTCAATCACTTTTTCGGTGATTACACCGCATTTCTAGGTAAGAAAAGATCCTAAATACTTGTTGATTTGAGGTTCCGTCATTTCCATAGCAAAGTAGCTTACAGATCTTGTATGTTAGGTTGCCTGTTCGCCGTAGACAAAGCGTATATGCTCCGTTCGAATCAATATGCTCCTAGGATAAAAGGTGCGGATTTTAGACGCTTTGATTGATTGTTTTCAACGCTTTCAATGTCGTTTAATAGTAGATTATCGACGGCAACGCCGTTTGACATGTACAACATGTTATCCGTTTCCTGTTTCGTAAGCAGACGAAAAATATGAGATTTAGGGAATTTTAGTCATTTATAGGAAATACTGTTTTCATCCATATTTTGCTGATGTGATTGACATGGCTTCTTGTTGCATTAGGATATTAGGAATGCGTGCATAATCAGTTTGGCGAAGAGATTCGCCCAAATGCGCACTTTGAGTCGACATACTATATGTAGACTTAAGTGTTTAGACTAAGTGTTTGTATAAATGTTTGTATTAGTATGTATTGAATTAAATGGTGTTATGAATTAGTTTGAGATTGAATTCTCAAATGATATGCTGATGTAAATGATTTCCTACATATTGGCTATATGCATGATTTCATTATATGTATGAAATGCATGTGTTAGATGATTTACTTAAGTTGTATGTTATAACATGTGTTAACATGCTCACATTGTTGTATTTCATTTCCATTAATCTTATATGATTGCTGATGTGAATTCACAAATGTTTGGGACTATACCTAGTCCAGGCATTCGGCAACCGAGTAAATTCGTGGTTGGCTTATCTTTGCCACGAACAACGCGTTGATGAACGCGAGTCGTGTTTTGGAGTTGGCGGCAGTGGTTAGGCCACACGAGGTGTTTTATGCACTTCATGTTGTTCGACTCGAGATGTGCTCGTGCTAGTCGAGCCCGTCAAGTAACCCGACTGGCCACTGTATGTTCACCTTGTATGAGTCATAACTGCTTGAACCTAAGGTACTGAACTTACCATTATAAACCCTATTAACCATGGTACCTTGATCCATAGAGACTCATGAGCCGGGCATGGTAGTATGGGACACCGTGGTCGAGCTGTCGGCCTACGCTGGGGCCACAAACCTCCCCGTAGTGACCAGTGAGCACGTATGACTCGTGAGTAAATTATGGTGGTATGGGACACTATATTCTTGCTGTCGGCCTACACTGATCCGGCGACGAGTCCTTTGTAGTGACCGCGAGCGTATTCTGAGTCTACGGGAGGCGATGACCCTTCCGTAGCAGTGAGAGTACAGTAGGCCTGTATTGATAAGGTGATGGGGGAACGGTGCAACGAGTGCGAGCAACAGCCCTGGCACCCCTTGCAGCGACCTAGAAAATATACATCGTATGAGATTACTAGGAGTGACGACCCTAGACAGGATCTTTGTTGGGATTGATATAAGGAAAGTACCTTAGTTTCCTAATATTGTTGTATGAAAAGGACTAATAATAACTCGGTAATCATATCAACATCACATTGTATGTGCCTGGAAGATGTGGAGCACTGAGCGGTACGCAAGCATGCTGCAGACGCAGATGGTGTCGTATGAGGAAGAATGTCGGTGAGGGCATCCATCATGTCATGTCATATCGCATTAACAACAGTATTAGGAATGTTTGATTTACTGCTTTACTATTATCGCATGATTGATTTGAGAACATGCTAATCTTTACTCTATTATTCCACTGAGTTAGCTACTCACTCCCACGTTACGGGATGGTGTTTGCAACACCCACCAGACCCTGTCTTAGATGCAGGTGAGGCAGCGATTCAGGAGGCAGAGCCGGACTATGATGAGGAACAGGACGAGTTCTCATATATGCAGTACCACGACGACTTTGCTTAGGTGGCCTGGATTGAAGGGACTACTCCGTGGGACTATTTTGACATTTGATTTTTGTTTATTTACATGTATATGAGACTCATAGATGTATTCATACTTTGGAGGCAGTTGAGATTTATTTTGTTTTCCATACAGTGATATGTATATCTTTTAGTCTTCCGCTTGCTTTTATCACTGAATCTGAAGTATGAATTGCAGTTTTGGTATACTTTTACTCATGTGAATGCTTTAACTCAGACAACATCGAATCATAATCATTTTTGTTACATAAGTGACGGTCTGGAACTCGGGAGTTGGGTTTATACACGACCCCCGATTTTCAGGGTGTTACAGTCATTCAAGTCAAACCAATGTCAATTTGGTGTACTTCCAAATGCTACGAGAATGAATAATGGTACCCATGTGTGTGTGTGTGTGTATAGACACACACACACGCATCTCGGTGGGACCACACAGCTTGACCTCACATTTCTCATATATATATAATATATAGAGAGAGAGAGGAATGGCAGCTACGCACCGGTTCGCACGTCATTACGTGTGAACCTTCCTATCAACCGTCAAATAAGGCAGACAGTCTGGATGAAGGCGCTCTTAGCTCGAGCTTGAAAAGGCGAGTTTCCTTCTCTCGCACACCTCTTCCCTATTCTCTAATTCTCCGAAGGATGCGACAGAACCCTTTTCACATGAAATTCTCCCGCTGGGATGCTAGGTGGGTCCTACTAAGATGTTAGTGATAAATCCACACCATCCATACATTTTTAAAAATAATTTTATGGTATGAACCCAAAACTGAGGTAGATCAAAATCACAAGTGGGCCACACAGTGTTGATTGAACTCTCACCATTAAAAACTTCATAGGGTACCAAATTTTTGGATCAAGCTGATATTTATTTATTTTTCCATCATCGAGGTTTGTATAACCTAATCTACAGGTTGGATGTCAAATAAATATCATTGTGGGCCCTAAAAAATATTTAACGGTGGGAATCATTATCACCACTGCTTCCTATGGTGTGGTCCACTTGAGATTTGGATATGCCTCAGTTTTGGGATAATGCCCTGAAATGATAAGAAAAAATTGATGGACAGGGTAGATTTCTCAAAAACATTATGGTGGGCTTCACCTAGGTTTCCAGCGCACAAAAGGCTTTCGCAGGAATCCGTGTTCAAAAAGATCGCGCTATAGATTTCCTGCGAAAGCCTTTCGCAGGAAGTTCCTGCGCTGGAAACCTAAGTGGGACCCACCGTGATGTTTTTGAGAAATCCAATCTGTCCATCCATTTTATGAGATCATTTTAGGACATGTGTATAAAAATGAGCCAAATCCAATACTCATGTGAACCATATCCAACTCTCAGGTGTTCCATACCACGGGAAATAGTGGTCATTAAAATGCCACCACTAAAAACTTCCTAGGTCTCACCATAATGTTTATTTACCATCCAACCCATTGAAAATGTCACACATACATTTATGAAGGGAAAAGAAAAATACCAGCTTGATCCAAAACCTTTATGGCCCACAGGAAGTTTTTAGAGGTCAATCACCACTCATTCCTGTAGTGTGGTCCACTTTAGTTTTGGATCTGCTTTATTTTCATTATTGTGACACTAATATGAGCTGGAAAAACTGGTGGACGACATAGATAAACATGCATACATCAAGGTGTGCCCCACAGTTAGGGAAACACCCACTACCATGTTACCCTAGAAACACCCAATCCACTCCCATACATCTGGACCACTAAAAGCTCCCACCCATGAGGTAGGATGCAATTAGATATTGACAAGTTGAGTGCTCAAGTATGCTACTGAAGTGACTTCACTATGTTCTGTGGGCCCTACTATGATGTATGTGTTGTATCCACACCGTCCATCCATTTTGAAATATCATTTTAGGGCATGAGCAAAAGAATGAGGCAAATAAAAATTTATAGTGGACCCATCACAGAAAATAGTGGGGAGAGTGATTTCCACCGCTAAAACTATCCTAAGGCTCACCATAACGTTTCTTTGAAATCCAACCTGTTCAAAAGTTTAAAAATAAATGAAATAAGGGAAAACACAAATATCAACTTGATCTAAAACTTTTGTAGCCTTTAGAAGTTTTTAATGGTGGATGTCAGTCCCCACTGTTTTCTATGCTGGGGTCGATTGGAGCTTTAGATTTAACTCTTTCTTTGGATATTGCCTTAAAATGATCTCTTCGAATGGATGGAAGTCGTGGATACAAAACATACATCATGGTGGGGCCCATGGAACTTGGTGATGTCACTTTAGTAGCCAAGTCTCGCTACTCAACCTATCAGTAGCTAATTCGCGCTCCTAGATAACTACCTCTCGAATGACACATGCAATCTACCTCCAAGACATCCATGATCTTGCTAAATTCGCTAGAAATCTAGGGGGGTCCACCATGATGTTTGTGAGAAATCTATTCTGTCCATCCCTTTTTTGAGCTCATTTTAGGACTTGAGACCAAAAGTGAGCAGGATATAGTACTCAATTGAGCCGTAGTGAAGGAAAAGGGGGCAGGGAAATTCCTACCGTTGAAACCTCCTTGGGGATCGACGGTGATGTTTACATGCCATCTATACCATTCATAACGTCATTCTTACTGGAATTATCTAAGAACACAAATATTATCCTGATTTAAAACTTCTGTGGCCTACGAATATTTCAACTGTGTAAGTTCAATCTTCACGCTTTCGGTCCACTTGAGTATCAGCTTTGGCTCATTTTTATACACATGTCTTAAAATGATCTCATAAAACAAATGGACAGATTGGATTTCTCAAAAACATTATGGTGGGTCCGACTTAGGTTTCCAACGCAAGAACTTCAGGAAATCCACAGTGTGATTTTTTCAAACATGAATTTCCTGCAAAAGCCTTTTGCACGCTGGAAAACTATGTGGGGCCCACCATAATGTTTTTGAGAAATCTACCCCATCCATCCATTTTTCCTTATCATTTCAAGGCATTATCCCAAAACTGAGGCATATCCAAATCTTAAGTGGACAACACCACAGGAAGCAGCGATGATAATGATTCTCACCGTTAAATATTTTTTAGGGCTTACCAAGATATTTATTTGACATCTAACCTATAAATTAGGTCATACATGCATGGATGATGGGAAAAAAACAAATATCAGCTTGATCCAAAAAATTGGTAGCCACATGAAGTTTTTAATGGTGAGAGTTCAATCAACACTATGTGGCCCACTCAAGATTTTGATCACCTCAGTTTTGGGTTCATACCATAAAATTATTTTATGGACAGCGTGGATTTATCACTAACATCTTGGTGGGACCCACCTAACATTCTAGCCGAAGAATTTCATGTGAAAAGGCAGTGAAGAGGCGTGCGAGAGAAGGAAACTCACTTTTTCAAGCTCGTGCTAAGAGCGCCCTCATCTAGACCATCTGCCTTGTTTGATGGTTGATAGGAAGGTTCGCATGTAATGACGTTCGAACCGGTGCATAGCTAAGCATTCCTCTCTCTCTCTCTCTCTCTCTCTCTCTCTCTCTCTCTATATATATATATATATATATATACATATATATATATATGTGTGTGTGTGTGTGTGTGTGTGTGTGTGTGTGTGTGGGAAAAGGTACTATGCGCTCAACCTCATGGGTCCGTCCTACAAGGTCGAGCTGTGTGGGCCCCACCATGATGCGTTTTAAACATCTACCCCATCAGTCAGATGCACCATTCCATTGTGGGCCTAGGTCTCAAAAATCAAGTCAATCCGTGACTTTTGTGGGCCACACCACATACAGAAGTGGAGAGGTGCCGTGCACCATTAAAACATTCATAATCATTTTTAGGGCCCACAAAAGATGTGGTTTGCAAATCCAGCCCATCCATTATGTGTGTCCCACTTGTATGAGAGTTCAGACCAAGTTTCAATAACATTCAAAACTCAGGTGGGACCCACCAAGTGCTTTTATATGCTTTAACGGTATTTCACATGATTTTAGATGGTATGGCCCACCTGAGTTCCATATATGGATGATTTTTGGGATATCCCATAATTTAAAGGGAAGCCATCAAATGCACGGTGTTGATGGTCGACACGCATCACGGTGGGGCCCACACAGCTCGACCTCATGGGAGCTTATCATGAGGTTGAGCGCATAGTACCTTTTTCATGAGAACTTTTTCATAGCTCATCTCCCATAATGTGAGCCCAAAATATAAACCGTTCATGTGACGCAACACACCATAAAACCTTTGAGGCCCAACTTTTACCCTTATTCATAATTTTGGTGGGTCGGGGCAAAAGAGAGAGACAACTCAAGGGAGGAAACTGTTTCCTTTTTACATGGCCCACCAAAGTTTCAGATCAGGGTGAAAGTTGGGCTCCATGGGTTTCAAGGGGTGCTTCATCACGTGGACGGTTTAAATTTTGGGCTCATATAACTAGAGATGAGCTCTAAAAAAGTTCTCATGAAGAACTGGTGAGACCTGATGGGCAGGTGAGCATTCCTCTTTCTCTATAGTTGAATGCTTAGTTGCTCACTAGTTCACATGTGATTCATGCAAACTACTTTTTGAGAAATCATTGGTATGTGATGTGATTCTAAAATCTAAACGATACATGTGATGCAGCATCCCATGAAACCTCCAAGGCCCAACTTTTACTTTGATCCAAAACTTTAGCGGACCATTAAAAAGGAAAAAAATTTCCTCCCTTAATTTGCATCTCTCTTTGCAATGGCCCACAAGAGTTTTAGATTAAGGTGAAAATTGCTCCCTTTGTGTTTCATGAGATGCCGCATCACATGGACCATTCAGATTAGATGCAGAGAGAGAGAGAGAGTCATGCTCAGGTGCACACCTACGCACGTGCACACCTTTGCACACGTCTTGGGCATCTAATCCGAACGGTCCATGTGAAATTGGAATCCCAAGTGACAATTTTTCACCTTGATCTAAAATTCTAGTGGGCCATAGTAAAGAGAAATGCAAATTAAGGGAGGAAATTTTTTTTGTCTTTCATGGCCCACCAAAGTTTTGGATCAAAGTAAAAATTAGGCCCTGGGGGTTTCATGAGGTGCTACTTCACGTGGACCGTTCAGCGTCACATCAAGTATGATGAGTTCTTAAAAATGTTTGCACGAGTTCCATGCCAACTGGTACGCAACTGAGCATTCGGATATATATATATATATATATATATATATATATATATATATATGTGGGAAATGGTACTATGAGGTTGACCTCATGGGAACTTCCTGTGAGGTTGAGCTTTGCAGCCCCACTGTGATGTGTGTCAAACATATATCCCATCAGTTAGATGCATCATTCAATGGTGGGCCACTAGCTTAAAAACCAAGTAAATCCATGACTTGGGTGGGCCACACCACATACAATAGTTAAGAGGGGTTATCCTCCCATTAAAACATTCATAATCATTTATTGGGCCCAATAAGATATGGTTCACAAATCCTGACCATCCATTGAGTGTATGTCCCACTTGGATGAGGGATCAGACCAAGTTTTAACCGCATCCAAAACTTAGGTGGGCCCCACCAAGTACTTCTTATATGTTTTAGGTATGTCTTCACATTATTTTAAATGGTATGGCCCACCTGAGTTCTGTATACGGTTGATTTTTAGGATATCCCGTAACCTAAAGGTGACCCATCAAATGTGCAATGCTGATGTTTGACACATATCACGATGGGGCCCACAAAGCTCAACTTCATGGTAGGTTCCCATGAGGTCGACCTTATAGTACCATTTCCATATATATATATATATATATATAAACAAAATGAATGGAAAACAGGCATGGGAGGGGATGTGATGAGGTTGATCATGGTCTTCCTCAAGGAATAACTACTCCAAATCCAGTAAGCTCTCTACACTCCTATGCACTCACTCGACTCCACAAGGGATAAAAATAGAAATAATTACTAATAAGTTAATTGATGATAAAAAAATAAAATAAAATTATAATCCTTTTAAAAAATGTGTTCAAACCTAAGATGGACTTTTAAACTCAAAACTCCAACTCAAACACCCTAAATTATGTAACTTACTATAAAAGGTAAACTTACTATTTAGAGACGGTACTTCATGGTTTTCGCCCAAAGTAGTAACAACCCAATTTGGCCTAACCACATTATTCTCCTAATTTTTTGGAGCCCTTTTCATGTTGGCACGACTCCTAAACTCGAAGGATCAAAAGTTATATGTGATATAAAACTTACCATTTATAGTAAAATTGAAAATAAAATGGACTTTAGACTGTTCATCAAATAAAATCTCATAAATCCCGCGTGGGCAACCCGGCGTAGTGGGGTTCGTTTGCTAAAGTAGCTTCTCCAACCTAAAATAATATATGATATGTCAAAAAACTCATTCTGGTTTGCAAGATAAGACTGTTTTGAGGTTCCAATGGTCCTGGTCATTTCCACCTTCGATTGGGCCTTCTCTAGTCTATCTTTGCCATGAAAAGTGTCTACCACCCACTCTACAAAAAGAAAAAAGAAAAAAAAAAAAAAAAGAAGTGGATAAAATACATACATAATGGTAGGGCTTAAAGAGTTTTGCCACATCAACACAGTACCAACATGGGTGCTGATTCTACACTACCCAATCTGTGTCCTTCAATTCGAACCAATGTCAATTTCTGTGGAGAAATTTACAACTATACTACCCATTTATGGCCCATTTACATTTGCAAGCCCACTTTTTTTTTACCTTTCAAGAATAAGCCCCATACGAACGAACGGCTTCCCAAAGGTCAAAAATGCCTTTGCTTTTCCTTCCGCAAGAGGATCGGCTAGTGCTCGAAGACGAGCGTTGACGCTCCTCGAACTTCGAGTTGTACGAACGGTTCAAAAGATATCAAAGTTACGTGGGCCCCACAGTTATGTATTTATTATATCAACAACGCTCATCCATATTTCGAGATCATTTTGGAGCATTATAAATAAAATAAAATAAAATAAAAAACATACCCAAAGATCAACTGGACCACACCACGAAGAGCAACGGGAAAATTGATTTTCACTATAAAAAATTTTGTAGGGCCCACTATAACATTTATTTTCCATCCAATCTATTCATAAGGTCACAAAGACCTGGATGAAGAGGAAGAACAAATTTCATAATGATCCAAAACTTCTACGACCCCTAAAAGGGTTCAATGGTAGATGTTCAATCCTCCACTGCCTTTTACAATATGGTCCACTTGATAGCTAAATTTGTCTTATTTTTCGTCTCAAGACTTCATATGAGTTCGCTAAATAGATGCACAGTTTGAATATAACACATACCTCATAAAAGGACCCACAAAAAAGCGGTGGGGATTACAACAGAAGAAAAATAAAAAAATAATAATAATTTAAAGCCAGGAACCTATGGCTACGAATTATAACTATACCCATAACCGCAGCCCATGCTTTTTTGATATGTCATTCGCTATGTATCGAAGTTCTTTCGATATGTATCGAAGGTCTTTTGAAATGATCAAAAAAGGACCAGACACGTCCAACGAGTTTGCCTAAAAAATCATGCAATTTTCAAAACATATTGAAGTGTATTCGATATGTATCGAAGTTAGAGCTACGGATTATAGCCGTAACCATAATTGTAGTCCGTAAAAGACTACGCAATATTTATTTTTTAATTTGATTTTATTTTTAAATGGAGAACTTTATTCTACCTACAATTTTCTCTAATACATATTTATATAAACATGTATATATAAGCATATAAAATTTTTCTCTCTTTTATTCATTTAACAAGAATATCTTCTAAACCAAAATTAGTTACTTGATGTACAATATATGATTTCGGGTTAAGAGAAGCTACATTAGCCAACTAACCTTCTTAAGATTCGATTAGGTCGATGGTCGAAAATTCCATTTCATTCACTTCGTGGACAATTTCAATCAGTTTAAGGTCAATTTCATTTATTTCATTTACTTTATGATCAACTCCATGCATCACACGATCAATCCCAGCGACTCCCCTTCACTTCACAGTCAATTCCATGCATTTCATGGTCATTTCCGGCGATTCCATTTAGATTCACGGTCATTTCCATACATTTCACGGTCAATTCCCTTCACTTCATGGTCATTTCCATGCATTTCACGGTCAATTCACTTCACTTCAGTGTCATTTCTATGCATTACACGGTCATTTTGGATGATTTTATTTAGATTCATGGTCATTTCCATGCACTTCACGGTCAATTGCCTTCACTTCACGGTCTTTTCCATGCATTTCACGGTCAATCGCTTCACTTCAGGGTCATTTCCATGCATTTCATGGTCATTTTTGGCGATGCTGTTTAGATTCACGGTCATTTCGATGCACTTACGGTCAATTTCCTTCACTTCACGGTCATTTTCATGCATTTCATGGTCAATTCACTTCACTGCACGGTCATTTCCATGCATTTCACGGTCATTTTCGACGATTTTGTTTAGATTCACGGTCATTTCCATGCACTTCACGGTCAATTGCCTTCACTTCACGGTCATTTCCAGACATTTCACGGCCAATTCGCTTCACTTTAGGGTCATTTCCATGCATTTCATGGTCATTTTTGACGATGCTGTTTAGATTCACGGTCATTTCGATGCACTTACGGTCAATTTCCTTCACTTCACGGTCATTTCCATGCATTTCATGGTCAATTCACTTCACTGCACGGTCATTTCCATGCATTTCACGGTCATTTTCGACGATTTTGTTTAGATTCACGGTCATTTCCATGCACTTCACGGTCAATTGCCTTCACTTCACGGTCATTTCCAGACATTTCACGGCCAATTCGCTTCACTTCAGGGTCATTTCTATGCATTTTACAGTCATTTTCGGCGATTTCGTTTAGATTCACAGTCATTTCCATGCACTTCACGGTCAATTCCCTTCACTTTACAGTCATTTCCATGCATTTCACGGTCAATTCGTTTCACTTAACGTTCATTACCATTCATTTCAAGGTCATTTACATTCACTTCACGGTCATTTTCACACATTTCATGGTCAATTCGCTTCACTGCACGGTCATTTCCATGCATTTCACAGTCATTTTTGGCGATTCTATTTAGATTCACGGTCATTTCCATGCACTTCAAGGTCAATTTCCTTCACTACATGGTCATTTCCATGCACTTCACGGTCAATTGCCTTCACTTCACGGTCATGTCCACGCATTTTATGGTCAATTCGCTTCAATTCATAGTCATTTCCCTGCATTTCACGGTCATTTCCAGCGATTCCGTTTAGATTCACGGTCATTTACTTGCACTTCACGGTCAATTCCCTTCACATCACGGTCAATTCTCTTCACTTCATGGTCATTTCCATGCATTTCATGATCATTTCCAGCGATTCCTTTTAGATTCACGGTCATTTTCATGCACTTCACGGTCAATTCCCTTCACTTCAAGGTGATTTCCATGCATTTCACGGTTAATTCGCTTCACTTCACTGTCATTTCCATGCATTTCACGATCATTGACCGTGAAATCTAAACAGAATCGCCAGAAATGAGCGTGAAATGCAGGGAAATGACAGTGAAGTGAAGCGAATTAACCGTGAAATGCATGGAAATCACCTTGAAGTGAAGGGAATTGACCGTGAAGTGCATGAAAATGACCGTGAATCTAAAAGGAATCGCTGGAAATGATCATGAAATGCATGGAAATGACCATGAAGTGAAGCGAATTGACCGTGATGTGAAGGGAATTGACCGTGAAGTGCATGGAAATGACCATAAACGAAATCACCGGAGATGACTGTGAAATGAATGGAAATAACCCTGAAGTGAAGCGAGTTGACCGTGAAATGCATGGAAATGACCGTGAAGTGCAGGGAATTGACCGTGAAGTGCATGGAAATGATAGTGAAGTGCATGGAAATGATCATGAAGTGAAGAGAATTGTCCGTGAAATGCGTGGAAATGACTGTGAAGTGAAGACAATTGACCGTGAAGTGCATGGAAATGACCATGAATCTAAATGGAATCGCCAGAAATGACTGCGTAATGCATGGAAATGACCATGCATTGAAGCAAATTGAGCGTGAAATGCGTGAAAATGACCATGAAGTGAAGGCAATTAACCGTGAAGTGAATGGAAATGACCATGAATCTAAACGGAATCACCGGAAATGACCGTGAAATGAATGGAAATGACCGTGAAGTGAAGCGAATTGACCGCGAAATAAGTGGAAATGACCGTGAAGTGAAGGGAATTGACTGTGAAGTGCATGAAAATGACCGTGAATCTAAACAGAATCACTGGGAATGACTGTGAAATGCATGGAAATGACCCTGAAGTGAAGCGAATTGACCATGAAATGCGTGGAAATGACCCTGAAGTGAAGGCAATTGACCGTGAAGTGCATGAAAATGACCATGAATCTAAACGGAATTGCCGAAAATGACTGTGAAATACATGGAAATGACCATGCAGTGTAGCGAATTATCCGTGAAATGCATGGAAATGATCGTGAAGTGAAGGGAATTGACCGTGAGGTGCTTGGAAATGAACGTGAATCTAAACGGAATCGCCGGAAATCACCATGAAATGGACAAAAATGACCATGAAGTGAAGTGATTTGACCGTGAAATGAGTGGAAATGAGCGTGAAGTGAAGGGAATTGGTCGTGAAGTGCATGGAAATGACCGTCAATCTAAACAGAATCATCGGACATGACAGTGAAATGAATGGAAATGACCCTGAAGTGAAGCGACTTGACCGTGAAATGCATGGAAATGATTGTGAAGTGAAGGGAATTGACCGTGAAGTGCATGGAAATGACCGTGAATCTAAACGAAATCGCCAGAAATGACCGTGAAATGCATGGAAATGACCATGAAGTGAAGTGAATTGACCGTGAAATGCGTGGAAATGACCTTGAAGTGAAGACAATTGACCGGGAAGTGCATGAAAATGATTGTGAATCTAAATGGAATTGCTGGAAATGTCCGTGAAATGCATGAAAATGATCATGCAGTGAAGCGAATTGATCGTGAAATGCGTGGAAATGAGCGTGAAGTGAAGGCAATTGAGTGTGAAGTGAATGGAAATAACCGTGAATCTAAATGGAATCGCCAGAAATGACCATCAAATCAATGGAAATGACCGTGAAGTGAATTGATCGTGAAATGCATGGAAATAACCGTGAAGTGATGGGAATTGACTATGAAGTGCATGGAAATGACCGTGAATCTAAACAAAATCACCGAAAATGACCGTGAAATGCATAGAAATGACACTAAAGTGAAGTGAATTAACCGTAAAATGCATGGAAATGATCGTGAAGTGAAGGGAATTGACCGTGAAGTGCATGGAAATGACCGTGAATCTAAACAAAATCGCCAGAAATGACCGTGAAATGTATGGAAATGACCCTGATGTGAAGCGAATTGACCGTGAAATGCGTGGAAATGACCGTGAAGTGAAGGCAATTGACTGTGAAGTGCATGGAAATGACCATGAATCTAAACGGAATCATCGAAAATGACCGTGAAATGCGTAGAAATGACTGCGCAGTGAAGTGAATTGACCATGAAATGCATGGAAATGACTATGAAGTGAAGGAAATTGACCGTAAGTGATTGAAATTGACCGTAAATTGATTGAAATTGTCCACGAAGTGAATGAAATAGATTTTCGACTATCAACCTGATGGAATCTTGGAAAATAACGTGGTCAGTTGGCTATTGTAGCGTCTCCTACCCCAAAATCATATAAGGTACGTCAAGTAGCTAATTTTTGTTTAGAAGATATTCTTGTTAAATGAATAAAGAAAGAAATGAAAAAAAAAAAAAAGGAGAGAAAAAAAAATTATATACTTATATATACATATTTATATAAATATGTAATAGAGAAAATTATAGGTAGAATAAAGTTCTCCATGGAAAAAAAAATGATAGACTTTTACGGAGTACTGTTTTGGCTACGGCTATAATTCATAGTTATAACTTTGATAAATATCGAATGCACTTCAATATATATCGAAAATTGTAGGATTTTTTAGGCAAACTCGCTGGACAGTTCTAAACTTTATTCGATCATATCGAAAGACCTTCGATACATATCGAAGTACATATCGAAAGACCTTCGATACATAGCAAAGGACATATCGAAAAAGCATGGCCTGCGCTTATGGCTACGGTTATAATTCGTAGCAATAGCTTCTTGGCTTCTTTTTTTCCTATTGTAATCCCCACTACTTTTTGTGGATACTTTTATGAGGTATGTGTTATATCCAAACCGTTCATCTATTTGGCAAACTCATATTAAGTCTTGAGACGAAAAATAAGATAGATTTAATTATCAAGTGGACCACACTGTAAATGGTAATGGAGGATTGAACGTCTACCATTGGAACCTTTTTACAGTGGAGGATTGAACATCTACCATTGAAACCTTTTTAGGGTTCGCAGAAGTTTTGGATCATTATGAATTTTGTTTTTCCTCTTCATCCTGGTGTTTGTCACCTTATGAATAGATTGGATGGAAAATAAATGTAATGGTGTGCCCTACAAAATTTTTAACCGTGGAAATCAATTTTCCCACTGCTCTTTGTGGTGTGGTCCAGTTGATCGTTGGGTATGATTTTTTTATTTTTATTTTTAGATAATGCCCCGAAATGATCTCGAATTATGGATGAACACTGTGGATATAATAAATACATAACTGTGGGGCCCACGTAACGTTGATATCTTTTGAACCGTTCGTACAACTCAAAGTTCGAGGAGCGTCAGCGCTCGTCTTCGAGCACCAGCCGATCCTACCGCGGAAGTAAAAGCAGGGGCATTTTCGACCTTTAGGAAGTTGTCCGTATATATGAAGGTTATTCTTGAAAGGTAAAGAAAGTGGGCTTACTAATGTAAATGTACCATAAATGGGTCGTACAATTGTAAATTTCTCATTTCTGTGTACTACCACAAGTTTATTGGTCAACTGACTATACATTGTGGTTTACGTGAGATCAGCAATGGATTCCTGTTAATCTTCAGCCGTTGAATGAAATCCATTCAAAAGAGGAAAGAGAGAAAGAAAAGGCGAATGAAAAATAAAATAAAAAGTGAAAGTGGACAGCTTAAAGTAATGATGTGAATTGGAGAGAATTTAATCTTGCTTTGTGCCCACTTATTCAAGGATAACCTTTAGGCGATCCCATTGCATGGCACGTCTACAAAAATGGGGTTTTGGGTCTTTGTATTTGCTTGTGAAAAGGCTTGAGGAGCTGTCAAAGGGAGGGAGGGAAGGCCCATTTCAAAGCCATCAATGACTAACTTCAAGTGTGATGAATGGAGGCCTGCGTTTGCAATGGTAGCCATTCAAGTGGCCTTCGCTATTGTGAATATACTTCTCAAGAAAGTCCTTGATCAGGGCCTCAACCATTTAGTTCTGGTCACATACCGCCAGACAGTTGCTACTGTTTTCATAGCTCCCATTGCCTTGTTTAAGGAAAGGTACACAACATTCACTTTGTTTCATGTCGTGGATGACCCATGACTTGGCCCATGGTGTCTCCTCTTTTCATTTCATAGATGATATTGGTTAGTACTTTATAATGATCATGATCCAGTGTGTTAGCCATGGTGCTCACCCCACGCCTTGGGTCATGCCGTTTTTTGTGACTTTAAATTTCCGTTGCACCCAGTGGCCCTTTCCACTCGAATTCCCGCTTACATGCATATCATCATCAAAGCCTTGTCATAATTAATTCAAACCTATATTCAGAGTCATAACTTCAGTTAGACCATAAATCACGGTATCTTTTCTTATTAACTCTTAACTATATCCTTTTAAGCCTTTATCTGCTCTATTTTAGAGCCTTCAATTTGTAGTCACTTATCTTTTTAACCCACGTAATTCTTGGTATTCATTATACATGATCAATTAATCTAAGTGTTCTTTCTCTCCTTTGATTATCTATGATGGCACTCATAGGATTCCTCAAATGCATTCATAAGCATATGATAGTGACAGTTTTTTGCTACTCTTAACACTTTCTGCCTTTTCAAAACAGCCACAATTCTCCTGGCCTAAAGTCAATCTTTGTACTTCTTCAAGAAAATCCTCAACGATGGACAACCCATGTCCCATGTCAAGGTTCTAAAGTGTTATTTTTATCTATAGTTTCATCTTATCATTTTATTATTTCATGGATGATATTAGTAATCGATGATAGTAAGTACAGCAAATGACTTCTGTTCCCTGCTTCGTCTATGTGCATCACGTGCGCCAATTTTACTAATTACAAATAATTTTTACTAAATATATATTATAAGATAAAAACAATCTAATCCTGTATTTGTTTCCAATGGGGGTTAAGTATCTCTGACAACTGCAATTTCCTCTCTCTTTAATTAAGAAAAAGTAAAGTTTGTGTTGATCTGATATGACCAAATCTTATAAGTTTATTTAAATACGTATACTACGATAATAATAGCCATATATAATACGATGTGACATGTGATTCCTTTCCACCGTGAATAAAAATGTCACAATCATCTTACTATTGCTATATACTAAATGACAATGACTTAGGCGTCCATCCTTTTCTTGCTACCTAAGCAAGTTATTATTTAAATGGCCACGATCCATGTCATGGACCCATTCTTAGTTGGAGGGCTTGTTGTTGCAGGAAGACTCGACCCAAGTTCACAAGTCACATTTTCAGCCTTCTTTTCGTCAGTTCTATGCTCGGGTTAGTTACATATATTACATATGCACGCTTGAGCATACATGTTACTATTTGTTTAGCTTTATTTATTTGTAAGTTAAAAATTTTTAATGTTGCCTGGATTTTGTTTTAGGGCCACGCTCACACAGTATTTCTTCCTCATCGGAATGGATTACACGTCCGCGACATTTGCATGTGCCTTCATCAACTTGGTGCCGGTGGTTACATTTATAATGGCTCTGCCGTTCGGGTATGTATAAATCATAAGATCTCAATCGAATGGTTAGGATCATCCAATGTGGGAGGTTTTTTTTTTTGGGTATCTTCCATCCACCATGGGACTACATATGAACTTTTGGATCACCAACATGTAGGCCTAATCAAATGGCCCACTAAGAAAATCCTGTTTTAACTAGTTGAACATATGTCTACTTATGTACAGTTTAGAGACCGCAAATGTGAAGAACAAAGCCGGTAGAGCCAAGGTGTTCGGTGCAGTGGTGTGTGTTGGTAGTGCCATGTTGTTAACCTTCTACAAAGGAGTGGCGCTGACTAACACATCGCACTCTTCAGCTATATCCTACGTAAGCCAACACAATCGGGTCACTCCTGAGAAAAAGGGGGAGAAATGGACAATCGGATCAATGGCTCTGATCGGAGGCTGCCTCTGCTGGTCGACATGGTTCCTCCTTCAAGCAAGGATCAGCAAGATTTATCCTTCGCCTTATTCAAGCACCACCATCATCTCATCATTGAGTGCTCTTCAATCCGTGATCCTGGGCTTGGCCATACATAGAGACATCTCCTCGTGGGCCTTGAATGGGACATTGATGATCTTAACCGTTGTATATGCTGTAAGTACTCTTCTCCTGATTATCTTAACCGTTGGATCTGCTCGTGGGTGAATTGACTGGATCCACTTACGAGGCGGGTTGGGTAGTGCGCCATGTTGGGATTAATAAATATATGGTTATTTAACTAAATGGATCGGTCTGGGACAGATGACTCAAGCTAGCCCAACCCAAAACCTGAAACAAATTAAGCGGATGTAGATGTATGCTTATGTGTATCTACTAATTGGGTTGGGATGGCACACCTTTGGCCCCTAATCCATTTTTAAACCCAAGTGTGGTCATGAGTCAGGTCGATTGGGCCAAAGAAGCCTGACCTGATTAAAATTAAATGGACCAGGTCAGACATGAGCTTGATCAATTTTCAGTGGGTCGGGTTGGGCCGCCATAGGGTAATGAGTCATGGGTCAGGTTCAGGCTGAAATAGTTGGCCCATTTAGTAAACGGTTGGGCTGGTCTGAATCCGAACTTGATCCCGATGCCACCTATCTAACTGGGATATATGTCATGCAATTGGTTGCTATTAACAACTGGGCTTTTGAGGCTAACAGATATTGAGACCTACTTTCGGTATGCTATTAGATTTTAGATCACCTCAACCTTTTCTGGGCCTGATTTTTATTGCATGAGAGCTAAGTTTCTATATTGTCATCCAGTGGTATAAGGCAGCTGGTCAGTTGCATAATGTTGTAGTGTATGGTCCAGTAGGTCTCATTATCGACCATCAGATGATTCCCTTGCCTGATCTAGTGTTGAGCATGGTACATGCCATGCGACCCGTGTGAAATCATTCCAAATACCATTATTTAGCATGGACCATGTGCTACTTATTTAATAGTTGAGGTCATATGATCATCTATTCATTTGGTGGGCGCAGGGAATGGTGGGCTCGGGCTTGTGCTATGTTGTAATGTCATGGTGTGTCGAAAAAAGAGGTCCCGTCTTCACTGCTGCATTCAGTCCCCTCGTCCAGATAATCGTGGCTATCATTGATTTCTCTGTGCTACATGAACAGCTACACCTGGGAAGGTGGGATTCTAAATTTCTATAAGCCCATCTTTGATTATTATTATTTAAAAACAAAAAAAATTAGTGAGCCAATCAAACTACACCGACTCGCCGAGTCATGAATCTAGTCGGGGAGTTTTTGAACTATATAACTGACCCTCTTAATGATTTTGTATTGCAGTGTTTTGGGATCTCTACTTGTAATCATCGGGCTTTACATTCTCCTTTGGGGTAAGAGCATGGACGGAAAAAATTATGTGGCCAAACAGGTCCGAGTGATTGACGATGGTGGATGCGAGTTGGCAGCGTTGTAACTGAATTTTCTCGATTTGTAGCTTCCCAAAGATTTTTCAGCTTTTGCTATAATCTCAAAGCGAGTAAAGATATTATGACAGTATTTGTTTGGAAGGAAAAGAGAAAAAATATTAAACAATGTTTCCTGGAAAACATTTTTTTTAGGAAACTGTGTTAAAGGAAAAGAACAATGTTTCCTGGAAAACATTTTTTAAGAAAACTGTGGGAAAGGAAAAGCTGTTTTCAAGGTTGTTTATAAAACAAGATGTTCTTAAAAGTTTTCTTCCCTTTCCAAATATGTTGGTTGGCAAACAGGAAGTTTTTCATGAAAATTTTACTTAAAACTTGGAAAGTGGCACATACATAAATGGCGCTGAAGATGGCTTCTGACACATGCTTCACATTGTCATACATGGCATATTATGCACTCGTGTGATACAATGGCACATGTGTAGTGTTTGGCATGTGTGAAAGTCAAGGATGAGCCGTGGCAATGGTGGTACATTGGAACATGTAAGGCACTTGAAGAAGGTTGGTGCATAGCCCAAGAAAAGCTAAAAGAGGAATAGTGGCACATGTGGCAATGATGCACATTGATACATTATGATGGTGAGGTTATTGACTCATTGGTCACTTTGAAAGGATAATAATAGCATTCGGTGGCACATTTTGCACGTGTGACATATTTGCAAATGTGGTGCGCTGGAATATTGATGGTGGCACATGTGAGGCACTTGAACATGTCAGGGGCAGTGGATAACATGCGAGGCACTTCATAAAAGAGATGGTTATTTTTTCTATTTTCTTCAATCTTTTTAGGAATTGACCTTCTCAAGCAGAAGTAAAAGAGCTTTTCAGATAAAATAAGAGAGAAATGGAAAAGTTATTCTCAAAACAATTACAAAATCAAGCTGTAATGGCTGACTAGGGTAACTTATTCACTAGCAAGAATGTGAATGGTTCAAATCACTGGAACATCTCAGACTCTGCACTCCAACATGAGGCCCCATACACTAAATCCCAGGCAAAACAAAATTATCCATAACTGTCCACTGACCGTTCGATGAATCTAATTAATAAGTACATTTGAATAGATTGTGATGTGTTGGGATGCCCACCATTATCCGGTGGATGGTGGATATGGCAGTGGAGCACAATGGATGAATGATTCCTGGAAATGATATAGGAAAATTATGTTCATCTCAGGCTTGTCCAGCATGATTCCTTGGGTTTAGGACTCAGATTACATAGGTCTCCATACTGGTCGGTATTGTGGCTCCCACCATGATATATGTGTTTTATCCATGCCTAAAAATGGGAAGCGGATTGGCTTGTGTATCCACACACCAGCGATATAGTTGGCGTAGGTACATGTCTCGCAAAGAGGAGCGCTGATGTTCTGACGCATTTATCATTTTTTAATCATCAGTGAATACAGCTCGAACTCCATCCTTAGCTTTAGAAATTATTTCTGTTTACTGTAATGTTTTTTGGATCAATCCCATCTACAACTGGGAAGAACTTGTGTATCCAAAAAGTTCTTTCCACGAGTGTTCCTTCTCTGCTGGTTGGAGGCAGGAGTGAACAGAGCATGGCACTTGTTGCATCCTCTGGTAGGTCAAGTGCACGCTCCTCGGGCTCTAAGTTGTTCAAACGGTTCAAAGGA